>CANUEZ040000175.1:4027500-5227500 GCA_948099385.1 Fasciola hepatica
AAACTCAGTAAAGCGGTAAAGTTTAGGGTGTCAAATAGAGGATAGAGAGTTTTTAGGAAGAGCTCAAAAAATGAAGGACATCACCAAGGGAGGTGTTGGAAAGAGCAAGCGTCTTCTCCTGCATAATTGTGCAGAACCAGTGATCAAGAAGGCACGGTTGAGAAGCAGGGCCAAACACTGGCATTTTTTAAATGCACTGAGAAAGGCGGGGCTACCCACCAATTTGAAGCACGCTAAGTGCCTTAGAGAGGGTCTTTGGAGGGCAAACAACGCACCGAAGCCGAGGCCTCTGCTTATCGTAATTGCCAGCACATACAACAGAGACCTACTGCTAGGCTGGGAACCAGGAGTTAAGCACGCCACAGGGGGATACATAAAGACCACACCGGGCACCTCCTCCGGTGGAAAGGTGGCACCGGCACGAAATCCGCTGCAACCATTAAAACCGGAACTCAAACAACCCGTTCGTGTGACGGCTGATACTGAGGACACACCTAGGGGCAAATCTACGCCCAGAGCTTCAACCATTTGCAGTGACCAAGCTGAACAGCCAGTAGTTAGCGTGCCAGACAAAAATAACGAGACGGATAAGGCAGTAGGCAAAAACCCACACACAGAAGGTATAGGGCAAGTGGAAGCCCAGCGACAGTGTTCAATCAGGGGGATATGTGTGACTGAAACGGAAACGGAAGTGGCGACGACACCAGTCCAGATCAGACTGAATGTCACTCACACGGATAAAAGCTGGGCAACAGCCGTTGCACTAACACCCACGTCGTTGGGCAGAAGTGGGTCTCCGATGCCCTCGAAGGGCAACAGAAGGCAAAGTAATTAGGCAGGGGAAACCACAGGAGTTTCTTTCGAGAGCGTTACAACTATTGTGCACGGTGTGGCCCTGAGGGTTCGGGGTACCACCGGCATGGTGGATGATTTTGCAAAAACGGGGTGTCTCCTCGTGACTTGCGCCCGAGAGTACAATAGCCCTTAAAAAAATCGTCAAAGCAAATGACCTGAGAAGAGGCTCCGCCATATGGCACACAAACGTCCGTGGCTTAGGAGGCAATTTACTTTGGGGGGATTACTGGCTAGAACAAACAGATCAGCGGCCAAAGCTATCACGGAGACGTGGCTGAAAAAAGACCAGAGTGCCTTGCAACTTCTTGGCTACATCGCCTACAGACAACACGTAATAGACGGTAAGCTGGGTGAAGGGGCGCTCTTTCTTGTTAGAGCTGAATCGAATAGGTGGCGGGTCCCGTTCACACTTGTAGAACCCAACAAACAAGCTACTGCCTGTTGCGTTCGCCTAGGCCGATGGCTGTAGGGGTAGCCTGTATCCATGGAGCCCGGCAAGCAAGTGGAGAAGAGGACTTTGAACTGTTCCGGCTTCTACAGACCGTGTTGAGTAGGTCACAGCACTTTATCGTGTTGGGAGGCACGAAACTCCCAGAAGTAAACTGGGACGGTGAATGTGCCAATAGAGAAACCGCCATAAATGCCCTGGTGATGTGGCTTCAAAACCACGCCCTCAAAAAACATGCCAAATGAGCAACACGCTTCAGCGATGGACAGCGTTCATCTACGCTGCATCTGCTGGTATCCAGGTATTGATCTAAAGTCACCTCTCCAGTGGTAGAGCAGCCATTGCGGAAGAGCGATTATGAAGTCCCGCGTGCGATGTTCACAGAAAGGCACAACGAACCAGGATCCAGGCCAGTTCGAGGCTACTCTAGAGTGGAGGATGATCAACTGAGGGTAAGGGCAGGAGGCATATGTTGGTATCCGAAAGTCCTGGAGCCATTTGTAGAGGATATACGGAGAGCAATGAGAGCCGGGCTAACAATCTGACAGATGAGTTCGCTCCGTTACCACAACTTAGAAATAGGAGCCGGCCGCCGTGGTGGAAGCCCAGGATAACAAGAGCAATAAGTGCTCGCAGAAAGCTATGAGCTCATTGCAAGCTTCATAACGCGCACAACGCATGGACCGCTCACAAGACAGCCGGAAACAGGATCCAAGCCAAGCAACTAAGAAGAAAATACGAGTGTTAGAAGCTAGCCGAGAATGTGGAGGCAGACCCAAGGAAGTTCTTTGCTTATGTGCAGTCCAAGAAAACGACAAGATAGCTTGGGTACCTTGGAAATTTCCGAGGGAACACTGTGAAGAACAAGTACTGAAAATCCTTCCGAATGTTTTACGTGCTTCGTTAATTTGACCATATTTGACATTACTTTGAGAAGCTCGCCCATGCACCATTGTTTTGCACTTCTTTTATTCATGTGATGTAAATCAATTTGGCCTTGAGCCGTTTCTGTCCGTCGCGCAAGGGCCACGGGGCCTCTCAACCTTTGTGTTTTATTGTGGAGTCTGTTTGGCAGCATCCTTGAGTACCCTAGAGACTACGTATCAATCTTTTTCTGGTTTTGGGATTCGCTTGAATTGGCTACTCGTTGCTGGAATTGTGAGAATTGATTTTCAAAAATTACTGTCGGTGACGAAGGCAAGGCAGAATCCTTGCATGTGTTCTTTTAGAGTGTATATCGTCAGGGGGTACGCAGGTGCTCAAGGAGTTTACTGTAAGTGAGGACGAGGTGCTCCCCGAAAACAACTCTATGTGGATCACATAGCAGCAGCCGGACCGAATGCAACTCATCCGGCGTTTGTTCAGCCTGCTTCCTGTATGTCATCAGGATCTGTCACTCAGCCGTACGAAGAGACTCTAAGATGAGGTGAGCTTCCAGAGGATTGGCTAAAGTACTTTTTTGTAGCAATACATAGGACGGGGTGCAGGCGGAAGGCGCAGAATTATAGACCGATCAGCTTGCCACCAGTGTTGTGCAAGTGCTTGGAACGAATATTCAGAAATCAAATGTGCGTATTATCTCAAAGATAAGGCGTGCATGGAAGGGGTTCAGTGAATTGCAACTAGAATGATCACAAGTCAGAAGGGAAACACTGCACCCAGCTTCTAGAGGATCCTAATCTCTGCTCTTTAGAGCGACGTAGAGGTCAAGATGGCCTAGTAGAAGCTTTCAATATCATAAAGGGTCTAGCGGGTTTTGGAAGGGGTGACTTGTTCGTTTCTGCCTCTGAGGAGACACAGTCTTTGCAACGGTTATTCCGACCGTGAGTAACGCGTAGCCAATTCAAAACAAATCCCAAAACCAGAACAAGATTGATTTGTGGTTTCTACGGTACTGGATTATCAAGTCATACGCATATAAATATATACAAACCTCAACTGTACGGCCACGACGTCTCACAACGAGGGCCAGAGTTCAACAAATGCCAATGTTAAGTACCACCGTCACGGCAGTTCAAGTTCGAGTCAAAATTATGCCACTCTACGTGAGCAAAATATAAACAAACGTTGAAGTGTAGTGATTTATGCGTGTTGTATTTGTTCCAGGGTCAATAAGATAAAGAGAATAGTCTCAAAAATACAAGTATATGACAATGGCTAGGGAGGATTTCCTCGCATGTACGTTACTCCGCCCACCAAATCCTCCCATAAAACGGTCAACATTCAAGGAGTAAATATGGGTACTGATTCGCCCTAACCTACCTAGGCCCTAAGTCAGGACATACTCAGGTCGCTATGGATTTCGTCTATCGTCGGCCAGTCGCAGACAAGCTTGCAGGCTTCTTGAGGTTATGCGCCATCTCTCGAAGTCTCAGAGTTTCTTCTAAGAATGGCACGACATTATCGGTATACAAAAAGGGGTTTGATGTGACTGGGATGCGTAGACAGATTACGGAATGTGGGTAAAAAGGCTGCCTGAACAAGAGTAAAGTACGTGGCAAGATGAAGGCTGAGGATTCGCGATGAAAAATAGAGATGGCTACAGGTTACTCGAACATCAGAAGGTCAACGTTTGTTGCTATCAAATAAGAAGTATGTTCGATTCACAACTTATATACACTTGCGCACAGGTTGAGTAATAGTAAAAAAAGGCCACGGAAGAAGAGAAAATATTACAAACGGTCAGTAAGTGCTTGTTCAAGAGTCTTCGCTACTTCACATATAATGTCGTGTGATAAACCAATGTTTGGACAACTAACTTCATAGTAAATCGTGAACGCCGTATGAAATTAAACACAAATATAGTTCAAGGATGGTGTGAAGGGTTGGATCCTACGGGAGAATGTATGAGGAATTAATAAATGAATTCAGCTTCATCTGGTATTGGCAGAAATGTATCTGGCTTGGTCTGTAGGGAATACATCACCCTCGCCACTGTCACATTCGAGCAGACACATTATACGTATATCTAGCAATAGGTCTCCTTTGTTCGTCCTCACCACCACCGTGCACACGAGACCATCGATTTCCGTACGACAATCCTTGATCACTCCAACCGGCCAATCGTTTTTATGTAAATGGCTCTCTACGAGGATGACCACATCGCCACGTCAGAACGACCTCTGTTTGGAGATCTACCTTTGCCGAAGCTGCAGTGTCGGTAAGTACTCCCTCGTCCATGGTTTTCAGAAATCCTGTGCTAGGTGGTTTACTTGTTTCCATCCAATAACGTACGTTCCACGCAGGGTTTTTGGTGTGGTTGCTCCTACGTTTGACCGCAGTATTAACAGGTTGTTGGGGGTGAGTGCCGGTTCGCCTTCCGGGTCTGGGACGATTGGCACCAGGGGTCTGTTGTTCAATATGCGTTCTACTTCTGCTAGTAAAGTAGTCAGAGTCTCGTCATCGAGGGTTTGTTGTGAGGTCAGGGCTGTGAGTATTTTCCTAGTTGATCGTATCAGCCTTTCCCAAAAGCCACCACGATGACTAGCATAAGGCGGATTGAAGTGCCATTCTATTCCCTTTGCTACGGTCTGGTCTTGTATTTTGGCGTAATCCAGGCGGTTCCACCATTTCTCTAACTCCTTATGAGCCCCAACGAAGTTCGAGCCATTGTCGGAGTATATATTCTTTGGGACGCCCCGCCTAGCGATGAACCTTTGAAGGGCCAATAGGAGTGAATCGGTTGTCATGATATGCACTACTTCAAGATGGATTGCACTGGATTGTAAACATTTTCTCAGGCAGCCATACCTCTTTTGGGTGCTCCTCTGCTGTCGTACAAGTAACGGGCCAAAGTATTTGACGCCAATTTCCACGAACGGGCACCATCCCGGTTGGACTCTTACGACTGGAAGGGGGGCCATCATTTGTTGGCCTGCTACCGCTCTCCGGCGACGACAAGTGGTGCAGTTGCCTATGACTCGCTAGGCCGTCGCTGGTCCCCATGTCATCCGAAATCGTCGGGTATATTGTTTAATAAGTGATTCAGGCCTGCGTGTCCCTCTTCCCGATGTACATGATCTATCAGGCATCTCGTTATATGGTGGTCACCAGGGATTATTATGGGGTGCTTTGTTTCTTACTCTAGGCTTGAATTCGTCAGCGGTCCTCCAGCTCTCGGTAGTCGTTGGCTCGCTTAGGGTTTGGTCTTCAAATACTGCTGTGCAACAGCCTGCTTCCTTTGGTGTTATCATCTGTCCTGGCTAGCTCGCGGGCCTCGAACGGGAAAGCGTCTAGTTGTAGTGGGCGTAGAACGTCGAGTCTGGCTTGATTCAGCTCGCCCGGTAGTATCGTCCCCACATTTAATGTGTTTTGTGGTCGTGCGCCTTTCATAATCAATAAGAGTGCTTTGTATCGTGTCCACCAGACCACGGCTCTTAACATTTTTGTCCGGTGAGGAAATTGGCACAGTTATTCTATTAGGCCTACGCTTCCCGTGAAGTTTGTAGCCAGTATCAGTCTTTTAGTCTCGATATCACCATCATCAGCGTTAGGTATTAATGGCGTTGGCCACATCTCTTTAGCTGCAGTTAGGAAGTCCGGTCCCATTTTCCACATCCGCAACCTCTCTAGTGTTTTCAGGCCCCTTGAGCAGAAGTCGGCCGGGTTACTGGCGGATTTTACATAGTGCCATTGATCGGTTTTAGTCAACTCATGAATTATAGTGAGTTTTTTGACCACGAAAGTGTTAAAACGAGTGGTAGTGTTGTTTATGTAATGAAGTACCGTGGCTTAATCCGTCAAAAGGTTTGGTTTCCAGTTTATCCGGTCGAAGCATCTCCTAATCAGCGTCGCGGCTTTCGCAGCCAGTACTGCTGCCGTCACTTCCAGCCCTGGAATCGACACCGTTTTCAGTGGAGCCACTCTCGCCTTTGCGAATAGTACCTGGCCGTGCTGCCCACCATTTGCGTCCACCCAGAAGCTGTAAGCCACTATCCCGTAGCCCATTTCTGATGCGTCGCAGAATAAGTGGAGTCGGGCATCGTTTGTGCACTTGATACCTGTTAAGCGTCTTTGTATTTTTTATCTCCCCAAGTTGCTCCAGGCTGTGCAGCCAGTCGCGCCGTTGTAACAACCGGTCGTGGAAAATCCCCCTTCAACCCTCGAGGTTCAAACCAACATGGATTCCTCCGTTCACGGTCCTGCATGACTTGTCAGTATGATTTTCTGAATCTCGTCACCGAATCTGCTGAAAGTGGGAAACCTCTTGTTGTTCTTTATCTTGATTTATCAAAGGCATTTGATCGTGTCCCTCACCCCCACCTTTTAACAAAGCTACGGTCATTTGGGATTGTCGATCCACTTCTTTCTTGGTTCTCGTCTTACTTATCTCATCGTTCACAGGTTGTCTTAATTAACGGGCACACCTCTAATCCTAAGCCTGTTACTAGCGGTGTTATTCAGGGCAGTGTTTTGGGACCCCTGCTTTTCCTCCTATATATAAATGATATGTTTCCGACAATACTTGATGGCACGCCGTTTTTTTCGCGGACGACATTAAGATAGTCTACACTTTCTCGCCTGGCAACCTCAGTACTACTATCCCTAAAATCTCTGCTGATTTAGCCGCTCTTGATGAATGGTGCTCAACCTGGGCGATGAAATTCTCCGCCGACAAGTGTATTTTCCTCACTTACAAATGCCAGGTTCCTCCTGGTTCTTTATGCATTGGCGGTTCACCCATCGACAGCCAGCTTTTAGTAAGAGACCTTGGCTTAAGTTATTCTTGCTCTTTCAACTTCTCGGAAAATGCTGTCCTCCGAACGGCGAAGGCTAAAAAGTGTCTTGGTCTTCTATTCAGATCCTTTCAGCTTGGGCAGAGCATTCTCTACATGTACAAAGTACATGCCAGGCCCCTTCTCGAATATTGTCCACTAATCTTCACTAGCATGAGAAAATCCGACAGGATTATTATCGAATGTATTCAAAGAAGATTCACAAAACAGCTTATTGGTTGGTCGTCCAACTTAAACTACAGGGAACGATGTTTATCTCTCAAAATCGAACCACTATGGCTTCGTCGCATCAAGCTAAATTTGGTATTTCTGTATAAGCTATTGACTAAGCAGTCCTATTCCTCCAACCAGTTGTGCTTCTCCCCGGATACTGGATATTCACTCCGGAATAGACAGTATACTATTACCACACCCTCCGCGAGGACTGTTCTACGCTCTAAGTTCTTTCTCTTCGCGTACTTCAGAATCTGGAATAAACTTCCCTTGCACATCAGATCTTCTCGGTCAAAGTATGCATTCGTGCATGCTATTGATAAATTCCTTACTGTCCCAACTGTTTTGCGCTTATTCAACGTTCACGTAACCGAACGTCAAGCTTACGAGATAGGCCTTGACTTTTAAGCCATTGCTCTGCTTTCTCTCTTTACCTTACCTTCCAAAATAACCTCACCGCTTTAACAATTCTGATTGCTTTGTTTGACCGCTTCTCCTAGCCTTCGCCATCGACATATGTAAGCATGTCTGCGTCCACTAACTGTTTTTCCATACCAACTTATAGGATCCTGCTAATTCAACTTTGAAATAAATCCTTTCAGATGCGCTTGCATTTATAGAGACCACCGTATTACTCCCCACAGGTTGTCAATATCTCTCACTCGCTCCACAATTTATTAACTTTATTTAGTTATATTGCATATGCGGCCCTGAAACCAACCTCAACATTGCCATAAAAACTGCTTCAGTATCCAACCCCTGGTTGGATTTATATATATATATATATATATATATATATATTGTATATAAATATATATATATATATATACTCATTACTGTCCTATGATTATTAACAAAATCATGGTGAGTAACTCAACGCTCCTCCATATCTCTTAGCTTATAATGCCTCTCTTCCGCACCAGGTCCCACCACTCATACTTCGCTCACCACCTCTGCGATTTCGAACTGGAAAATCCAGTCTCATTCATCGCACTTAGCGTGACTCACTAACTGAACTCAACACCCAGTTATGACGTTACCATTTCTGCTCCCACCCTATCCCCCAGCTAAGGTTCTTCTGTAATTTCATGCAGAACTTGGTCTTTACTCCTGCTCAATGACCACTCTAGGCGAAATACTAACTTTCCTATTGAAAGTTCTAGCCACACTTAGGCGTTTCCCCTTTAGTCTCACGTTTCATGGCCCCAATGTGCCTTTGGGATCCGCCGCACCGATGAGCCCGTGCTTAACTTTTGTTCTTCTTTCCGTTAACCGTTGATCCTCTGCTGCGTCACTCTATCTCACTTTCCTTGCCGTAGTCTTTTGCGTCCGATGATCGCACCCACGTATACATCTATATATATATATATATATATATATATATATATATATATATATATATATATATATATATATATATATATATATATATATATATATATATATATATATATACCTTGGGTATGCTCCACTCACTTGTCCCCCTTCCTAACTAGATTGTGCCATTTTACTACACACAATTTGCGTATATATAAATAAAACCGTTCCGTCCTTTAGCGATGAGTGCTCGCTCTCAGTTAATTCCTGGCTCAGGCTAGAACTCAGCCGTCCCATCCTGCTTTTTTTTGTGCCTTTCTCGTACTTGCCGCACGGATTACCATTCCTTAGTAACTAGACTTCACTTCTCTACACACATGCTCATGGTAAGTTAAGACCCCATTCCAACCGGAATCCGTATGCCCCTGCCGAATACCAGCACGTTTGCCCCCACATGAAAAATCCTCATTTCAACACTGTTTTTTTCCCCTTTTTACTGTTTGCCGTCCTTTACCACAGCTGGTGAACTGACCAGACTGTTTTCTTCCTATTTTCTCATTCTTCGTCCAGACCATGTCATCTACTATTGTTTTATTCCTGGTTCCCAAACGAACACCCTCCTCATCCACCGCCTACCTGATATCGCCCCAAATCTCTACTATCACCCAACTACCCTAGAAAGCTACCAGTCTCCATCTAGGGATCCCTAATAGACCGGTCCACTAGCCAAACGATAACTAACTGTTCGGATAACAAAATGTTCATTTTCTTGCTTCCATATAAACGATAATCATAACCCACAGCTGGAACACTCTCCAGACTGCCGCACTCCTGATCTCTTCCAGATTGCATTGGTTACTTGGGTATCCATCGGCCAAATCGACGTTTATTCCGGATTACCGTAAGGACTGGACGATTTGATCAATGGTTTAAACCTATACTCTCGCCTGCTGACGTTACATGGGGCACCGTACATGGATTAACAAAACCTCATGAAAGTATCACCGGATCGCAGAGGTGATTCCTGACAGCAACCATCAACACATCCGCTCAACGTCTATTCCCAAATAATCCAACCCAACAGTTCAATTCTTCCCGCGTTGCAGTACGAAATCAATGGCCGGAACCCAGCCTTCGCAGCTGTCAACTTCGTCAAACCAGCCCTTTTTTACCTGCTTCCCACAACATTCTGCCTGCAACCAAGGTCTTTACGGAACAGAATACCAGCCATCTGCAGCCAACCATAATTTGATTACCAATTTTCTATCAAATACAAAAAAAAACATTTTACACTTTTCCAACTCCTGCTTAGCCTAACCATTGACGTTTGTCTCCACTAATCCGTTTCATTGACGGCTTTTCTTTTCTTTAATAGTCCGTTATATGTCCATACACCATTCATGCTCTTCAAAAGTTCACTGAAGTCCCTGCGAAGCTTTTCGCCTTCATTTGAATTTCCATATGACACTGTAATCACCTGCACAAAAGGTCCGTTTTATTATCACCTTTGAATCACTTGCCTTTATTTCACATGCTTCCTCCACAATTAGTTACCCAATGCTGGATCAGTGTCCAATATTCCACTGGTATCTCTGACTGCACTTTGAAAGCCCCACGCTTGCTTTACTTCTAACAATGTTCTTTGGCATCTCCTCCGCCCGGTTACTCGTTAGTGACCGTCCATTTGTCGCTTATATCAGCAATCCCACGACTGTCCAGCTATCCACACCTCCCCCGGCGATTTCGAAACCGATTCGAAATTCCCGCCTCAACCATTACCACTTTTGTTTACTCAAACACTACATGACTTTACTGGTGTATTTCGGTTGCTGTGATTTATAAATTTAGAATTTGTGAATACCTCACATTGACATGTATTGCTGTATACTCTGATCTTGCCTTGTGCATGTGTATTGACCACGGTCAAGAAATACACTATAACTATAACTATCTCCCCAAGTTGCTCCAGGCTGTGCAGCCAGTCGCGCCGTTGTAACAACCGGTCGTGGAAAATCCCCCTTCAACCCTCGAGGTTCAGCGTTTTTACTAACATCACCCATTTGCCTACACTATTGACTTGTCTTTACGAACTGGTTGTTTCTGTGGACCAATTGTTGTTTTTTCGCGCCCAGAAGGCTACTTCGGCACATCCTTGTTCAGGACCTGCGTGACGCACGTGCTGTTTGCTCACACGCTGCTATTCGGTTTCTCGTTGTTGGGTCCTTTTGATCGTGTTATTGAGGTTTGTATATTTTTGGTGTCATTGTTCATTTAATAATGTAGTATCGTAGAGTATCACGGATATTCGCCTTTTGATTTCGGGATCCGTTGAGAATTTGGCTACCCATTGCTCAAACGAGTGTCACAATACTCAATAGATCAATTTGGAAAAAGGAAAAACACGCAAAATGCCAAGAAAAGGAAAGAAACCATTGGAATCTAGACAGGAATTAATACGGCAAGTCACTGGGGGGTTGGGTACCTTTGATTCGTTAGTTAATGTTAGGTCGCTTAGTTCTGTCAGTGCTAGTTCATGTGTTACTCAGGGCAATATGGATTGTAAATATGTTTATCTGTATAGGCTGAGAATACTAGGCCTAGAACGACAGTTGTTATCGGCTAGACAACAGGCCCACGAAGCAGAACAGAAGTGTATACAGAAAAAGCGTGAGCATGAGACCAGCGACTACGACACTTCCGATAGATTAGGGCAAAATAAAATAGGAAACCTCGCGCCGGTTGCTGACTATAAAACACCAACGATCGATTTGCCAGGAGTGGAACCGACGGTTTTCGACGGGCGATCTGAACACTACTGCAAGATCGTCAAGCAGTTCGAAACGTTCGTCGAAAATAAGGTAACCGACCCTGAGCAATGGCTTCCCTACCTTACTCACTACTGTCGAGGACGAGCAAGAGAAGCTATCAACGGGTGTACCATGCTCGACCCGAAACAAGGCTTCACAAGAGCAAGGAAGATTCTAAGGGACTTGTTTGGTCAACCGTTCAAAGTAGCCCGTAACCTAATAGAGGGCGTGATGGCAGAGGCAAAGAGAACCAAGGGCGACGTCTACACCATGGCCGACCTGGTGATCAAGATGCAGAACTGCTCAATAGCCCTCGACCATTTAGGTTACAGGGCTGACCTAGACGCCATGCACACTTTGGAAAACATAATCCGTCACCTTTCTCTCGAACTAAAGGGTCGGTGAGCGGAAGAAGCGGAACGGAAAAGTCAAAGCGACAGGGAAGCTAACTTCGAAGACCTGACTGAATACTTAAACATGCAAACGAAGATAGCTGACAGCAGATTCGGTCGACTCATCCGGGACAGCAACCGAGCAAACAAGCCCAGTACTAGCCAAGTCCAAACCCCTGTACGGGAACATCCAAAGTACCAGCCTTGGACCAATACACACGCCATTTCACGAGATGCTAAGGCGTAACCCAATTGCGGACCCTGTGATGCTAGTCATGGATTACCAGAATGCCTCAAGTTCAGCAAAGCCACAATAGACGAACGGTGGGGAATGGCGAGAATTGCAGGAGCGTGTTTTATTGGTCTCGGCACCACGCACCGGGTGTAACGAAAGAATACTGAAAATCCTTCTAAATGTTCAACGTGCTTTGTGAATTTGACTATATTTAACATTATCTTGGAAAGCTCGCTCATACACCACACATTTTCACGTTTGTTTATCCATGTGAGGCATTTGAATTTGGCCTTGAACCGTTTCTGACTGTCGTGCTTGAGCCACGGGGCTTTGGACCTTTGGGTTTTACTGTGAAGTCTATTTGGCCGCATACTTGAGGTTCGTATATATTTGTATCCTTTGTGCATTTCAAATTAGTACCGTAGAAACTACGAATCCATCTTGTTCTGGTTTTGGGATTCGTTTGAATTGGCTACGCGTTGCTCGATTTGCGAGATTCGACTTACAGTACTCAAGTGGAACCTGGACAAGAAAACCCATTGGAAATGCCCAGACGAGGAAGCAAGGACCTTTTGAGACAACAGGAAATAACTCGGCAAGTCTCTGGGGATGGTTCGGGTGTTATTGATTCTCTAGATAATGCTAAGTTTACTAGCTCTGTCAGTGCCAGGTCATATATCTCTAACCGCGATGCGTTTGACGATATTGGTACTTATAGAATGAGAGTAATAGAATTAGAAAACGAGCTGCGGTTAGCCAGAAAGGAAGCAGAGCCCCTTACACAAGGAACTGGTCTCAGAGAGCCAGCAAAGAGTCCATGTAGTTCACAATGTCAACATCGAAAAGGCACTGTGATCGACGAATATAAACCCTTGAGACAGCCTGAAACTACCGAGGTTTTGGCTCTTGACCTGCCGAGAGTGGAGCTGTCCCACTTCGACGGGCACCCCGAGCAATACTGTATATTCATGAAACAATTCGAAAATTTTATTGAGTGCAAAGTTGCAGATCCTGGTCAAAGGTTTTTGTATTTATTACATTACTGTCGTGGGAGAGCTAAAAGTGCTATCGAAGGCTGCGCGATGCTTGATCCACCGATGGGGTACATCAGGGCGCGCAAAATCCTGAAAGATTTGTTTGGACAACCATTCAAGGTGGCTAGAAGCCTAATTGATAGTGTTTTATTGGAGGCGAAAAGGACTGAGGGCAAGGCTGAATCACTGTCGAGTTTGGTGATAAAAATGCAGAATTGCAGTATACCACTGGAGCACTTAGGATACCAGTCTGATCTGAATGCATTGCACACACAGGAATGCATTGTCCGATGTCTGTCTATTGATTTACAGGGCCGATGAGCAGAGGAAGCTGAAAAAATAAATATGCTTGAGCGGGAATCTACGTTCATCGATTTGACGGAGTTCATAGGTCGTCAATCCCGTATCGCCAACAGTCGATTTGGACAAATCGTACGCGAAAGTTGCACACTGGCGCGAAGGGAACCAACATCTCAAATTGTGGAGAAGGACTGTAACCAAACCCAGTCTTTGGCTAACATGCACATGATAAGTCAAGAACCCGAGAGGTCAGCTGAATGCAAGCTATGCAACTCCCTGCATCAGTTGCTAGATTGTCCGACCTTTCATGGGATGAGTGTACCCGATCGGTGGTGCGCAGCAAAAAGGATTGGCTCATGCTTTATGTGTTTGAACAACTCTCATCGAGCCTCTGAATGCAGCTTAAGAGTGAAATGCAACCAAGACGGATGCTTGGGTAATCATCACTCGTTACTGCATGGCCTTCTCAACAATAGACCTATTCATCCAGATGAACCCAAAATTGTCTGTTCAACGGGACATGATGATTTCAAACCGGCAAGATTAGGCATCGTACCTGTCGGTATCGTGACACCTAAAGGACTGAGGAGGGTCAATGCATTTTTGGACACGGGGTCGGATACCTCGCTGATTACTCGCGAGCTTGTAGAAAGCTGTGAACTAGTAGGCGACCCTACCTCGCTCACTATCAGCACGATTGCAGGGGGTCATGTTAGCAATTCTAAGAGGCTGACCCTGCAGTTAACGTCTTTATCTGATGAGGGGACCGTAGAAATTCCGGAAGCTTTTGCAATAGACAGCTTGCCAATGAGACCAGTCGACTCTGTTAGATCGATCGCCAAGAGATGGTCTCATCTCAGGGACATAGAGTTCGAAGAAGTTTCTAGCCCCCACGTCGACATACTAATTGGATGCAATGTACCAGAGGCTCACTGGGTGCTTGAACAGAGCATAGGCAATTGAAAAGAACCATTCGCTACGCGAACGATACTAGGCTGGACACTTCTCGGACCCCTGACGAGCGAACTTCAACAATCGGCATCAATAAATTGCGTTACTGTTGCTGAGAAAAGTGCCTCTGTAGAACACGATCAGCCTTTCGATATTGAATCCAACGGTCCATCTCAGGAAAGCGAAGTTCACTCAAAGGATCAGTCGGTGCTTTCGATGGCGAATTCAAAGACGGGACGTCACAGTGGGCAACATGAAGTTGCTATACCCAAGAGACCACCGTCAAGTCACTTATTGAGAAAAGGAGAAGTTGCCCGGAGGCTTTTGAAATATCTCAAAAAAGGACACCAGCAGGTCACCCAAAGCAGCTTGAAATTTGCCGACCCAGTGACAGGGTACGGTACCTGGGTGGAACTGCATGGCCGGCGGCGAAACAAAGTACCCTTTGCCAAAACAAAAATTGCTGAGCTGAAGTCAGTATCCCTAAACGAGCTCAAAACGACTGCACTGGTACTGGGTTTTAAGGTAGCACGAATGCTAAAAGAGAACTGCACCACCGCCGAACTGAGCCTTGCCTATTGGACAGATCCTACAGTTGTGTTACATTACAGGAAACGGAAGAAACGAAGAACGTGTTCGAGGCATCAGAGAGTTAATCCACTCGTAGCAGGAAACAGCGAGGAAAATGTTGATGATTCGAGCTCGAAACCACATACAAAAGACAACGTAGCTCGCAGATAGACTCGCTCCAAGTTACTTAGCACTTTATTGCATTTCATGCCCTACAACTAATCAACTGGACCCATTTTTTCTGAAAGGTTGCAAATGTACTTAGCTCCAGTTTCTATCTAGCGTGCACATAGGCGAAGAGGAGAAATTCACCAGTATTTCACTTGAACAGTTCAGGTGAGGCATACTAGCTGCGAGCACATTGTGAAACTATTATTATCTTTAAAGAAGAACATTTATTTACATTTTATACAATATTGATTGTCACATATTTTGTGCACAGAAAAACTTTGAAATACTCTGATAGATGCCAGTATTCGATCAATCTCCGTGTTCATGTGTATTTCGATACTGTCCGCCGTACACTTGTTTTCGAAATTCATTCATAATCAGAAACCGGTTTTCATTTCTTTCGGAAGATTTGGTGCGTTAATTTTATGTAATTCCACTGGTTCGTGACCTGTCAATTTTACGCGATATCTCATTAGGCGTTGCACCTGCGTTCAACTTCTGCGCTCATGCTTGTAAACAAAATTAGTCTAACCAGTTGCTGCAATGGGTTACTGCTTGTGATGCTTAGACTTATTTCGTGCGGCGAAACACTTCACTCTGCAAAGCCTTCATCTTCATCGTGCGTCTGACTATATGCGCCGGTCTCCTGATGAATATGTCAATCTCAAGTTGTGCAGCGGGATTTGGAATTGGTTCCTTATGGATTGTGCGATGATGACTACGGCAAAAACCTGTTTCACGTTCAGATAACACAGGAAGTTAGTATCCACAGGCACTGACAATAAGTTAAAGGTAGAAAGGGTGAGAATCATGACCCCTTCCTGAACCTTAGACAACCATTTTCGCGGAAGGATTTTGGCCGGCGGTGTAACGAACGAATACTGAAAATCCTTCTAAATGTTCAACGTGCTTTGTGAATTTGACTATATTTAACATTATCTTGGAAAGCTCGCTCATACACCACACATTTTCACGTTTGTTTATCCATGTGAGGCATTTGAATTTGGCCTTGAACCGTTTCTGACTGTCGTGCTTGAGCCACGGGGCTTTGGACCTTTGGGTTTTACTGTGAAGTCTATTTGGCCGCATACTTGAGATTCGTATATATTTGTATCCTTTGTGCATTTCAATTTAGTACCGTAGAAACTACGAATCAATCTTGTTCTTGTTTTGGGATTCGTTTGAATTGGCTACGCGTTGCTCGATTTGCGAGATTCGACTTACACCGGGCGGCAGCTAGTTGGACAAAGAACCGATGTGGTTACGAGGGCTGTACGGGCAGACACCATCGGCTGCTGCACCAGGCGAGAGAAAACTTACCCGAGGCGAGTACCAAGCCCAGTGTTATGTGTTCAACGTCACGATCTGCCAAAAACCAGTACGTTTAGGCGTAGTTGCCGCGGGAGTAGTGACCCCAACAGGAGTGGCCAGAGCGTTGGCCCTCATAGATAGTGGCTCGGACACCGCACTAGTAAGGAAGGAGTTCGCAGAGAAATATGGGATCAGAGGGAATCAATCCTCATTAGCAGTAAACACAGTGAGTGGCACCGAAGTCATCCAGTCGACCAAACTGTACCTACAACTGGCTTCCTTGGTCGGCAGTGATAGAGCAGAATCCCTAGAAGCATTCACTATAAAGGACCTGCCGATGAGAGCACCTCAGTCAGTGCAATCGATTCTCACTCAGTGGCCGCATCTCGACGGGATTACGATCGAGGGCGGCAGAGTAACGAAATTGATCTGCTGATCGGCTTTGATGTACCGGAAGCACATTGGGTCCTGGATCAAAGGATAGGAAGTCGCAAAGCACCCTATGCCGTACGCACCATATTCGGTTGGACTTTATATGGCAGCACAGACGGAAGATGCGGCAAATAAATCAACTGCATTTCGGTGGAAATGACGAACATTGAACAGGCATTCCAACTATTGTATAACGCCGAATTTGCCGACCTGGCCATTGATAGAGATGCCCTATCAGGAGAAGATAGGTTGGCTTTGGAAATGGTGGCCGAGAACGTCAAGTACGCAAAAGGTTGTTTCGAGGTTCCTATCCCGTGGAGATCCAAAATGAAACCCATGCCAAACAGCCGAGAAATGGCTTTAAAAAGATTAGGCTTCCTCAAAACCAGGCTAATTTGAGAACCACAATTAAGGATAGAATACACGCGGGCCATGCGACAAAACATCGACCTGGGTTGTATAGAAAGAGTGGATACAGCGGTTACCAGCGCAAATTTGAGGTGGTACCTACCTCATCTCCAGGTCGTGAACCCAAAGAAACTGGGGAAGGTCAGAATTATTTTCGGCTGTGCCGTGAATTGTCAGGGTGTGTCACTCAAAGACCAAATGCTACAGGGCCCAGACTGGACAGCACCGCTGGTCGAGGTTTTATGTCGTTTTCAGCCGGGAAAAGTAGTGGTCTCTACGGACATACGTGAAATGTTTCTACAAGTAAAGATGCCCGTCAAAGATAGGGACGCCTTTCGTCTTCTCTGGTGGCCTGAGAACGACACAAATCGTGCACCTGACGAGTACGGGCTGACCGTGCATCCCTTTGGGATGGTATTTAGAAAAGTGGTTCTCACTTATCATTGTCCCGAAATCCCTATTTTGTGTGAAAACGTGCCCCTGATGGTGGTGCGTTTTCAGAAGGACCACTCGGTAATGTGATCTGACCCAGTGAATTTGGGCTAAAAGAGTAACTACCAGAATACGGAAACTGTTTTTTTCTACCTGCGTATACACCGTTGGCGTAAGGAGTTACGTAAGTGATGGGCGGAGGTAGAGCAGGTTTGGTTTCACGTCCACCGGTAACCTAAGGATATATATATATATATATATATATATATATATAATGTATACATAGTTACGTCCCACTGTACGAGCTCTCTTCCTTGTACCTAGCAGCAAAGTTTCACTGAACTAACTAGCTGATCTCATGTCTGAACGTAGTAGATAACAGCGCTTCCGCTACCAATGCTTTCAGTATTTATCGGTACTGTAACTTACGTGAAATGGCTAACGGATGGAATCGAATGCTACTTCCTTTCCATTTTCTGAAGCTGTTAAACGTCAGTCGATCCTCACGAAATGTTTAACAAAACACGGAGTTTTCTATATACCACACCCAAACTCGCAAATGATGGCCTCCTATATGAAGCTAGTATTCCCAGGCTTGTGCACGTGAAACAAGACTCACATGCAAGAGAAACAAAAAGGCAACAACACAATGGCTCCAGAGAACCAACTCGGTAATCAAAATGTGGTGGCCTCATAGGGGCCATGTTAACTGTCACGCAGTTCTCCACGATCGTCATCGAGCCAGACAGTGTACGCATTCTTCCTGAATCGGCGAAGCCGCTGGATTCACAAGTGGACGTTTGCTTTCCGTTCTGCATGGTGCAATTCCCCTTGCTCACCAATTGCATGCGTAAAAACTGGTCGGTTGGAGTTTCCGGGAACTGGGCTGAATCACCATCGACGACCTATCGCTCACCGAACAACCAGCCACCGCATCGCCGCGAACGGCAAGTGAGAAACGGACTTCGTGCAAAAGCTTATATATGACCACTAACCCAATCAACAATCAGTATCAGCTACGCAAATGACTGGAGAGCTGACTACCGAAATTTGACCGAAAAAAACAAGATTCACCAAAAATAAGGAATATAAATGCATAAAATTCATCCCCAAATAGGCACACTTTTAGGACATTTTTGTTTCATTTTAGTTCAGAAGACTTTCTGGCAGCCGTTTGATTTCTGCATTACACCAAGCCAGATCGAAACTTACCCCACTCTCTTGTCCTCAGCGATGAGCATTTTTGCATTGCTTGGTGGGATAGCACACGTTGTTACGAACGTTTGAGCAATGCGTAGCCGAATTCGCAACGGATCCCGAAATCAAAAGACGATTATCCGTGATATTCTACGATACTAGATTATTACAATGAACAATGACATAAACAATATACAAACCTCAATAATACGATCACAAAGATTCAACAATGAGAAACCGAATAGCAGCGTGTGAGCAGACAGCACGTGCGTCACGCAGGTCCTGAACAAGGATGTGCCAAAGTAGCGCTCTGGGCGCGAACAAACAACAATTGGTCCACAGAAACAACCAGTTCGTAAAGACAAGCCAATAGTGTATGGAAATGAGTGATGTTGGGAAAAACACTGAATCGCGAGGGAAAAAAGGTGGATTTTCCACGACCGGCTGTTACACTGCCCACCAAAATCCTCCTGGATCCTTAGCAGAGTCAAAGGTTCGGTATAAAGGTACTGATTCTTCCTACCTGCCTAGGCCCTGCTGTCAGTGCGCGCGTCCAATGCTCGTCGTCAACGTTCTACTACTGGTCGCACCTAATCCATTGGATACATAGACGTGAGGCTAGTCTACATCTTCCACAAAACCAAATGATCGATGGCGGGTGTGAATGGTCACATAGACGTTGTCCTCGTAAGGGGCCGTCCGGTCCTGGGTGCACGTGCTTGAGTGTGTGTGTGAGTGCGTGTGTGTGTGCCGGGGTTACAATGAAATCACAGGTATGACTACACATCAAAGGAGGACTTTCTGCAATGTCAACAAAAAACCGCGTGGCAAGAAAACGAGTAAAATGTAGCATGTATGTGTGACCTGAGCTCCGCTACTCCCACATATGCAAGGGGCATTCGGTAGCGTCAACAAAAAGCAAAACAACGAACACTGTCACATGTTTGATGGGTTTACGGGATGTAGAGTGCGTCGTGCATGCGTGTATGTATCGGGATGTACAATGGAATCGCATTCATCACCACATATCGGAAAGAACCTCCTGTAATGTCAACGAAAAGACCGCGAGCACCTTAACGTGTTTGACGGAGATTGTGTGGTATATATGGTGTTTCTTTATCCACCTCGATTACTGGTGTGAAAAAGGTTTACTAGGCCTCAGGGTTATCAGCTCCTCCGTCTTCGCTCTCGAGTAGGTTAATACTGCGTATGTCACGAATGAGCACTCCGTTAGCTGTCTTCACCTTCACCGTTCTTATCATTCCGTCAGTGCTTTTGATGGTTTCCGTAACTACTCCCAAAGACCAAGCGCTGAAATGTGATCTTTCGCGGTGTTGTTTCGCACTAAGTAGACTTACCAACCGCCGACATCCTTCCAATCTAACGAATCTCATCAGTACTAGCCCCACCCAGCTTAGCTTAACAACCAAGTTGACTGCCACGCCAGGTGTTTCTACTCAGCTTATTTCACCATCCACATTACCGACTACTCCATCTCAAGGAATAACGATTGCGTCATCCGATCCGCCTTCAGCAAATGCAATTTCGGAATCTTAACGTTAACCTTGACTCCACTAAACAGTTCTCATTGTTTATGCTGAATGCACGCTCAATAGTGAATAAGATGCGAATGCTGCGTATATTACTGCTCACGTCTGATTACGACCTTATTTTGATCACCGGAACCTGGTTGACAGACAACACTCCAAACGAGGATATCGCTATCACCGGATACCAAGCTTTCAGGAAAAATAGACTCACTCAGAGAGGGGGAGGCTGTCTTATATATGTAAGACAAAACATGCGAGCGAAAATATTTCAGCACCCCATACTCGATAACTTGCCGGATTCAGTTTGGCTACAGGTCACTACAGGATGTTCTGACTTCATTGTTAGTTGCATCTACCGCCCCCCGAATACTAGTCAAAACGACTTTCTGCCTATCATAGAGGCGTTAAACGTTGTTGCGGACATACCCGGCCCAAAACTGGTGGCCGACGACTTTAACGCACCAGGCATACGTTGGTCCACTTCGAAAGCTCCACATCACTTACTACACTTCTTGACCAGCATTCGTTTAGGAGGATGGACTCAACATGTGATGTGCCCAACTAGAGGCAGTAGCATCCTTGATCTCATTTTTACGGTAGGATTATCTCGCGTGCACACATCTATCGTGAACAGCATCCCAGGTTGTGACCACTTGCCGGTAAAATGTGAGTTTTCAGTGCCAGCACGAACCGTTCACAAACCAACCGTTAAAAGACCGTTCCACCAAGCTAGCTGGAATCAATTACCCTCACTCATTCGCTCGCAGAACTGGGATACTTTCTTTTTATCTGATGACTTGCATACCGTGGTGAATCATTTTTACTCCACACTAAATGCATGTCTTGACGTAATCACCCCAACCAAAGGTCTACCTGGACGAGATAAACCAAACAGTTTTTGTCGATTAAAGCAGAAGCTTTCTATGCTACAACGCAAATTCCTTAGGTCGAGAGACTTTTCGTTGTTCTTGCAAATGAACCGTTTATCTAATTCTATGAAATTGATTGAAATGTCCCGCAGTAAAAAACAGGAATTAAGGGCGCTGAGTCACCCCAAGAGGTCCGAAGCTTTATCTAAGCTGATGAAGCTGAGAAACAGCCAATGCAGTTCTCCTATCTCATCCATTATATATAACAACAATTATATAACGAACTCCCAAGAGATCTCCGAGGCATTCAGTGCCTATTTTGCTTCGTCTCTAACGACCGATGACTCCCCATGCCTATATCACGTTGAGCCGCTGACATCTGCACAGTTCTCAGCGGTTACATTTCACCCGAACGACTTAACAGTACAGCTAACTAAAATTAGGTCATACCACCCCGGGCCAGATGCCGTACCACCGGCTACTTTTAGTCTAGGTGGCACTGATATCCTATTCTTGCTATCAAAGGTTTTTAATTTATCTATGAGCAGTAGCGTTTTCCCCTCCCATTGGAAAACATCAGTTGTTATCCCAATTCCTAAGAAAGGTTCACGCCAGGACCTAACCAACTATCGACCAGTGAACCACACCCCTATAGTTTCCCGAATTATGGAAAGACTGATAAAAAATAAGCTGACAACTCATTTACTAAACAATAACCTCATTAACACTGGACAGCACGGTTTTCTTCAAAAAAGATCCTGTGCCACCTGTATGTGTGACTTCCTTAACCTAATAACTACGGCCACTAACAGTGGTAAATCAGTGATTGTAATCCTCCTTGACATGACTAAAGCTTTCGATCGAGTATCCCACAATAGGCTCATGGCGAAGATGAAAACCTACGGAATTGTTGACCCGATCCTGAGTTGGTTTTCATCATATCTAACATCCCGAAAGCAGGTGGTGGACGTTGATGGCAGTTTATCATCACCTCGACCAGTTACTAGTGGAGTTATTCAGGGTAGTGTACTAGGTCCCTTACTTTTTCTTATATATGTTAATGACATTTTCAACGTCATCACACACGGGGCTGCGTTCCTTTTTGCAGATGACATAAAAATTATGTACTCCTTTGAACCTGACGCCTTAGCTTCTACCATTGCTAGCATAACGAGCGATTTACTATCGCTAGACTCATGGAGCAACCAATGGTTGATGAAATTCTCCGCTGTCAAAAGTTGTATCCTTATGTATAATTGTCAGGTTCCCGCGGGAATGTTTAAAATTAATGATCAGTTCATCCCCAACAGTCCGGAAGTAAGGGACTTGGGATTACAATATTCTTGTACATTTAATTTCTCTGAACATTCGGCCGTGCAGGTTGCTAAAGCTAGACGGCTAATTGGTCTGATTAATAGAACCTTCAGTCTTACAGAGAGCAAGCTAAGCATTTTTAAAACTCATGTCAGACCACTTCTGGAATATTGCACTGTCGTCTTTTCTAACATGCGGCAGATTGACAGATTTGCAATTGAGAATGTACAACGTAGATTTACCAAACAACTACTAGGATATTCCTCGCCTTTGAATTATATGGAAAGGTGTGAAATATTGCACCTAGAGCCCCTATGGCTGCGCCGTCTACGAATGAACCTGTCTTTCTTTTGCAATATTGTAAAACGTATATCTTGCAATTCAGCCCCCCAGGTCAAAACTCCCTCCAACTATTCTTTACGACATAGGGACTCTATGGTCTGGATTCCAGTATCCAGGACTGCGATGCGGTCAAACTTCTTTATTGTTAAATATTCTTCCCTCTGGAACAAACTTCCACCTCAACTTAGGTCAATGTCTTCGGCCTCTTTATTATTCAAAAAAGAAATAAATAAACATCTAACTGTCCAAAAACTGATCCGAATGCATGATCCCTACATGTCTATTACCCTAGCCTACGAACTGGGCCTGGGATACTAACCAAAAGCTTAACAACCTTGTTCAGTAGACAGTTATTACCAACGGATGGTAAGGAGCATTCTGTATTATAGTTAGCAAATAAAAGCAGTCCAACCTATACTCCATGACTGTCAACAGCACACTCCACGTGTTTGTCTAGCCACTTCCTATTTTCAACGCTTCTGACCACGACCCCCTACTGGCCACCGTTACTCCGGTGATTCTTTTTTCATGCTGTCAGATTTTACCATAGTCGGTTAGGTTCTTTTTTTTATCAGCTGCCGCCAGGTATAAGAGCATTTATAATGCTAGAAAATACATAGCAGCATATATAATATGGTCCTCAAGGTACCAGTCTCATCCACGCTTCAACTACTTACTCATTGAGACCCTATTTCAACACACGAGATTCCAGGCCTCGTTCTGATGAACGAATCGCCACAATCCATGTGGTCTTCCATAAACCATTCGTCGAACTACACATAAGTATTTGCCCCCAGTGTCGCCTATTCTCGCTTCCTTGCGTTTTTGGTAACTCTCACTAAGCCTCACAAGAATTAATCGCTAGTACCGGTCTTCTCCGCTTTCCGTATGTTGTCTAACCCAAAAAACAAGACCTCAACGTCGCGACCACCCATTTCTGTTACTGGCATGATATTGGTGTTCTGTCTTTCTCCCCTTACCCACAGCTGGTAGAATTGCCAGACTGCAGCCCTCTCCGTTTTGTTTTCAGAACCTGCACCCTAAGGACGATTGTCGCCTTCCACTTCCCAGGAATAACTTGGACCCTCTCTTGCTGGACAGGACAAACGAGATTTACACACAACTTCATTTTCGCCCGTCTCACGATCGCTTTCCCCAAGATTCCCACCAGACTTCTTGAACCTGGACTACTTGATGTCACTGCATTCATACAACTCATTTTAACCCCATATGTCATTATGCCCGTTCCGTGTTAGAACCCGCTAATACTGTTCAAACACTGGCACCTTTATTGTCACTGTTCATTGCTTCATCGGTCACCAAAAAAAAACGTCCGGCGCTGACATATCTTTCAGTAGTCCTCCAGTGGGCAGCGAAGTAATTAGTAACTACCTGCACTCTTCATCGGTCCATCCGATCGCATCCGCAATGCTGTTTCATCGAGTGTTCGGGCTCTGTAGATCACTGCGTTCCCTCCACGATTGAACATCTTTGATACACTTCCCATGCTGCATCGCCGCTCCGTTCCCATTATTTGTTACACCTGTCAAATTGGTCATTAGAAATGTGACACTCACCGTCTACTTACTATACCATCACCGTTATCGAGACTTTTGATTTCCCAGATGTTGCATTCGTGTTATATTACCGAAACTGACCCCGTATGCAGCATCTAAATCACACCACTATCTGCACCGGCTGATACATTTTATTTCTATATTCGTTGATCCACGGCCGCTTCCCGCGATATACCTGTGCAGTTTTATTGATCTGTCATTTTTGCATGGTACATACCACAAAGCATTCATCTATTGACGTACACTTAAGTGTACAAGATAATTATCTGTGGATTACTTTACCTTTCCTCTCGCAGAACTGAACACCTGTATAATGGATGTAACCACACGGTCAATGTTGATTAGTCTTCCACTTCCGCTTTGACATTTCATACCAACCCTACATAAAGTTAACAACTTGCCGCACGCTCACCTGTTTTACTCCGGCCGTTCCCTGCCACCATCACTCTGGTAGTATCCCTCCCAAGAAATACGCAATTGTTTGCAACATATATGATTCCTCCAGTATACAGCCACCACTTTATATACTACCATCTTTGCAGACTGAAATATTTCCATGTTAATACTTCTTGACATACCTGTAGTAAAGTGAATAATTCACCGAACGCTTCGACGAGATTTCTATCCATATGCCTCTCATATTCTGTAGCGCACCAAAAACATTTCCTTTCAATATGTTCGAATTTCCACTAGTGGTAATTATCTCATATACCACTTATGCATGTACTCCAGACCAACTGACATCTTTCGACCTTGACCTTCAAATTTGCCGGGCATAACTACAGTTTTAGTTCACTGTAACACTATCTCTGATACTCTGCATGCACTTGTTGTACCCTTTTGTGAATTGTCATTCCAGCATCACTATAATCATCTGATCATGCATTCTAGCATGCTTCGGGCGCATCCGAAATATACAATTATTATTATTATGTGCGCGTTCGTCGACGATCATAACCACGTCCCCAACTTTGAATGGTCTTGTTTTGGCCAGCCACTTCTGTCGAGTCTGCAGAGCCGGTAGGCACTCCCGTAGCCATCGCCTCCAGAAGACCTTGGCCAAATAGTTCGCTTGCTCCCACCCGCGGAGGTAGCTCCCACGAAGGTTTACCGGCCCTTGGAAACCCTCGTTCGACCTTGGCATCAATAAGTCGTTTGGGGTGAGCGCCAGGTGGGTGTGGTCGCCGTTCAATACTGGAACCAGGGGGCGGTTGTTCAGGATTCTCTCCATCTCGGTCATAACGGTGTTCAGCGTCTCGTCGTCCCGCCGATGCTTGGTGGGGCCTCTTTCTTCACCCACCACCGTGATCGCAATCCCAACATCACTCATTTCCATACATTATTGACTTGTCTTTACGAACTGGTTGTTTCTGTGGACCAATTGTTGTTTGTTCGCGCCCAGAGCGCTACTTTGGCACATCCTTGTTCAGGACCTGCGTGACGCACGTGCTGTCTGCTCACACGCTGCTATTCGGTTTCTCGTTGTTGAGTCCTTGTGATCGTATTATTGAGGTTTGTATATTGTTTATGTCATTGTTTATTGTAATAATCCAGCATCGTAGAATATCACGGATAATCGTCTTCTGATTTCGGGATCCGTAGCGAATTCGGCTACGCATTGCTCAAACGTTCGTGACACCATGCTCGACCCAGAACAAGGCTACACAAGGGCAAGGAAGATTCTGAGGGACTTGTTTGGCCAACCTTTCAAGGTAGCCCGTAACCTAATAGAGGGCGTGATGGCAGAGGCAAAGAGAACCAAGGGCGACGTCTACACCATGGCCGACCTGGTGATCAAGATGCAGAACTGCTCAATAGCCCTCGACCATTGAGGTTACAGGGCTGACCTAGACGCCATGCACACTTCGGAAGGCATAGTCCGTCACCTCTCTCCCGAACTACAGGGTCGGTGGGCGGAAGAAGCTGAACGGATAAGCCGAGGCGACAGAGAAGCCAACTTCTAAGACCTGACTGAATACTTAGACAGGCAAACGAAAATAGCTGACAGCAGATTCGGTCGACTCATCCGGGATAGCAACCGAGCAAACAAGCCCAGTACTAGCCTAGTCCAAACCCCTGTACGGGAACATCCAAAGTACCAGCCTTGGACCAATACACACGTCATTTCACGAGATGCTACGGCGAAACCAAATTGCAGATCCTGTGGTACTAGCCATGGCCTACCAGAATGCCCCAAGTTCGGCAACGCCACAATAGACGAACGGTGGGGAATGGCGAGGATGGCAGGAGCATGTTTCATCTGTCTCAACACCACGCACCGGGCAGCAGCCTGTAGAACAAGGAATCGATGTGGTTACGAGGGCTGCACGGGCAGACACCATCGGCTGCTGCATCAGGCGAGAGTAACCATATCCGAGGCTAGTGCCAAGCCCAGCGTGATTTGTTCAACTTCACAATCTGCGAGCAAACCGGTACGTTTAGGCGTAGTGGCCGTGGGAGTAGTGACTCCGACTGGGATAGTCAAGGCGTTGGCTTTCGTTGATAGTGGATCCAGCATTACTTTAGTGAAAGAGCGGTTTGCCGACAAACACCAACTGGCTAAAGGTGCGACGTCGTTAGCAGTGAGCACGGTGGGCGGAACACAGGTAATGACTGCCGGTAGATTAAGGCTGCAACTCATCTCTCTAGACACTAACGAGGAAATTGAACCGACGGAGGCATTCACGTTAGCGGATCTCCCCATGCGAGCACCAAGGTCGGTGAACGCAATCTTGACTCGGTGGCCCCACCTGCAGGATGTAACCGTTGTAGACTGAGAAGATGATGAAGTGGGTCTCCTCATCGGATGCGACGTGCCAGAGGCGCATTGGGTGCTTGACCAGAGAGTGGGCGACCGCCAGGCACCTCATGCCGTACGCACGGCCCTGGGATGGATGTTATACGGTCCAGTAGGGGTACGCGGTTCCGTGAATTACTTATCCGCCGAAACGGACCGCATAGAGTATCATCTGCAACGGCTGTATGAAAAGGAGTTTCATGACATTGGAGAAGAAAGACCGACGTTGTCTCAAGAGGATCACTTCGCTCTACAAACGGTGCGGCAAGGCACTAGAGGCCTCAAAAAACAGTTCGAGGTTCCCCTCCCATGGCGCACGCCGGACGACCCGTGGACTGACAACAGAAATTATGTTCTCCAACGATTACTACGACTAAAAGAACGCTTCATTCGAGACCAGAATCTGTGGGAACGATACGCGGATTTGATGAAGCGAAACGAGACCCTCGGTTACGTTGAAAAGGTGCCTGTTAACACCGACAGCAAAAGGGGTATCTGGTATCTGCCTTACCATCCGGTTATCAACCCTAAGAAACCCAATAAACTGCGGGTGGTTTTCGACTGTGCGGCCAAGTTCCAGGGCAAGTCGTTAAACGATCGCCTACTACAGGGGCCTGACTGGACCACTCCACTGATCGATGTTTTGTGCCGTTTCAGAGTGGGTAAAGTGGCTTTGTCTGCTGACATTAGGGAAATTTTCCATCGGGTGAAGATTCCGTTAGGAGAACGAGATGCTTTGCGTTTCCTGTGGTGGGAAGGGAGAGACCGGGACAACGCAGTGGTGAATTATAGAATGACCGTCCGCCCCTTCGGAGCCATATCGTCACCATTTTGTGCCAACTACGCCCTCCGAGAATCAGCGAACAAACATGGCGATCTAGTACATCGGACGGTGGTAGAAAGCGTCAGCAGGAACTTCTACGTCGACGACTACCTTGGGTTATTCGATGATGTGGAATCAGCTCTAGAGCAGTTCAGGGGTCTGACGAGATTGCTGGAAGAGGGCAGCTTCCATCTAACTAAATGGATGTCGAACGCTTCAGAAGTGCTGAAGGTCATCCCGTATCACGAAAAGGCCGAAAGGGTAAGAGATTTGGACGGCTCTCCACTTCCTATCGAGCGCACTTTAGGGATACAATGGGACGCGGAAACGGACGATTTTGTTTTCGAGCTGAACGTTCCCGAGCTGCCAATAACCCGTCGTGGCATACTATCTGCCGTCTCAAGTTTGTTCGACCCGCTCGGTTTCGTCTCACCATGGCTGCTACTCGGAAAGATCTTGCTGCAGCGGCTGTGCCGTAAGAAAGTTGATTGGGACCAGTCACTGGACCGAGGAGACCGGCTGGACTGGGAAGAATTTCTGAACACCTTGAAGAAATTAGGGGACATAAGAATCCCACGATGTTTGACTCCTGGCCATACGACACGGACTGGAGAACTACATGCCTTTTCCGATGCATCCGAAGTCGGTTATGGAGCTGTGGTGTATGGACGATGGTGCGCAGGAGATGGACAATATACCACGAAGATCCTGTTCGCTAAAGCCCGCGTTGCCCCACTGAAGTCGGTCTCAATCCCACGCCTTGAACTCAGCGCAGCCGTGTTGGCAGTCAGGGTGGAGCAAGCTGTGAAGAGATGTTTCGATCTCTACTTTTGGTCGGTGAGCTTCTGGACGGATTCAACGATAGTACTTTACTATATCAACAACATCCGGAGCCGGTTTAGTACTTTCGTTGCTAACCGGCTCACGATTATCCACGATGAATCAGCCACGCACCAGTGGAGTCATGTCAGGTCTGGCGATAATCCGGCCGACCTGTGCTCCCGAGGTGCGAAAAACTTCAGGCAACTGGACACGTGGACGAGAGGGCCAAACTTCCTGCAATTGCCCAAACAGGACTGGCCCGTGTTCGAATTAACCCCCCCTACGGAATTGGAACTGGAGATCAAAGGCGTAGTGATAGCAACCAACGTCGTCGAAGCGTCGTCCATTTTATCGCGACTGGTCGGGTTTTCTTCCTGGATGAAGACGCCTCGTTCGCTAGTTTGGTTAACCAGGTTCAAGAGAAATTTACTAGTCATGAAAGGGCTACGGCCCTCAGGTCGGATACGGGTCGGCCCGATAGGTCTTGGTGAGCTACAAGCGGCAGAGTACGATATTTTCAGAATGATACAACGCGAGGCTTTCGCCCGAGAACTCAAGAGGGCGGAAGAAGTGGGGCCAACCAATGAAGACATGCCATCTCCAAGAGGCGAGCTGAAGCGTTTAAACCCCAAACTCATCAACGGACTGCTGCGGGTGGATGGTAGGCTGACCAACGCCCACCTGAATTTCGACACAAAGTATCCTATACTGCTGCCTGCGAGACAACCTGTAGTAGAGCTAATGATTCAACACGTCCACGCCGTGGAGGGACATGCCGGGGAAAGTTACGTGACGAGCGTCATCCGAAAGCGTCTTTGGTTGTTGAGAGGACGAGAGACTGTAAAACGCGTAATCCGACGGTGTGTGCAATGCAGGAGACGCAATGCCACAGCAGGCAAACAACTCATGGCCCCACTACCAGAATGCGGGTTGACTACGGACCGGTGGCCGTTCAGTGACACCGGGTTGGGCTATTTCGGGCCCTTGTGGGTCAAGTGCGGGAAAAGATTAGAAAAGCGATACGGATGTATCATGACGTGCATGAAATCACGTGCGGTACACCTAGGAGTCGCGTATTCGATGACGACCGATTCGTTTCTACGGGCCTTGCAAAGATTTATCAACCGAAGAGGCGTACCGGCCGATATATACCCAGATAATGGATCGAACTTTGTTGGCGCTCACCGGGAATTGCAGCGTTGGCACAAGAACATAAACAGGGACGAACTGCAGAATCGAACCGTGGCCTACGGCATACGATGGCATTTCAACCCCCCACAGGCCAGCCACCGAGGCGGCATATGGGAACGCATGATCCGGTCCGCCAGACCGATATTGCTGTCAATCATGGAGCAACAGCCGCCCGACGACGAGACGCTGAACACCGTCATGACTGAGGTGGAGCGAATCCTGAACAACCGCCCCCTGGTTCCAGTATTGAACGGCGACCCCACCCACCTGTTCGTTGTTTTGCTTTTTGTTGACGCTACCGAATGCCCCTTGCATATGTGGAAGTAGCGGAGCTCAGGTCACACATACATGCTACATTTTACTCGTTTTCTTGCCACGCGGTTTTTTGTTGACATTGCAGAAAGTCCTCCTTTGATGTGTAGTCATACCTGTGATTTCATTGTAACCCCGGCACACACACACGCACTCACACACACACTCAAGCACGTGCACCCAGGACCGGACGGTTCCTTACGAGGACAACGTCTATGTGACCATTCACACCCGCCATCGATCATTTGGTTTTGTGGAAGATGTAGACTAGCCTCACGTCTATGTATCCAATGGATTAGGTGCGACCAGTAGTAGAACGTTGACGACGAGCATTGGACGCGCGCACTGACAGCAGGGCCTAGGCAGGTAGGAAGAATCAGTACCTTTATACCGAACCTTTGACTCTGCTAAGGATCCAGGAGGATTTTGGTGGGCAGTGTAACAGCCGGTCGTGGAAAATCCACCTTTTTTCCCTCGCGATTCAGTGTTTTTCCCAACATCACTCATTTCCATACACTATTGGCTTGTCTTTACGAACTGGTTGTTTCTGTGGACCAATTGTTGTTTGTTCGCGCCCAGAGCGCTACTTTGGCACATCCTTGTTCAGGACCTGCGTGACGCACGTGCTGTCTGCTCACACGCTGCTATTCGGTTTCTCATTGTTGAGTCTTTGTGATCGTATTATTGAGGTTTGTATATTGTTTATGTCATTGTTCATTGTAATAATCTAGTATCGTAGAATATCACGGATAATCGTCTTTTGATTTCGGGATCCGTTGCGAATTCGGCTACGCATTGCTCAAACGTTCGTAACAACGTGTGCTATCCCACCAAGCAATGCAAAAATGCTCATCGCTGAGGACAAGAGAGTGGGGTAAGTTTCGATCTGGCTTGGTGTAATGCAGAAATCAAACGGCTGCCAGAAAGTCTTCTGAACTAAAATGAAACAAAAATGTCCTAAAAGTGTGCCTATTTGGGGATGAATTTTATGCATTTATATTCCTTATTTTTGGTGAATCTTGTTTTTTTCGGTCAAATTTCGGTAGTCAGCTCTCCAGTCATTTGCGTAGCTGATACTGATTGTTGATTGGGTTAGTGGTCATATATAAGCTTTTGCACGAAGTCCGTTTCTCACTTGCCGTTCGCGGCGATGCGGTGGCTGGTTGTTCGGTGAGCGATAGGTCGTCGATGGTGATTCAGCCCAGTTCCCGGAAACTCCAACCGACCAGTTTTTACGCATGCAATTGGTGAGCAAGGGGAATTGCACCATGCAGAACGGAAAGCAAACGTCCACTTGTGAATCCAGCGGCTTCGCCGATTCAGGAAGAATGCGTACACTGTCTGGCTCGATGACGATCGTGGAGAACTGCGTGACAGTTAACATGGCCCCTATGAGGCCACCACATTTTGATTACCGAGTTGGTTCTCTGGAGCCATTGTGTTGTTGCCTTTTTGTTTCTCTTGCATGTGAGTCTTGTTTCACGTGCACAAGCCTGGGAATACTAGCTTCATATAGGAGGCCATCATTTGCGAGTTTGGGTGTGGTATATAGAAAACTCCGTGTTTTGTTAAACATTTCGTGAGGATCGACTGACGTTTAACAGCTTCAGAAAATGGAAAGGAAGTAGCATTCGATTCCATCCGTTAGCCATTTCACGTAAGTTACAGTACCGATAAATACTGAAAGCATTGGTAGCGGAAGCGCTGTTATCTACTACGTTCAGACATGAGATCAGCTAGTTAGTTCAGTGAAACTTTGCTGCTAGGTACAAGGAAGAGAGCTCGTACAGTGGGACGTAACTATGTATACATTATATATATATATATATATATATATATATATATATATATATATATCCTTAGGTTACCGGCGGACGTGAAACCAAACCTGCTCTACCTCCGCCCATCACTTACGTAACTCCTTACGCCAACGGTGTATACGCAGGTAGAAAAAAACAGTTTCCGTATTCTGGTAGTTACTCTTTTAGCCCAAATTCACTGGGTCAGATCACATTACCGAGTGGTCCTTCTGAAAACGCACCACCATCAGGGGCACGTTTTCACACAAAATAGGGATTTCGGGACAATGATAAGTGAGAACCACTTTTCTAAATACCATCCCAAAGGGATGCACGGTCAGCCCGTACTCGTCAGGTGCACGATTTGTGTCGTTCTCAGGCCACCAGAGAAGACGAAAGGCGTCCCTATCTTTGACGGGCATCTTTACTTGTAGAAACATTTCACGTATGTCCGTAGAGACCACTACTTTTCCCGGCTGAAAACGACATAAAACCTCGACCAGCGGTGCTGTCCAGTCTGGGCCCTGTAGCATTTGGTCTTTGAGTGACACACCCTGACAATTCACGGCACAGCCGAAAATAATTCTGACCTTCCCCAGTTTCTTTGGGTTCACGACCTGGAGATGAGGTAGGTACCACCTCAAATTTGCGCTGGTAACCGCTGTATCCACTCTTTCTATACAACCCAGGTCGATGTTTTGTCGCATGGCCCGCGTGTATTCTATCCTTAATTGTGGTTCTCAAATTAGCCTGGTTTTGAGGAAGCCTAATCTTTTTAAAGCCATTTCTCGGCTGTTTGGCATGGGTTTCATTTTGGATCTCCACGGGATAGGAACCTCGAAACAACCTTTTGCGTACTTGACGTTCTCGGCCACCATTTCCAAAGCCAACCTATCTTCTCCTGATAGGGCATCTCTATCAATGGCCAGGTCGGCAAATTCGGCGTTATACAATAGTTGGAATGCCTGTTCAATGTTCGTCATTTCCACCGAAATGCAGTTGATTTATTTGCCGCATCTTCCGTCTGTGCTGCCATATAAAGTCCAACCGAATATGGTGCGTACGGCATAGGGTGCTTTGCGACTTCCTATCCTTTGATCCAGGACCCAATGTGCTTCCGGTACATCAAAGCCGATCAGCAGATCAATTTCGTTACTCTGCCGCCCTCGATCGTAATCCCGTCGAGATGCGGCCACTGAGTGAGAATCGATTGCACTGACTGAGGTGCTCTCATCGGCAGGTCCTTTATAGTGAATGCTTCTAGGGATTCTGCTCTATCACTGCCGACCAAGGAAGCCAGTTGTAGGTACAGTTTGGTCGACTGGATGACTTCGGTGCCACTCACTGTGTTTACTGCTAATGAGGATTGATTCCCTCTGATCCCATATTTCTCTGCGAACTCCTTCCTTACTAGTGCGGTGTCCGAGCCACTATCTATGAGGGCCAACGCTCTGGCCACTCCTGTTGGGGTCACTACTCCCGCGGCAACTACGCCTAAACGTACTGGTTTTTGGCAGATCGTGACGTTGAACAAATAACACTGGGCTTGGTACTCGCCTCGGATATGTTTACTCTCGCCTGATGCAGCAGCCGATGGTGTCTGCCCGTGCAGCCCTCGTAACCACATCGATTCCTTGTTCTACAGGCTGCTGCCCGGTGCGTGGTGTTGAGACAGATGAAACATGCTCCTGCCATCCTCGCCATTCCCCACCGTTCGTCTATTGTGGCGTTGCCGAACTTGGGGCATTCTGGTAGGCCATGGCTAGTACCACAGGATCTGCAATTTGGTTTCGCCGTAGCATCTCGTGAAATGACGTGTGTATTGGTCCAAGGCTGGTACTTTGGATGTTCCCGTACAGGGGTTTGGACTAGGCTAGTACTGGGCTTGTTTGCTCGGTTGCTATCCCGGATGAGTCGACCGAATCTGCTGTCAGCTATTTTCGTTTGCCTGTCTAAGTATTCAGTCAGGTCTTCGAAGTTGGCTTCTCTGTCGCTTCGGATTATCCGTTCTGCTTCTTCCGCCCATCCACCCTGTGGTTCGGGAGAGAGGTGACGGACTATGCCTTCCGAAGTGTGCATGGCCTCTAGGTCAGCCCTGTAACCTCAATGGTCGAGGGCTATTGAGCAGTTCTGCATCTTTATCACCAGGTCGGCCATGGTGTAGACGTCGCCCTTGGTTCTCTTTGCCTCTGCCATCACGCCCTCTATTAGGTTACGGGCTACCTTGAAAGGTTGGCCAAACAAGTCCCTCAGAATCTTCCTTGCCCTTGTGTAGCCTTGTTCTGGGTCGAGCATGGTGCACCCGTCGATAGCTTCTCGCGCTCGGCCTCGGCAGTAGTGAGTAAGGTAAAGAAGCCTTTGCCCAGGGTCGGTTACCTTATTTTCAACGAACGTCTCGAACTGTTTGAAAAACTTGCAGTATTGCTCAGCTCGTCCGTCGCTCTTCAAAAACTGGGTGTACTTTTTGGTGTCCTTTTTGGTGTTTTTCGTTGGTGTCGGTGCAACTGATACCGGATAACATCTTTTTGTGGCGCTTTTTCTAGTGTACCGCTTTTGTGGAACTTTTGTAGTGTGCGGGTTTGCTGCACTTACCTTAGGGTACCGTTTGTGTCGGTTTAAAAGGTTGTGTTATTATCCTCTTGGTGTTCGACACGGTATTTTCAAACAAACTCGACCATCACTGCCGAAATGAATGGAACAGAGGTTGATCCCATTAGTCAGGCAGTAGGCTGTGGGAAGAAGCTGTAGGAGAAGAAGAAGTGTACGCGGAGTTGCAAACGTTGAACAGAAATAAAGCAGCAGGTCCAGACGGGATTCATCCAGCAATCGTTCAGCCTCTGGCTGAGGTCCCGAAGGCTCCGGTGACGAAGCTGTATGAAAGGTCACTTAGAGAGGGAATTGTGCCGGGAGACTGGAGGAGAGCAACAGTGGTAAGCATTTACAAGAGTGGACCCCGGCAAAGGGCCGAAAATTACCGGCTGGTTAGCTTGACTTCAGTACTGTGTAAGTGCTTGGGGCGAATAGTCAGGAAACAGATCTGTAGGCATTTGGTTCAACACAACCTCATATCAAATGCTCAGCATGGGTTTGTGGAGGAAGATCCTGTCTGACGAATCTCCTGCTGTTCCTCGATGAAGTAACTAAGCGTCTGGACGAAGGGCAGTCGATTGCGGCCTGCTACTTGGACTTCAGCAAGGCGTTTGATTCTGTGAACCACAGATTTCTGGACGTCAAACTGCAGTCCATGGGAATTTTTGGAAAGGCAAGACACTGGATAAATGGTTTTTTAGCAGGGCGAACCTTTAGTGCCAAGGTGGGTGGTTATGTCTCAAAACCGGAAGGTGTACCAAGTGGGGTGCCACAGGGCTCGTTGCTCGGCCCTCTGCTCTTCCTCATCTTTATCAATGACCTAGCACGTGGGCTTACAAACCCCACCTTTATGTTTGCCGATGACGTTAAGATAGCTGGAGTAGATATAGGACTTGACGTGATAGCAGTACAAGACTGGGCACGCAAATGGGACCTTCCATTAAACCTCACCACGTGTCAATGCTTGACCACAAATACAGGGGTTAGTGAGAATGGTGTGGGATCGTTGCAAGTGGTCTCGCAGGTCAAAGACTTAGGAGTTATAATGGACAACAGCTTTAAGCCAGGAGAGAACTCTTTCGAGTTAGATCCATTATGTCGTGTAGAGACGGGGAGATTTTTGTCCCGATATATCAGGCCATGGTTAGGCCGCATATGGAGTACTGCGTGCACGCCTGGACACCGTACTACCAGAAAGATATAGACTGTCTGGAGAAAGTGCAAGGGCTAGTCACTAGAATGGTGGCTGGGCAGGGGGGGGGGTTAGCTACACGGAGCGTCTCCGTACCCTAGACCTGTTCTCGATGGAAAGACGGCGCATTCGCGGGGATTTGATAGAAACCTTCAAGGTAATGAAGGGACTGTCAGGAATGAGACGATAAGACCTTTTCTCTCTGATCCCCGAGAGAGGCACAAGGAGGCATAGCCTTAGATTACAAAGAAAGCATCCGAGGCTCCAAATTAGGGCGAAGTGCTTCTCCAATAGAGTGGTACCCTATTGGAATAAGCTCCTGGGGGAGGTCATAAATACCACAACAGTGAAGGCTTTTAAGAAAGCAGTAGACCTATGTTGGGTGGCAGTGTACCCCAAGTTATGTTAATCAGCTTTTAGGGTCAGATGCGATTTACTTATAGTTTCCACCTTATTCTGCCAGGGCTGACACAGCACAAAATTTCTGCCTTTCAGAAAAAGAAATTCACGCAGTGTTGGGAGCCACGGAAACGCGCCGACAACACAACTATCTAGACACACGATTGGCTCAAGACACACCAAGTCATGTGCAAACTGAACTGAACTGATCGAGGGTTGGGGAAATGATCCCCTTCTATTTTTGTCCATGAGCTTGTTTGTGAAAGCGGCACTACCTCGCAAATTCTGCCTTTCCGGACAACATTCAGCTCTCAGTGTTGGGGGCCAAGGGAACTCACCGACCACACAACAATCTGGACGCAAGGTTTGTCTCGGCCACTTTCATGCCGTGGGAACCGAACTGAGCTGAACTGATGAGGCCCGGGTAATCTAAAACTCAAGGTCAGATGGTGAACGAGAACAAACCCGAAGCGGTATATAAGTAACTGTGATCAAGGTTACAGCCATTCTTCCTGGCTTGTTGTCATGGCTGCCTCCACTAGTTCTGCTGCGATGGTCGATGATACGGAACTTTTCCGTCGGACTGTTCGGACAACGCATTCTAGACGAACGCGCACGCCTCTTTGCTAGATATAAAGCCACAGGCCTTGCCTGTGATGCAGAAGACTTCAGGATCATAAGGAACATATGCAAAGACAAGATTAGGTCCTATCAGAATGCAGTCCAGCGATCTGTACTTGATCGAGCGCGGACCAATAAGGCATTTTTCTTTCAGTACATGCGCCGTCTAAGGGGCACAGCTCCGACGCCATTAGCTCTCAAAGATAGTGCCGGATCTCCAATCACTTCCCCTAGCCAAGTAGCCGAGGCATTCAGCTCCTACTTCCGTACAATTTTTAGCTCCTTTCCCATATCATCCCACCCTACTATGCACCCGTTATCTCTGACCACTACCCTTAACCGCGTAACTATTCCCATTGGTGCAGTCGCTCAAGGTTTCCGACGGCTCAACCAATATTGTTCTATGGGTCCTGACCTAATCCACCCCCGTATCCTCAAGGAAGCCGCGGATACATTAGCTACTCCTTATGCCTCGCTTTTTCAGCGATGTGTTGACGATGGAGTTTTCCCCCGTAACTGGAAAAAAGCAGTGATCGCACCCATCTATAAGAAGGGTAGTAGACACCTTGCTTCTAGTTACAGACCCATAAGCCTCACTAGCATCCCTAGCAAAATTTTTGAGGGAATTCTTAAGAGTGAGATTCTTTCCCATCTTCATAGAAATAAGATCCTCTCCCCGTCCCAACATGGGTTTCTTCCTGGCAGGTCATGCATCACCAATATGCTTACTGTCATGGATAGTCTAACGAAAGCCTATGACGATGGCCAGCTCTCACACGCTGTATTCATCGATTTTGCTAAGGCCTTCGATAAGGTCCCACATGCCCCTCTTCTTTATAAGCTGCAAACGTACGGGATCACAGGCTCCATGTTGGCCATCCTACGTAGCTTCCTTACCGACCGCACCTTTGTGGTTAAAGTCGGGAACGTTTTGTCTCAACCCTCCCCAGTAACAACTGGGGTCCCCCAAGGGTCGGTCTTAGGTCCTCTTCTTTTCCTGATCTATATAAACGATCTACCGACAGCCCTTCCTGCGAACATTGCCATGTACGCAGATGATGTAACCCTCTGGAGTTCAAGCGTTGAAGACCTGCAAATTGCAGTTTATGAAGCAAAACGCTGGTCCGAGGATTGGAACCTCCCAGTTAATGATGACAAATGCGTGAGCATGTCTTTCGGCAGAGAGACTGGTCACACGTTTTCCATTAATGGAGCAGCCACTCTGCCAAGGGTTGACCGACACAAGGTGCTCGGTTTCTGGTTAGATTGTAACTTATCCTTCTCTCATCATCACGAACTTGCGAGCAAGTCTGCCTTTCGAGTTATAAACATGATTCGAAGGTCCTTCCCGCGCATATTTAAGGATGATTTCCCCATAATTTTCGGCACTTATATCCGACCTCTGCTGGAGTACGGTAGTCAGATAGTGCACTCTGGTCTTGTCCGAGACCATGAGATCCTAGAAAGGGTTCAGCGGGCCTCCACCAAGGCAGTAAGTGGTCTATCCCATCTACCTTATCCCGTCCGCCTCTCACTCCTCAACCTCTATCCCCTTGACGTAAGACGCGTAAGAGGTGATCTGTTTTTGATGTTTCACCTTTTTGAAACAGGTCAAAGCGATTGCTTCTTCTCCGTCTGTCCAGCCTCCTCTCTCCGTGGTCACAGCAGAAAAGTTTTCAAACCGAGGCCACGCACTTCACTAAGGATTAACTTTTTTAGCTATAGGGTTATTACCATGTGGAATGCACTTCCGGAAGATATTGTTCTCTCGCAGAACAAAACTATCTTCAAGAAAAAGCTAGACCTCTACCTGGGTCTCTCCCAATAATTCCCTCTGTCAAAAAACAAACAAACAAAATAGTTGTCTTTTATCGCATATTTGTTCATGAATGCCGCACCCCCACTCAGCTTAAGGCACTGTCCACAGTGTGACACTGAATAAGGTTATATGTATCTTGTTTTCGCTGCCACCCCCGCCCCCCCCGCTTCTTTTTACTCTCGTTTCAGCTCGGTGAATCCGACAGAAGATCAAAGATTTCCTAAAGAACCGGGACAATTGGGCTCAAAGCCTCGAACCCGTGTAGTACTTCAAGACTTCAAGACTTCAAGACAACCTACACGTGTTTCAAAACGTTTGAGGAGGATTCTCTACTGTTCCAAAGGAATAGTTTGACGTCCTTCTATATTTACGCAAGTGTTAGTGCGGAGAATTGGGTTCGCACCCACCCTGCCGCATTCCCGAAGTCCTTTCCGTATTATCGAGTGAAATATTGTTGTGTGCACAACAGACGCCCTCAGCGGTCCGCCACGAGGTAAGTATTGTTGTTGAATTGCTAATTGACATTTCAGATACAAGAACATTCATTGTCCGGCGTTTGTTATGGTTCGGGCTGTCGGAACCCAGTACAAGGTTGTGTCCCACTGTTTGAGACATAATCATAGGTTTCACTTGTTTAACGACCAGTTGTACGTTAGGAATAGACGTCTGACTCCCGATCAGGAGTCTCACATCGGCGAGTTAATGAATAGGTTTCACAACTCGCAGGAAATTTGTCCTTATGCTCGTGATAAGTATAACAGGTTGTTTACCGTTGCGAAGCTGCAGTCCATCAGAAACAAGGCTGCCAACTTGAACAGCCGAACAGATGCGCTGCAGGTGAAGCAGTTAGTTAGTGGCAGGGGTTTCCTCCGACTTGTGTACCGGGAATCATTAGTGCGATACGCATTTTTTATTCCACGAACGGTTGTTCCGTTGGTGGATAAGTTTGGCGAAATTTTGTTGGCTGATACGACCCATCAGCTAAATTGTGGAGGCTACGTTTTGTGGCACGCAATGATTATAGACGAAAGCGGGTTAGGTAGGTCTATTTTTTATGCTATTCTCCCGAACGAGAGTGGCGTAAGTTATCAGCGTGCCATCAGGGAAATGAGGGACTGCTTACCCGGCTCTCTAAATGCTAAGACGATAATCGTAGATAGGAGTTTGGCGCAGTATAATGCCTTCATGGAGCATTATTCTAACTGCGCAGTAGTCTTTTGCCGGTTTCATGTTCTGCAAGACATGAGGCGACATTGTTTTCAGTTCAGTGGTTTGTCATTAAATGACAAACGGGTTCTGTATCGTTGGATGAGATCTCTAGTTTATTCATCTACAAAGGAAGAGTTTGATAGGTTTAAGGTGGCCATAGCTGGTCGATGTATTGCTGCAAAGCACTATCTCGATCGGGCATGGTTACCCTTCGAGAATATGTGGGCAGGTTACGCCGTTAGATCTGTCGTCAATCTGGGCGTATTGACTACTAACCGGGTTGAGATATAAAATAGGTATTTGAAAGTGAGATTATCTAAGGGATCGTCGTTGGTTGATGTGTTCGCTCGTATTATAAAGCGGACGGAAAATTTGGACGAGGGCAGGCGCCGTCGACTGGGTAGGCTGATGGCGGGTTCTTTTCAGGCAAGTGAGGGGATGGAGAAGTATAAAGGTTTCCTTAGTCGACTTAGTTCGTACGCGCGTTCTGCCGTCTCACGTCTTGCAGAACATGAAACCGGCAAAAGACTACTGCGCAGTTAGGATAATGCTCCATGAAGGCATTATACTGCGCCAAACTCCTATCTACGATTATCGTCTTAGCATTTAGAGAGCCGGGTAAGCAGTCCCTCATTTCCCTGATGGCACGCTGATAACTTACGCCACTCTCGTTCGGGAGAATAGCATAAAAAATAGACCTACCTAACCCGCTTTCGTCTATAATCATTGCGTGCCACAAAACGTAGCCTCCACAATTTAGCTGATGGGTCGTATCAGCCAACAAAATTTTGCCAAACTTATCCACCAACGGAACAACCGTTCGTGGAATAAAAAATGCGTATCGCACTAATGATTCCCGGTACACAAGTCGGAGGAAACCCCTGCCACTAACTAACTGCTTCACCTGCAGCGCATCTGTTCGGCTGTTCAAGTTGGCAGCCTTGTTTCTGATGGACTGCAGCTTCGCAACGGTAAACAACCTGTTATACTTATCACGAGCATAAGGACAAATTTCCTGCGAGTTGTGAAACCTATTCATTAACTCGCCGATGTGAGACTCCTGATCGGGAGTCAGACGTCTATTCCTAACGTACAACTGGTCGTTAAACAAGTGAAACCTATGATTATGTCTCAAACAGTGGGACACAACCTTGTACTGGGTTCCGACAGCCCGAACCATAACAAACGCCGGACAATGAATGTTCTTGTATCTGAAATGTCAATTAGCAATTCAACAACAATACTTACCTCGTGGCGGACCGCTGAGGGCGTCTGTTGTGCACACAACAATATTTCACTCGATAATACGGAAAGGACTTCGGGAATGCGGCAGGGTGGGTGCGAACCCAATTCTCCGCACTAACACTTGCGTAAATATAGAAGGACGTCAAACTATTCCTTTGGAACAGTAGAGAATCCTCCTCAAACGTTTTGAAACACGTGTAGGTTGTTCGAACAGTCCGACGGAAAAGTTCCGTATAATCGACCATCGCAGCAGAACTAGTGGAAGCAGCCATGACAACAAGCCAGGAAGAATGGCTGTAACCTTGATCACAGTTACTTATATACTGGTTTGGGCCTGACTCAGGCAAAAATCCAGCTGGCATTATGCATACGATTCTCAATTTTTACGCGACAGCAACACTCTGATAAACCAGTTTCCCAAGGTATGCATCCATTACGACACAGTGACAACATTTAAGGGTGGACCGTACATGACTAACATGAGAACAGTGTAGTGGCCAGGCTGTAAGCCGCCATATTGTTGTTCCAGTAATGTAAGTGTTGGTGCCGCTGATACACTTACTGAGCTTCGGCTCATGGAGTTTTTTTCCTTCTCTTGTGCTTTTGCAGATCAAACACACCCACCTCCCCGGCGAAAGATCACTGCTGCTTGCGTGTTACAAATTTGGTGCCGCAACCCGGGACCGGAAGTTATAGGAGGCCTTGGTGATTGACCTGAAAATGGCCGTACAGATAATTGTGCTCTGTGAAGTGTGACACTGTCTTAATGTGGCCCAGTAGAGGTCTTTTGAATTGGCCTACACGGAGTAATAAAGCGGAAGGCCCGATTGGTTGTGTAGTTTTGAGGTACTGCGTAATCGGCAGTGAACCTGTAAAATGGCCTGCCCGAGGCGTGGTCCCAGGGAACTGAGTACTCCTGTGGTGTGATGGCGGAGTAAGTAACACTGTGGACAGTGTTCTTTCGTTGAGGGGGAGCGGTGTAATGGCCAGGCTGTAAGCCGCCATATTGTTGTTCGAGTAATGTAAGTGTTGGTGCCGTTGATACACTTACTGAGCTTCGGCTCATGGAGTTTTTTTTTCTTCTCTTGTGCTTTTGCAGATCAAACACGCTCACCCCCCGGCGGAAGATCACTGCTGCTTGCATGTTACAACAGTAGAAATCCTGCCAATCAGACACTACCCACTCTACTTCCTCAACAAATTTCTTTACTATTTGTGATATCTGCGATCACATCCAGTCTCTTACTGGTCCAAATCAGCAGTTTCTAGCTACGTTTCAAACTATACCAAGGCGGTTATGGCAAAACGGTCTTTTGGCTGATTGGTCTGTATTGCATTAAATTTCTCAGACGTAAACGTCTTGTTCTGCTTACCACTTTCAATACAACCCATTTTAGATATCAGCTGGTGTACTCCATCTATAATAACCCCATAGGGTTCCCTTGTGGCACCCAGCCCGTTCGTGACATCGGTTTTAGATCGGCTTACGGTCGGCTTGCTTAGTAGCCGTTTCACACGGATCAACATTGAATTCATACGAAGGAAGTTGGCGACTGAAGTAATGTGCAATACTCAGTTGGCGTTTTACTTAGATGTATTGGTTTAGTTCATCGAAATGTCCTGAAATCCTCGGTATAGATCGCTCTACTTTATTATTTCCAGTTGGGTGAAATAAGGACAATTATCGGAAAGTCACAAATCAGGAGATAGAAATGAGCATCGCAAAAGCAGTTTGAGGAAAATGAAAGAAAATAACGAAGCATATCACGTAGTTCAAACGATTGGCACAAACCGCTCGGAAACCGATCGGTTTAAAATCGGTTTTTGGGTGGTTGTTGACCGGTTTCTGATCGGTTTCCTAGCGGTTTGTGCGAATCGTTTGAAATACGTGATATGCTTCGTTAATTTTTTGCATTTTTCCCACATTGCTCATAACGATGCTCATTTCTATTAACCGTCCTTTTACCCAATTGTAGGTAATAAAGTAGAGCGATCTATACCGAGGTTTTCAGGACATCTCGATGAACTAAACCAATACATCTAAGAAAAACGCCAACTAAGTATTGCACATTACTTTAGTCGCCAATTTCCTTCGAATAAATTCAAAGTTGATCCGTGTAAAATGAGTACTAAAATGATCGAAATAAAACCTACCTGCACACAGTGTGTAGAAGGCTGAAATAAACCTGGAAACCAGACTGTGAAAATTAGAGTAAATTTGTGGGTTATTGTCTGTTGGAAATCGGAAGTTTTCTGAATTTCCTTGACCAACCAGCCAATTAGTTGCCAGAAATGTGAAAGTAACCGACTGATGGATTTTCATCCATTTGCGTCCTCTCGTACCCCGGCCACTCATACCGTGATCACCATCGCAGCTCGAGCTACGAAGTAAATCCGACTAAAAAGTTGTTTTAGAAGTATAATTCCAACTAATAGTTAGCGTGGTTCCCCATAATACCTCTTCCTCAGTTAGGGTGGAGATATTATTTTCCAAAAAATTATTTTCTCGATCGAGTGACTCCAATTCCTTTAATTGTTGTTGTGAACTAGAATGGTGTCGCAACGTTCCGAATGAGCAAAATCAAAGATCTAAGAATTAGGCTCTATTTAACAACCAACTGATATATGCCATCTGGAAAGTGAAAAGAGAGGAAATGGTAGTATGATAAATAAATCAGACAGTTATACAACGTTATCCCAGTTGTTTAATTGCAAACCGTAACAGCTAGCGAATAGTTTTGTTTCTCAATTGTGTAACCTGTATGGACGCGTTTTTGCTTTTTTTTTGAAATAAAGATGTTGAATCTGGGATGTTTTTGTTCTCTCGAACATAGACTAGCAACAGAATCCGCAAAACCAGTATGGTTGAAAAGATGAATTCAGAATAAGGAACGCTCTATCCTTCTAACAAATGTAGTACATCAGCTGAAATGTAAAAAGAGAATTGTTCATAAAATGTTGTGTAAAAAAATGAGAAAGCACATGAAAATATATACAACATTTTTGGTATGAACAAAGTCAGTCTTGTTGAGGTGGTTGTGTGGATGAATCAGTCTGAATGCGATCAATGCAAACGGGTTTGGGGATGTCTGTCAATGACCTGTTTCGGAAGGCGCAGACTCACGTTCACTAGGGGTGCTAAATTGTACAGTGAAACAGTTTTCTCCCTTCCATTCTGGAAGCGAATGTGCGCATGTTGTGGATTGCAATCGACCAGTTACACTCCATCCACTAGAGGGTCATGCTTCAATGATATCTCGTTCCGTCGCAAGATTATGGTTTCCGATGGAGTGATGCAAGTTGGTAATGATATCCTCGACGTCAACTTCCGATTTCAAAAAGAGCCGTTTGTGAGGTGTGTCGTTAGTTTCAGTACACAGCAGCCACCGGATAGAATGTAGAGCATCCAGCAGCATAAATCCCCATTTGGAGTGGAGCGAGGCCCTTTGATTTTAACGAGTTATGGCTCTCCAGATTGTTCCGTCCATTTTTTTGTCATGTTCATTCCCTTGAGGATTGTATGGCGTAGTCATACTAGTTCCAATCCCTTTCTCGATAAGGAATGATCGAAGTTCTTCGCGATCAGACTGGATGTAGAGTGGCATGCCAAACAATGTGAATAGCTGACAGAAGTAATGCATCACAGTGGATGCAGACATGTCGGTGCAAGTAATGACAAACGGAAATCGGGAGAACTCATCGAAAGTAGTTAATGGATACTTTCTCCGTAGTGGAGACAAACGTCCCTCAAAGCCGCCGTTGAGCCTTTCGAACAGGCGAGTAGCCTTGATAATGTTACCTGATCTAAGAAATATGGGCTTCAGTTCGGCTCAGACATTGCAACGAGATATCATAGATTTCACCTCCTCTACAGAGAATGGCAGATTTCTTGAACGAGTGAAGTGCAACATTCTAGCAACATGGGGGTAGCACAAGGAATCGTTTAGTTCCTGAAGATTTGGTGCTTGTGCATTTGATGTAGAACAAACGCCTGATAGGGCGTCGGCGGCTGCCTTGTTTTTCCTTGTCGATTTATGACGCCGAAAGTGTAGCCAGAAAGTTATTACCGCAGACTACAAATGGGCTGAGCAGTGCAAGCAATCACACAACGTCAGTGCGCAGTCTTCTCTATCCCGAGTGTTCACTTCACTTGACTACCCTTAACTTTTGAATACTATGTCAGGTAGGGAAACAGGCTGCCCTAGCGAGAACTTGAAACTTTTTAATTAAACTTATGACGTGTCTCCGAAACGCGCACATTGCACCCCAATTCTGTGATCACTCTTTGCACCCCGGATACACCGTCAGTCTGTCGCTTCACTCTTTGCATGTGTGGTGGCTCGATGTCTACTGCTCGTGGCCAGGCTGACGTTGGGATTTCTTTCCACCCGAAAGTCAAGCGTGCACCGCTAGACTTGATCCTGACCAGCAGTCATTGATATACAGTTTAGTTGGACGGTTCTGTATGCGTCAGCATGAACAGACTGAAGCATCGGTGATTGTTCGTCGTCTGTGTATGTGCCCATTGACTGTAGTTCTTCTGAGGCTGAAGACGAATCATAACATGATTTGTTTCAGCCATTTCAAAGCGTGCGTCTAATGGACGTTGTGGTCATTAATAGGATTTCAAAGCCAAAGTTGACTGTTTGGAGAATTGTGAAAGACACGGGAGGCCCATTTTCTATCCCGGCCGACCAAACTGACTACGGCGATTGTCTCATTCAGTTGTGTTCTAACCATAGACTATTTCGAGCGAGTACGAACTTTTGACATGAAAACCCGGCAAAGGCCCACCAGGCATTCTCTTACGCCTTTATAGTATTGGACTCGGATGGATCATATTGTAACTGGTCATTACTATTTTGGTGAATCAACAGTCAGTCAGAAGCTTTGAGTATAACAGAAGTAGTCCGAATCATAGGCTTTAATCAGCTGATAAAATGGAGTCTAGTATTACAACAGAAGTAAAGATGGATGTAAGTATACATGATACATAAAATGACGAGTAATGCAAAAACTATCGGATCGACCGGTTCCAGTTCATAATGTTCACCTTCGCCAAAATAGACTGAGTCCGCGAAAGGCGTGTGATATGTGAAAGATTCTAGTAGATGATAAAAGAGGCTCATATTTTGGAAGTTCGGTACGTGTGAATGTGCCAAAGTCTGTGAGAGAACATGGTCGAGTGTGGACAATGATAATGGGAATCCACACATACTTGCACTTCTCTGCTTTTCAACCAGTATTGATGGACTCGTTGGTGTTGTATCAAAGTCTTGGCCAAACCCGACGTGACATTTGGGTTTTGTTGCGTGTTGGTTCTAACACGGGTGAAACTGGTTTCTGTGTCCTGTAATTCAGAGGAATATAACTCTGGCAGGCGGTTAAACGTTCCCGTGGGTGATCATTGGTTGAGTGTAATTTCGGTAACTGGAATGTGAGTTGGATCCAGAACAGCTTCATCTATCATGGGAGCAAGATGACGAACCGATACTGTCTCTTCTTTCCCTTCGTGGCAAATTATGCGAGCATGATTCGGATTGCATTCTACCAACTGGACTTATTTAACCAAGGAATCGTAATTGGATGGTCGATTGTGCCGTCTGTATAGTGCGCAATCGGAATGCACCAGCCAGCTAGGCAACGGGGTACCTAATATAGCTTTCCTGTTATGCGCCTCCAAATGCCTCAAAATCGTCGGTGGGTGTCTCAGGCTCCGAGATTACCACTCGTCCTGAACGCCTCTCAAAATGCTCCCAAATGACCGCGCGTCTCAAACAGCCTCTGTTAAGGAAGCCCTACTCACTGCCCTCTTATGGCGGAGGTGTTCCTACCGAAGTGTCAAGACGAAAGCGGTAGCTCATCGGTCTCCACTGGGTCGACTGACTGATAATCAGTCTAGAGGAGAAGGCCTTACCCTGATTCCAAACCAACCATGGATGGCGTATGAAGTATGTAACTCTATGCTCACCGGCATCTGTGACGAAAAAGTGTACTGGGCCCCAGGATGTCTAACCTCAACGGAAGGGCGTATGAACTGGGCGGTTAGTCACCAGTTCCCAGAGGTTTACAGAAGGGGAAAATGAACCATACAATTGGTTACCGGCTCATCTGAACCAACGCCACTGCCTTGCAGGATGCGCTTGGCTACACAAAGATTAAAGTTGCATCATCGCATAGAAGAACTTACTCCAAACAGGGCGATCGAGTCGTACAACAGCCTATAACACAAACAACCATGCAAGACACGGCTAATACAATGACTGGGTGCTCTCTCACACACAGTCATCACGATGAGACTGCACCTTGATGTGATGTGGTGGCTTGCGTGCCTCCATGACACAAAGAGCCATGCAGGATGGCTTCTTTAAGCCGGAGGTGCAATGGGTAGAGACCAGACGAAGTCCAGTCTCAGAACCAGTTGATGGGCAGCATCTGATTCTAACCACTATGCCCCTGGAGAAAAACAATTTTTTGGCCTAAAAACCCCCACTAAATGGACGTAGTGGTGGAGTATCTGAGGTTTCTCTCGACGGTAGAAGTGGTCGCACTTCATTGGGCAGCTATCACTCTCATAAGCTGGGCAACCCCCGGCCCACAGGATGCTGTTCCGTCCACGTTCCGTTTGGTCCATTGGGTGTGTGGGGCTGAGGATTGAATGTAAAAGCGGATCGGTAACAAATCACCAGCAAAGACAAGACAGGATGTAGGCAACAATCAGGTCTCACGTGACGGACCAGAAGAAGTTCCCTCACGGGTTATTCGGTCACGTTCCCGTGCTGGGTTAACGGCCCACTGCCTTGTGCGTCAGAATTTTGAGAGAAAGGCTCCGGTTAGGATTCCCAAGGAAAAACGCCTGAGCTGTGGGCATCAGCGAAGTATGATGTGCCGAGAAACCTCCAGCATCTTTCTTGTAAAGGATCTCACCAGTTTTCTCTCCTTTAATTTAAGATCGATGCAAAACGAAACAGGTAATTGCAGATCTGATGAAAGCAGCATTTCATTAGTCGAGTATAAATCGAGTGCACTTCTTAAGCCTAAATCTTCGTTTCACTTGGCTGCCTTCAACGTCCGCATACCATGTCAGATTGGGCAACAGGCTGCCCTCGCTAAAACTCTTGACACTTTTAAGATAAATGAATGCTTTGTATTCGAAACAAGCACACAAGACCCCACTTCTGTGATCACTCTTCGCACTCCAGATGCAGCCCCAGTCTCTCGGTTTACTCTTCGCCAGTCGAGTGATCAAGTATCCAGCGCTTGTCGTCAGCCTGGCTTAAGGATTGCTTTGAGGATAGGAACTGAGCATGTACTGCTAGAGTGGCTTCCAGTCAACAGTCGTTTGTGTGCGGTTCGTTTGGACGTTTCTGTTCGTGTCAGCAACAACAAGCTGCCTTTCTCACCATCTTGCACGTTGAATTAGAAAGTATGAATATACAAGATGGACAGGGAGTGGACCTACTGGGGTGGGAAAAGGAAAGAATGCCCTAGTAGCTAACACACGGAATACACAGTCTGACTGTACAAACGTACATCGATCAGTCATTCTGATTCGATAGAAAGTGACAACACGATCGCCACTGTTCGCGGTTCGCTGCCATATCTTTCAGTGTCTCCAGCCAACTGGTAGACGGATCTTTTGGCCCCCAACCACAAAAAAGTTTGCTGTACATTTTCTCATTCCTCGCTGCCACGTCATCTGTTGACCTCCACATGGTTTTTTACACTCCTAAGGAACGGAGAATAGGACACGGTATGGTAGACGTGTGTTTGCCATACGTAACACATGCCCCAACCAACGAAGTCTACTAAGCTGGATACGCTGTGATAAATCGTTCTCCGAATTAATACTCAATACTCGCTTTCCGACCTCATCATTGCTCACTTGGCTATTCCACCCAATCCTAGCGATACTACATAAACATCGGTGGTCGGAAACCTCAAGACGACAAATATCTTCAGCGCGCAGACTCCAAGTCTCGCAACCATACAATAAAACTGAACGCACTGCAGCACAGTATACACAACCTTTCAACTTCAGTGAACTATCAGGTCGGCGCCATAAGTGCTTCAATCCAGCGTACGCCTCTCAAGCCTTGAAAATCCGCGTACTCACCTCCACTAGTGTGCTCCCATCGGTCGTCACGCTGCTGTCGAGGTAGGTGAAGTGGTCGACAACTGACAGCACCTCCCCATCGAGCATCAAGCTTGGAATCGTTGACGTCCAGTCTTGTAACATCACCTTACACTTTGAAGGTGCAAAGCGCATGCCGAATGGAGCTACAGCTCTCCCAAGTCTATGTAGTGCACGTTGAGCATGTTCCATGGATTCGAACAAGCAGACAACGTCGTCCGCGTAATCTAGGTCACATAGCTTTCCACTATTTCCTAGTATGATGTCTACGTTCCTGAAGATTTTGCTGCACACTGTCCATTATTTCGTCCATGACGAAGTTGAACAGGGATGGAGACATGGGACATCCCTGTGGAACACCACTAGTCGTTTCGAACCGACCGGATAGTTCACTGCAAACTCTAACGCGGCCAGCAGTATGAGAATACAATGATCTCAGTAGGTTTACGAACTTCTGGGGCATACCTTTTCGACGAAGAGCACTGAAAAGCGCTGCTCGATCAACTGGATCGAAAGCGCATTTCAAGTCCAAGAAAATCATTATTGTCGGTCGGCAGTGCGTGTGACGCGTTTCAAGTAGTCGTGACCACATACAACCGGATCCGAGGTGCAACGAAAATGTACTTTGATGGATTATTGCAGAGTTGTACAAAATGCACATTTAGTGAACGTGAATAAATTTTCCGTATCACGAAATTGGCTTTCAATTTTCAATTGTAAGTTCGTCTGAAATTTGTGTGTGTGGGATGCGTACGCAAACGGCCAAATTCGAAATAGACGCTACTAGTAGTCTATGAGGCAGCAGTCAGAACTGGTTTCGCTTAACTTATTACAAAGGTTGGGGCTGGCCCCATGTTTGCCCCACGGGGCTAGCCCCGACTTTGCCCCATCGCTTGGGGTTTGCCCCATGGGGCAGTCTTGGGGCAACGGCAGCGCTGCCCCAGGTTTTTCAGTAATAAGCTTGGGGTAGCCACACGTGTGCCCCATGCGTGCCGCATAATTAATTGTCTTTATTTTACTCATTTCGAGGTGATAAAATAGAGCGATTTATATTGAGGTTTTCAGGACATTTCGACTAATTAAACCAATACATCTAAATGAAACGCCAACCAAGCATTGCACATGACTTCGGTCGTCAATTCCCTTTGCATCGATTCATTGTTCATCTGTGTAAAATGGCCGAAAACCGATCGGCGTAATAGTGAAAACCGATCGGTTTTGCTACAAGGGCCTGTTTACACTTGTAACACCCAACAAACAAGCCACTGCATGCTGCGTTCGCCTAGGCCGGTGGCCGGTAGGGATATTCCGTGTCTATAGACCACCGCAAGCGGATGGGAAGAAGACTGAATTTTCCAGCGTCTACAGATGGTGTTGAATAGGTCACAACACTCTATCATGTTGAGGGACACGAACCTCCCAGAAATCAATTGGGACAATGAACGTGCCCCCAGAAAAACCACTGGAAATGCTCTCGTGAAGTGGCTTCATAACCATGCCCTTACACAATACGTAACAGAAGCAACAGGCTTCCGTGATGAACAGTGTACATTTACCCAGGATCTGCTGGCAACCAGGTATCGGTCTGACGTCACCTCTTTGGTGATGGAAGAGCCATTGGGGAAGAGCGATCATGGAGTCCTCAGTGCGATGTTCACTGTAAAGCACAACAAACTAGGATCTAGGTTGGTTCGGAACCACGCTAAAGTGGACGAAAATCAACTAAGGGTAAGGGCACGAAACAAATGTTGGTACCCGGAAGTGCCGGAGTTATTGTGGAGGGTAATAAAAACCGGGCTAGTAAGCTTGGCAGACGAGTTTGCTCCGTTAACAGCAAAGAAATAGAAGCTGGCCTCCTTGGTGGAAGCCAAAGATCGCAAGAGCGTTAGCCGTTTGTAGAAGATCATGGGCTCATTACAAACTTCACAGCACGCACTATGCATGAGCCGCTTACAAGACAGCCAGAAACAGCTCCCAGGCTCTGCAACGCGAAGCAAAGTACGAGTATAAGAAGAAACTAGCCAACAATGTGAAGGCAGACCCGAAGAAGTTCTTCGCTTATGTGCAGTCCAAGAGATCGACACTTAGGAGCGTAGGCATCTTGGAAAAGCCCGACGGAAGCATTGTTCTCGATGATAAAGACAAGGCAGAAACCTCACTTGCGTTCTTTAAGAGCGTGCATCGTCAGGACCAGATGTTTAGGGCGGCGGGGTCAGATATAGGGAGTACGCCAGTGCTTCAGGAGCTTACTATAAATGGGGCCGAGTTGCACCACGAGCTCAGATCTTCGGGTAAGCACGAGGCAACCGGACCGGAAACAATCCATCCGGCGATTGTTCAGCATCTTTCCGATATCTTATCAGGGGCTATTACCCAGCTGTACAGTGCGTCTCTAAGGGAGGGTGAGGTGCCAGAAGATTGGCGTAAGGCCATTGTCGCAGCAATAAATAAGACAGGATCCAGGAAGAAGGCGGAGAATCGTAGACCGGTTAGCCTGACATCAGTGTTTTGTAAGTGCTTGGAACGTATAATCAGAAAGCAATTGTGCCTGCATCTGGTTGATAACGACCTACTGACACCTGCACAACATGGGTTTGTTGAAAGAAGATCGTGTTTGACAAACCTACTGATGTTCTTAGACGAAACCACAAGACGAGTGGATGAAGATACGACAGTGGTGGTTTATTATTTGGATTTCACTAAGGCTTTCGACTCTGAGTCATCGCCTGCGGGACCATAAATTGCAGACCTTTGGGATAATTGGGAAAGCAAGTGATTAAGTAGCACACTTTCTAGGAAATCGTAGTTTCTGTGTCAAGGTGGGTGGTTACTTATCGAGGCCGGAGGAGATTACCGGTGGTGTGCCACAGGGTTCAGTGCTGGGGCCTATGCTCTTCCTTTCGTACATAAATGACCTACCGAACGGGTTGAGCAACCCGTGCTTCATCTCTGCAGATGATGTGGAGGTAGCAAGAAGCGATTTAGCACAGGATAACAATGGTGTTCTCAGATGGGCAGAACGATGGGATTTACCACTGAATCTCACCAAATGCCAAATCCTGACTACCAACATAGACGAAACAAACAGTATTCCGTTTCAAAGTGTCGGAAGTAAAAGACCTAGGTGTGATGGTAACACAGGACTTTAAGCCTTCAAGGCAGTGCCAGAGGGCTGCAAATATGGCCAGAGGGTATTAACTAACGTGTGCAATACTATTACATGCAAAAAACCAGAAGTCTTCATCCCGTTTCACAAGGTTTCGGTGCGATCTCTTCTGGAGTATTGTGTGCAGGCATGGGCTCTCTATTATCGCAAGGATAAGCAGTGCTTGGAGGGGGTGCAGTGACTTGCAACTAGAATAATCATCGGTCAGAAGGGGAAATCTTACGTGCAGCGTCTAAAAGATTCTAGTCTCTTCTCTCTAGGGCGTCGTAGAGGCCGAGATGACCTAATAGAAGCGTTCAAGATTGTAGAGAGCCTGTCGGGTATAGACATGGGTGGTTTGTTCGTTTCTGCCCCTGCGTGCGACACCCTGGGACATAATCTTAAGCTACGAAGGGCACACTCAAGGCGGGGCATAGGAGTTAAATTTGTTTACAAATAGGGTTGTACCTATGTCCTATGAATCATACATCTTCAGGTTTTACCATGCCTAAAACAGGCGGAAATGTGACATTCCAAAAACGTCTTACCATATACGCTGTCAAAGAAAACATGGAAGATAGAACAAACGATTGCGATACTTTTACACTGTTTGAAACTAGCGAAACACGTGGTATGAATCAGTCAAACACAATTAGCACCAACATTCTTGGCTCATCCTGATAGATCTCTTATCTTGGTTTTGATTTTTATCATGTGGCGTGATGCCTAGTCTGCCTCTATGACCCGGAAAGCTATGCAATATGTCTCATTTCGAAGCAGAAATTCAGTTAAACCCGAGGGATCAATGAGTGAAGTCGTTCTTTCACCTAGTAGCTGGGTACCCTGGAACTACTATTCTCCGATAATCTATTTTTATTGGTTGACTCTGTGCTGGCTTCGGCGGAATATACACTAAAACGCCTCTCGAAATGCTCCCAAATGTGCGTGCGTTTGCTAGAGCTTCTGCTGAGGAAGTCCTATTCACTGCCTTATCGTGGCGTAGGTGTTCTCATTAAGTGAGGAGGAAGGCGAACGCCCGGCGCTCTCCGCGGGATTGATTGACCGATAGTCAATCTAAAGGAGATGGCTAAACTCTGATTCCAGACCAACCATTGGATGGCTCATGAAGCGTGGCCCACCGGCGTCCGTGGCAGAGGGGTGTACTGAATACCCAGGATGTCTAGCCTCATCCGAAGGGCGAATGAAGTGAGCAATTAGTCGCCGGTCCCCAGAGGTTCCCGGAAGAGGCGAATGAAGCACACAGTTGGCCACCGATTCACCCGGACCATCGCTCCTGCCTTGCAGGAAGCGCTTGGCTGCACGAAGGCTAGAGGTGCATCTTCGAATAAAAGTGCCTACTATGGACTGAGAGACCGTGTAGCACGGCTGCCCACAATGCAAACAACCATAAAAGATTTTACTACTGTGATTAAGTGCTCCTCTATGCGCACAAACCATCACTCTCCAAAATCATGCACAGCTTGTTCTCCACTACCCACCCTTTCCCACCTTGTTTTCCATTTTCACAAACCACAGGTTCTTTGGTTGACCGTGACCGCTGTAGTGCCATTGATGGAAGTCTTAACTACGTTCTCTCTCGTCCTTATACGACTAACTTCCGAGTCTCACCGAACCTGCTACTACCGGTTGACGCCTTCATTCGTCCTCCATGCCCATTTAAACTAGCCACACTCAACGTGACGACGAGACTGCACCTTGACGTGGTGTGATGACTTGCGCGCCTCTATGACCCAAAGAGCTATACAGGATGGCTTCCTTAAGCCGGAGATGCAATCATACCCGACAGGTCAATGGGTAGAGGTCAGACAAAGTCCAGTCTCCTGGTCCTCCAGGTTGGGGGTCGATTTGAGCTGGTAACTCAGTCGGAAAAACCAGTGGAAGAATAATTGATCCAAGCAAATTAGCTTCCACTAAGCCATCCCGCTGCCTTGCGGATAGGTTCTTGTTAGAACTAAAGGCTTTGGATGAGGACCCTAATCGTTCTCCCGCTTTGTGGCTGGACACTCTAGCAGTACCCCTCCAACATCTCCCATGAACTGCACGAATACAAAGAATTCCATACTGCATCGGTCGTCGAGCAGGATAATCTGGACCGCGCTGCCCATTGCATCGAGCGAGGTGGGTAGTGATAAGTGTGCTACTGCTCAGAGTTCCCTCTCTGTTATTCAACCTTTGTCTTCTGTCCCTAACCATCCCTCTTTGCCCCATCTATCCACACATAATGCTCCCACTGATAACATGGTCGATACTCGCAACGATTCACTGTCAAACAGTGTCGGGAATACTCCTCTGTCTGGTAACTCACATTTTTTCAAGCCCCGTCAGCCTCTGAATCTCGGCTCCTTCAACGTGCGTACACTCATGCAGGCCGGTCAGCATGCGTGCCTAGCCCTCACAATGAACTCTCTGAAGATTGATGTTTGCTGCGTAAGTGAAACGCGTATCCAGGATTCGAGCAGTGCAATTCAACTAACTGCTCCCGGTATCTCATCGAGGTATATTCTGCGCACCTCAGGAGACGAAGCAGCTAGAGCTACGGGTCAACGTGGTGTAGGAATTGTCTTGACTGACAAGGCTAAGGCTGCCCTATTAGACTGGATCCCTGTTAACAGTCGTTTATGTGCTGTGAGACTCCAAGGGTCAGTCGGCGTTCGAAAGGATAGTTGTGTTAAACGCAATTTGTTCGTGATCTCGGAGTACGCTCCAACGGACTGCAGCTCAGAATTGCAGAAAGATGAGTTCTATGATGCCCTCGCCACTCTCGTTCACAGAAGTAAAGGTTCCGACATTGTAGTGCTAGCTGGTGACTTTAAAGCACAAGCTGGCAAACTTAGTAAGTCAGAAGCCTGTTTAGGTGGGCGCTGTGCTTTACCCGCTGAGCGTTCAGATAACGGGGATAAACTTCTCCAATTTTGTGCAGAGAAACGAATGCTCTTGTCTAGCACCAACTTCCGACACCGCTCGCGTCACACTGCGACATGGCGCTCTAACTCTACAGGTACTTTGAGTCATATTGACCATATCGCCGTAAGCTACCGATGGCGCAGTTCTGTTCAGAACTGTAGATCCTACTGGTCCCCGTACATAGAGTCGGACCATGCATTAGTTTTAATGTGATTATCTCTCCAGCTCCATGGTTATCGTCGCAAACCTCAAACCCGGTTAGCCGTGCAACGTTTGTGTGATCCAGACGTTTGCACCCGTTATGAGCAGAAGTTAGCGCATGAGCTAGGATCCACGGAGAACAGTAATGTAGATGAGCATTGGGCTCATATCAAACAAGCGATGCACGTGGCAGCAGGTTTCGCCTGTGGTCCTCGATCCGTTGTCCATCAGAGACACTGGATCTCACAAGAGTCGCTGAGTATAATGGAGAAAAAGCGTCAGCTTTCGAACCGTAAGGAGATTAATAAGATGCGGAGAAAGCTGCAAAGACAAGTTACGCGAAGCCTTAAGAAGGATCGCGAAAATTGGTGGGTCAATGTGGCCGAAGAAATGGAAATAGCAGCTGCTTCAGGTAACAGTCAAAGACTGTTCAAACTTATTCGTGACACCGGTGGACGGCGAACTCAGGTCAGTGAAACGATTTGCAATAGGAATGGAGAACCCATCCATAACAAACAGCAAAGGCTTGACCAATGGGCCGAGTACTTCAAGGAACAGTTTAGCTGGCCGCACGCTAGTGTAGTTACTCCCGTGTCAACAACTGTGACTTCTTGGGTGGTATCACTTGAGCCCCCATCAGAAGTAGAAGTAGTCAAGCATTCGATTACTAAAGTGAGAGAAAGCGGCAAATCCCAACGAACTCCCCCCAGTTCTGTTCAAACCGGGTAAAGATGCTTTGATAAAATCATTTACCGTCTTGCTCCGTGACATTTGGAACGAGGACAGTATTCCGTTAATAGGGAGCGAGTCGTTGATCGTTCTCATCTTCAAGAAGGGAATACCCAATGACTGTAGTAACTATCGTGGGATTAGCTTAATTCCGATAGTCACCAAAGTATTAGCCTCGATTCTGCTGCATCGTCTTACACTCGCTTTCGACAGGAACATCCGCGAACAGCAGGCAGGATTCCGCCCAGGTCGAGGATGCATCGACCAGATTTTTACTCTTCACCGAGACGGACGAATTCTACCAGGATTTGTCTCAGCTGCTTCAAAGCGTACGTTCAGCGGGCGTGGTAGTCATTGCTGGGGATTTCAACGCCCATTTGGCCGTTTGGGAGGTTCCGAAAGGCACGAGAGGCCCATTCACTATTCCAGCGGATAACACTGACGACGATGATCGTCTCATCCAGTTGTGCTCTGGCCACAGATTGTGTATGGTGAGTACGAACTTCTGCCATGAGAAGCGGCATAAACTGACAACGTCCTGCTCCGTCTTCACAAAGTTGAAACCAGATTGACCATTTTGTGACTGGTAATCGATGGCGGGAATCATATAGAAAATGTCTTTCAATTTGTCTACGCCTGTAGACTCCGGTCACGTTTTGATACGTGCTCGCTTTTGTCTACGTCTCGTCCGTGTTCGCACCAAGCTAACTGCTACCCGTCCTCTGCAGTTGCTTCTAGGGGATAACCAGCGATATGATTTCCAGACGCAGCTGTCTTCACGGTTATCTATGCGGCTGGATGTGCACGACCCAGATTGATGTTGACAATTGATCAAGTAAGCCTTGTTTGGCGATTTTAATCCCACCCAGGACTGTGGTTCAAACAGGCCTCACAAACGATGGATATCTTCGACATTAGTTGCTCTGTTGGATGTTCGCAGATCTGCCCCTCCGGCTGCCACATTCAATGAAGTGCGAAAATCCCAGAGGCGCCAACCAACTAGGAGCCTGAGAAACGACCGTGAACAGTGGTGGATCGCAAAATGTAGGAAAATGGAAAAAGTTGCCCTCATTGGTAGTACTCGCAACCTTTTCCTTTTTATTAGAGGCATCAGTCCACGGAAACCCAGTGTAAGTGAGTTAACCAAGAAATCCGATGGCTCACTGATTCATTCTCAGGGATTTCGTCTGAACCGTTGGGCGGAACAATTTAAGGAACAATTCAGTTAGCCCAATTCAACGGTGAACCTTCCAAATATACCTGCCGGAGAAACGATACAGATAGATATCACTCTTCCATCAGAAATGGAGGTTATGAAGGAGATAGGTTGTTCGAAAAGATACAAAGCCGATGGACCGAATGGGTTGTCTCTAGCTTTTTCAAAATTGAGGGGCGAAGCTCCGGTTTCGGAGTTAACGAAACTCCTCTGGGTGATCTGGGAGAGAGACCAGATTCCCAGGAGATGGCGTGTATCAGTTATTGTACCGATTTACAAGAAAAGTGACAGGTCCTCTTGTGAAAACCACCAGGCAATGAGCTTGGTAAGTATCGCATCCAAACTGCTCACCGGGCCTATTCTCCAGCGATTATCCAGTGCCTGCGAAATGTGTACGCGCGAGAATTAAGCCAATTTCAGATCTGCTCGGGGTTTTACCGACTGCATCTTTACGACGCATCCTGGAGCACAGACACATCTTCCATAGGGTGATTATCTGTTTTTCTTGATCTGAAAGCGGGGTTCGATTCAGTCGACCGTACAGTTCTCTGGCTCTGCCTCATTGACGGGTGTGCCAGAGGATTTTAATTTCCTCTCCACTACTTGTATGCGAACAGCCGAAGCCGAGTTCGTGCTTACGGCGATCTTTCACCTGAGTTTATCACGCCAAGTGGTGTTCGTCAGGGTTGTCCTCTTTTGCTTTTCGTCTTCAGTTTTGCAATTGAATTGATTCCTGAGATAGCTCTATCCTCGGGTGAGAATAGCAGCGTCGATCTTTGCTCAGGCAGTAAATTGTCTGACTCGGTAGACGCGAACGATGTTGTTTCCGCTCCTATCGAAAACCCTGAATCTAGTAAATGGGAAATAATTGAGCTGGAAACTGTGCCGTTTGCCCCACGTTGAAGCCAGTGTGGCTGATGCTCTTTGATGCGTTTCGACGAATGCCTCGTCGTTCGACCAATATAAGTGGCACCACAGATGCACTTGAACTGATAGATAAACATTGGTGAGGTCAACAAAGGCAGTTTATCTTTGTTCTCACATCTGATGACAGGATTTGTTGAGAACTGGCATTAAATGTGGCTTTGACGGCAGCACACAGAATTTTACTAGTCCTCTCGGCTGCCGAGTCACATTTAAAGGGGAGACTGATGAACAGCATTTTCTTGGCTACCCCTGGTAACCTTTCTGTTGTTCGTTCATACTCCATATTGCAGTTGATGAATTTCTCTGGATAGCCGTTCGCTGATAGGACGTTATGGATTGTCTGGACGCAGAGCTATAGACAATCCATCGAAGCTGCTCGCGTCTGTCATACTTCACGGGTTATACCAAGCGCGCGTAGAGTAGACTCGCGAGGAGCAGACTGGGTTTTACCTCGGCCGGTCAAACCTTCGCCTTCTGACAGCTACTAGAGCACAGAGACAAACGATAGTCGTGTTCTTAGACGTTCACTATGGAATTGTTTTTTGGGAAAATGTGGTGTTTTATTCCGTCCTACTAGCTCTAGTAAGAACTCAGATCTGCCTTAGAATCATTTCGTTTTGTTAGCAAAGAACAAAGAATATATAGGTTGCTGTCACATGTGCCCGCATCGGTCCGACTGGTGTGGGCGACTACGCCTTGGGGCTTAAATACCGCGGACAAGATTCGTCTCGTCTATCGATTCACGCCATTGATCGGCTGTCCTGCCGTTCGTGGTTTCGTGGGCTCGACAGGGGCCGGTGCTGACGCACTGTCTGCCAGTGAAACTAAACCGTCCTTCAAACGATGTGTCGGACCATACCCTAACAAGGAGTACCTGAGAAGTGTGGCATTCCTCAAATAATTATATCGTCGCTTTTCAGGTCAGGTTAAGACCTACGAAAAGGTTGCCCTGTATCCGCATTTATCTTCAACTTTGTCGTAGAGGATATTCTTTGGAATATCTTGTCTTGTTTTCCAAACGGTAGAGTTGAACTCCTCCCAGGAAACAGATTTTTTGACTTAGAATATGCCGAGGATATCGCCTTGCTAAGTGTCAGTGCACAGGCAGTTCGACACGCTCTGAACCGCCTGGCGATTGAGGTATCCAGATATGATATTCACTTTGCGCCTTCCAACCTAAACACAGGGTCACGAATCCTCCTAGCCTGATGGAACATGAGAATTCTGCTAGATATATGTAACCAGTGCGTTATTATATGCACAGTATACGACCACGGAATTGACTTAGCGTATCTATCCGAAGTACGCCTACCCAACACCGGAAGCCGGGGTATTCAAGTCTCGGGAATGAACGCATCCTACTGGATATACCGCGGTGGGACAGCAGACAATTCCGGTCTTCATGTAGTTGCGATCTCAAGGAAGGGTTAAAGTCACAACTCTCTAATTTCTTGGGAACCAGTCTCACCAAGAATTGCGATGGTACTGTTCAGGAACACTCCGTTTAACGTGACCGTGATTGCAGTCTACGCCCCAATGCTACATGCTGAGCCAACCACCAAAGATGTATTCTGCAGTGAACATCAGAATTCAGTCGATGGGATTCCCAAGCGCGATATACTGCTAATTGCAGCAGATCGGAACGCCTACACAGAACCAGCAGATGAGTATACCTAACAGGTGCTGGAGGGATTCAGCATCGGCGAGCAATGCGAAAATGACGACCGTCTGGTCACATTTGCAGACCTCAATCGACTGGTTGTCACCAATACTCGCTTCAGGGACCCAAAAAGACACCTGACTTGATATTCCAACGACGGTAAAACAGCGCATCAGATCGACTGAATTTCAATGCGCTCGTTGGGCATCATAGGTCGAGAACTGTCTGGCACACCGGGGCGGCATAGGGGGAAACGCCAATGGCACGGACCACATACTGGTACGCTTTCGCCTCGAGCTTCACCTTTCAGTACGACAAAATCTCGTCCTCGCTGCAGAGTAGATACTTCCAAGCTAACAATCCCGGACGATATTCAGGCCCTGTCAAACGCGATTTCATTCAAACTAGCTGCAATCGACGAGGATGATGGCGTGGATGGGAAATGGACGGAGTTTGAAGTATCCATCGCCGGCGCCTCCCTGGGACAGCTGAGCCAAACAAAGTGGTACAGCAAAGATTGGAACCCTGCATGAATCCTCAACCGCTGCGCTGAGGCTAGAGACGCGATACTCCGCAGTTTACCTGATTACCACACCCTTCACCACGAAGCTAGACTCTCCTCGAAAAACGACCGTAAACGATATTTGTCTGAAAGTGCAGGCCGAAAGGAAACAGCAGCCACTGTTGAAGACTTTGAGAGGCGCTCTGCTCTGGGAAAGGTGCAACCTCTCCTTCCTCTGCTGCGCGACAAGAGCCGCCACCTCATATCGGGCAGCGACCAGAGACCTCAAAGATGGGTCAGACACTTCATTCAACTGCTCAACCGCCCTTCCTTACAATCCATCTATGTAATGGCACCAGGTAACGTAGTATATATATATATTTTCCACACCCGCCTGATTCCAGACTGTGCGTCAAACTAAATATGGTACAATCGAGGAAAAAGGAGTAGATAGTCCGAGTCCATGGTTTGTTTGTGGGTGCAATACTGCCAGGTTGCCCAAGCCAAAACAAGTGGTCTTCTTAGGGGTCCATAATCGGAGCCTTCAGCTAATATTGTGTTATGAATCACGGGAAATCTGCGCACTCGATCTCAGCTTGCAACTCCGATCGCTCTAGCCCGCTATAGTTAATCAGAGGACGACATCTCAGCTCTCCAAAATGACTCGTTTTGCAGAAATTACTATGCCGTGTTTAAACCGAAAATCGAACATTCTTGAACCCAGGCATTTAGTTGGGTTCAAGCCTTGTTGGGCCGGTTAGGTTGTTAAAAAGTTTTTGCCGGTTGGATTATTGTTCCGTCTACCCAACTCGCGCCAGACTGTAGATAACTATTCGATCAACAGTCTTAAGTGATCCGATAAATTATTGATTATTCAACCCGGTCTGGCACGCTCGAGCTGGTCAATGGCTTGCTTGAAAAAAAGTTTTCTTCTCGTTTTTAACTTCATAACAACTCTCCAAAGCCTAACTCGCAAGAGAGCAGGACAAAATGTGGAGTCCATAACCCACTGGAGCCCGGTAGCTGAATGCGCAGTTCATACGTACTTCGGATGAGGCCAAACATCCTGGGTGCCCAGTGCACCTCTCCGCCACAGGTACCGGTGAGGATACCGTTTTCCCCCTTATACTCCACTCATGGTTGATTTGGAATCAGGGTAAGCCATTACCCCTAGACTGACTATTAGTCAGCCAACCCAGTGGAGAGCGTCAAGCATTCGCTTTCGTCCTCTCACTTTAATGGGAACGCCTCCGCCACAAGAATGCCTTGAATGAAACTTCCTCAGTAGAGGCTGTTTGAGACGCGCGGTCATTTGGGAGCATTTCGAGAGGCGTTCAGGACGAGTGGCAATATCGAAGCCTGAGACGACAACCCCCTACTATACTAAGGTATAGAGCATTATGTAATCGATCTCGAGCCTCCCAACGACTCGAAAATCGTCGCCGCCGTCCAGCCGATTGGAAACAATAAGTCATCTTTGGAGGGTGGTATCCCACTCGAGATCTTTAAATCCTTTTTGCCAGTTCTATTGGACTCACTACGTATGCTGTTCCATGCTATCCGGGAAATCGGAGCTTTTCCCGAAGACTGGTTAACCTCTATCCTACTCCTTATACCCAAAAAGGGTGACAAGACTGCGCGAACTACAGGGATATCAGGCTCAGCGATATAGCAGCTAAGCTTTTTGTGACCATTCCGCTAAATCGCTTTGTTGCTGTTGGGGACGCCAAAGCGCGCTCAAACTAGTGTGGTTTTCGTCGAGGCAGAGACCGTGTTGACCAGATCCTCACGCTACGGCTGATTCTAGAACATCGCCATAAATTTCAACAACCCGTCACAGCGTGCTTCACTGAATTCCCGGCGGATTCGACTCCATAACCAAAAAATCACTGGGGCACACTGCGAAGCGACGGGATGTTCGAAAACTTTATCAGATGGGTAGGATCGTACTACTCGACAACACTGGCACTCGTCCGCGCCTACAGTCAGGAGTCCCACTCGACTACGGTGTTATCCAAGGATGCCTTCTATCACCGGTCCTATTTAATTTTGCTGTAGACTGGATAATGCGTCGCGCCTTCAACAGTTTTCGAGGAGTACAACTTGGCCATGATTCTTCGGTTGCAGATCTCGAATTCACTGACGACATTGTCATTTTAGGAGAGGATCCCGGAACTCGGAAGCCAGTTCTCAAGCGCATTGTGTGTGAAGCCGAGGCTGTCGGTCTGGAGATAAACACTACGAAGACAAGATTCTTCACGACTTCACAAGGTCTAACACATTATACTCGTCAGTGGCGGAACTCTGGGACAGATGTACCACTTCAAGTGCCTAGGTTCTACTGTCCGGCCTAACGGCCAGGTCAGGGACGAAGTTAAACTTCGGGTAAACTGCGCAAGAACAGCGTTCCTAGAACTCCGTAAGTCATTGCGGTCTCACAGCAAAATAAACCTTCAAACGAAGCTGCGCATATACTGAGCTGCCGTCCGCTCAGTTCTTACATACGCATGCGAAGTCTGGTCTTTGGGAGTAGGTGATACAAAAAGAATGGAATGATTCGACTACGGGTACCTCCGCTACATGACTAAAATCAAGTGATATGATCGTGTATCAAACGCCATCGTGTGTCAAAATCGTGCGAATACAGAACAATTTTCTTCGTTTTTCCGAGGATTTCGCCTGCAGTGGTTCGGCCATTTTCTTCGACCACCCGAAATGGAACCTACGTAGGGAGCCCACTGCCATCACCCTCCTCAGACTAGAAATGTCGCCTTGGTGGCCAACTGGAGACATGGGTTGGCACTATTAAGGCAAACATGGATTGCTTAGGCCTTCAGTCCATCTTCGGAATATGTAACTTTCGTAGCAACTCGGTTTTACGGTGTGCGAATCTTGCGGCAGACCCGAACGTATGGACAGCTATCAGCAAAGACATCCAAGAATCCGATTGATCTCACAGGAGATTGTCACATAAAAGTAGAAACTAAAATAAGTAAGTGCTAAGTACTTCTGCAAGATTGGTAGGAGCTTGTATCTGCACTCACCCTCTGTGGTGATCAGTTAGAGTTAGTTGACAACTTTAGGTACCTTGGGAGCCTAATAACATCTGGAGGTGGTGTTAGGAAGCAGATCAGTTCACGAATAGCGAGTTCTAGAGCAGCTTTCGCAAACCTTCGGTACCTATGGCGTCGCTGTGAAATCCGGCTCTCTTTAGGAACGCGTGTGCGTCGCCGCGGTTCGTAATGTTTTACTTTACGGCTGTGAGACCAGACCACTTCGCCTTTAGGATGCTCGGCGTCTTTTTGTGCTCGACAACCGGTGTCTCCGAAGCATTGTTCTCCTTTGGTGGGAACAGCGGGTAAGTAATGACGAGGCGCGCTGTCGTGTGTTGGGCACATACAGCCGCCCTCTGACCGAAGTGATCGGTCTGTACCGTCTCCGGTGACTTGGGCTTGCCTTGCCTGTGCCTGTACATCGTCTAACGTTCCGCGTTCTATTCCTGTTTGCTGGGCGGGGTTGGGAGAAACAACGCGGCGATTAGGCCATGATTTGAGGTAGAGGTATGTAGAAACTAGCATCAGCATTGACTTCGGTTGGTGCTTCCCGCCTTCCTGGTTAAGGTTCACGGGGCGAGGATTGTCGTTGGTTGGAAATGTTGAGGGATATGGCTGAGAATAGCAGTAGCGCGAATGTTGTACGGTCTGCCTGGTAGACTCTCGCGTTTCATAATCACAAAGTCTTCACCCTGACAAGAAAATGGCAAATAACATCAGATAACATTCGGGGAAAAACAAAAGTCACATCACATCACATCTCCTGCTAGCTACTTGTGCTTGATTCCAAACCGGTGTGAAATATATTTATATAATATATCCCAGTTGTGCCTGAACATTCGATCGTGAAGCGTCCCATTGGTTGCCGCAGATAACAAAAATCATATATAGTGGATAACGTCAAAAAGAATCCCTTCCCAGCGACGGACGTTCAGTCCTCTTGATCTTAGTGCCAGAATGATGACTTGCCATACCGAATCGCTTAAGCGTTCAACTCAGCCGTTGCTTTGTGGACTGTAGGCTGTGGTTCAGTAAATTCTGTTTTCTCCTGACGGTCTGAGCAAATATAGATTGGCAATCCACAGGTAAAGAGTTGTCATAGGCGTTTCATTACCGTTTTGGAAGACGTTCTTTCAAGCAAATGCAAACGAAAAATGGGTGTGTTCATCTATGATAATAATAAGATATTTGTTTTACGTACATGAGAGTAACGGTCATTCGAAGTTCTTACTCCACCATCCGAATGGGTGCGATGTTTTGATTAGTGATCCATCCAGTGGCTTATAAAATCATATATATATATATATATATATATATATATATATATATATATATATATATATATATATATATATATATATATATATATATAACTCTCAACTCCAGAGTTGAAAGGAATTCGGTGGTATGCACCTTCTAAGTTAAGAGTGTTGAATATCTCAAAAGGCGCAATCTGCCCAGCTGACTGGTAATTACGGGTGAGTGACAATGCGTCGAGATACGTGAATCGATTTGTAGTTTATTATAGTCCGCGGTTGTCCGTTTTTGCCCTTCATTGGAGACTGCCAAAGCCTGTGCTTGCTTAAGACACCTCGACGGTCCGATAATACCACCATCTAGGAAGCCCTGGACCTCAGGTCGTATAAACCTTTCTTCTGGTGTCGAATGACATCGAGGCGATAAGCTGGCCTTCGGATGACGAGTCACCAAACTAAGGCTGTGGTTCTTTCGTATCCGCAAGAAGCCTGCACATGAAGAAGATGGACCTGTTGCCGGAAAAGAGAAGTTTCACTCGTTGGCGCGGTCGGAGAAATTCCTAGCCTAGTAATACGTCTGCACATAGGCTTTCCATTACGGATAGTTTGACGTAGTAATGGTTTGAGCCTTTATATCCTTTGGAAACGAAGCAGTGTCCTCGTATAACGCTTGACACGGCCGTCGATGCCACCGTGATCCGGCTCTGTGAGGGTATACTATTCCAATAATACTTTCCAGTAACAGCCTCGAATGTATACCTCTCAGAGTTTCCGGTGTCTGTGAGTGCCCATAGGAAGATATCATCGACTGACAGTTGTGTAACTTATTTGGAAAAATGTGCATTAGCGGTAACTGTTACTAAAGACAAGAAGCTCAGTGGCAGATGCAACTCATTTCGTGGGTCGCGAATTTCAACTAACTCGTTGATAATGTCCCTTATTTCCACAAACAGACAGACGGTGTCTCGAGCGGAGCATCTTGGTCATGGATGAGGATCAAGGTCACACATATTAGTGAGGGCTGCCGATAGTTGTTACCTGTTCCATCTTGGTCACATGTTTCTGTTGTTAATTAGACTGACTTGGTGGATAGGAAACATGAGAAACTGGCACGACAGAGCTTGTTATTGCGCTGTTTCTATCAGATCGGCCACGTCGCCGGTTCTTTTGAGATTAGAAGTTTTTCCCTCAAGGTGTTGTTGACGTGTGACTAGATTGTATGCCACGAATAAAGGCGTCTCTGACCAGATTATCGCGGTATTCCGTTGAAACAGATTTACATCCACAGTTTTTGACAAGATCGCTCAACAGTTCAATAAACTGGCCCAGCGTCTGGCTGTTTTGGTAGATAGTCGTAAATGGAAGTGTCGTGCATGCACCTCACTTCTTTGTTTTTATTTTTCCAGAGTTCATACGACACCACCGAAGGTTTTGTAATGCCTAGTGTATTTGTAGACAGAAGGGGCGACATAGTTTATCGGTGTGTCCGGTTTATCAGGATTGGCTGTTTCGACGGTGACGAGAAGTTTCGTGAAAGTTCGGTACTAGTGAATCCAGTGGTCCCCTGCGTCAGAGAAATGAAGATAGATGTCGAGTCCCTCAGATAGGAGGTATTTGTTCATTGTAGATATATCAGTTGAATAAATTATGATAATCCGTTGAGGAGCATGTAGGTTACATAACTCATCTACTGTCAGCTATCATACTTAATACAATAGAGAGGATAGTTAAGATACCTGATGCAGCCGAATTCGCCGTCAACTTTTCAAGGTGTCGGCTATGTAGTTGGATTTAATTGTGAAGCATTGGTTTAATGGGGGAAAGTGAGTGTCTACATTCGCTCCATTCCCTGTTTTTCCGATACTGTTGTGTTTATGTCCATCTGTCATTTTGAATTGCTGAAGCATCTTGACAATCTACAAAGCATAAATTGTAGATTTTTGCACAAACTGCAATTTTATTCCCTCTACTTCAGTCTTTCGTGTACTGATGAACTTCTGTCATGCTGCACGTCTGTTAGATCAAGCTGGAAAAGGCTTGTTTCCAACTATCTCACGTTCATTCGCTGGTGAATTTCGTGGAAGAAAGTACAAGCAACGAACTGCTCTGTACTATGCTCTTTCATTTGGAATTTGTATGCTTGGTGTCGGATATGCAGGCGTTCCACTGTACAGAATGTATTGTTCTGTGAGTCCAATTTCTTGTGTGGCAATTTTTCTATGATTTGAAAGACTGTTTTCTTCATTTGCGTCATATTTATAGCAAGTCACACCGTCCCAGGGTCCGATGCGGACTCACTTTCGGCAGCTCGAGTAAGTTTTGTATTCACTCAGTCAATTCGATGATAGTGGAACGGAACAAAACGTGGTGCCAGAGGTACCTAAAGATTCGCGAGGCTGTTTGACAAGGAAATTGTCAAGAAGGCGCTTTATCTCCTCGGCACCGCCGGAAATGACCAATAAAAATCGTTTGGCAGATGTTTTATGGAGTCACTCAATCGATTCAGTGATAATTTGTTCGCACGTGCTATCGATACAGTTTCCCAACAGAGGATTTCTTGGGTTTTTCGCAACCTTTGTGGGTCGTAGTATTTATAAAGAAGCTGTTAAGGCTGCGTGACCAAAAAAGCACAGCTTTGCTAGGGTATACATCTAAATTTTCTCTTATAGGGGCGCCGTATAGGGGATCGGGGAGTGCCGAAATTCCTCACCCTTCTGTCTGTTCTCCAAAAGACTCATGCACTGGCTGACTGTAGAAAGCAAGTAGTGACTGTCTTTAAGACTAAAGTGAAGCTGACTAAACTGTGCACTGTTAAACCGTATTTGATGCCAGTTATTCTGTGCTCTCTTCCCGATTTATATCTTCTATCTTGTCGATTCCGAACAGAACTGTACATTGGAGGTGGTTGCCTTTTTTCCGTTGTACGATTCATGATGTTTTTTGTAACCGGTAGTCTCTTGTCTGATTACATCGTCACACGCTTCGTCCAGTCATCAGAGAGCAAAAACGTTGTATAGAAAAAATTTACCACATGGCGACCACAGATGCATCTGTTCGCCAGAAGTGGTCGAGCGTTATGCAGCTCTATCACGTCCATGGCTTAGTATTTCCATCTCTCTACTACTGTTTTGGAGTGGTACGTGCATCCGACAGTAATTATTAACAATTGTGGAAGCTGGGATGACACACAACCCGATGCAGTCTCCCAGATAGAGCACAATAAGCTGAAACAAAAAGTGCAGATAAACGCAACATGTGATAAAATCCTCATACAGAAATAGCGTTCGTTATGTCTGTAATGCAAATGACATGTTTAGTTATAACGTAGTCGTTCGACTATGGTCTAAAAGCGTGTCCCGATTAGTGGCCTGTTATCTGGTACATCTTTTGCATAACAACACTACTGGTCATCTAAGTGGTAGACAACAATCCGCCGTCGCCCTGCCCGTTACCTAACCTGACCTATCGGGACCCATGAGTTTCCACTTCAAGTCTCAGAGTCCTAGTTGTCAGGCCTCCACGACGGTACGGTGAGTCTGTGTGACTATGACGTGTGCCATTTCCACTTCGCTCAAGCTGAAATACTAAATTCACCACTTGTAGCGTTGGAATACTGGATGGTACAAAACACATGCGGATCAGGTATTAATTAAATAAATTCCTGTCATGAAGATAAATTTCACCACGGCAAAATGGTCCATACTTATTACAGGTTTTCCTGTCGTTTAGTAGTCATTAGCGATCGTTTAGTAGTCACCGACCACCATTAAGTGATCGCGTCTTAGGATACAAAAGCCAAGTCTTTCCAGCACAGCTATATCATAATTCCGCCTGTCTGGTTAGCTGCGGCATTAAATCCAAGCCTATCTATCATTGAATAACCGAAAACTCCCTGCGGCTCCTGGATATCCGCAGTTCAGTCCTCGCGGACTTAGCTGCCAGCGAAGCCCATCTGGCCCTAAAACGCGAGCTCACTGCAAGCCTAAGAAATGATCGCGCGAATTGATGATTGAAACACGCTACTGCGGTGAAGTCAGCTTCTGCCTCCGGGAACTTTTGAAAACTTTTCCACATTATCCGTATCACTAGTATCAAAGGACTCGGTGACAACAAGACGATGTGCGAAACTGACGGAACGCTTATTCAAAGTCTTCATCGGCCCCTCGAAAGATGGACTGAACACTTCAACTCACAATTTAACTGGCTTCTTGTGGCAACAGCTATATCTAGTGATGAACGTACTGTCTACTGATCTGTGTCCTTAGATCCACCCAGCGAAGCTGAAGCTTATAGTGCACTTACACGCCACAAGGCTCCAGGTCCAGACGGTTCACCACCATCTGTATTCAAAGATACAGGACATGATATGGTCAAAGTTCTAACGCATATGTTCTCTAAAGTGAAGGAAGAGGAAGAAGTCCCTCCGGATTGGGTAGAATCGATGGTAGTTCCTGTCTTCAAGAAAGGGGTTACGGACTGTCTGTGGTATTCATAAAGGAGTCAGCTTAATCCGGGTTGTGTCGGAGATTTTGGTGTCTATTGTCCTTCAAAAACTGTCACCACACAAAGAGCATTAAATCCGTGGAGATCAAGCGGAATTTCGCCCTGGCCGAGGCTACATTGATCAGATATTCAATCTTCGTCAGTTGTTGGAGCATTGGCACACTTACCCAAGACCAACCATCGCCGTATTCTTGAATATCAGAGTAGCCTTCCATCCATAGGTACGCGTTTATTTTTCTATAACACGGCGTTATCGAAAAAGGTGGTAGTCAGTCGACGCTTCGGTTACCGCGGGTAATCTTTCTCAGGACCAGTTTACGATCGAATGATCTTGGGATAATAATCTCACCCATTGGGTATCAAGCGTTTTGTGTGTTGGCGCGTGTGTACGTGTGTGTATACGTGAACTGTGGGTACGGTTGCTGGGGATGAGTTTCTGTCCTCTCAGTGGCGGCGTGGTCATTTAGGGTCGTCGAGGTGTTGTGACCTTTGAAGTGTTTATACATCAACGATGGCGCATCGTTTTTTCGATACACTCCGAGCTGATCTAGGATCTGATACATTAAGCCTTCCATTCAGTTGGCAGGACTGCTCTGTGGAATAGCTTGTTAAGAAACGGTGTACCTGAAAAATATGTATCGATCATCAAATCTCTCTGCCGCCATGCTTCAGGATAAGTGAGAGCTTACGGTATACTTTCGTCCCCCTTTGTTGTTTTCGGTGGAGTTCAACAAAGGTGTCCCATTTCGCCGTCTCTCAATTACTTTGCAGTTGACGACACCCTTAAGCAATCGGTCGAGGGCCTCATAGGTGGTGATGTCCAATTCCTACCAAGGCACAAAATTACTGATTTGAAATACGCCGACGATATAGTAATGCTCGTTTCTAACACTAGCAGCTCAGCTTCCACTGAACCGCACGAAAGCTGAAGTGGCTCGATACGGAATGCACTACGCACCGTCAAAGCGTAAGGTGCTACTTGAGTATCGGCGGAAGCAAGTACCGGCGCTCTACTTGAGCAGCGAAGGACTGGAGACTGCCGAAATTTTTGTTTATCTGGACAGCTGTATGACTGGAAATGGCGGCTTGGGACAGGAAGTATCTATGCATATTTCAAAGACTAGACTAGCTTTTTCGAACCTTAAGCATCCCTGGCGCCGAGACGACATCGGTCTTTCCTTGAAAGGCGGAGTGCGTAATACCAGTTGCTTCCCGTACTGCTGTATGGCTGTGAAACATGGCCCCTCCGGATTCAAGATATCCGCCAGCTGATTGCTTTCGATACCCGCTGCTTACGTAGCATTACTATGTTTTTGGTAAGAGCAACGCTTGAGCAATTATCAAGTGCTCAGTCGAGTATTTGGCACAATCGACTTCTTCCTAGAAAAGACCATACAGTACCGCCGTCTCCGCTGGCTAGGTTATGCATTAAGGATGCTTGCCAAGCGCCTGCCGCTTCGTGCATTGTTTGCGCTCTCTGGGCCTGGCTAGAAGAAGGAATGTTGGGGACAAGCAATGACTTAAAGCAGAGGAATGATGAAACTAACAGAATGTCTGTCACGTGTTGGACCGTCTCGGTTGCCAGGCTGGAACAGTAGAGATCACGAGGAAGGCTGGCTTGTCTCATCAATAAACATGACTCGAAACCGAAGTCAGTGACGGAGTGCATTCATTTTTGTTGTGATTATTAAACAAAACAAAAAAGAACCTTGATCTCTTCCACTCTTACTCCTGTTTCTTTCTCCCCGAGTGTACCATGTTTTGTTTGGCCTACAGCTTAAAACCAGACAGTTGTAAAAATATATATAAAATGTACATACCACACGAGGTCGCATCAGGCTTGAGTTTTCGAGACCACCCACGGGGTTTGGTATCCTTGTGTGATTAACGTGGTCACTTCCTATTTTTGATACACAAGGACTACAATGACCAATTTCTAGGTATTTTATAGAGAAATTTCATGCAGTTAATGAAATGAATACAGGTGTACGGGTTTCTATGATTCTCGGAGTGTTATATAAAAGTGAAACTCTGGTAAATACGGTGGACGAAGTCTAGTTCGATACATGTTTACATACATTTACTACCACCCCAAGCCTATATTATCTAGTGTTTGAACATTCCGGAACGCTGTAACTCTGATTCTTATTTTTCTAAAATGGTTTGCCTGTTCCTATAAACACACTAAATGTCTTCTCGATAGAATTAAAAGATGGACTATAAAGCGGAATAAATCAAATGGTGTTCTCGGTTGTGAGCATTGCTTCACCCGTCTGTCGCTGTGCTGGATCATTGTCAAGAAGAAATACGACTTCGGTATTTAGTATCCTCATGGCTATTTTCGAAAAACCTCCAGAAAGCCGGTAAAAACGTCAGTGTTTTTATTTTTGAGTGAAATTTATACTACATCATTCTCATGATGCGTGCATTCAGCTGGTGACTTGGAAAATGATAGAGGGATTGATTCTCCGTTGAGCACACTGCTGTTGACTCGCACCAAGCCCCTAAACGGGGCATGGAAATTCACACGTGATGTGACTTTTTGTAGCCAGTGACCTTCTGCGAGGGGTTGCATGTTTTCCGTCTGAAACGACAAAACTTCATGAATTCAGCTCGGTAATTGTCTCATCGGCTTCCCGCTTGCATTAATCGAACACCAATATGATGGTCTATGATCCGACTCTTATACCGCTGCCCCCAACACAACAATTGCAGTCCGTAGTGTTGCACATTCCTACATCACAGACACCAGGGGTAATCTGTTCAATGGGACCACATCGAGCTGGCCATTGCACAAGACCGCTGCCGGCCACACAACGTCTAAAAGCTATTCAATCAGCAGGAACTCCAATCCCACTGAACCTCACTAATCAGGCCCCCAATACATGTATACAGGGTCAGTGATCTTCCGCAGGGGGTTTCACGCGTTTGATCTGAAATGACAGAAACTAAAGTTTCATGAACTTAGCTCAGTAAGCGTCTCACAAGGTTTCCACACTTACAGTATGGCGGCCTATAAATGAGAAAAATTTAATGTCAGCAACGGCGTTGTCCTTGGAAGGGTTAGAATTAGCCGCGGTTTTGGTTACCGCGTGTAACCTTTCTTAAAGTAATTATGATGAGCTATCAGGGTCCGGACAGTCGGGTGTGAATTACGCAAATGAATAATCGGTGATGCGCGAACCGCTCTTCCAATGATACACAGTATCTGTCCTGGTTTTAATCATTGGGCTAGCCTCATCGGTCACTTCCCAATAGGACAATGTGGTACATACAAGTGGATTTTCCATTACATAAAATTCAGGCTCCTCGTGCCAACAATACATTCTGTGAATATATTTCAATGTCCGATGGATCACGTTCATCCGTGTGCTGTTCGTCCCGACTGTCCGGACCGCTATAGCTCAGCTGGTAGAGCATCTGCCCGGTATGCGGAAGATCGCCGGTTCGACTCCGGCTGGCGTTGTCCGACTTTTCGAAGTGAAAAATGCAAGTGGATTTTCCATTACGTAAGATTCAGGCTCCTCGTGCCAGTAATACATTCTATGAATAATTATGATGACTCTGATTGAAAGCATGCACTGAACGTTTGTACGCCCAAACTCCAACAGTTGGCACCTATCCTGCAGGCTTCAGCCGAAATGACGGGGCAGAGACTCCCGGAATTTGGACTACACCGACATCACTAACGAATAAGCAACCCAAAGGCCACATAGCCAGTTGACCTCATCACCACTGATCCTGATACTGGAAGCAGGTGCAACTGAAAACCAATTAGCCTAATCGACGAACGATTTAACACATATGAACACATCCGTTGACCTGTAACTGATTCCCCGGAGTCATTTGACTGTAAAATTGCCTTGAGAAAGGTTACCCGCGGTAATCAAAATGTCAGCTAATTGTAATTTTTCCACCGACAGCGCCCTAGTATCACCATTACATTTCTCTTGTTCAACACACCACATGGCACATCGTTTTTTCGATACACTCCGAACCTCATTCGGTCCTGACACTGAATATCGGCCAGTAGCCTAAACCTTACACCGGTGAGGTTTGTACTGCAGGCCGTGGTCATCAAATAATCACCGTTGATCACCATTTCACGCGTCAGAGAGCCGATCACCACTACCTTGTTTTTCAAGTATCGGCTCATTTCCATTTTTGATCAAAGCTGATAGATCTAAAAAGGACGCTATTTGCGTTGACGTCTAGGAAACTAAACCGTACACCTCACTGTTGGGTTCTGTTCATATGACATTTCATTTCAAGTCGTTTGTGAATATGTGAAGCTAGTGCTGTCGTTTGATGATACACAAGCTACTGCGCACTTCTACACAACTGATTTCCTCGTGAGGATAAGTCCACCTCGTGAATGTCTCTTATGATTGCTGTCCATGCTTTTCGATTAGCAGGTGGGTCAGTAAACGCAGAAACGCGGTATTTTATCAATGTAGACATGGAAGCTTCATGTCTGCTAAACGCCTGTCTTTCCGGTCCGTTTCCTCATCTGACAACCAGGATCACAGTTCCAGCCTGATATGAATGGGGTGTGTCAGGTTTGGTGCCGCATAATCCAGTCGATGGTGTAGTTGAATATGACTGATGACAAAGAAAAGCTCTAACGGTTAACCAAACTAATCATTTACCCCCAGAGTGCGTATTTTTCTCAATGCGTCTATACACTCCATTGTTACTGGTTCCAGTTGTTAATTCCTCCTTGTCTGTACATTGTTCTCTGTCGCATACTACTATTTAACAGCAAAAAGGTGTTGGCACTAATTCAGAATTCGCTCGTGCCAAATCCTTGCTGATTCGAAACATGAATCCGATAAAAGACCGCCAGATCACTGTCTACTTCTCCGCGGACACACATTCGAGGATGGCCTGGAACTTTAAGCCGGTTCAGAGCAGTGTGAGTTGTTGTTTTTTCCACTTATCTATTCTCGATATCTTCGAACTTTTTCACTTAAAAATCAAATTTTTAATTGTTCCGCTTCTTTATCCGTTACCCAGTAACCCAACTGCAGCGATTCATTATATCATGTTGGATATAAAGTAACTGCGTGGGAAACCTTAACCGTGAGACTTCAGATAATGAGCTATCACAGCCTCAGTGGGTCATGCGTGGTAGTACTATTCTCACTAAATAAGAAAACGGCCGAATAGACGCTGCTGAGGGAAGAATCGACCAGCGTTATTGGTGCGATCCAGACTGGGGACCACGAGATCTGTAGTTCACTGTTGTATGCGCTATTACTGGCGGCGCATGGTACGTAAGAAGTCCGTTTATTCTTACGTCAATAAGCAAACGGGTGAATCGTCTATCGTAGACGTAAGTGGTACATGCATTCGCGTGCGGCCAAGCAGGGCTACTCAGCGGACAACGAATCAGCAAGCAAGTGTGACTCAACACCGAAGTTTGATTGTTTGGAACAAAGTGTTCGTGGAATGAGCGAATTGAAGGCGTGCGTGTTGGTGTTATAGTAGTCAATATCGACTAACAAATCAATAATTATATCGGCCTGGATGGAGCGCAGTCAGAGGTTTGATCAATAGAAGAACCACACTACATCACCTCCCGTCTTAATTTATTTGTTAAGTGTGTAAGTGAATGGAACACAGCATGATAATCGCAGCATTAGCAGGAACGGTGGTAACAGTAGTTGCGGTAGTAGTGTTAGTAGTACGCATACAATAGGACACACAAATGCAATGAATTGTGTAAAGTCGGTGTAATGACAGATAGGTACAAATGCCGGTAGTTGTCGAGTGCTTTAGAGCGTTTATCTACTACCATGGAGGTCAGAGGTGCGAATCCCCGCCACCACCGGTCATTTGGGTGGCAGATAGTAATGTTCACTGTCGCCCGGCTCATTGCCATTCCTGACCAATCGGGCCTTTATGTGATTCTCCGTTGTGAACCTAAGGACCAGGTTGCCTGTCATCTCTGATAGCTCGGTGAGCTTCTGTAACTGTGAGATATACTTCTTTCCTGCACTCATGCACAAGCATGTAGTAAAATGTTTGAAAAAATGCATGACTGTTTAAACCGGATGTAACAGCTGTGATGATCATTTGATTACCGCCAGTTGGCACACGTGGCGTTTGATATCGCAGTATAAAACGCCGGTGGTGAGGCCCAAATTTGTGATATTGAACGTGATTTTTATTGGCAATGACCTCTCTTTTTTTAATCCATGCTTGCGCATGAGTGCAATGGAAGGGGTGTTATGCCCTATAGCCACAAAGGCCCACCGCACTATTGGAGATAACCGACAGCCAGAGACTTGGAATGGCAGAGAACCACATAAGGTCTCAATGGGTCAAATGTGGTAACGAGCCGTCCTAGGTTTGTGGTTCCGTCAGTTTCTGAACTCATTTTGTGAGTATTGAAAATTCCGGTTTTTACTCCATTTTACTTTCCCTCGGGTTCCGTCCGCTTCTTTCGAACGAGTCTGTTAGCGTCCCTAGTGTTGAAATATCGTCACCACTGTACTCAGCCCATCAAACTGTGTATCGCGGCTCATTGCTGCAAGAGAATGTTAAGGTAGCGAGTGGCGGGAGAAGCCCACCAGTTCATATATGATCTTCGAGCCAGTCAAGTATCGAGAGCACGATTATTTCCGAATTTTCTGAAGACGGTGTCTTGTCATTCCTACGGAACTAGTGCTTCGAACATCTAAGGCTGAAGAATGAATCATTTTGTTGTCCTTTGTTTTTCGGGATTGAAGACTGAGGCGCTTTGAAGTTACCTATATTAAATGTAATAACAAAAAATATACGCTTTCATACCAAATGGAATGAACCTTCGTTGTCGGCTGTCGTCTGCACGATACAATGAATAAGCAGTATTGTACAAACGCGAGCCGTATTTTCATAACGTGTAGCCTTTGTTGTTGGTATGCAGCATCGCACACTATCACATCTTGATTGCCTTATTCTTCACTATGCTGCCACTTCAAGTCGCTATCGGTCTATTTTCTGTTACTACGCGTAATTGCAATTTACTCATCCTGGTATATAGTACTAAATTGTGGCATGCCTAATGCAGTGATCTTACGTGGGGATTGCATGCGCACGATATGAAAGGACAGAAAATTCAGTTAGCCGGAACTCAATGAGTGCGAAACCAGGCGTTAGCACCAACATCAGAGAAGATGGGGACGATGATCTATGTCTGAGCGTCACAGAACAAGAACCTCTGAATGTTTTAACGTTATATTTCACGGTCGCTTTCTATAAACAATGGACAGAGATAAAAAGCTTGTAGCCTAGGACTAGACAGCCAGCTGTTCAGATATTTACCAATGGTGTTACTTATTATTTGCAATGTTTTATCAAAAATGTTTGTACAATGTGAAGAAAAATATGTATAGATGCCGCGCTACCAGAATCCAGGGTATTTTCTCGGGTCAAAAGTTGGTTGTATAAACATGTTATCGCTGAGGATGAAATGAGAGCACATTCAGTTTTGCATCCTTGACGGCAACCCTTCTGACCTTATCACACTTCGTCTCTACTAGTACCCCATATCCTTAAACGGAACAGGCTGCCTATAAACTATTCGTTTGAGGTTGATGTGGAGCTGAGAGCCATTATTCGACATTAAATACTGGTCAAATCCGCTAGTTTGCTTCTCTGTCATCCAATTTCCGCGTACACTTTTCTGGCTGACTATTATTTTCTTTGTGGTATTTTCTTCATTTTGCCTACTAATGGGCTTTTGAGTAATAAGTTGCAAAATTCGACCTCCGCAAGGTGTCTTCAGATTTTCTGTGCACTCCGTACATCTTCCTGGAATGAAATAGATGAAAGTAACTGTTCAAGCGGGCCAAACCCCGTTGGCTCTTGATTGGCATGCCACCGGACAAGCGCTTTTTCCTGCTCCATGCAGATAGTTTCCAACCTAACCAGTTCGATGACCTTCAGACAAGAGACGTTCTTTTCGAAAACCAATTTCTCGGTTAAAAGATGTTGGTCCTCTTGTGTACCATCCTCGTGTCTGTGGAGTTTACTACCAAAAGTCGAAATTCAATAATGCTACTATCGTTTAACATCCCCCTGGGGGTATTACCTGTTGAATATTTATGTCAAAACAGTTGACTGCGAAGTTTGATAACGATGAACAAGAGCGATCTCAAAGGTCTCAGAATGAACTCAGGGTTTTCGCTCACTTCATTGTTTTGGTATATCTCACTAGCCCCAGTTAGAAGATTCCTCAACCCCCGAATCATTTTATCTCATTGGCACCAACAGATGGTTTGTATAAGACGCCTGGTGATCATAACCAAAACTTTGAACACAAAAATATATTGCTTCACCTGTTATTCACACACAGCTTTTCCGACTAGTTAGGGTGGTTGCCACCCGATCCGTTTATTTGATTCCGGTCGGTTCGGATAACCGTTGGTCACTTATCGACTCATCGCTCCACTTCGGTGGCTCCAACCTTGTCGTCGGTTCTGGATGGACAAAACACTGTCTGATGAAGGAACCAAGCCGCCTATGGGCGATGTATCTGTTAGTGCCCTCACAGTCATGTATCGATTTAGCAGAAAAACCTCTCCCTTTATTCTCTTTTCAGCTAACTGTTGTTCCTGGTGAAACAGCCCTTGCCTTCTACTCGGCGGAAAATCCCTCGGAGACTCCTATTACGGGAATCGCCACATATAGCGTTCTGCCGACTGATGCGGCCAAGTATTTCAATAAAATTCAGGTAAGCCTAATTGCCAAAAACTGGTGGTGAGATTTCTCTTGTTTTCCGATACATTGGAGGGCCAATAAATCCGGTCTCCATTGTCTAACCGAAAGTTTTCCTGGTACCTCATTAAGTCAGATCGACTTTTGGTTTTCTTTTCAGGATTTGTCAAATTGAGCGTCGCCTCTGCTTTTCTGATCCGTTTAACTGACACTCGAGAAACCCAAATTATCGATGTTTGACTACTTAGCACGACCCTATGGCTGGTTCTTTTAAATTATACACCGGCCATCAAGTTGATTTAGGATGTGCGAGGTTGGTGCTCGAGCTTAGCAATCAAATGGTTAGAAGTGAAGCAATACTGTCGAGTCATCGGTCGCAAATGCGTTTTGTGTATCGTCTATGGGTTACTATGCTGCCCAGGTCCCAGTAGATTTTTGATCGAATCTGTTCGGTGTTTCGGTGTCTTCCACAAAATACCAGCCACAGAACCATTACAGGTGATCTTGGTTCTCGTTTTTTCCCACTCGTCATGAATGTGACGTGCCGCTCATTTTTATAATACTTTTTATCCGATTCTTTTCTCCTAATGTTTATCTGCTTTTTCGACTATCCTACGTTTCACTGCTGGAAGTTATCTAGGACTTATACAGCTGAATCCAAGTCATGAGAATGCGACTTCTTGAGCCAACCTCATGATACAAATAGTGAGTTTCTCTTCTACGGATTACATTTTCACAGACAAATGTTGTAGCGGATAAAAAGTGCTCACGAAACTGGAGGCTGACAGGCGCTGACCTGTATTTCTGGTGTTTCCCATTTCGCCGATACAGTAGAAAACGTTCGACTGCAGTTCATAATATGAACGGGAAATCTCGTTTCTGTTAATTTGCGTGATCGGATTCGCCACTGAGATCATCAGTCTCGTGTGTTCAGTCTTTAGCCAGAGATGATGTTTTCTGTGTACTCGAAACAGATCGTCGCAACCTCATCGCAGTCACTCCTGCTTCTTGGGGCTAGTTATAATCTTATGGTTTTTTTTTGTTTGTCCTTAGGGGGCAGTAACCTTATACTCAGTCGGGCATGTAATTAGCTGTTTTTCCCAACTATCCCATCACAGTTGGAACAGCACTAAGTATAGACAGCACGAGGTCAAATCGACAGAAAGTCCCTCGCTTGGCCCTCACGATCTCTGCTATCGATGACATCCTAGTACAAACATAAGAAAATCGAAAAATAAAGCATAGAGTTCCTATCTGGTGACTAGACAGAGCCTGTGCAAACGATACTGCGGCACAATGCGATCTGAGCAGCCTGGCATTGTCCATTTTGCGGTATGGACTATGTTTTTCATTTTCACAATGTGAAGCACTGCTATAAAATTGGTGGAGGTTCATTCTCATGGCTCACCCTCCGCGTTGATAAGTTAGAAATTGTCGATAAGTTTTTCTACCTGGGAAGTTTTATTAGTGTTGATGAAAAGGTTGAAAATGAGGTCGACAACCGAAAGGCGAGGGCTCAAGCGACGTTTTGTAGTCTTCATCACCTATGGACACGATGAGATATTTCTCTGCGGTTGAAACGTAGTGTGCACCATTTCCGTCGTCTTTATGCTCTACGGTAGTGAAATATGACCTTTTCCATTGACCGATGTTGATCAGCTATCTGTCTCCGATTTCCGTTGTCTGAGGAATATCCCACAAGTTTGGCGGAAAAACACCAAGTGAGCAACTCGGCAGTTCGTTTACGTTTTTGCGAAACCTGGTCTGCCGTGGTTCACTGTTAGCAGTCCACCGGCTTAGCTGGTTAGGACACGTGCTGTCTATGCCTCCCTTGTCGTTCTTTGCTCGTAGGGCCCGGGGTTGGATGGGAAAGGCTTTGTGAAGACCAAGTTATGACGCTGCACTTGTCAATCAAAACGTTGACTTCGAGGCTTGCCTCCGTCGGGTCTTCATATCTACTTAGATGGGGACCTCGAGGTCCGCTACGCGCCTAGTTGGAAACCTTGTTGAATGTGGCCCAAAGTCTAAGTTCGTGGTGGCTATGCCGCAAAAGTTTGCTTTCCAACTTTTGTGAAGCTTCATTTTCATATTCTGTAAAATTATTGCTTGATTCATCTTCTGCGTGGCATCAAACCTCGGTGCTATGTGCTAGGTTATTTGTGGTAAAAGGAATCTACGAGTATAGCTACTTAGAGCGTTTTTGCTTTCAAGTTCCAAGGTCGCATTTCTATGGAACACGAAGTTCGGACGGATCAGTATTTTGGGTCACTGGAATATCTGAATCAGAACATTCTATTCTGAGGGCTTTTTCTGGTGGTTCTTTTTAAAAATAGCTCTCTACGCGACTCCTAAAAAACCAAACATCTGTACTGAGTTATACTTATGCTCTGTGGAAATTATCGTATCCTTTCTTTTTGTTTGGTTCGTGATAGACATCGTGCGGATTCGTTCCATCCTACCTTTTTCGCATTAGGCATTAGACCATAGGATTTCTCACCATCGGGGATAAGTTGAAGTAGTCCATAGCGCGGGATAGTACCGTCCGCTACCCTCAATTCTGTAACCCGAGTCCCCCGTATCAGAAAGCAGTAACTGGAGCGGGCAATCTATTTATCGCAACCTACATTCAATTTAACGATCTCAAACTATCTGCAAAATGAAAAAGTAGTATAAAAATAGAATTATTTTGCATTCCATATGCGCAATGTGTTCTATTCTCCTGAACAGGATAGGGTATTGTTCGTCGCAAGATCCGTGATACCGTTCTGGATGGCAGTTGGCGGTGAAGACTATGCATTTGGAATTGAAGTTTTTGGTTCCTGCTTTACACTGTGCCAGAAACGGAAACCGGTCACATAAATTTAACAAAATTAATAAGCCAATTCCTGGAATAGTCATCAACAATTATGTATTCTTGTTGTTGATAGAAGTCCCACAATTCTGTGGAGTTTTTCCAGTAGGCAGACTTAGATTTCGCCATATTTTCCACAAAGGTTGATTTTACGACTCCTGTTCGTCCGTAGATCCATCAGACCTGCGCTTGAGAGCTTTGATTATTTTGGCAGACGATGTCGATAGTTTTGAGTATGTTAGCAAAGTTTCTTGCAAACAGTGGTGCATGTTCTTCTACGAATCACTCTAGAGTTACGGCTTGTTTGTATTTTTCCATGACCTGCATACTCTCCTTCTTCTACGTCTTTTCTGTAATATCAGACCACGGCTCTTCAATTCGCATATTACCTTCTTCGCAGTGATTTCTTACTGCTGTTGGGTTTCTTGATACTTCGACATGGGCTCCTGGTAAGATGTTTGTGATGTTCGCAATAGTTTTTAGTTCACGGCAGTGGATGAAGATGTGGAAGTGCTGAGTCCCGGATTCAGCTCGTTCACGTTGGAAGGCTTACGTAGGTTGTTCTCAAGGTATACTCATACTTGTTCATCAAGGGTTTAAGTAGGGTTGTTCAGATGGATCAAGAAGTTTTGGGCCTCGTGGAGCGTTTCGATCTATTTGACATTTTTGCGGTGTACGTGCCTGTCCTATACTACACGTCGTTAGTCCCAGTTTTTGGACATTTTTTCCTCCTCGTTGGCATTAAGCAGGAGCAGGGTGTAACACGTTGGTATCGACTCTCCGATTCGACATTTTTGCTGTACGTGATATTTTTCTGTGTCCAGGAATGTCATTGTTCTTTGGGTCCAACGTTGAGGACACCGTGTTAAGGCCGGAAGCGGTTTGGACAAGGGTTGTTGGTTTCCCTAAGCCTAAGCGCAGCAGTTTTATATAATATTGCTGAAACTGCTGTACTTGTGCGACTTGTGTGACCTGGCGCGGTATATAAAGTTGGATGTTATTGTTTTTTCAAAATGGGTTGTAACGGTTGCCAAGTTAGGCGATCTGTTTGACATAGTAGATAGGACTCTGGGTAGTTGAGAAAGGCAATATAGGAGTGTACCGTTGAAACGTTATTTTGCATTGAGTTCACATCTGAAATAATAATCGTGGACTTAAGATCGTGAGTTATTATCCGCTCGAAAGTCTTGAGTAAAACTGACGGGGATGCGATGGGGTGAAATTTACATTTTCCTTTCTCTGGTATTGGAGTAGTACGAACTTTGCGCCATGAGTCAGCGAGTTTGCCTTCTGACAGATATCGGGTAAATATGTAGAAGAACACAAGAGCCAAGTCGATAGCACAAGTTTTCAGAATGATCATCAAACCCAGAAGCTTTATTGATATGGATGGATTTAAACTTCTTGAAAATGTTCCGGATGAAGGTTTTTCAGATCGCCCAGGGTTCCAGATCATTTATGTAATAAATCGATTGAGTTAATTTCTGGTAAAAAACCTATTAAGTTTATCGAAATCGTGCGTTATTTTATTTGGTTAAGGTGCGCAACCACATAGCATTCCATAACTGGCGGGAAGGCTTATCCTAAAGTATGGTACTTACGTATAGTTGGTCAGGGTGAGCAATTTTTTCCTTTGATGAACAGGTTTAACAATTTCATTGAAGACTTGTGCAAACGATATGCTCTTTCTTTCATCCAGCGCAGTGTTTTTGGCTTTTCCGAATCGAAACGGTTTGTAACTATCATAATCCTTGATCACGGACTGCATGTTTCGTAACAGAAGTTTAAATGGTTCATAGTATTTTCACAATGTGTAGAAATGTCAGGGTCGTCAATGAATCCAAGTTGAAAGAGGCCGTCATACCTTTCAGTAAATGAATATTGAGCGTGTCAGGCTGCCGTAAATGCACCTTTCAGATTGGGTACTTTATTAGTCTTTGGTGATTACGTCTACTCAAATTATGAGGAAGATCTTTGACAATGATCGGGGTTTCCCCCAGGGGTACGCCTCACTACATTGAAGAAAGATGGCTCATTCACAAAGAAACAGTCCAGACAAGCAATATCTCTGGTGGGAAGGTTAGCAGTTACGGAGAGACATCAAACTGTGGAATGTCAAATCAGAACGGTTAAATTCAACAACCACAATCAAAAATGAGTTCAATGAGGAATCCCATTCCATCATATAGAAAAACATGAACGCACCGAAAATCGCTCGAAAACAACATCTAATAACGGCGGAGGCCGTAGCGATCAGTTTGATCAATCCATTGCTTTGTTCTCAGAAGCGTTTCATTAAAGCACTCCAATCGCCCTGGCCGCCATCCGAGACCGACCTTCAAACTCAGCACGATTCAAACGCCGACCCTTTGGTCGAAACCAGAAATGAATAATCCTCGAAACCCATGTTCATCTTTTCGTTGGCCTTTTTCCAAACCACAAAAGAATAATTCCCCTCCCGTCTTTTCTAACCATACAACATCAATTCTCATGACAACGCAATGGCATTTTGACACAGTGATTGTTCGTAATTTAAGCGTTTTTAACCTGTAAATGTAACTGTAATAGCCACAAGGATGATGTTATCGAGAAAGTGAGTTATCAATCAACTCTATCACTGTCGAGTTGAATGAATACAGGGAGCTGGCTAGTTCCGTTTAACTACACTCTGGGGTTATCTACCGATTAGATACAACAACAGATGGACAATTAGGGATAAATCATTATTTGACAGCAAACATTTTGTATGTTGTATGTAAATATGCACCGGGATGAACGACATCAAACATAACGTTTGTGGGTAATAACACCTTTGAATTTTCTGTTGGGCCGTCTGTCCTACCTATAACTGGTGAACCCATCATGCTTCGATATTTCATCATCCATCACCAAATGAAGCCAAGATTCTTGAAATACAATTTCACAGCTCGCATATCTTAAAAACTTCGGTAAGTAGCTGATGCAAGACATTTGCGACAGGACCAGCGGGACGCACATTGATTTAATATTCCTCCTTGAGGAGGCGACTTCCCATCCCACTCGATGTTTACGAATTTTTCCGACCACATGCTGTTTGATTCGCTTCACTTTAGTCCCCACAGTGAGAAATAGGGCGTAATTCCGCGTCTCTACTAGGTCCAGTGGAATCGTACGAAAATCAGAACGTGCGCATTGCACTTAAGCATCGAGGACGCAACGCCAATGTGAAAGTGAAAACTGAAATACAACTATGTAAATATGCCAAAGCAGTAACAATAGAAACAAAATGACGGCCCCGCCGTCCTGGTTGAAGGGAACAAACAGTCTCGACCCTGCGGCATCAGCAATAGGTAGAATGTAGTGTCAAGTCAAGTGACAAAGGGTCTTCTTATCGTTATCTTTCATGGAATGGCGTGAGTGGTTTTCGATTGTGAAGCTCAAGCTAAGTCAGCCTTTGAGGGAAAATGAAACGCGATAGTATCGGTAACACAAAATCGTGTTCTTTCTCTAATCCCCGAATTTTCCAGGTTGCGTTTGAGTACGTACTTTTAAAATGTGTCGATTTCGTTATCTGATACATTGTTGGTTCATCTTCTCAGTTAGCGGTTGTCCAATCTGATGAACTTTCCGTATGCGTTAGTGCTCCACTTTTGTGTGCTTTATGCAAATGGATCTGTTGAACTGTTCTGCAATCATGGCTCACATCTCATAAATTTTCGTGATTCCCCGGGGAGTTTGTTCAAACGTGGTTATTGATGGTAGGTTTTTATCTCAGATACTCAATTGTATTACCCTCTGAACCGCGGACATTTTAATTCCAGGGAGAAAGTGCGTGAACCCTACTTTTTTCAATCATTCCTGTTTTGATGAACTCCTCACCGCGTTATTTTTGTTCTCCACCTCTCAGCACAAAAGGGTAATTTGAACTGCGTGCTCTTCTCTTGTTCGCCAACCATAAAGCAGTATCAGTTTAACTTTTCGATTGTTAGTACCGCTAATTTCTTGTGTCATCCAGATTACTTTTTCCTTCTTTTCTAGTGTTTTTGTTTTGAAGAACAGAGATTGAATCCTCACGAGAAGGTACGTTCACGTTTCTTCCAGGTTGTGCCAGTCCTTCTATTATAACCCGTCCTGTTGGTTGATTATAGGCACTTACGCGCTCGGTACCCCACCAAACATTCACGAATCGGAAAGAGCACAAATAGCCGAGACGTGGTTTATTTTCACCCGAGGATCGTGTGAAGTTTACTGAAGAATCTGTTTATTTGTTAGATGTTAAACTAGTCTGATTCGGATTTGTGGACGAGACATCCTAAGAGACTAACAGGCCTTTATTTCCTAAATACGTCTCACTCAGTATCAAAGTGTCTTTGTAGTTTTACCTTGTGAGTGCAACTGATACGAATGTTAAACCGGCCGTGGTCAAACCGTCATCATGGTTGACTTCAGATCCTTCTCTCCTGGGTTCGAATCCTGCTTCCACCGCCGGCCACTTTCCCCAAATGGCTGCCTCGAGTTGGCCGCGACCTTTTTCCTGAAATGTGATGCCATTGCTGAATAATGGAAAGGAAGAAAATAAGAAAGAAGTGTCAGTAACACAAGAGTGGGACTCACGCAACATACTTGACAATGAGAAGAAGCGATTTTGTATGAGTTTTTGACATTTGTGGTGTTCTCCACTAAATAGTTGTAATGTTTTTGTCTTCATTGCGAACCTAAGCTTGGTTATACATTTGTTGTGTGACCAACTGACTTTTCTTCCTGGATCACGCATGCGCTATCACAAAGAATTGTATGTATGCATGTATGTACGCATGTAGGTATGTTTGAAATGTATGTATTTAAGTACATATATATATATATATATATATATATATATATATATATATATATATATATATAATGTGTTTGATCTTTGCTGGAGATTACCTTTGCCGTAGTCATGTACCACTCAACCGACTGGAAACTGATGTTTTCATCCAAACAGTGTGTCCTAACGCGTGTCTTTACTTTGTGTGCCCGCCACTCTGCGAAGAAATCCGTCAATCCGTATTTTGATACTACTGCTGTTTTACAAACGTGTCTGGCTTAAGATCATGTGGTTCGGTGAGCAAAACAAGATACTCGTGAATTACTGAAGTACGAGTAGCAGTCTCCAGCTTTGGCGCATCTTGTTCACAATGTTCTCGTCAGATGAAACCCAATGGTACCTAGGCTCTTTAAAAGGGTAGGAAAACTGTCATACATGTTATGGCTTCGTATCCTCTTCAACATTGTTTTCACCCAAATGTATACTTTTCCGCTATGCTGCTATAACAGTTATCCTAGTAGTAGTTCTTATGTATCTGCAGTGAAGTTGTTTCAACAGAACATTTGACAATAGTTGAAGATATCGTGTCGGGTAAACCTGACCAAGCTGTTTCCCTATTACGCGCGTTCGCCAGTCCTTCCTAATACGCATAGGCTACCTGTCCGTTGCAGTAGTACTCCGCACCAAGCTATCACGATCACCGGAGCAGTGTCCCCCACAACCTATGAGGAGGGGAATACTACCGGTGCGGAGAGTGTGGTTAGCATATATTGCAAGAGCGTGCGTGTAGCGTGCACGGGCAACGGTCAAATGGCCATCGCGCTTGGCAGCAAGAGTTCGGTTAAACAATGTGTGTGAAAAAAATAAGCGAAGTTGAATATCGTTACAGCTGCCACCTTTTTCTGTGGTTGTGAAAAGTCTTCTATGCATATTTTCTCTTCCAGGTAGATATGCCAGTGTTTTTCTTCTTGGATCCAGAGTTTGCTGAGGACCCACGTTTGATGCTAACCAATCATATTATTTTACACTACACATTTTTCGAAGCAAAGAAGACCAAAATGCATATCCCCGGTATTTCAACCCCCGTTCCCCAAACATAGCATGTGGTATCTTAGTTCTCGTGGATTAGACAAACAATTCGTCATGTACACACATCACCTCGCTCAGGAATACATGCATTCGTGTCCACTGACCTAACGATGCCCGTAACCGGGTTTTTATTCTTAAGTTGTAACTGCCTCAATCATATGTTGGGAGTGTATTGTTACTTCTATCTCTTAACTATTTGTACTTCTGTCTTTCTGTACAGTCACTTTCAATTTTATGGTTGTCAAGATAAAAACTTTTGTTCTATCATGAACACCCGAACAGCATGCAAATTCGTCCACTTTCATTTCCTTTCGTGATAAAACATCAGGAGATGCCTGGGTGTATTTTGGAGTGTACCGTTGTGCTGTGTTTTTAAAACAACTTTAAACGTATGGTAGTGGTTGTACTAGTTGTTTGTTGTGGGCCTTGTGGTTGAGGCTAATAAAAACAATAATTAATGCAGATTTGATCACAGTGAATAATTTTCGAGTGGTTGCACACGTATTAGGGAACAAGAAGTGGGCCATGGAAGTTTAAGTGCTTGCACAAATTGTTTCTGAGCACACAGGGTAGGATTGTAGAGTCGAATACTCACGGCTTCGGCTGTGGCTAAGATGAGACACTTGACAAGTCTTGATTGTTTGCCCCGGACTTTATAAATGGTACGAAAAGCGTTTATCACCTCTACTGAATGGTTTGATTCAACAAGGTGTGAACACACAGCACTCGTAATTGTCTTAATTGCTCCAGTGTTCAACCAAGCCGGGTGGTGTTCACGAACACGTTCGGACAAGCGCCTGGTCGTGCGGCCAACGTACCTGGTTCCACGGGAACAGGTGAGTGAATACACACAAAAAGATCTGCAGAATCTGGCACTTTATCCTTCAGTCGAAAACACGCGATTGGTTTGGACTCGAACATAATTTGTGATTATGCAGCGTAGAATGTTCTACTGACTGCTCCTATTAGTCTTCGTTGAATAACTCCAGTTTCCGTATCTCCTTTGAATGGTAAACGGACATATACGAGCTTCTTTTCGACTGATATCTGTCTTGGCCTATCTTCATGTCGTTGTATCGTTTTGTCAATGAACCGTTCAGGATAGCCGTTTTCTAGGAAAGCACTCATCAGAAAACGAAGCTCATTTTCTATTGTATCTTCTGTGCAGATTTTCCTTGCTCTACTAACCAAGCAACGCACTAGATTTCTCTTCACTTTGAGTGGTACGAAACTGTGAAAATGAATGTATTGACCGTTACAAGTTGCTTCCCTGTGCACTGACAACTCAACGGAACCATTACTTCGAAGGCTTACGCAAACATCTAAGTAAGGTAGACTGTTTTCCTTTTCTTGTTCCAAAGTGAATTGAACATTTGCATGGGTTGTGTTAAATCTGTTAAGTAGCACATTTGGATCAACTTCGGTATCTACCACACATACGATATCGTCCACGTATCGTTTGTATAAGGTGCACCCTTTGATTGTTGACTTATGTTGGTTATTTTCAAGTTTTGCCATGAAAATATCAACAAATAAGGATCCCAAAGGTGACCCCATTGCCACCCCGTCCTTCTGACGATATATTTCACCATTAAACTGAAACAGGATATTATGAGTGCAGACAAATAGTAATTGTTTCGGAGAACACAGCTTGGCGAACAAGCTCGTTTTCAGTGATTCATAATCATGCCATTACATCGCAATATATTACGATAAGTCAAGGGGTAGGACCAATTAGATAAGTGGGAAGTTCATCCAAGGAGATGCCCGGATCGATACTGTTCTCCTGCATGTATTCGCATAGGTAGTTGATTGTTTCAACGATCGGGACATTGGTGAACAGTGAGGTAACGTCTAGCGAGATCATTGCTTGCCTTTCAAGTCTAGATTTCCCATAGTCTCTACAAAATGAAATGTGTCTCGTAGGCTGTGTCTGGAAATCATGACTCTTACTGGTTCTAACAATGTAGCCAACCACTTCGCTACTGCGCGATACGGCGAGTTGCACATATCAAAAATTGGTCTCAAGGGGACACCTTTGTGTATCTTCGGAAGGCTGTACAACCTAGGAATCGTCGTCCCAGTTGGTCGCATCCTTTCAAAGGTTACTGCATCGATCATACCTTTCTGTTTCAATGATTTCACTCGTTAAAATTGACTTTTCTATGGGAATCGTCCTGTCCTTTTCAGTTGGGGTCTTTGTAAACTCAGAGAAATCATTCAATATCGTCTTCATCTCTATATAGCCCGATTTACTAAGGATTACAATGCCCGCTCCTTTATCTGGTCTTGGCAACATTATTTCTCTGTTAGCCTGCAATTCTTCGAGACGGTTCTGGTGCTCTAATGTTAATATTCCTTTCATCGACGGTCTATTTTCACGATATTGATAACACGCGTTCACAAGTGTGGATTTGAGCTTCTCTAACTCCTGTGAGGAGGACGGAACGAGACCGGATAGTTGATCAAATAAGCTCTCAAATTCAACCTCCATACCCAATTGTTTAGTTTTACCGGTTGGACAGCAAATTTCGGCCCTAGTGACAGCACCTCAAGTAATGTCCTATCCAAACTTACAGACGACAAGTTATGGACAAATCTTTACGGATCTGAAGGGAACTCACCAGCCGGTTTGCTCGGGTTGATGCGTTTCCGTAGTTTGGTACACACCCGCTCGACTTGCCTGTCAGCTATCGGCTGAACATAAGTGACGAACTTATCCTTTTCTTCTTGGGTCAGCTCGTCCAGCACGTGACACGACTTAACAAAATGACGCTCCATTTCTGGCACGCGACTTGATATGGTATCTCTCTCGTTAAGCGCTTGGCGACGTAAAGACACAGTGGTGATGGTAATCCGATTTCTCCTCAGAATTGTTTGATATTGTTTGGGATATTTTGATTTAGGTATGCAATCATCGATAAACTGAACACAAGCCTTTGCCGGGGTCAGTTTCGTACGAAACTTAACGTATCCGTTTAGTTCACGAAGTACGGCTGGGCCTTTGGCCTGTTTCAAATGTACGAAAAATCCCGCGGAACACATTGAGAAGCGAAGTTGAGGAAACGCAGACCTGGTCTTGTCAAGGCGCAACTTGATTTCATCTTTGGCTTGGCCGTTTGGGAGACCGTAGAACCCAGATATTTGAATGCCGGGACGTGTTCAACTTGTTAGCCTTTCAAGTATATCAGGAGAGTGGACTTTGCAGTGCATGTCGAAAGGATTTAGGTCTTTGACGCATTGATCTCTATTCCCATGGATTTCGCAAAAGATTCTACTTGACTGAGAACCGGCTGCAATGCAGTTGGGCTGTCTCCAAGGATGACGATGTCGTCGGTGAATCCTAGATCGGCGAGGAAAACATCGGTACCCAGCTGAATACCAGGGTAATCGATGAGCGCCTGACGCATTATCCAATGATGATGTAGTTGAACAACACTGGCGACAGGGGACAGCCTTGTCTAACACCGGAGTTGAAGGAAAAGTCGCTGGACTCCTTTCCGTAGATCCGTATTCTCGTGGGGGTATTTGCGTAGTACCATCTCATGAGACTAAGAAGCTTCTGGGGCATTCCATCCATTTGTAGTGTAATCCATAGCGATTCTCTGTCAACTGAGTCAAAGGCAGCCCGAGAATAGATAAAACAAGCTGCAGTCGGTTGCTGAGACTTGTACCGATGTTCTAGTACTTGGCGGAGGGTGAATATTTGGTCCACGCACCCTCTGCCACAGCGGAAGCCTCCTTGATTGGGACGTGTGCGTGGGTCCCGCACCGCTGAGAAACGGTTCAACAAAAGCACGGAGAATATTTTGGCGGCCACGTCGATTAAACTGATGTCGCTGTAGTTTTCGCGCACTGTCCTGTCACCTTTCTTTGGAAGAGGAAGTAGAACTGAGGTCCCCCAGTCCGCTGGGAATTGTTCTTTTTCGCAGATTGAACAAAACAGGGTGTGTAGTGGCTCGAGTAGCGTCGAAAGATATGATTTATGCATTTCCGGTGCGATGCCATCTTCTCCAGGGGATTTCCGGTTCTTCAGCTTGTGTGTCACATCGGTGATTTTATCTCCAGTTGGTAGGTTGTTATTAACCTCATAGCCCTCGCTCTGGATTGCTGGGATTCGGTACGCAGAGCTTGTCGTGGGATGTTTTGGTAGACAGTCGAAGTGTTCGGTCCATCTCTGCATCCTTCGGCCTGTTCAGAAATGAGCAGCCCGGCAACATCGCGAAGGAGAGGTTCTGTCGACTGTCGCCTACCGGATGCAGTATGGATTAGACGGAAGTGCCTTGAGAAGTCGCCGCAGTTAGTCACCGTCTTCATGGTTTCCATGATTTCGGTCCAGTAGTTGTTGCGGTCGCTTCTGGCTGAACGGGTGGCTTTTAGTCGGATATCGCGGAAGTCTGGGTGACCATTTAGGCGGGCATCTCTAGCCTTTTCGGTTAACTAGAGAGTTGACTCTGAGATCCAGTCTTTCTGTCTTCGTCGCGTAAACCCCAGTTCACCTAGAGCGGATTGTTGGATCGATGCTTAAGTGGAGTCCGCTGATTTTCCACGTGTGCTTCTCCACCTATGAACGTAGGGGATAGATAGGAGGCAATAGCGCCTGATACCGCTTGCAGCTTTCTCGGTGATTCTAACACTGCTGTGGTAATCCGCTTCGGGGCACAGTTTTTGCGGCGATTGTCTAGGTGAATCTTGAAGCGTGTACGGACGAGGGTGTGGTTGGTGCCATTCTTGTTGCCCGTCTCCGCGCCTCGGTAGGACCGACAGTCTTTAATCGAAGATGACCGGCGTGATTACACGAGAATGTGGTCGATCTGATGCGCTGTGTGGCCATCGTTGAAGTACCACTTTAGCAAATGCTTCTTGGGAAGTTGGAAGCGGGTACTGGTGACGGTTAGCCTTTTGAAGCCTGCAAAGTTGACGTGGCTTTCACCTTTGCTGCACCGTCGTCCGAGACCATATTTCCCCAAAATGTGTCTAGTTGCTTGGATGGAGGGACCAGTGCGGGCGTTCCAATTCCCCGCCACCAGGAGAATGTCGCGTTTCGGGAAGCTGTTTATTATCTCTTGTAACCTATCGTAGAACTCGTCCTTTGCCGCTTCTTTGGCTGCAACTGTCGGGGCATAGACCGCAACAACCGATACGTTCAAGGGTGAGGCGCACAAGCGAGCTAAGGCCATCCGAGGGGATATGGAGTTCCATGAAATCGGTGTTTTGTTAGCTTTGTTGCTGACAGCTATCGCGACGCCATGGAGACCAGAGCTGTCGGTGGGTCCACTGTGATAGAAGTGGTGGCTGTCGTCTACTCCGGGGACCTTTTTACACCGGGTTCCAGAATTCGGCAGCCGAACTTCAGAGACACACTCGATTTCGATGCGGTAGTCATGTAGCGTTTTTTGCAGTGATGGCTTGGCTTCCGATTTCAAAGAGTGTTCTTACATTCCAGCAGGCAATTTGAATATAATTTCACGTTTTGAGGCCCCCAGCTAGCATACTTGTCACCCCTGCCGCGGGGAGAACACAAGGCGCGTCGCTTACCGGGGACGCCGTAGCATGAGCCATGTGTATAGGGGAACTTGTCATGAAGAGTCTTGGGAATTTGGTACGAAGTGGCGTCTCCAGCGCCACTCGGCTTTTTGTTCGAGGTAGCAACTCTAATTCGTGCACAATTAAGTGCTGCCTGTCGGGTAACAGGAAGCTCTTGTGTTGGAAGCCGGTGGCCGATCGAGCGGCTCATATGCCTTTTGGATGGCGGTCCACGAATCTGGGATGCCCAACGCGTCCTAGTGATCTTGGTACATGGTTGCTGGTGGCTCTCTTGAAGCTGGTTCGCCATTCGGCAGAGGTGACCTAGACCCAGGGGTCCATGCAACCCTGTTGATTGGACGGATTTCCTTGTTAGCCGTTGGATCCAACAGATCTCATCCGCCTATGCAGGAGAAACCATCTTTGCATGCTGGGCGCGGTCTCACCGAGGTTTATAGGCCTCGGTTACCCTGAACCTGGTTTGGCCCGCCTGCCGAGCGGTATGGCCGTTGACGCATGCTTCAGGTTCGTGGAGCCACAGGCGAGAGTTGGGCAGGTGATGAAGACCAAGGAGATGAAAGATACCCCAAGGGGCACAACAGTTTACCAACTCGGAGGTGCTACTCCTCTCAGATGCCCCTGATGTAAGTGATATGTTACCCAAATTAGCTAAGATATGGACGAATAAGGAGTCAGGAATAGTCGGGAGAGGGCAGGGGATTCCATCGGTCTGCATTTTTATTCTACTTCGCTCCCACATTCTTCTCGATATTGTTTTCTCCGATGTTCTTGTAGTTATTCTATATTCGCCGCAAATTTCACTTCTATTGTCGACCCCGCATTGCCATCCTACGTAACCCCCACAATACCTTCGCGCAAGCTTTGACGTGTAAGCCAACAGCTTCCTACATAGGTCAATGTGTTCCTAATGTCATAAACTTACTAGTCACTATTACTCTGCTAATTCATCGATTCAAGCTGTTTGATTATACCATAATCTGCGGAATCCTCCTTCGAACATTTACAGACTTTTATTTTCTCACCGTTTCTTCTACACTTTGCTCTAAAGCTCATCAGACTTTATCATATATTAGGAAATCACTATGCTAGGATAGTAATACATGTCATGTTATGTCAGCATGATACCAGCTTCGTTACCGCTTAAACTATTCTTTCACACCTATTCTACCACTTCAGAGCTTGCCTCTACTCCGTATAAGTGAACTGTATTGTGTTACTACTTCTGTTTCGCGTGACTGCAACGTCTTCAGTCCTTTTAGTAACTGAGCGTTACCACGCTAACGTAACCTTAGGCAAGAACAGCTTCCAGGTAGATGCCGACTCATCTGTTCTATCGTATTATATAGGCCCGTTATTGACAACTACGGGCACTTTCTTTAAGAGCCCTATCGTTTCCACTAGGAAATTTCTGCCCACTACCGTTACCATTCTCCGCGTAAAGCGTACAATCCGAACTAATCCTACAACATCGTGCTCGCTATCGAACGGAGACCCTTGAACAACCATCTAAATATAACCCATCTGTCAGTGCGATATAGAAGAGCGGTTATATGCGTTGAAAATGTGTCTTTAGTGATTTGAGTAAACAATAGAACGTTGTGTACAATACAGTGAGAAGGAAATGATAGAATATGCGAAATGTACAAGGTACCACAGGGCCATATCATAGCATCAGTGATTTCACAAACTTTATAAAGGGGCTCGTCGGGGTTGGAATAAAAACCCATGTATTCGCGCTTATCAAAGTCCATTCAATACCAGCTTGCGCGGTTTGATTAACTCAAAGTCACTCGTTTGGAGCGGATACATGATACTCAAGAAAGTCTGGGATTAGTCTAGAAGTTCTGGCGCACAGCATTGGTCAGCCGCTGCTCGTAAAAGATGATATCGTAAATATAAGGAAATCCAGGGGCCTTCCGTGTGAAAGAAAGTGGTTTTTATGGCAACCCAATAATACTATTTCGCTTGTGGTTATTTTGTTCAATCTTTCTGCTTCGGATCACACGGTAGGTTTTTTGACTGGTCCATCAGCCATACTTAAACGCATGCGCATGGAGTTTCCATCATTCTGTCGCTACGTGTTCGGTGCGGTTGACGGTGCGTGGGTACTTGTGGTTGATTCTGCTGTGCTGGCGTTTGGTGAAAACTGCGTACGCTGATTGTGGACCTTTTGAAGTAGGGTCCTGGAACCTTCAAAGGGTGACTTTTATATAAAACAACCGCTGCGCATACTGCATGGCTTGTTGATACCGGCCTCGCAACACGTGAACGACTCCAAGGCTCCTTTCATGATCACGCTATTCTGATCAGTGTTTGCGCTGTTATCTCCTTTTGCGTGTAAAATTAGACAGTTGGTACTTTAGTTTTATTTCATGTGGACAACCCGAGGGGGGGGGGGGGGTGGCGATGGAACTTCAGCACTATGAGCTAACACACATACGTGGCGCATTTTCTTCATTAAGTAATAAGGATATCGTTGAGCTACTTTGGTATTATTAAGTTAATTGAGAATGTGCTTCATTAGCTGTTATGAACTTAGCCGCGGTAATGCGTATTGGGTTTTCATATTACTGGACAAAGGTTCGAAACAGACACAGCTGTAATATATATATATATATATATATATATATATATATATATATATATATATATATATATATATATATATTATCATTCTACTATGGTTTTATTCTTCTATTGGGGTATAATTCGCGTCAGAGCATGGTATGTCATATCAACGGAGTTTAGTGAACATGCATTTAACAACTAAGGTTAGCTATAGTTTCTAATAGAAATACAAGGAATTCGTCAAATTCAGGGTAGAAACAAGACAGCAACACCGTTTTTCGTGCTAATGATTGCTTGAGATAGGACATACTGTACAATACTGCGGTATATCAGGCTGGCCAGCATCAACCGATGAACAGCAGAAAATGTAATCGATTTCACCGGTGGGCCATTGTAAATCTAGTAAGCTATCAGCGAAAAAGAAAACTGACAAATAAGATTACAGAAATTATTCAATGACCCTATATGATGTTGGTAAACGGTATTATTTCGTGAAGTTACATTGATTTACATAACACACGGCGTTAGGCTACTATATGACATCGAAATTTTTATTTTTTAGCGTCACAACTCACGTTATCATTTTCCGTGATATCAATTAATTATACAAAAATAACACTATCGAATTGCATCCGAAAATTGAATTAACCGTGGAGGGCCAAAACTGGGAACTGTCCTATAAACTGCGGTATATCGAATAAACTGCTAAATTGGTTCGATAAAGCGGCACCGCTGTTCAAAGCACCGTCACTTCTACAATGTTCCCTGAGGTTGGCCATCGGCGGGCGATTTGATTTTTAGAATTCATCCAGTAACGTGGAGCTAATCCCGGCTTTTTCGACAATAAAAGCAAATTACTATTGACTGGTGGCAGTAATTGATTTCCACGTATGGTTAACTCTGATGGCACTAGTGAAGTAAGATGTACGAAGTCCTGCAATAATTCACTGTCTGTTCTGGGCCATCGAAAGAAACTTTGCCAAACTGTTCACGTTGACCGGTATGACATAGGATGTACAATAAATTATTTGAATAATGATCTTGGTCTTGTCAGGTGATAAATTTTCCTATACCATTTTCCTCAATGAACGATGTTCTTCAAAGTTTTATAATTGCAAAATATATTTTACTCGTTACGCGGAATTCTTTCTCAATATCGGTTGCAATTTCCCCAATCTCAATTGTTTTAATTTCAAACTGCAACGTTTGGGGAGATATCTACATTTACATCTCTGCTTTTTACTATAACTGTCAGGATTTTTGATCATATTGATAGTCTGCTTGACTGACGTTGGCTCGCTGATGGAGTCAATAGTTTCGTTTCCCATTTCATCTGACGATTTTTTAGAAAGTCAACTGAACTGCCAGAACAACTGTCACACTGTACACGGTCTAATAGTACGTACAAGTGAACAGCATGACGAATATATCTGTTTCGCTCTCTCTTGTCGAATAACGTAAGAACGAGGTTTAGGAAGACGAATTTCGTCTCATTAGAGTTGGGTGCGATCGCAACGTAACCAAATAGATCCCTGTTACAAATGACCGAGGTTAAAGCCTTAGGGCTAATGAACGTGCAAATAAGGCAATATCAAAAATGATAATCAGAATGGCACGCGTTCCGTCGCTGCCGTCATCCAGGCGTATAGTGTACTCAACGTTAGTTCTCCTCGTTATGGGACACGTAGGAATTCATTCAAGCTTCCTTAATTTTCGCACTCGTAACGCATAGCGTCCAGTAAATCCAAAATCCCATGCTAAACGACAGAACAGCAGAACCGTTCACATGTATTTGTTCATTTCAACAACAGCAGCAAAAAAGTGCGGTTACGGAATGGCGAAATTGCGGTACTCGAACTTTTATGTATGACCGGGGACCCACGGGAAACCCACGACGTGAACCAAATTAGCAACATTAAATAAATTACCCGTAAACTTAGTGATAAGCATCATTGGGTTCCCATGCCATCAACTAATGCTTCAAAAAAGAAGACACCACGAGGTAATCATAGTTACCACATAAGCTCTTGTCACCTCAGCTGAGTAGTACCACACACCAGGTCTGCCGGACTGAATCCGCACTTCTGGTTTATTTCCGGGCTACCGGCGCTCAAGATGAAGTAATGAACGATAACTTGGACATAACTTGAGTCAGTGGAAAGGAGTGAGAAACAAACAGTTATTGTGAGATAAAATATTGCAGTATAAAATGCATGTGGACGCTGATACATATAAAATAGAACGGTATATCAGAAAATGGAGACTTTATTGTTCCTGGAAGAAAAATCATTGCCATCAGGAATGAAAATGCATGACTAGTGGGGGAAGTCCGATGTTCCAGAACTGGAGCAATAATTATCAAAACTCGTGAAAGGTATCACAGAGAGACCTAGTTTAAGTTCCTCCTGAGTTGACTCCGGACCTGCTCCCGTATAGAGTCTACAGCCCTCGTCCTCAGTTTGCGACACGATAACGATTATACTGGGCAGCGCGCAAAAGAGCAGAACTGTAAACGCTGGAGCGGTATAATGTGCTTATTGGAGGAACGCAACGGCGTGCTGACAGTGTACATAGGCGGAGCAAGTGGCGCCAACAAATTCGGTAATTATTCAGATAAATAAATTTGTAAGTCGTTTTGATCGTGTGACACATCGGTGTCACTACACTAGATCACAAGGTGAGAACCAGTTTATGCTTATAAAATGACAAACATAATATGGTGCTGACTTTTCTGTGGTTTACTTTTTCAGTATTGAGCATAACAAGCCTTGAAGATACGCGCCATCGCCTGTTCATGAAATGCATGGAATTCTTTAACGCAAACGAATTTTGAAGGCTTGGATGCGATTTACCATCCGGAAAGATCGTTCGTGGGGGCACAAATATCCGTGGACCCATTTGGGCGATAAAGGGCAGGTAGAAATGTAGTGAACATCGAACTATGATAAAACTAGGTTCACATCCTAAGTAGATGGAAGACCGCGTTGCCTAGCGAGGAAAACGCTAATCACTTATTTATTTAGTTCATTTGTAGAGTATGTACATATTTTTTGGCAAGTACAATTTCATTAGCGTGAGACAGCTTTGAATTCATGTTCTGGCGTATCATACGGCGATTATCTGGTTTCAGATGGCTGAGTGGAGTGCGTAATGGTCGAGGCATGTTCTTCACACTCTAACCTCAAGCAATCATTTACAAAAAACATTCGTGCCTTTTCGTCAATCATTTAGGATTAAGTAGAGAAAATAATAAAACAAGTATAAAAATTGGAAGCCGGATGCTCCGCATTTGAGTAGCCCTCGCTGTTTTCACAACTCTCTTTCGCTTGTGGTTTCGTATTCCCAATGCTACTGAGCATCGGGTTTTGGTGGACTGTTAACCATCGGTTTGTGTGGATAGTTTTTACTTTTTTCTGCGGCATAGAAGATGTACTACTGATCTTCCTTTAGAGCAACTACTTGTGGCTCGTATCCTGTATTCAGGGCCGGTCGGTGACGTACCACCTCCCAATGCCTCTGATGCCCAGGTGTTTTAGGGCTAAGTTCACTGTAACAGGGTTGGTTCTTTAACCTTGTAGCCGTCGCTGTCTTGCTTTTTCAGGTGGAGATTTGATAGCCACATTTAGGTTCTTCCTGTGCAGATAGGTTGGATAATAATAACATCTCATTTTGGAAGGTACCAAGAATAATGGTATCCCAATGGTTTTGCTTGCTACAGCAGTTTCTTCATCATTCATTGTCATGGCTTCAGCTTTTTCTGCCCCTAACAGCTGGGTACCCAATCCTCGAGCTCCCCCTTTGTTGAGATTTTCACGTGGATAACTACGACGAGGAGTTGATTTCGATGGTGGGTTTTTTTTTGGGTAAGAGCATAAAAGAAAAGAAAGAAGTGAGTACCCCTAGCAGTTGCACTACAAAAACGCGAAAGAAATGAAGAGCAGTTGATAAAAGAATGCTTACATGGACCAGGGTGGTAATTGATAGGAATCAAAAACGTGATCATTTAATCTCTTGAGGGCGGCAGATCATCGTGGCGTATAATTTTATGTCCGGTATTCTATCAATAATAAATGAATTTGACAAACATTGATCCTATCAGCTTTATTCATTTGAATTCAAATCATGGTAAAGTCGCAGGTTGTAGGCCACTGAAATGTCGGTCGCAGTTCAACTGTTTGTCGGTTCTTCCCGTGTTCCCTTGTGAATCGGAATAATAACAGGTTTTCTACTGAGTGGGGTACCAAACAACTCTCATAGACATTCGATAAGTTTGACAAAAGAAATGGGATATCCGGTCCTCCCAGATGGCCAATGGTAATGTATCCATCCAGAGCGGTAAGACAAATTGATATTTGAGATCAACGGCTCAGAAGGAGTGTCGAAGAAGGCAGTGGCCTAAATAGTAGCAATAGCTCATTGGAGAATAAGGGTTTTGTGTCATTAGTTGAAGAAGAAGAAGAAGCGAAAAACGTGTTGAGCGTATTTGTTGTTTAGAGGCTTGTCGAGGTGTTATTATAAGAGGAAGGTACGGTTTGTTTGATATTTCTTGATTTCGTCAGTGGTGCTGAAATCTCAACTTCCTTGGAAGGAGTAAGAATTATCTGCTCCTTCGTATTATCTGACCAGCAGAGTACAATTTGGTCGTTTTAGTTGTGCGATTCAACCGTATCAACGAAGAGAAATCCCTCATTTAATGGAAGGGACGTCGGAGTCTACCCAATTTCGATTTGAAACAGTTGAGTTTATTGTCATACCAGTGGACTGGAGAGCGTTGTGTCAGTGTAATCATATTCGATCAGTGTTCAAAAATGGAATAGAGCTGGTCTGCCGCCAGCTGGGGGTCAGCGCATTCAACGAATATGTCCCAATCAGAGAAATTGGTATGTCCCAACTTGCCTGATGAAATGTTCAATGCGGGGTGCTAGCTGTTGATTTTTTGCGGTAACAGTAAAGCAGCAGTGAATAACTGCGTTATCACTCTACAGTAGGTCATTCCGAACTGTTCTAATAACTTGGGTTAATCTTCATGAATAGATCAAATCAAGAGTATTGTCACATCTGGCTGATTACATGGTGTATTGCATCCATCCTCTGTGGCGAAATGCGTTCAAAGGCGGTAATAAGCGGCATAGAACTGTGAGTGATGTGTGTCATAATTACAGTGCAATAAAGTCTCCCACCTGTTGGCACATCACCATCTAAGTTTGTAGTGCGACCAGTGTGACAGACACTTATACACACCAACAAATTTTGTTTATCTGAACGATTAACTAATTTGGTAATGCCACCTCATCCGCCTGTGTGGACTGTCAGCACACCGTTGCGTTCCTCCAACACACATATTATACTTTTCCGGCGTTCGAACTCTTCTTTCAAGCTGCCAAGTATAATTTTTATCGTGTCACGAACCGAGGACCGAGGGCTAAAGACACTATTCGGGGACAGGTCCGGACTTAACTTAGGAGAATCACAAACGGGTGAGCCTGAACAACAAATTCATTCAACCAAGGACCCTCGTAAATCTTTGAATCGTATTTATTCGTTTATATATATATATATATATATATATATATATATATATATATATATATACCGCCTAACAGATGTAAATTCTCCCAATAATCTAAAATACTCTCGGTTTATATTTTCCGTACATCATAATCGTAAGTTTCGTTTCACGGTGTACCGATTCACCTCTGCATATCCTTTTCCACTAGATATACGATCGCACCTGTGGCTAGCAACGACCGTAAGACTGGCCCGGAACCGTCGGGTATGACATTCTCCGTAGCCGTCCCTGAGATATTCATTGACGACCCTTAACTTTGGTTTCGTGTGACAGAAGCAGAGTTTGGGACACAGAATCGCAAACGAACGTACTTGTTTCTTGTGGACTATTGACCGTCTTCCCCATAACGTTGCTGCTCAGATATGTAACGTAATTTTCAATGATTATTCTTACATAGGCTTGAATGAAGCGGTAATCACTAGTCTTATGCCGTCTGAATTGTCATGACCGAAACGACTTATCCAAGGGACTGAGTTAGGTAGCAAAATGCCGTCTGTATTGCCAAGAGAAATGCAGAAGTCGGCAGGGGGACATTTCGAGGAAAATCCCTAAATAGTTGTGGGTACAGTGATTACCAACTAATATTTAAACGCTATTCGAAGTTTTCTGATAATCGTAACCTCACAGAAGTGGTATAAACAGCGGACGGTATTATGGAACGGTACCATCCACAAACTGTTAGTTTCTAATAACCTGTTCCCAGTTGACATCGGTGTAGCAGTTAGTGTCATTTCGAAAGAAACAGGTATTGCAACCATTCCAACAGATACGTGCCGTCAACGACACTGCTATCGTTATCTACGGCCGTAAGTGTTTTAAGCTCAGCTTAGGCCTACGTCGCTCCTTCCGATGGGTGTTTATAGCAGCAGATGTCCCTTATTCCACACAAGGTATCGATTTTCTTGACCATTTCGATCTACTGTTCGACTCACGATGCCGCAGAGTTGTCGGCCGACGGAAGTCTCTTTCCGTAACGGGTTCGTATTACTCCACGAATCATATCAAACTCCTGTACACGGAACATCCCTACGCAGAAGTCCTTTCAGCTTACTCGATAATGCTAAGACAATCTGGACCCCTTCCCGCGATGACTAATAATGTTACCCACCATATCGTCACTAAAAGACCCCAGAATTTAGCCGACTCTATCGCTCGGAACCAAACAAGCTCCGCGTAGCACAGGCTGAGTTCGAACACATGCTGGACTTCGGTATTATACGCCTCCCACTAGCTTTTGGGCCTCACCTCTTTACGTGGTTCCTAAGCCTAACGGCGACTGGCATCCCTGTGACGACTGTAGGGCCTCAATCAAGCTACGATCTCCGGTAGGCAGCCCGTTCCACGAATTCAAGATGTGACTCTTTCCCTATCCGGTTATTCTGTTTTCAGCCGCATCGACCTAGTTAGAGCCTACCATCACATCTCGGAAGCTGAGGCTGACATCTCTAAAACCGTTGTCATGACTGCATTCGGATTACTTGAGTTTTTGCACATGCCGTTTAGGCTCCGCAATGGAGCCTCAAGGTTTCAACGGTTTATGCATAGAGCAACACGTGGTTTGAAAAATGTCTACGTGTACTTGGACAATATTTTGGTTGCGCGTTCTCCAGAGAAAGAGAATATGGCACACCTGCACGCTCTTCTTGAGTAACCTAAACAACAAGCTGTAACCAATGATCCTGCCAAATGCGAACTAGGTAGGTCCACTATCACATTCCCAGGTCACGACAATTCAGTCTTGGGCTTACAAACTGCTAGACATTGTTGCAGCATTTCACGACTGTCCTAAATCTCTTCCTTACCTGTAGTTAAGCCAATTTCCTGGCTTGATTAAATCCTATCGCCGGCTTATCCCCCACTGCGCCGAAATAACGCAACCCCTCAGAGACCTTCTACGTGGAGGCAAGCGGAAATTAATATTTCCCGAAACGGTCCAGGCAACACCTACTTCAGTCTGGGAAGCTATCGTCGACACAGCACTCTTTGCCCTTCTCGACTCTCCCGCTGCTCTGGCATTAGGGACAGACGCTTCGGACACCGCTGTTGGGACAGTGTTGCAACAATTCATCAATAACTCATGGCAACCGGTAGTTTTGTTCTCTAAGCGTCCACAACCTGCGGAATCTCGATATAGTACAAACAACAGAGAACTACAAGCAGTTTATTTGGTTATTCGACATTTCCGACACACTCGAGGGCCACACGTTCACAGTGTTCACAGACCATGAATCACTGGTGTGTGCTCTCCAGTCAGCTTCTGATCGACATTCGCCACGCGAGATTCGCCACTTAGACTATGTTTCGCAGTTTACTACGGACATTCAACACGTCTTTGGGGCACACAATCCCGTGGCAGACGCACTTTCACACGTCCATAGTATCGACGACCCACTACCCATGGGCATAGACCTAGAAGCAATCACCACAGCCCAAACAACGGATCCTGAGGTCGAGCAGCCTAGAAGCAATAGCAAACCTGCATCTAGCGCCTGTGACCGTTCCAAATTCGGACGTAACTATTACTTGCGATGTATCGCAGGGTCTATCCCGACCACTAATTTCCTCCAACCTTGGCCGACAAGTTTTTATCAACCACCAAAACTTATCGCACCCTATTGTGACTGCCTCAGTACACCAATCACCGAGCGGCTGAAGGAAAGCTGATGCTAGTCGAGAATTGGGTATCAGTGCGGGTTGCTCGTACAGGTTTGCTACGTATAGGGTTGCATTGTTGGTAGACAGTAGTCTTTGAAGTGCTATTTAGGTTCATAAGCTACGGAACACGTGAGGATCGCTGATAGAAGTTGCTGGGTGATGAAGTTGACTTGTACTAAAAATTGTCATCATTATCATTATTCCTGAATCTTCGTTCATTTTCCCGCAGAGGAAATCCACTATTAGCATCTAACGCATTTTTGAGTTCTCTTTGAGGAGAATAATAACTGGGTAAATCGAAGGTGGTGTACTGGTGGCACGCCTTGCTACTCCTGTAGGTTTCAAACGAGGTCTGTAGTGGCATATGAGAGGGCTGTAGAGGGAATTTCACTGAGTTTTCTGTCCCGGGTAATGGTCGGTCATTCCCGGAGGGGTATTGTGAAAGCCCACCTGAAAGGAGTCTGTAGGTGTCGTTATTACATGTTGAAGCTTATCGTGGATTGTGTGGTTAGGTGGGTAGAGGTTCATCTGGGTCCACCAATCCCGTGAATGCTCTAAGGATAGAAGAAGGGGGGTCATATAGGTCCTCGCTAATTGTTTTACGAAGGTGATTTTGACCTAGTACTAGCTTGTTCCGAATTTATAACGATGGAACTCTTCGCTTTTCTTTGTGCAGGTGTTCTGCAGCTAGTATCCTGATCGGTTTAAGCTGTTAAGACTTTGCGCTACACGTTATTTCGTGTTGGATTCTCCAGCAACTTTTTCATTAGGAAATTGGAAAAGAAGGGGACAAGAGTGCTTCTATGTCCTTTTTTAGTCTAATGCAGTGACATGGTTAGTAAGCCGTACCAGCATTTTATAGGGTGGTAGCTTTAACAACTACGATGTCTAGACGATCAGATATGTTAAGATAGTGGCATGTTTTACATCCTTCAACCACCGCAAAATTTGAGAGGCCAAGAAACTGACTAGCCACTCCCAGATTATGGGGACCAGAGAGTGCCTTGAGCTCAAGAGTGTTGGTGATGGAGTTAACTTCGATCATGGGCTGCCATTTCACGACATCTAAGGGGAAATGTTTGCCAGATTGTTTTGGATTGCACCGGCACGTTTACTGGTTTACCCAAATATTTCTGTTATATTGGGGGTAACTTGGTGTTTAGGTCGTTTGGGTATCTAAGATACGGCGGCGAAAAGAACCGATGGCTGAGGCCGTTTATTTCTTGACTTTGTCATGCGTTTTTTTGGAATAAGGATGATAGAATGTATGATCTGTGATAACGACTACGGAGTAGTCAACCCAGGGGCAGATAATTATCGCTACGGCCGGTAGGTTCTCTAGATGATGCATAGCCAGTAGAAATTACAGGGATTTCCCGTCTCACGTTAAGCCGACTGGGGCTGATACCTTATAAGGCACACACGGACCTAAATGCGACCACGTGGGCGATCCATGGCGTATTAACACTCTCACGACTTCATCAATTCAATATCGCTCTCTGGGGTTACCAAACTGTGAGCGATTTTGCAACCCCTCCCCATCGCCCTATCTAAAAACACGCATAACGGTCCCATCTCACAACCCTTCCTGCACCGACATAGTTCAAAAGAAGCATCTGACCATTCATGTTTCCTCCTTTTTCCATTCGCACGAATACTGAAAGTTACCGTCCCCGTGTCAGCAGCCGCGTCCACATGACCATCGTCCGATTTTCCTTCATAATAATTTATTCAGTCGTAAATCCACCAACTATCAACGTCATTCCCATTCATGGACTCATGTTCTCCTACTCCCATAGTGAGTGTTCCGATATCCCAGGTATTCCTCATCTGATCTTGATGAGATTCGCCAGAGTTGCAACATCGATCCTTCTAGAATTCGCCGACTATTTTATCCAATAAATGCCAGTAATCATACTTCAAATATCCTCTGCATCATCCTTGTGTGATTTGACCTGTCTGCTTTCCACAATAAGGCTCCTTCCAGTATGTTTGTGAGCCGTCGCATCCTTACCATTCTCCACAAATAAATTCGGAACTTGTTCGCATTTATTATAATAATGGTTTATTTCGGGTAAGCCCGAGGCACGCTGCAATGCCTGATCAAATGGTGGTGGCGCAATCGGTATTTCAGGAGAATGAGATAAATATGTTCAAGCGATAGAATGTAGGAGAAAGTTTCAAACTGACAAATATTGTGGCACCCAGTAAAGTGGATCTCAAGGTCAGCTAGTCGAGCCGGTTGGAACCGAGTGAAGCTGGCTGTAGATGGCAAAATATCACAAAAATCCTACGAAAAATGACGGCAGCAACTGCAGAAAAAACAGTAATTATAGGGATTTTGTGTATGTTTGTAAAAGGAGACTCTGTCAGGGGAGATAAGAAGAAGCAATGGCAAATTACAACATAAGGGAAGGATTTGGGTTGAAAGTCGCACTATGGTCAAGAATTGCATATCAAATATGGAGTGAAATAAATCAGTCAAGGAACACATTGGTAAAGTTCGGTGGCTGAAAATTGGCGGATTCAGTTGCATGCCAAACGAACAACACGTCTGGAGAGAGATTGCTAGTGTGGTGATGTAGTAAGTGACCAGAGAGAAACATGTAGGCGTTGAGGGAATCCTTTAATTTACAGAAGACGTATCTTGATATATCAGCATAAAAACGTAAACCGGGTGATGGGTCGATATGAATGCGTAGCTACGTCATTAGCAGGAGCGAATAGCTTGTAGAAGAAACGATGAAGTAAATGACAGGTAAATGTCCCTCTTTTGATGTTTGTTTTTAAAGGTTGAGCACACAATATGGAAAAAGTGAATGTTGCGTGACACAATCATCTGAGATGTGAAAATATGAAGTATACATAATGTTTCACAAGATCAGGATGTCCCGATGAAATTGCTATGTGGGCAAACAGTTGGAGCATAAAATCACGAATCAAATCACGGACTGTTGGAATGCTATGAAAAAATCTTTCACAGTGACATGTTGATTGGGGATTGTAGCGCGGTTGAAATGATAGAGGGACGGTGAAGCCAAATAAAACTTGCCGACTTTTCTAAGATTCTCCAAAGTTACCTGACGCGCTTTACCAAAACGATCGGAGGACTGCTCACTTCTGAGGTCGCACGTACTATGTCCAAGATTACACTATATACGAAAGTGATCACGTATATGATAAGTGCAGTTAGCGTGTATTCTGCCAGAACAAACTAAAATTATTTTCACCCATCTCTACTTGACAGCTCGACAAAGTCTTTTAAATAAAACTATTGCCATCATGAGATCAAACACTATACAGATATAACCCGTAGTCAGATTGGTGGTTGGTTTGGCCCATAAATAGTGTACCAATTGTCAGAGACTATATTAAACTTGATAGGACAGACGTCATTAAGTGATCAGTCCGTAACACAGTGCACTTGACCACTTAGAGCGTATCAGGTTCTCGTAATGGGTTACATAACCACAAAACCAATCCAAACAGTGATCACATGCAGGAAGATATGACTACGTGACACGAAAATGACACTCTTAGTTGCTTAACATAGCGGCCAAAATTATACTATTATTTAAAGTTTTCCCCAATTTTCAATCCTGATGATTGTTTTGATGTTTGAGTTAGGTTGTTGCTGAGATGTGGGAATCAGTGAACTGTTAATGGTTTTTACAATGGAATAAGATTCGCCATATACTCGCTAATTCAGGAGACCAATTTAAATGTGCACGATTGGACCACAAAAAGGTTAGCGATAAATACTTTGCCAATGGATGACGTACTGTCGAGCGAATACTACCTAAATTGTTGTTTTGCTCGGATTTTTCATGCAAGCGTTTTAGAATTAACCAACATGACCAGTTTATTACCAATAGGTGTGCCCATATTCGTTGATATATCATTATTAGTATAGTAAGAGTACGTCAGTAGTTTTGTCTGATCATTCCGTGCCAAAATGAACCATTTTTGAAGTTTTACTTACCAAATCTTGATATCGGTCGTTATCATCTCAAGCAAACAATCGAGAGGATTTTTTCGCCGGATATCAAAATCTGGTTACTGCTATCATTATCATCACCACCCATAGACATTCACCCTTCCCGTGGTTGGCCAAGTGGCATTCAACCTACTGCACGTTGATGCAGTGTTAAATTTTGCATGGTTTAATGGCGATATCAAAAGCCTGCTCGATAGAAGAAAATGAATGTAATAAGGGATCGTCGCGGTAAAAGGGTATTTGCCGGAATGCAAGCGTAAATCTTGTTTTGTATCTCGCAACAGGCGCTATTGACTGAGGCAGACCGCACACTGGACACCTAATCCGGAAACCGATTTTGGTGGCACGGGGTGTGACCCACACATCGTTGCAGAGGTCCTGCTCACCCGATGTTCGCTGGCTAAGACTGAGGATCTGACCGAGCCCCACACCGTTGGAACTGGCACGAGTTATATTAGCAAGGCCACACAGCCGTAGATATCATGTTGTCTGGGATCGATTGACCAGGTTGAGAGGGATAATGGAGAGCAAGGCTAATGGGAAAGCAATGAGCGATGGGCAGATATCAAATTGTAAGCTGGGGGTATTGGCCTGGTTGTTTACCGGTATTGGGTCCGAAACATTAAAATTCATCCAAGAGTAGTTACTCGTGAATGGACGTGTATCATTTGGCTTTGTTCAAAATCCGACCAGTTTTACCGTAATGTTGCTGAAGTATGAAACTGCCGTTTAACAAACTTGAGTAACGTTTCACAATCTGATCTTGCATCCACTAGTGCATCTCAATGCCAATGGAGACATTTTATTATCATCATTATTGTTATTTCCATCTAACTCATATCTAGTGGTGTCAATCAGGGCAGTCTTCTGGGTCCTTTACTCTTCCTTGTGATTGCTCATAACGCTTTTAGCGTAGTTCGTCATTGCAGCCTTTGCTTCTTTGCAAAATACATCGAAATCTTGTATACTTTCATATTTTGACAGTCCCTATGCCTATGTCGGCCTCTTATGTGTCAAAGTGTCCAGTGCTGGCTGTGCCCCCACAAAACTATCCATCATGATGTTACCTTCACCTAAATCTTGAAACTTTTTCGGCTGTGGAAGGTTCTTATACATTGTATTACCATGTGATAGTGCTTATCTTCAACTTTTATCTTGATCAATATCTACTCAGAAAACAACGGGAGAGCCAAAATGACATCACATATTTGTCCTTTTTTGAGTATAAACAGGCACTCGCTTTGTACATTCTTGAAAATCTTCAAGCTCCCTGGAAATAACTTCCTGATTCCGGATCATCGAGCTTTATCCAATAGCTGTGTATCGTCTACCATGACGACAATAATTTCTCTTCCAGGAACAATAAGATCTCCATCGCGTGATATGATGTTCTTTTCGTATGCGTGTCTAGTGACACCGCATTTATTTCTGGCTATTCTCATCTTTATTGCCACCCCATGTATAAACCTTGTTTTATCACCTTGAATCAAGCTGTTCCTGGTTCAACCGCCAACATGACACACGCTCTTGTAAGTTCTACTTCGTCGTTTGTCACTCTATACTCGTTGCTCTGTAGGTTCGCATAAACACCTTTGTAGCTGGATCTTGGTTTTCTGACTAATGGCGAAACATCATTCGATTCTTCGCTGTTTCACCCACCACGTCCGTACACCATTCTTCTCATTAGCCCTGCGCGCTAAACATGCATATCCACGTGAGTTTTTGGTGGAGTAGTAATATATCGGTATGCTCATTTGTTTCTCATCCACTTCCACTGACTCATTTTACGTTCACATCATCGTCCGTCACCTCATCTTGAGCGTCTCGTAGCCGTCTGTAATGGTTGGCTGTAATATACGAGCACATGCCGGTGTGGAAAATACGGGTTCAATTTTCAGCATCCACACGCGATCAAGCACTCGCACACCAAACGAGAACAATGTCGCGGGAGGCAGAAGCGTGCGTTCAGCAAAAATCAAATATGGGTTCTGCTTTAGTTTGCAGTCAGATATATGGTTACGAAGGGGTCACGAACAACCAACCAGAATAGAAGAAAGAGTCCAAATCTCTGGGATAACAAAGCCATTGGACTGATCGATCCGCCGGTTTCAGGTTTCTCATCCGGCTGTTCGTCTCTAATAAAAGAAGACAGAACATTCACTAGTCGTTTTCTAAGTATGACCGCCCCCTGGTTCTCACTACATGGTCTTGAGTTGAACGAACCGGGCAAACTGGTACTGGACACTTTAGCAAATGTATGTGAATGCTTGAATTTCGATTCGAACATTAAGGATATTTTTACAAATTTTGAGAAATCACTCATATTATCATATCTTCTGTACACTTTGATCTCACAGTTTTGTTATGTCTTGATTACTCACCAGAAATATAACATTATTATTACGATTGTTATTATTACTGATATTATTATATTCAAACCTCAACTTTACGACCCCAGCTATTCGCAAGTGACCAAAAATGTTCAGAAAAATTCGAGACGACGTTCGATTGTCAATAAAGAGGCCAAGTCAAATATGTACTTCGAGATATATAAAAAAGATATAACCAGGTGTTCAAATGTACTGATTGACGTGGGTTGTAAGTTGTGCGAGAATCAATAAATAATTTGCTCAGTCTTTGCCGTACATACATGTGTGGCGTGTGATAGAGACGCGAGAGAAAAAGGAAGTATGTTAACAAAATATAATTGTACAGAACCACGTGGAACAGAAATAGAAAAAGGGTGACTCACAGTATGTCTACAATGTTCAGCGAGTTGACATCAAACCGGCCACATAAAATTGCTCCTCAAGTTTAGTCCGACGTAGCTTTCGGTTAGGAGGTTGTACGCCGTCTGAATGGATCCTGATAATTCCAAAGTTGGCTGCCGAGTCGCGTTAAGTGCAGTAAAATAGCGTTTTGGATTGTATGAGTTCGGTATTTATTGCCACAGGCCACACAGCACTCACAAGCAACGCAGAGAGAACAAGCCACGGTAACCACTTGGGAACCAGTTGAAAATGTATCTTTATTAATTTGATAAAACCATGAAACGTGCACAATACGGTGGAACGAAAGTGGTGGAATACGTGGGATGTACAAGGTACTTCACATGTTACAGTAATGAGAAAGAATTTCTGTACGCTACATTCAACAAGCAAGTTAGCGCACTACGGCATCTAGCTTGATAGATTCAAAAAACTTAGGAGTCACTCAAATGCTCTCAGCCATACATTCGATCGAATCTAAAGCATTGGCCGCTTTTCACGATTCACCACGAATCTATGTCAGATATGTAGACGATACGTTTGCAATTCTGAAATCAGAACATAGACATGACTTTCTACAATGTCTCAATAATCAGTCTAATTCAGTTCAATTCACAATGGAGACTGAGAGCACTGAGAGAGTCATCAGTTTCCTTGATTGTCGACTACTAGTAAACAACTCCCGTAGGTTTACAGGGAGCATTCACAGGAAACCTACACATTCCGACAGATATCTGGACTTTGACTCAACCCATCCACAATGCATAAAACGGGCACTCGTATCGTCACTAACCAACAGAGTCGACAAATTGTGCAACGAAGGTGTCCCTCATAAACAGGAAACGCAGCGCTTACACACGGTCCTTCAAAACAACAACTACCCACGAAGACTAGTAACCGATGTGTTAAGAAACAAGTCAGCACCACACGACAGGAAGGACGTAGACTGGCTAACCTCCGTTGGTATCCCGTACAGATCGGGCACATCGGAAGCAATCAGGAAAGTACTTGGTGCGTATGGTGTTCGCATTTTCTTCCGAATAGATAACACGTTGCAACGTCATCCCACAAGAACCAATTACTCTCAACACACACGAACAGAACAACTGTGTTTACATGATCAACTGCAAAGAATGCCCCGCTCAGCACATTGGACAAACATGCAGACAGGTCAAAACCAGAATCGCAGAACACAAAAGTAAAGAAAAATGCAGACCGAGGGACCAAATGGCTTTAAGAAAGTTAGAACGCGACTCTGCAATCGCACTTTACGCCATATCCGAAAGCCACACCATCGACTACGAAAACACCAGAATCCTCCAATGTGGGTCCCGTACGTACACCGAACGTCTCTACACGGAGGCTCTGGCAATTAACACGCACCAATCGTGTCTCAACCGCAACGATGGGGCAGAGATTTCAAGTATATGCATGTCACTTACGACGCGGATGGATAAACACCAAAACGGGTCATAACACCTTGCTAACCTCAAATGACCCCACTAACACGGACACAGTATGGACGGAGATTCAACCCACCCACCCCCTTACACTAAAACATCACAAACACACAGACCAACACACGAACACACTGTGACTAACACCCAATTGCTCTAAGCTATTATTTCAGTTTCATTCGGTTGTAAAACCAGTCTTGAAAAAGGTTACCCGTGGTGACCGAAAAGTCAACAACCTACCAACGATTTCGACTACGCTGTTATTGAGCAATAAAATTCTACCATAACATTCCACACTGCGCATCGATTTTTCGAAACACTCCGAACCGAGATCGGTTCGGACACATTATATCAAAGAAAATCTACCTTAAAATCCCAAGTTAGTATCGTATACTAATAGATAATTATGCGGCATTGGTAGTAAAGCCCGAAAGCTGCTGAGTTGAATTAGTTGCAGTATCCGACACATCGTTTTATAAAATGATCGTATCAAGCTGGAAGTTGAAAAACCATGCTTGGTCTGTCAACAGGACAGATGCGGTGACACGGTGAGCAATGGAGTATTCCTTATTATTAGAGAGAGTTTGGTTCACACAGAATCGGAAGTCAGATTATGTACAATGAACACGCAGCCATGTGCTGTCAAATCGAAGGCATCCACGAGAAAATCTGCAATTGCCTATGTGTGCAGGAGTCCAAGTTCGGAAACCGATGAAGACAAAGAACTCAAATGAGCACTAGAACAGTTAGAGACAGGAGCAAATGAAATGGTAGTTTTTGGTGGTTTTAATGTGCCGGTAGTAGAGAGTGGGACAGGGGAAGCGGTAGTCGCAGCAGAGCGAAGGAATACTTTGTCGAGTGTCTTCAAAAGAAAATCAGCTTTCTATACAAGATAAAACGCCAGATATAGCGAGGGAAGTCAATCATCTCTCACAGACCCGATAATGATCAAATATGAAGGCGACGCAGATGGGCTGAGATTTCTCCCATCCTTGGGCAAGAGTGGTCATTTGCTGATCAACTTTACACTCTTTCTCAAGCATTCGAGTGTCGCAGAGGAACTGCGTGGGGATATTTGGAAGCTGGAGGCCACAAACTCAAAGTGAAAGCAGCTGGACGGAACCGGGGTGTAGACAAAGAAAATGCTGCGGTGGAAGACTAGTGGCACATTAATAAACGAAACCTGCAAGATAAGTTTTCCTCATTGGAGGGGGGGGGATGCATCAAGTCAAGCCTGATTTGAGCCCAAGCAGAGCAATACCCAGAGCTTTTGGGCGAACTCTGGGGTAACACTGGGATAAAATGACTCGTAACATGTGTCTTGAAAAATTGCACAGGAGTTCGTGAAATTTTACAAGAGTTGTGATTATAAAGTATCTCTGTGTTTATTATTATATAAGTGCGTTACAAAAACAGCATATGCCCCTGTGACCAGGCGACGCCACGCTGGTTTACTTTATTCTCTGTTTATGGGATACGTTGTTCGGGTTTTCCATGATGGGAAATGATTCATCACTCACAAAAATAACTAATGCTTATTTTTACAGCTCATTATAACTCTAATATATTCTTATCTCTCTCTCTCTCTCTCTCTCTCTCTATATATATATATATATATATATATATATATATATATATATATATATATATATATATATATATATATATATATATATATATATATGCACGTAAATGCATGCAAGCATATGTATCCTTGGGCACTGAGGTTTTCGTTTTGTGGTGTTGTTTTTCGTAAAATTCATGCAATATTCAGTACTAATCGCTGTGTAGCCGTGGTTATTTATGTTCAGACTCTGTATATTAGAATACATTGTTATGCCTAGAGACAAAGTGGAGGAGGCGCGAGAAGGCACTCACTGCGAAGACATGCTTCATTTGTGGAAACGTCACATTATGAGAGCACCCGTGTCCGTGGTTTAAATTACGGTCAGTGTGTATGCTAAGAAAAATCGAGTTTTGTGAAGTATTCAGTAATCTTTATGCAAAATAGATACCATTACTTCTGGTGTCTACGCTGTTGAAGTATATCCAAAAGAGTTGAGCCAGCAGCATAATTTGAGTTTAGATTTTTCAACTGAGGATCTACCCCTTACCGGCACGTTAAGGTTTATCATGTGAACGGGTTATTTCACTTGTAGATTATTTTAATATTTTCATGCCAGTCAGGAGATACAGTTACAGAGAACTGTTTGTACCAACAGCACTGTGGATACTCTTTTACGGTCCTTGTCCGAAGGTTTTATAACCTCCATGCTAACCACGGGGCAACGTCGTGACGTATTGCACGCTTCGAGCTACCACTTGCCGCGTATTTCGCGCTACCCAAAGGCAACATTTCATGCACCTCAGTTATGAGATGCAGCTACAGGTTCTCTTTATGAATCGTATTTGGGAAGGTTCAAGTCGTTCATCAAGAGACTCGCGAGACCAGCGGAATAGGATCAATATTGTGAGGTAATGGCATGAGGATGAATCATTGAAAACGAGCTTGTTCGCCAATCTGTCTTCTCATAATGTGCTTACTGGGAATAATCAGACAACCAGCAAAATAATTATACCAAAGAATTCACGAAGTCAGTCGTGTGTTCCGAAGTGAAGGTTATATTGCACCGGATGTTATCTATTCCCGTTTGTGCCATACGCATTCATCCTGTGTTTCGTATGTGGTTTCTAATCCACTATGCAACCAGTTAAAATTATCATCCTTAACAAACGCCCCGCAGAAATCACAAGTTGATCGACAATGTACCTTTAGATTTCTCAATGTTTTGGGCAATTTTTTATACGGTTTACCATCAAATCGTCTGTTCTTCGATGGCATATCATTCGACACACTCACTGCATTCATTCACACAACCACTCTTGAATGTTTATCGCTTCCCAATAAGTCCTATGATACTGTTGTTTTAGTTTTGCACACAGTTACCTAAAGCTGTATTTTTCAGCTTTGTTTTTCTGGACTATATATTTGTCTTTGAGTGTTGCAAGAGACTGCGTCCATTGGGCATGGAGTGGCAATAATCAGCTTGTGGTTTGGGAGCGTTGGGCGTGCAGCTTGGGTGGACGGTTACAGGCTGGGAAATCTACCCGGAAATGGGACATGAGATGGCAGAAGTATAAGTCACTCGGAAGTGAGAGACCGTGGCCGCAAAAACCAAATACAGAGGCTTAGCTTTCAAGATACAAACAGACGCAAAAAGGAACATTTGAACTAGCATTGGCGACAGCAGCTGAGCAAAACCGTAAGAGATATTTCAGATATATCCAATGAAAACCTGCACTTAGAAGGCTAGTCGGAACGCCAAATTTAGGCGACGGAAGCGAAGAATAAGCAGATGAGAACAACATGGATGCCCTTATGCTTCTAAAGTGTGCGTCGAAGACAACTTCTTCGTTCTCACCCAAGTTTTCCCATTTGTTGAGTATCCTTTGTTTTACACGGATACAACCATTTTCTGTAACTTTTCAACGAACGAACCTCGCCCGTATGTCCCTAGTGAATTTTAGCGAGCCCTTTTTGTTCGGTTCCACTCAGTTTCACATTTCGGTGTTCGTTCTTCCGTGAAACTTATTATAGATCGTTACATCTGACCTAACATGCGCAAGGAACTTCGCACTTCGGCAAAGTAGTGTTTACTATGCCAACGTTCTAAAGTTCATCGCCATACAATCACTACACCCGGTACTTTGCTTTGCCTGATAGTCGTTTTACGCATGTCCACATTGACTTAGCAGGTTCTCTTCCTCCTTCCAATGGCTTCATTTATATTTTGACGCTTGTTGATCGTTCTCCCCTTTGGCCTCACGTTGTTCCCATCAAAGACATTTCTGCTGAAAAGGTCACACAAACTTTTTGTAGACAGGTGGATTGCTTCTTTTGGAGTGCCTGCCACTTCTATGTCCGATCGCGGTGTGCAACTCACCCCCACAATCCTCCGTGATCTCAGTCGGATTCCTGGTTGCCAACTACGGCCTATCTTCCAGAATCCAACGGTCTAGTCGAGCTTTTCCACCGTCAGCTGGAGGCTTCCATCATGGCTGCTTCGTCAACTAAATGGACAGAGAAACTGTCGGTGATACTCTTTGGCATTCGCAACACAATCAAAGAGGACTTGCATTGCACCACGGCCGAACTCGTTTATGGCACTACCTTGCGTCTGCCGAGCGATATGATCATTGACCATGATACTTCAGAGTTAGACCCGGCGCCATATGCATCACGCTTGACTAGTCACATGCGCAAAATTAAACCTACGCCTACACCTCACACCTCCCGTCTAACACAGGTTTCTTGTGGTCTATCTACTTATCTTTTTGTTTTTGTTAGGTTGATGCCGTTCGCAAGCCCGGACCCCGGAAGATCCAAACTCCAGACAAAAAGACCCTCTTTGACAGAACAGTATACCTTCTTATTCCCTTGCGAGACTTTGATTCCTAAACACCTTCACATCGAGCGTTTTTTGACTATTTTTTTGTGGCAACACCATAAGGCGAAGGAGGGGAGGGGTGGGGCTGGTGAGGATGCGTGGTACCTTGTACATCCCACATATTCCACCACTTTCCTTCCACCGTATTGTGCACGTTTCATGGTTTTATCAAATTAATAAAGATACATTTTCAACTGGTTCCCAAGTGGTTACCGTGGCTTGTTCTCTCTGCGTTGCTTGTGAGTGCTGTGTGGCCTGTGGCAATAAATACCGAACTCATACAATCCAAAACGCTATTTTACTGCACTTAACGCGACTCGGCAGCCAACTTTGGAATTATCAGGATCCATTCAGACGGCGTACAACCTCCTAACCGAAAGCTACGTCGGACTAAACTTGAGGAGCAATTTTATGTGGCCGGTTTGATGTCAACTCGCTGAACATTGTAGACATACTGTGAGTCACCCTTTTTCTATTTCTGTTCCACGTGGTTCTGTACAATTATATTTTGTTAACATACTTCCTTTTTCTCTCGCGTCTCTATCACACGCCACACATGTATGTACGGCAAAGACTGAGCAAATTATTTATTGATTCTCGCACAACTTACAACCCACGTCAATCAGTACATTTGAACACCTGGTTATATCTTTTTTATATATCTCGAAGTACATATTTGACTTGGCCTCTTTATTGACAATCGAACGTCGTCTCGAATTTTTCTGAACATTTTTGGTCACTTGCGAATAGCTGGGGTCGTAAAGTTGAGGTTTGAATATAATAATATCAGTAATAATAACAATCGTAATAATAATGTTATATTTCTGGTGAGTAATCAAGACATAACAGAACTGTGAGATCAAAGTGTACAGAAGATATGATAATATGAGTGATTTCGCAAAATTTGTAAAAATATCCTTAATGTTCGAATCGAAATTCAAGCATTCACATACATTTGCTAAAGTGTCCAGTACCAGTTTGCCCGGTTCGTTCAACTCAAGACCATGTAGTGAGAACCAGGGGGCGGTCATACTTAGAAAACGACTAGTGAATGTTCTGTCTTCTTTTATTAGAGACGAACAGCCGGATGAAAAACCTGAAACCGGCGGATCGATCAGTCCAATGGCTTTGTTATCCCAGAGATTTGGACTCTTTCTTCTATTCTGGTTGGTTGTTCGTGACCCCTTCGTAACCATATATCTGACTGCAAACTAAAGCAGAACCCATATTTGATTTTTGCTGAACGCACGCTTCTGCCTCCCGCGACATTGTTCTCGTTTGGTGTGCGAGTGCTTGATCGCGTGTGGATGCTGAAAATTGAACCCGTATTTTCCACACCGGCATGTGCTCGTATATTACAGCCAACCATTACAGACGGCTACGAGACGCTCAAGATGAGGTGACGGACGGTGATGTGAACGTAAAATGAGTCAGCGGGAGCGGATGAGAAACAAATAAGCATAACGATATATTACTACTCCACCAAAAACTCACGTGGATATGCATGTTTAGCGCGCAGGGCTAATGAGAAGAATGGTGTACGGACGTGGTGGGTGAAACAGCGAAGAATCGAATGATGTTTCGCCATTAGTCAGAAAACCAAGATCCAGCTACAAAGGTGTTTATGCGAACCTACAGAGCAACGAGTATAGAGTGACAAACGACGAAGTAGAACTTACAAGAGCGTGTGTCATGTTGGCGGTTGAACCAGGAACAGCTTGATTCAAGGTGATAAAACAAGGTTTATACATGGGGTGGCAATAAAGATGAGAATAGCCAGAAATAAATGCGGTGTTGTAGCGGTTGCCATCTTCGTTCATACTTTTACCACGCTTATTGTTTAACTGAACGCTGACTGCCAAGCGCGGTTGCCATTTGACCGTTGCTCTTGCGCACGCTCTCGCGCACACTCCTGAAATATACGCTAACCACTATCTCTCCCAATCGCCTTCTCGTTCTCACGGGGCGCGGAGAATACTGTTCTGGTTAACATATTTGTACAGTGCCGAGCATTAGAGTAACGTGCAGGTGGTCCTCGCAGTACGAAGGACCGAAGCACGCGTTTACTAAGGAAACCGCAAAGTAAGGTCTAACCAACCTTACAATTGGTGAGCCCGACGTGATCCGCAGGTCACGTGAGTTTCCTTGTTTTCTACCGTTCAAGGTCCCATCTGCGTACGTTTTTGTGTGTTTTATTGTTTCCCTATCTTGAATTTTTTTGGTTGGTTTACCAAATAATTTTTTTTTCGTACCTATATATTTTGTGTGTCTAATTCGTCGCGATTTTTTTTTCGCGAAGACTATAGTGCCTCATTTTTCGTTGATTTCTTTTCCCGTCTGTATTCCATAAAGTAATCGCTATGTCTGCCGAACGGAAATCCTGTTCAGACCCCACCGTTGGGGCGATCACGCTGCACATACCGGCATTCACGCCTGCTGATCCAGAACTCTGGTTCACCCTGGTTGAGTTAGAATTCGAAAACTGCCGTATAATCAGTGACGCCAGCCGTTTCAGGTGGGTAGCAGGCCGCCTCCCGCCGGAGGTCACAGTGCAAGTAAGGGACGTAATAATCTCTTCCCGAAGCTACGAGGCTTTAAAGGAGGCTGTCATTGCCCGAACGACCCCAAAGCAAGACCAACGTATGCAACAACTTCAAAACGTTGAGCTTGGAAGTAGGAAGCCCTCCGAACTGCTGCGTGAGATGCAGCGCTTGAGAGGACCGACGATAGGCGAGGACCCGCTCTTGAGGGAACTTTGGCTGCAGCGTTTGCCGCATAACATTCCAGTTTTACTAAGTGCCACGCGCAAATGCTCGCTAGAGGAAACTGCAGCGATAGCTGATGACATTATGTCACGATGCAACCCCGCTGTAGCTAGAGTAACCAGGTCCTCCGTCACAACGGTGCCTGCCCTGCCAACATCTAACGACCTCGCGTCAGTTTTGTCTAGAACTGACGCGAGCCTGCAACGCTTAGCAGTTAGAAGTGGGTCACAGGAGCGGCACCGCGCACGCTCACCTAGGCTCCATAGTTCGTCATTGCGACGACGTTTCGTCGGTTCTTCAAAAGAAGGGTATTGTAAATACCACAGTCGCTTCGGTGAGGGAGCCGAACGATGCGAACGAGGGTGTACGTTTCCCGGTGCTCATCAGGGAAACTAAACCCCCGGCCCGTGGTGGCGACCCACGAAGCCGGGTATCACAACAATAGTCGTCTTTTGAACGTAAGGGACATCATTTCAAATAACCTATTTCTTGTAGATACCGGTGCCGAAGTGAGCGTCCTCCCCCGAGCGAAAGACGACAATAGCACACCGCAGGCCCAAACACTACGCGCTGCCAATGGCACGGCCATCCCAACGTTTGGCCAGCGGTCGCTCACCTTAAACTTAGGTTTGAAGCGTAATTTTCGTTGGGTATTCATCATCGCCGATGTCCCGTACCCAATTCTAGGCATTGATTTCCTGCAGCATTTTGACTTGTTAGTTGATGCACGGCGCCGCAGAGTGGTGGATCGTCAGACCACTCTCGCTGTTGCGGGTTGTAATTCGCGAGTGAACCACGTCACGCCTTTTTACGTCCAACCACCGGCACACGAACCTTATAGCGAACTCATCGCCGCCTACCTAGCCATGTTTCGGCAGGCCGGGCCTCTCCCAGCGGTGACGACCAGTGTCACTCACCATATCGATACTAAGGGACCCCCAGTGTTCAGTAAGCCGCGTCGGTTAGCACCAGACAAGCTTCGTATTGCACAGGCTGAATTCGAACATATGCTAGAACTGGGTATAATACGCCCTTCTAGTAGCCCTTGAACCTTCCCCTCTTCATATGGTTCCTAAGTCTATTGGCGACTGGCGACCCTGTGGTGATTACAGAGCGCTTAACAAAGTCACCGTCCCGGACCGATACCCGATTCCCCATATACAGGACCTTACTTCGTTTTTATCAGGTTGCTCCGTCTTCAGCCGTATCGATTTGGTTCGGGCGTACAACCAGATCCCGGTAGCAGAGGCTGATATCCCTAAAACTGCCGTCACTACACCTTTCGGGCTGTTCGAGTCTCTGAGAATGCCGTTTGGACTCAGCAATGCAGCCCAGACCTTTCAACGGTTCATGCACGAGGCAACTCGTGGTTTGAAAAATGTCCACGTATACCTGGATGATATTTTGGTGGCGAGTTCTTCAGAGCACGAGCACGCTACACACTTACGAGCACTTTTCGAACGCCTTAGCCAGCACGGCGTTACGATCAATATCGCGAAATGCGAATTAGGCCGGTCTGATATCACTTTCATAGGACATTCTATTTCATCCTCGGGTATCTGCCCTCTGTCAGATAAAGTTTCCGCTATTCGCGACTACCCTGAACCCCAATCTTTTCGCCAGTTGTGTCAGTTTGCCGGCCTGGTGAATTTCTACCGCCGATTTATTCCTCACTGTGCGGAAATGATGCAACCCCTCACCGACCTGTTGCGCGGAGGTAAGCTGAAGTTCGTGTTTCCCGACACGGCACAAGCCGCTTTTGCCTTGGTCAAGGATGCTGTCGCCAACACAGCACTCCTTACACACCCCGACCCTTTGGCTCCTATTTCGGTAGTGACGGATGCCTCGGACACAGCGGTTGGAGCAGTACTGCAACAGTTCGTAGATGAATCTTGGCAACCTTTAGCATTCTTCTCCAAGCGCCTACAACCCGCGGAATCAAGGTACAGCACGTTCGGTAGAGAGTTATTAGCCATCTACTTGGGAATTCGTCATTTTCGACACGCACTCGAAGGCCGTTCGTTCACGGTGTTTACAGACCACAAGCCTTTGGTTTACGCACTAAAGTCAGCTTCGGATCGATACTCACCACGCGAGATTCGCCACTTAGACTTTGTCTCACAGTTTACTGTGGAAATACGACACGTCTCTGGGGTACTTAATCCCGTCGCAGACGCCTTATCGCGCGTATATCAACTAAGTCTGTCACAAACGCCTAATATCAACTTAAACGCAATGGCACAGGCTCAAACTATGGACCCTGACATCGAACGACTTCGACAAAACGGTTCTTTGAGTTTAACCACAGTGCCTATCCCAGCTTCCCAGAATACCATCGTGTGCGATGTGTCGCAAGGTCGCCCTAGGCCAGTAGTTCCTGCTGCCCACCGTTATCCTACGTTCCTGACACTCCATAATCTGGCTCATCCGGGTGTGACTGCCTCGGTGAAACTGATAACTGCGCGTTTTGTTTGGCACAATGTCAAACGAGATGTCCGTCAATGGGCTCGTGCTTGTCTGCAGTGCCAACGTGTTAAGACCCATAGGCACACTAAGGCGGCGTTAGCCAGGTTCCCAGAACCCGAAACACGTTTTCATCATGTGCACGTCGACCTCGTAGGACCACTCCCACCTTCACTTGGGTACGTTTACATACTCACATGCGTGGATCGTTTTACTCGCTGGCCGCAGGCCATCCCTATCCCTCGTCCCACCTCGGAAGAGGCCGCGAAAGCTTTTCTGACCGGTTGGGTTGGTCATTTCGGTTGCCCGGCAATAGTAACCACCGATCGCGGTCCACACTTTGACGGCGCTTTTGGCAGCCTACTCGCTACGCTCGGTTGCCAACACGTTAAGACGACAACTTACCACCCTCAGGCCAATGGTATGGTTGAGCGTTTCCACCGGCAATTAAAAGCCGCCCTTTGAGCAAACGGTAACCCCCTTTGGAGTGAAACACTACCATTAGCACTCTTAAGCCTGCGTAGTACCGTTAAGGAAGAGGTACACAGAACACCGGCCGTACTAGTATATGGCTGTACACTTCGTCTGCCTGGGGAGTTGGTAGCCCCCTTACCAACCGTGACTTTCGACTACGGTGACTATGCTCAGCGCCTTACGCAGCACATGCGAGTGCTCAAGGCCAGTCCGTCGCGTGAACAACAGTCTACAAGTTATGTCCCAACTGCGTTAGGAACCGCTACTCATGTATTCCTTCGCGTCGATGGCGTTCGATCACCACTACAAGCGCCATACACTGGCCCGTTTCGGGTGATAAAACGTAGGGCAAAGACATTTGTCATAGATATCAACGGACGACACGGCACCGTATCTATCGACCGTCTCAAGCCTGCCGTCATGGAGTGCGAGCCGCTCGGCCAATTTACACCCACTCAAGTCGCTCAGTCACCTGCATCGAGCGAGTTACCACTCGAACCACCCCCAATTACGCCTAGTGAGGACTCGGCAGCTAGTCCATCAGATTCTCCAACCGTACCTGCAACGCGCAGTAGCCGTCGAGGTCGCCAACTACGAAATCCCGTCCGCTTCGCCGATTTCGTGACGATTTTTACAACCGACTGTTAGCAATAAGTTGGGAAGTTCGCCATGGATTTACCAAACAACAGACCCGTGAAATTACAACCGGTAGTTATGATTTCATTTTCTTCTGGTCTCCTAGCGACTACAACAACACCGAACATCGTTTGTGTGTTGTTATTACGGTCCAACATCCGCCGGCGCCCTCAGGCGCTATTTTGTTCCAGTTTGCCTTGCCCTCTCTCAGACGGATCTAACAAGTCACATTGGCTTCATCCGGAGCCTGGCTGACTCCCGTGCACTTTCAAGGAGCCAACCGCTCACTGGACAACGGGACGATTGGTCAGCCTGGCACTGGAGACGGCAACTGGACGCCTTTTTGGATGGACCTGACGAGGCATTTTCCAGCTTGCATTCGTATGAGACCCGTGGGCGCCAAAACACAGTTGGACCCACGCACATCGGACCTCGAGAGTGCAGGCACCGTTAAACTCATCAGCAGTCGTTCGACGTCAACAACAATATAACGGAGAAGCTATGAGGAGTTCCTGGACAACCAATAATTCCGGCTTACCATCACGATCGAAGCCCAACTCCGTCGGACTTATAGGAGGAGGCCCCTGTAGCGGTTGCCATCTTCGTTCATACTTTTACCACGTTTATTGTGTAACTGAACGCTGACTGCCAAGCGCGGTTGCCATTTGACCGTTGCTCTTGCGCACGCTCTCACGCACACTCCTGAAATATACGCTAACCAATATCTCTCCCAATGGCCTTCTCGTTCTCACGGGGCGCGGAGAATACTGTTCTGGTTAACATATTTGTGCAGTGCTGCACATTAGAGTAACGTACGGGTGGTCCTCGCGGTACGAAGGACCGAAGCACGCGTTTACTAAGGAAACCGCAAAGTAAGGTCTAATCAACCTTACAATCTCAATGCCAAAGGAGACATTTTATTATCATCATTATTGTTATTTCCATCTAACTCATATCTAGTGGTGTCAATCAGGGCAGTCTTCTGGGTCCTTTACACTTCCTTATGATGGCTCATAACGCGTTTAGCGTAGTTCGTCATTGCAGCCTTTGCTTCTTTGCAAAATACATCGAAATCTTGTATACTTTCATATTTTGACAGTCCCTATGCCTATGTTGTCCTCTTATGTCTCAAAGTGTCCAGTGCTGGCTGTGCCCCCACAAAACTATTCATCATGATGTTACCTTCACCTAAATCTTGAAACTTTTTCGGCTGTGGAAGGTTCTTATACATTGTATTACCATGTGATAGTGCTTATCTTCAACTTTTATCTTGATCAATATCTACTCAGAAAACAACGGGAGAGCCAAAATGGCATCACACATTTTTATCCTTTTTTGAGTATAAACAGGCACTCGCTTTGTACATTCTTGAAAATCTTCAAGCTCCCTGGAAATAACTTCCTGATTCCGGATCATCGAGCTTCATCCACTAGCTGTGTATCGTCTACCTTGACGACAATAATTTCTCTTCCAGGAACAATAAGATCTCCATCGCGTGATATGATGTTCTTTTCGTATGCGTGTCTAGTGACACTGTAAGGTTGGTTAGACCTTACTTTGCGGTTTCCTTAGTAAACGCGTGCTTCGGTCCTTTGTGCTGCGTGGACCACCTGCACGTTACTCTAATGTGCAGCACTGTACGAATATGTTAACCAGAACAGTATTCTCCGCGCCCCGTGAGAACGAGAAGGCCATTGGGAGAGATAGTGGTTAGCGTATATTTCAGGAGTGTGCGTGAGAGCGTGCGCAAGAGCAACGGTCAAATGGCAACCGCGCTTGGCAGTCAGCGTTCAGTTACACAATAAACGTGGTAAAAGTATGAACGAAGATGGCAACCGCTACAGGGGCCTCCTCCTATAAGTCCGACGGAGTTGGGCTTCGATCGTGATGGTAAGCCGGAATTATTGGTTGTCCAGGAACTCCTCATAGCTTCTCCGTTATATTGTTGTTGACGTCGAACGACTGCTGATGAGTTTAACGGTGCCTGCACTCTCGAGGTCCGATGTGCGTGGGTCCAACTGTGTTTTGGCGCCCACGGGTCTCATACGAATGCAAGCTGGAAAATGCCTCGTCAGGTCCATCCAAAAAGGCGTCCAGTTGCCGTCTCCAGTGCCAGGCTGACCAATCGTCCCGTTGTCCAGTGAGCGGTTGGCTCCTTGAAAGTGCACGGGAGTCAGCCAGGCTCCGGATGAAGCCAATGTGACTTGTTAGATCCGTCTGAGAGAGGGCAAGGCAAACTGGAACAAAATAGCGCCTGAGGGCGCCGGCGGATGTTGGACCGTAATAACAACACACAAACGATGTTCGGTGTTGTTGTAGTCGCTAGGAGACCAGAAGAAAATGAAATCATAACTACCGGTTGTAATTTCACGGGTCTGTTGTTTGGTAAATCCATGGCGAACTTCCCAACTTATTGCTAACAGTCGGTTGTAAAAATCGTCACGAAATCGGCGAAGCGGACGGGATTTCGTAGTTGGCGACCTCGACGGCTACTGCGCGTTGCAGGTACGGTTGGAGAATCTGATGGACTAGCTGCCGAGTCCTCACTAGGCGTAATTGGGGGTGGTTCGAGTGGTAACTCGCTCGATGCAGGTGACTGAGCGACTTGAGTGGGTGTAAATTGGCCGAGCGGCTCGCACTCCATGACGGCAGGCTTGAGACGGTCGATAGATACGGTGCCGTGTCGTCCGTTGATATCTATGACAAATGTCTTTGCCCTACGTTTTATCACCCGAAACGGGCCAGTGTATGGCGCTTGTAGTGGTGATCGAACGCCATCGACGCGAAGGAATACATGAGTAGCGGTTCCTAACGCAGTTGGGACATAACTTGTAGACTGTTGTTCACGCGACGGACTGGCCTTGAGCACTCGCATGTGCTGCGTAAGGCGCTGAGCATAGTCACCGTAGTCGAAAGTCACGGTTGGTAAGGGGGCTACCAACTCCCCAGGCAGACGAAGTGTACAGCCATATACTAGTACGGCCGGTGTTCTGTGTACCTCTTCCTTAACGGTACTACGCAGGCTTAAGAGTGCTAATGGTAGTGTTTCACTCCAAAGGGGGTTACCGTTTGCTCAAAGGGCGGCTTTTAATTGCCGGTGGAAACGCTCAACCATACCATTGGCCTGAGGGTGGTAAGTTGTCGTCTTAACGTGTTGGCAACCGAGCGTAGCGAGTAGGCTGCCAAAAGCGCCGTCAAAGTGTGGACCGCGATCGGTGGTTACTATTGCCGGGCAACCGAAATGACCAACCCAACCGGTCAGAAAAGCTTTCGCGGCCTCTTCCGAGGTGGGACGAGGGATAGGGATGGCCTGCGGCCAGCGAGTAAAACGATCCACGCATGTGAGTATGTAAACGTACCCAAGTGAAGGTGGGAGTGGTCCTACGAGGTCGACGTGCACATGATGAAAACGTGTTTCGGGTTCTGGGAACCTGGCTAACGCCGCATTAGTGTGCCTATGGGTCTTAACACGTTGGCACTGCAGACAAGCACGAGCCCATTGACGGACATCTCGTTTGACATTGTGCCAAACAAAACGCGCAGTTATCAGTTTCACCGAGGCAGTCACACCCGGATGAGCCAGATTATGGAGTGTCAGGAACGTAGGATAACGGTGGGCAGCAGGAACTACTGGCCTAGGGCGACCTTGCGACACATCGCACACGATGGTATTCTGGGAAGCTGGGATAGGCACTGTGGTTAAACTCAAAGAACCGTTTTGTCGAAGTCGTTCGATGTCAGGGTCCATAGTTTGAGCCTGTGCCATTGCGTTTAAGTTGATATTAGGCGTTTGTGACAGACTTAGTTGATATACGCGCGATAAGGCGTCTGCGACGGGATTAAGTACCCCAGAGACGTGTCGTATTTCCACAGTAAACTGTGAGACAAAGTCTAAGTGGCGAATCTCGCGTGGTGAGTATCGATCCGAAGCTGACTTTAGTGCGTAAACCAAAGGCTTGTGGTCTGTAAACACCGTGAACGAACGGCCTTCGAGTGCGTGTCGAAAATGACGAATTCCCAAGTAGATGGCTAATAACTCTCTACCGAACGTGCTGTACCTTGATTCCGCGGGTTGTAGGCGCTTGGAGAAGAATGCTAAAGGTTGCCAAGATTCATCTACGAACTGTTGCAGTACTGCTCCAACCGCTGTGTCCGAGGCATCCGTCACTACCGAAATAGGAGCCAAAGGGTCGGGGTGTGTAAGGAGTGCTGTGTTGGCGACAGCATCCTTGACCAAGGCAAAAGCGGCTTGTGCCGTGTCGGGAAACACGAACTTCAGCTTACCTCCGCGCAACAGGTCGGTGAGGGGTTGCATCATTTCCGCACAGTGAGGAATAAATCGGCGGTAGAAATTCACCAGGCCGGCAAACTGACACAACTGGCGAAAAGATTGGGGTTCAGGGTAGTCGCGAATAGCGGAAACTTTATCTGACAGAGGGCAGATACCCGAGGATGAAATGGAATGTCCTATGAAAGTGATATCAGACCGGCCTAATTCGCATTTCGCGATATTGATCGTAACGCCGTGCTGGCTAAGGCGTTCGAAAAGTGCTCGTAAGTGTGTAGCGTGCTCGTGCTCTGAAGAACTCGCCACCAAAATATCATCCAGGTATACGTGGACATTTTTCAAACCACGAGTTGCCTCGTGCATGAACCGTTGAAAGGTCTGGGCTGCATTGCTGAGTCCAAACGGCATTCTCAGAGACTCGAACAGCCCGAAAGGTGTAGTGACGGCAGTTTTAGGGATATCAGCCTCTGCTACCGGGATCTGGTTGTACGCCCGAACCAAATCGATACGGCTGAAGACGGAGCAACCTGATAAAAACGAAGTAAGGTCCTGTATATGGGGAATCGGGTATCGGTCCGGGACGGTGACTTTGTTAAGCGCTTTGTAATCACCACAGGGTCGCCAGTCGCCAATAGACTTAGGAACCATATGAAGAGGGGAAGGTTCAAGGGCTACTAGAAGGGCGTATTATACCCAGTTCTAGCATATGTTCGAATTCAGCCTGTGCAATACGAAGCTTGTCTGGTGCTAACCGACGCGGCTTACTGAACACTGGGGGTCCCTTAGTATCGATATGGTGAGTGACACTGGTCGTCACCGCTGGGAGAGGCCCGGCCTGCCGAAACATGGCTGGGTAGGCGGCGATGAGTTCGCTATAAGGTTCGTGTGCCGGTGGTTGGACGTAAAAAGGCGTGACGTGGTTCACTCGCGAATTACAACCCGCAACAGCGAGAGTGGTCTGACGATCCACCACTCTGCGGCGCCGTGCATCAACTAACAAGTCAAAATGCTGCAGGAAATCAATGCCTAGAATTGGGTACGGGACATCGGCGATGATGAATACCCAACGAAAATTACGCTTCAAACCTAAGTTTAAGGTGAGCGACCGCTGGCCAAACGTTGGGATGGCCGTGCCATTGGCAGCGCGTAGTGTTTGGGCCTGCGGTGTGCTATTGTCGTCTTTCGCTCGGGGGAGGACGCTCACTTCGGCACCGGTATCTACAAGAAATAGGTTATTTGAAATGATGTCCCTTACGTTCAAAAGACGACTATTGTTGTGATACCCGGCTTCGTGGGTCGCCACCACGGGCCGGGGGTTTAGTTTCCCTGATGAGCACCGGGAAACGTACACCCTCGTTCGCATCGTTCGGCTCCCTCACCGAAGCGACTGTGGTATTTACAATACCCTTCTTTTGAAGAACCGACGAAACGTCGTCGCAATGACGGACTATGGAGCCTAGGTGAGCGTGCGCGGTGCCGCTCCTGTGACCCACTTCTAACTGCTAAGCGTTGCAGGCTCGCGTCAGTTCTAGACAAAACTGACGCGAGGTCGTTAGATGTTGGCAGGGCAGGCACCGTTGTGACGGAGGACCTGGTTACTCTAGCTACAGCGGGGTTGTATCGTGACATAATGTCATCAGCTATCGCTGCAGTTTCCTCTAGCGAGCATTTGCGCGTGGCACTTAGTAAAACTGGAATGTTATGCGGCAAACGCTGCAGCCAAAGTTCCCTCAAGAGCGGGTCCTCGCCTATCGTCGGTCCTCTCAAGCGCTGCATCTCACGCAGCAGTTCGGAGGGCTTCCTACTTCCAAGCTCAACGTTTTGAAGTTGTTGCATACGTTGGTCTTGCTTTGGGGTCGTTCGGGCAATGACAGCCTCCTTTAAAGCCTCGTAGCTTCGGGAAGAGATTATTACGTCCCTTACTTGCACTGTGACCTCCGGCGGGAGGCGGCCTGCTACCCACCTGAAACGGCTGGCGTCACTGATTATACGGCAGTTTTCGAATTCTAACTCAACCAGGGTGAACCAGAGTTCTGGATCAGCAGGCGTGAATGCCGGTATGTGCAGCGTGATCGCCCCAACGGTGGGGTCTGAACAGGATTTCCGTTCGGCAGACATAGCGATTACTTTATGGAATACAGACGGGAAAAGAAATCAACAAAAAATGAGGCACTATAGTCTTCGCGAAAAAAAAAATCGCGACGAATTAGACACACAAAATATATAGGTACGAAAAAAAAATTATTTGGTAAACCAACCAAAAAAATTCAAGATAGGGAAACAATAAAACACACAAAAACGTACGCAGACGGGACCATGAACGGTAGAAAACAAGGAAACTCACGTGACCTGCGGATCACGTCGGGCTCACCAATTGTAAGGTTGGTTAGACCTTACTTCGCGGTTTCCTTAGTAAACGCGTGCTTCGGTCCTTCGTACTGCGAGGACCACCCGTGCGTTACTCTAATGTGCAGCACTGTACGAATATGTTAACCAGAACAGTATTCTCCGCGCCCCGTGAGAACGAGAAGGCCATTGGGAGAGATAGTGGTTAGCGTATATTTCAGGAGTGTGCGTGAGAGCGTGCGCAAGAGCAACGGTCAAATGGCAACCGCGCTTGGCAGTCAGCGTTCAGTTACACAATAAACGTGGTAAAAGTATGAACGAAGATGGCAACCGCTACACGATGCACTAGTGGATGCAAGATCAGATTGTGAAACGTTACTCAAGTTTGTTAAACGGCAGTTTCATACTTCAGCAACATTACGGTAAAACTGGTCGGATTTTGAACAAAGCCAAATGATACACGTCCATTCACGAGTAATTACTTTTAGATGAGTTTTAATGTTTCGGACCCAATACCGGCAAACAACCGGGCCAATACCCTCAGCTTACAATTTGATATATGCCCATCGCTCATTGCTTTCCCATTAGCCTTGCTCTCCATTATCCCTCTCAACCTGGTCAATCGATCCCAGACAACATGATATCTACGGCTGTGTGGCCTTGCTAATATAACTCGTGCCAGTTCCAACGGTGTGGGGCTCGGTCAGATCCTCAGTCTTAGCCAGCGAACATCGGGTGAGCAGGACCTCTGCAACGATGTGCGGGTCACACCCCGTTCCACCAAAGTCGGTTTCCGCCCAGACAGCACAGGGGGACACTCGACCGTCACCTGAGTGTCCCCTAGGGGACGGTCGCAGGGAGGCAGTGCAATTCCCCCCAAAACAACTGAAACCTACGTAAAACCGGAGATCCCGTCACAAATGCAAAAGTTTTCGAACGAGAGTCTCTGTTAAGCCACATTTCCGAATATTTAGTAGCTTGGTCCCCATTGGATTCAGATACAGAAATCTCTAGAATCGTGAATGCGTAAGAATTCTGAACCTAATAATATATGTTAAAAAACGTAGTAAAAAAAATTTTGACATTTACTGTCCATTTCATAGCGTATTATAAATTTAGATGTCCTGTTTGTTTTAATGCATTCCCATCATGGCGGCCAACTTTTGGCGGTGGCTGTTCTTTGTCGCCTCTGAGACTTCACTGCTAGACATTGCGCTGTGTGTGGTCGGTTTCTAACTTTCTTCGGACGGTAAATCCCATTTACTTTTACTTGTCTGTTCGTCCGTAGATGAAAAAGATGCACCCAAAATTGCGTGGCTGTTCCAGAACTACAATATGGAGGCGCAAGAAGCTGATCTCAGTTCGCTGGGTTATTGGGGGCGATTTCAACTCGTCCCTCATATGCGATGATGGTGTAAAAAGTTAGCTGATATGAAGTTCGTTACAAATTAGCAGGCATATGTTCCGTTTCAACGAACAACGAGTCCGACGATTTAATTGATGACATCGACAGTCCTGAAGAATCGAAGGCCTCATCGGTAGCAGTTGAGGAGCAACAAGTCATAGCTGCTACAACCTCTACCGCTGTTAGGTAATGCACACTGGATTTCTAAATGTGGGTAGTCGTGAGAACACGATGAGGGATAACACGTACATGCCAGAGGAGTGGGAGTCAACTTTTTTGGCTGCGACCACCTTCACGAAAAGTAAGCTTTATGGTGATCAGCAGTGTGTGCAACAGAATCATTATTTATAGATGGAGAAGTGAAATTTACAACACTGGCCAAAATGATAACTGCCCTCACAGAAGGTAACTGAATTCATAATCCTAATTTTTTCAGTTGTTACTTCGGCTAAGGATGTTGTGAGGCAGGCTGCTATACAAATGAAATCACCAATGGCCGACTTGCGGATTTTATTACGAGCTCTGAGACAGTTGAAGATCGAATTGCCATTGGATCCGAGGCCATTGTTGGGGACGCCTAGGAGAATCCAAAAGAAAAACGTTGGCGACGGCAGATACGTACATTTTGGGCTAAGTGAAAACTTGCAACGAGCCTCGGAGTGTGGACCTCTCACACCCGGCAGCTGCGTTTATATCCAGTTGCACATTGATGGTATGAGCTTGTTTCGTGGCTCATCGCACCAGTTGTGGCCTATATTGTGTCGCCTCTTGGACCCTACGTCGCTAGTTTTTATCGTTGGTGTATATTGTGGAATGTCCAAACCTACCGACGTGCATCGATATTTGGAAGACTTGATACGGGAATTGGCGTCATTATTATCCAACGGCATCATCTTCACAATGCCGGCTCCCCACTTCTAACCCCTGTTTAGACTCCTTCACTTCTATACACGACAACCCTGTCGTTATGAGTCCACTTAATGACGTTTACCACCTCGGTAGTGTTAGCCATCAACACCCGCAGATGGTTGTTCCCACTCCACACCATGACGGTACAGTTGCACTTAACTTGCTTCTCATTAACGCTCGCTCATTACTGAATAAAACCCATACTCTCCGTAATATAGTACTGTCTTCCGACTTCGACATCATTGTCATAACCGAAACCTGGCTAAATGATTCTGTCCCATTGGAACAAATTTCTATTGCTGGTTATCAAACCTTCATGAAAAATCGTCGTCGTCGTGGAGGAGGCTGTCTTATCCACGTTAAAAACAGCTTGCCTACCATTCCTCTCTCTGATCCAATACTGGACTCAATTCAGGACTCAATATGGGTAACGGTTCTTCTGGCCAACTCTCCACTCCATATCGGCTGCGTTTATCGACCACCCAATTCAAACACCACGGACCTCGCCCACGTAGTCAAAGCCTTTGACCACTTTGCACTATTACCCTCCTCGTCAAAAATCGTTGCTGGTGATTTCAATGCACCTAATATCTGTTGGGACACCATGTCATCACCCCAATACTTCACGAGCTTCGTTTCGACCATACGCGCAGGGCGCTGGGTCCAGCACGTAATGACACCAACCAGAGGTAACAGCATACTAGACCTGATATTTACCATTGGCCTATCGGACGTGATGACTACCGCCCTCAACCCTTTCCCAGGCAGTGACCACAGAATGGTATCTTGCAGATTCACAGCCGGGCCCATAGACCCCATATGTAGCTCATCTCAACAGCCCCTGCACACGATCAACTGGATGAACCTCAAGCCTATGCTTCGATCCCTCAACTGGGATGACTACTTCCTACAGCACAACACTCAGCTCGCCAGTGACGTACTGTACCATAAGCTACATAGCTGCTTGTCAGCAATCACCACCATCGGGACCAACCGTTCTCAAGCCCGCGGCTCCTACCAAACAAGGCTGCAAAATAAACATGCAAAACTGCAGAAGATCTACAATAAAACCAAGGACTTCTCCATACTATTGCAACTTCACTCTCTCTCTGTCACCATCAGTCTTCGGACTAATGAACTGCTGAGAAAGCAGGAGCTGTCGGCCTTGAATTCCTTCGACAGATCGTACCGATTGTCCCGACTGCTGAAGAGCAGAAATCAGAGAGAGCCTACAGGGATACCATATCTAATTTTGGGAAACAGCACGCATATTAAATCTGCAGCTGAAATCGCTGAGGCCCTCAATACCTTCTTTTCAGAATCCATGACCACTGACGCCACTGTAAACCCGCCACCCGTACCCCTCATCACTGAGCAAGTTCTCTCTGACATTGAATTTAGTTTGAACGATGTGACCCACCTGCTGCTGCGTGTTAGACCCTCCTCCCGCCCTGGCTATGACGGCATCCCCCCAGCACTCTTTCATCTTGGTGGAACTGACGCCGCGGCTATCTTTATGAATCTCTATAACTTATCCCTTAAAAATGGCACTTTTCCATCCCAGTGGAAAACTTCAACCATTATTCCTATCCACAAAAAGGGTCCAGTGCATGACCCTTCAAATTATCGTCCTATTAACCATACCCCTTTGGCTGCCAGGATAATGGAGCGTTTGATTAAGCAGCGGATGTCCGATTATCTCATTTCGCATAACCTTATTCACAGCGGTCAACATGGCTTCCTAAAGTCACGTTCTTGTACCACATGCCAGTTTGATTTCTTCAATCTACTGACCACGGCAGCCGACGACGGAAAATCTATGATTATCATCTACCTCGATGTGACCAAGGCATTTGACCGAGTTCCTCACTCCCGGTTGTTAACAAAACTCCGGGCCTACGGTATCCATGACCCGCTTTTATCATGGATCACTTCCTACCTGTCGGATGGAACCCAGGTTGTATATGCTAATGGTCATCTATCGCAACCGACGCCTGTCACTAGTGGAGTCATACAAGGAAGTGTACTTGGTCCGCTATTTTTCTTACTCTATATTACCGACATTTTCTCGATTGTGCAACACGGCACACCTTTCCTGTTCGCCGACGACATCAAAATCGTTTATGAGTTCCGCCATCAAGATTTGAGTACAGCGCTGTCTGAAATAGGTAATGATCTTGAGGAACTTGATCGATGGTGCACTTCATGGCAGATGTGCTTCTCGACATCCAAAAGTTTCTACACAACCTACAGATGTCAAGTCCCCCTCGGAACTCTGTCACTGAACCAAGTACCCATCACCCCAAGCTCATCAGTAAAGGATCTTGGGCTTCGATACACTAACAATCTACAATTCTCGGAACATGTCTCATTTCAGACGGCCAGGGCCAGACAGATAATAGGACTAGTCCTCAGATCATTCAAAATGAAACATAGTATTCTTCTTACATACCAATCCCATGCTAGACCCCACCTCGAATATTGCCCTATAATCTTCTCCGGAATATCTAAATCTGATAGAATACGCCTGGAGAAAGTTCAGCGCACCTTCACCAAGAAGCTCATAGGATACTCTTCTCCACTGAGCTATAAAGAGCGATGCACTCTATTAAAACTTGACCCCGTATGGCTTAGACATGTCAGGCTTAATTTGTGTTTTCTATATAGACTTATTCATCGCTCTGCGTTCACTTCTACCAACTCTGTACAATTTTCACTACCCTCATCTTATCCTCTGCGCCACAGAGACTTCAGTCTGACCATCCCACAGTCCAGGCTGGCAATAAGATCCAACTTCTTTCTCATTAAATATTCAAAGCTTTGGAATAAGCTACCCCTGACCATTCGCAAATGTACGTCAATAACCCAGTTTAGCCATGCCCTTAAATCACAACTTACCGTTAGTCATATGATATCTTTGACTAACGCCAGCATATCTGAGGATCGAGCCTATGAAGAAGGCATCGAACTTTAGAACCCTAGCTTCAGCCTCTCCTCCCGCTTTCTGCTATCCGTCGAGCTGGCCTTCAAAAACGGGTTCCACTACTAGGATCATGGCACCATACCTCAAGCCTACCATTTTCTGTCTAACGACAGACGCCAGACGTAACATTCATTATCATTTTTTACGTACAACCTACATTGCAGAAGGATACAGTTTTGTCGTTTACAACTATAGGTAGCTAGATGCCTGCCGGTTCTCGCTACTCACCTGACCCCTTTACAACCCTGCCTCATCTAATTCAGTAGCCGGTCTTCACAACTTTGTCTAAACGATTACTGCCTCTTTCGCTATATAGCACTAGGGCTGCCATGTAAAACAACTTTCCTCTAACCGAAGGTTTTTAGTCATTGATGTTTTCCCCTAGCACCAAATTGTTCAGTGGTGCTGGGTCCTAAGATATTAAGCCCCACCACCCAATACTTCGCTCCTTGATCCTTCGACTCTTCTCTTATTTATTGTGGCTTCCGCTCCTCTCAGCTTCCTTGCCTGGCCGTAATTCGCATGTAGATATTATTTTATATATAAACATATATGTAAGAACGTAGAGAAAAGCGCCCGTATTCTTCGCCCAAGTATGTTTTCCCCCCTTTTCGTAAGAAAGCGGCATTCCTCTTGTCCTAGAATCCGGCCTACTCTCCAGTTTACAGCCTTAACGAACAGCAACCTGCAGCATTAGACCTGTAGATACCCCACGATAGGATTTGTCATACATCTTCCGGATCTATCATATAAGCTAGCCATTCGGGTTCTGGTGTGTCCTAGCTGCTTCTTTGTGACCTGTAAAACACCACTGTGGGATTCGTCATATATCCCCTAGACCTACTATGCAAACTTGCCATTCGAGGTTCTTCGTGTTGCCCAGCAGCTTTCTCACGTAGCCCTCAGACCCTAGTCCAAATGCACTTCCTCGATTTTATTAACTCATAAAGATAAGACTTCCCGGTGAACGGCCGATTCGGTAACCAATAACTTTGCCTAGTAGTATAATACCAGTTAGCCCTCACGAACACCGAACCACAATACCAACGACCCCACATTTAACTAAGACCATTGTGCCTCATTTCCAACATCCGTACTCTCGTTATTTTGCTCACGCTAACCCTCAGCTGGAACATCTCCCAGACTGCGATCCTCCCTTTTTCAATTTCAGAACCACCCGGCCATCACGTTGCCTGGCTGTAATATATCGTGAAGACAGCTTGTCTTTTTCTCTGCCCGTCTACAACCACACAAAAGGCTGGCTACCGCGAATACGATCTAGCAACGGGGTTCACCCAAAACAAGTCCTGGTATCACTGCATACGTTACTCTGAGGCTTACTGAAGAATTCTCACTACAAGGCCCTCCCGATTTCGAAGCTGCCGTGCGAGGACTTCTAATTATACTGTGATCGGTCCAGATTCGGCGATGCCCGCCTCTCTTCCATGAGAAAGCGAACAAAACCGCAGTCAACCCTTGCCCAAAAAGCCCAACATGGACACAGAAAACCCACAAGAAACTCAACAAAATGATGTATTTGCCAATTTACCAGCATAACCTGCCTATTGCAAAGGTCTTTACTCTTGTCTTGCCTTATTTTGTTCCGCATGGACACGACATTCCGATTGTTGCTTATTCCTTCCTGGAACTCCATCCATCCTCCACCAGCGGCGAACTGCTGACACCAGATGACACACATCACCTCTCACGAAAATTGTCTCACCTTTTCAAGGGGTACTATTCCTTTTCACATCCGCAAGTCTATGAAAATTAGTATTCCTCTGCGAACCTTCGTGAAATTCTTCCCTGCCTCCTTTGTCTCAACGTCAATTACCTTTTTAAGTGAACATGAATATGCAGTGCCGACCTTTTCCTCGCATTATTCTTGTAAATATCGTATTTCCTGCGTCCTAAGCCAATGTCCGTCTGAACCTTCCTATATCCGGCTGATTCACTACTATTGCCGCCGTTGACTTGAAATCAATTAGTGTTCGCCGTGTGTTCTTTGCTCGTTTTGATTCATTAAAACTCTCGGCAGCCTTATTCCATTGTTACCGTGATTTGCTAATCTCTCCTTCAATTTTGTGAAATTTTCCATTTCATTCAGTGATATTGTAAACTCTGATCATGCTTACATGCGTGCTTCTCGACCACGGTCCAGAAATATACCATTATTATTATTATTATTATTATTCGTGGAAGTGGTGTTCATTGCAGAACTGTATTGCGGAGTGTTGTGGCAGATAATCCAGCCAAGGCAATGCTTAAGCAGGTTAAGCATCATTCTGGGTTATAAAGCTGCCACAGATGCACACAAAGCGGCTATTGCGTCCATCGCCGTCTCATTTTCCCATCAAGCACGGGAAGATTACGCAATGACATTGACTTTCGAAATCGTCGCCAACGCAGTCATCATACTGGAAGTTCCCCGTTCGAAGTACTACCGGTAGATATGATAGATAGTTTCCTAACGACTACATGCACAGTGTCTGTTTTGGAATAATGCGACTATTAATAGGTCTTTGGAGTAAATCGACGATGCTGTGCGTTGTCAAAGACTTCTCGAAGAATTGTCGTAACTACCATCTTCCGACGCTACAGCGGCGATGGATTTCTTTGCTAAAAGGAAAAGGTATGCGAACTTACGTTGACAGAATACCTTTTTCAGGAAACCGAAACACTTTTCAGATACCAGTTTCGACGAGGAACCCAAGCGATGGAAAACAGTACCAGTTGACATTGATCTGTCGCCACCGCCGGTTCTCGAAGATATGTCCACCGCAACATCTCCGAAACGGAGTCAACCGGAGGCAACTGCTAATGTCAGCTATCTTTGGGGTCCAGTAGTCACCACGTACGTATTTATCTATTTTTATAACGTGTTCAGATCTTAAGTCACCACTCATTCTATTATACCGGCAACATCAACCCCTATTCGAGACACTGGGAGGCACTTTGTACAGTACGTGCATGTTTAAAATAGCTTGTCACCTTTTCTACATTTAGGAAAACGGAAACAGTAACGAAGGTGAAAAACACAACAGACAGAGTTTCGGAACACGTTACCTATGGAAAAACTTTGGTTGGTATGTCTAACTTCGGATGTTGCGTTCATTGATTACAGCTATGGTGAATGATCTTCATTCATTCATTCTTCATTCTTCATAATAGAGGCAGAGGGTATCTCTCCCGTGTAAGCCTCCTCTCCACAGCTCAGTGATGTAGACTCATGTGTGTCTCCCACCACCTCTTTAGAAATACGTCCAGAAGGCGCTTGAACAATGTGACGTGGGGCTCTTCCACCACTTCGGCTGGCAGCGAGTTCCATAGATTGGTCACCCTCCGAGATAGACGGTACACCAGAGGGGGGCCCACCGAGTGCAGTTTCTTTAGAGTTAGCGGGTGTCCCCTCGTACGGCCATGTCCGCGGAGAGGGAGCTCTGCACGTAGTTCTGAACCGAAGTAGCCTCTGATGACACGCCTGGTAAAGATCAGGTCCCCCCGGACTCTCCGATAGGCCACTGGAAACAGCCCTGTGATCTTCAGCCGCTCTTCGTAGCTGACCCCACGTAGCCCTCCGATAAGGCGGGTTGCGCCTCTCTGTACTCTTTCCAACTTTGCCACCTCTGCCAACGTACAAGGGAAAACTGCTGGCCCCCCGTATTCCAGCCTGGGACGCACATGGGTTGCATACAGCACCTTGAAGGCTTTGAGTGAGAGATGGCCGAATGAACGAGTTATCGGCCCCAGGATACTCCACGCTGAAGAACAGACTCTATCAGTATTGTGCTTCGCTTTTAGTGACGAGGCCACCATCACTCCAAGATCTTTTTCGCAGACAGAGCGCCGGAGGGGTGCCCCGTGTATATTGTACATCCCACTGCTGGACGGTGCTCCTACTCGCATATGCGCACACTTGTCCGTGTTGACTGGTAGTGACCACAGATCTGACTATCTCTCAAGGGCTCTGATGTCCTCCTGAAGAACGAGCTCGTCAGCGTATGACGTAATCGTGCGCCAGATCTTTAGGTCGTCTGCGTAAATGAGGCACGGCGATTGAAAAACTGGTGGTAGGTCATTGATATAGGCCAGGAAGAGGAGCGGACCCAGAACCGATCCTTGTGTAACACCTCTAGTTGCCACTTGCCAAGTTGACAGTGACTGTGCTACTCGTACTGCAAAGGTTCGGCCTTTGAGAAAGTCCTCTATCCACAGAATCAAGGGGTCTACTACACCAAGAGCCTTAAGCTCACCTAATAGACGGTCATGCGGAACTTTGCCAAAAGCTTTGCTAGAATCCACGAAGGTTACTTCCGTAGGGTGTCCTTTGGCCTTGGCTATCGTCTAGCGTTCTCGTGCGATTACCAAGTTTGTTAGGCACGACCTGCTTTTCCAAAAACCATGTTGTTGTCGGCTAATAAGGTCGTATACCCCAATATGGTCCCGGATTCGCGTTGCCAGTAGGCGCTCCATAACCTTTCCTATCACCGGTGTTAGACTGACAGGTCGGTAGTTGACAGTCTCAGGTTTTGCCCCACCTTTTTACAGTGGCACGATGACCGCTTTCTTCCATTCTTGAGGGAGCTGTCCCGCTGCTAAAGACGCGTTGAACAGTCGTGTGACTGCTTGAGTTAACACATCGGCCAGTTCCTTTACCACCAACGGATGAACGCCATCAGGTCCGGGGGATTGGTTGACTCTAATGATGCGCATGGTTGCCGCCACTTCTTCCTCGGTGAGTTCTTGACAAGACATTTGGGGGGCTCCCCCGGCAATGTGTGAGGGACGACTGTGCCTCTGTTCAGGAGCATAGACTGACAAGTAGTGTCTCACCAGTATCTCTGACTTGTGTTCATCTGTAACTCCCAGCGAATGTCCGTCCTGTAGGGCTGAGATTGCAGTCGTGGTACGCGTTCTCCGTCGCAGATATGCGAAAAGTCGCTTGGGTGCTTGTACCGAGTCCATTGCTAACGTCTCCTCGAAGATACGTCGCTTTTCTCGTTTCATTTGAGTACACTGGTTCCGGATGTTGCGGTATCGATCATATCCTTCTCCAGTCGCTTGACATTGTTTCCATGCTCGGTTCCGACGCTTTAAAAGACGCCTAAGTTGCGAGTCAAACCAAAGTGGGCCTTTCGCATGCGGCCGCTGTCCGGATGGTGGAGCAAAAGTCTGGCATGACTGAAGGATTTCATCTCGGATTACCTCCCAAGCCTGGTCTATGTCATACGGTTCTGGCGGATACCACATCACTGAGGATGCAGCCTCCCTGACTCGTTGGAACGACATTCGCCAGACGTTGAGTCCGCCCCGTGGTCTGGGGACAAACGTCGCTCCTCTCTTCCAGCTGATGGTCAATACTGCATGGTCACTGCACCCTAGTGGCGGTAGGTACTCGATCTGATCAACATCGGACCGTCTTGAAGATATCATCAGATCTAGGATAGACGTGTGGTGATCCTGGGTTCGGGTCGGCTTTCTGACGTGTTGGTACAAGGAAAGTTCCAGCACCGTTGAAAGAAGCTCGCGGGAAAATGAATCCGCTCCTGCAGTGCACCGCAAGTTCTCCCAGTTCACATTCGGCGAGTTGAAGTCACTCAAAATTGGACAATGACCATCGCCCGCCCAACGTCTTACTCCAGTCAGTGCTTCCCGTGGGTCTGCTTCTGGTGACCGATAAATGACTCCGACAGACTCAAATCCACTGGGTGTCAACTTCACGCGACACCAAAGCGATTCTTCAAAGCCCTCCGGGTCTATCAGGCGATCAAACTGTAGCGAAGGGACGTCAGCTCGAATGTAAATCGCCACGCCGCCTCCTCACCTAGCTTGGCTCCTATCAGCACGGTAAAGTGTGTATCCTGGGATAGCTACTTCCGAGTCCTGCACCCCACTGGTAAGCCACGTCTCCGTCACGTCGACCAATGTTGGCGAGTGCTGAACCACCCATGCCTCGAGCTCATCTCGCTTGTTCAACAGACTCCTGACATTAGACGACATGATAAGTGCATGCCCTCTTCTGTCTTCCCTCTTCTTACCGACCCTCATTGCACCTCCACCGCAGGGGCCGCCTGGTTGATGATGTCGGTGAGATTGAACGGATCCCATCTCAGTTGAAGACGCCTCCGCTGAACACGAAAATCCCGGATAAGAAGACCTGATTCACCATTGGCCTGGCGTTCGCGGAGCTCTCTCAGGGCTAACCGGTGCCTCTCCCTTTCCTCGGGGTCAAGATCTCGAAGGAGTCGTTGTTTTTCTCCTTTTATTCTGTAGGACCGCTGTAGGACCCAGCGACATTCCTCATCGGAACCCAAGACCACCTTGAGCGGACGAGGGTTACCATTGTCATTTATTTTCCCTAATCGAAAGACGGCTTTGACCTTTACGTTATTTGCGAGGTTTTCCTCATTCGTGGAGGATATTTTGGCAAATATGTCCCGTAGTAGAGACACGTCGTGCTCTAACCTACTTTGAGGCTCCGACTCGGTTGATTCCGAAAGATTCACGACTAGGAAGCATTGGGTCCAAGGTGGCGGCGTCATCCGTTGACGTGGCTTTACTGTTTTCCATTGACTCGTGGTTTCCGTCTGCCCTGGATCGGGGCCTGTGTCTCCGCCGGCTGCATTCGATACTTCCGGAACATTAGTTTTGTCTTCCGAGTGTACAGCTACTTCGGCTTTGTCTGTGACCACAGACTTCTTTCGGCGTTGCTTCTTCACTGCTCTTAATGGGTTGTTCGTAGCGCCTGAAGCTACTTCTGCGTGGGACCTGGGGCTCGTTGCACACGGTACCGCGGGTGCCTGGTTCGCCGCTGAATCAGCTTCATCTCTTTTTGTTTTATTTGCGGTGGTACAATCTGTGCATAGAATTTGCAGGAATGGGGAGATGCAGGAACTCAGCCACTCATACTTGTCCTTGTCGATTTTAGTACACTTCAGGTGAATCCACCCCTCGCAAAAATCACACATCAGGGCTTTGACCCGGAGGCCAATATTTTTCTTCCATACCAAACACGCACATTGATCCTCAGAGGTAACTGAACTCATAATGTTTATAAATCCGCTGAGAAGCCACAAATATCACAGGACAATATATCTCCACGAGGCACAACGGTAGACACCCGGTGTAACGCAGTTCACGTGAACTGCGTTGTCGGAACTACCATCTTCCGACGCTACAGCGGCGATGGATTTCTTTGCTAAAAGGAAAAGGTATGCGAACTTACGTTGACAGAATACCTTTTTCAGGAAACCGAAACACTTTTCAGATACCAGTTCCGACGAGGAACCCAAGCGATGGAAAACAGTACCAGTTGACATTGATCTGTCGCCACCGCCGGTTCTCGAAGATATGTCCACCGCAACATCTCCGAAACGGAGTCAACCGGAGGCAACTGCTAATGTCAGCTATCTTTGGGGTCCAGTAGTCACCACGTACGTATTTATCTATTTTTATAACGTGTTCAGATCTTAAGTCACCACTCATTCTATTATACCGGCAACATCAACCCCTATTCGAGACACTGGGAGGCACTTTGTACAGTACGTGCATGTTTAAAATAGCTTGTCACCTTTTCTACATTTAGGAAAACGGAAACAGTAACGAAGGTGAAAAACACAACAGACAGAGTTTCGGAACACGTTACCTATGGAAAAACTTTGGTTGGTATGTCTAACTTCGGATGTTGCGTTCATTGATTACAGCTATGTTGAATGATCTAACCAATCGGGTTGTGGAACTTCAAAAAACAATAAGGCACGTCAAATCCAAACTCTGCGGGTTTGAACATGTTGCCGGTGCATCCGTACAGTTCATGCATTGCTCTATTCCTGTGCGAAACGCATGGGAGTTCAAGAGGTTGAATGAAAAATTGGAAGATTAAACTTTCTACGAACAAATGGTAACTTATATTGTTCATAATTTTCTGACTAGCAGTTGCATTTCCTTGTTGCAACGGGAACGCGAACAGTTGGGGATTGTGTACGTCAGATAATTCCTTCACTGATCGCCGACTGTTTTTTGCAGAAATTAGACTGGCGCGGTTTCCACGGTTGCCAATCATTTGCCAAAACAAGAGTCTGTAGAATAACTGTCGGTGAGTATGCCGGTCCGTGTTATCCTATCCCTCATTCGTAGACGCAGTAACGAGGCACAGTTTTTCCGGAGGTACAACACTTTTATAAACGAAAAGATCCGACGTTGGATTCAAAGGTGCAGACCGACTGAGGTTACTAGCACTGATTCGCCATTTCAGGACGTGGCCGTCCAAATCGACAGAGAGTGGGGTAAGTTCCGACCTGACTTAGCGTAATGCAGGCCTCAAACAGCTGACGGATTAACTTTTGCAAGGAAATTGAATAAAAACACCGTAAAAGTGTGCTTTATAGAAAAGTTCATTGTTAATTTTTGTTGAAACTTGTTTCTCTTGGTCAAATCTCGGTAATTAGCTCTCCCGTTATTGGCTTAGCCGTTGCAGCTTGTTGATTGGGTTATTGGTCATATATAACCCGTAACCCTAGGCTCGATGTTCACTTGCCTTTTCTTCCCCGCACTGTCCGGTTCTCGATATGGAGCGAAAGATCGCTGATGATTCTGCCCAGTTCTGTGCAACGGTTAAGAAGATGTGCCCGAATTTGGATGCGTTTAGATCTTATTTTCGGGACTTCCAATTAACCACTTGTTCGAGTTTTTACGTATACGACTCACGAACAAGGGAAATGGCAAGTAAACGTGGTATAATTTTACCACCTGGCACGCAGTACTGTTTCATCAAATATTGCTGCGTCCATCGGAGAAGAAGTAACTGCTCTGGAAGAAGGTAATTTGTTTTCTTACTTGTTCCTAATGGAAACTGTTTGCAGATACCCCAACCTTGGTTGTCAAGCATTCGTCTCGGTGCGCGCCGTCGGCTCATCCTACATGGTGTCGCAGTGGGCCATGGTCCATAACCACGACTTACAACGAGAGACCGAGGGTTATTACGTCCGTAACCGCCGCTTGACCAGTTACCAAGAGAGTCACGTGTTTAGTATGATGGAGAGTTTTCGTAATACTGCCGAGCTTAGGGATTACACCCGACGAATATTTAGCCGTCGCCTTCGTGGTCACGACTTTCTCTCCATATGGAAAAGGTTAGGTTCCGTTGACCTCACTAAGGATGCAACTCGTGTAGGTGGGTTATTGAGACATTGGGGGTATTCATGGGTCATTAGTGACGATAGCATGATTAGGTTTGTTCTCTTTGTTCCCCTTGTAAATAACGAGCTCGTCGGCAGGTTCGATGACGTAATGTCAGCCGATGCCACGCATCAAATGAATTACGGTGGGTATGTCTTGGGTCACGTTATGGTCGTAGACGACACCGGCTTGGGACACAGTATTTTGTATGCTCTTATGCCCAACGAAAGCGGCAGTAGCTACGAAAAAGCCGTTGAGTTTTTGGCTCAATCTCTGCCTCAGACCAGAAATTGCAAAACCATAGTTGTAGACCGTAGTCTGGCGCAGTATAACGCTCTGAGGACACAGTATCTGGAGTCGCAGGTTGTATTCTGTAGGTTCCACGTCGTAAAGGATATGCGTCGGAGATGTGGTCTGCTCTCACACGTCTCCATCACAGATCGAGGTAGGATATTCCTGAGTGTCCCTTTTTTGTTTCAAAGGGGACACTCAGGTGACGGTCGGAGGACACTCAGGGGACGGCCAGGGGACACTCAGATGACGTTCAGGCGACGCTCAGGTGACGGTCGTGCTGCTTGGGCGGATTAGGTATCCAGTGTGCGGTCTACCCCAGTCAATAGCGCCTGTTGCGAGATACAAAACAAGATTTACGCTTGCATTCCGGCAAATACCCTTTTACCGCGACGATCCATTACTACATTCATTTTCTTCTATCGAACAGGCTTTTGATATCGCCATTAAACCATGCAAAATTTAACACTGCATCAACGTGCAGTAGGTTGAATGCCACTTGGCCAACCACGGGAAGGGTGAATGTCTATGAATGTCAATGATAATGATAGCAGTAACCAGATTTTGACATCCGGCGAAAAAATCCTCTCGATTGTTTGCTTGAGATGATAACGACCGATATCAAGATTTGGTGAGTAAAACTTCAAAAATGGTTCATTTTGGCACGGAATGATCAGACAAAGCTACTGACGTACTCTTGCTATACTAATAATGATATATCAACGAATATGGGCACACCTATTGGTAATAAACTGGTCATGTTGGTTAATTCTAAAACGCTTGCCTGAAAAATCCGAGCAAAACAACAATTTAGGTAGTATTCGCTCGACAGTACGTCATCCATTGGCAAAGTATTTATCGCTAACCTGTTTGTGGTCCAATCGTGCACATTTAAATTGGTCTCCTGAATTAGCGAGTATATGGCGAATCTTATTCCATTGTAAAAACCATTAACAGTTCACTGATTCCCACATCTCAGCAACAACCTAACTCAAACATCAAAACAATCATCAGGATTGAAAATTGGGGAAAACTTCAAATAATAGTATAATTTTGGCTGCTATGTTAAGCAACTAAGAGTGTCCTTTTCGTGTCACGTAGTCATACTGTGGCATGGAATGCTGGGCCGAGGGAACGGCGTAAACGTCAAGGCAAACGAACGAACTAAACGAGGGCCACAGACAAAAGAACAATTTGCGAATATGTCGGAGGCCTCCCGAAGCAGATAAAAAGAAGCATTTAGACGACCAAAGAGGAAGCAGTGGAATCTCCGGCAACGAGCAAGATAGCTCGGGTGAAGGGCTGCTGATCGAGCCGTCAACTGAGACATTCAGGCCAACCGAAGGGAAATGACGAGCAAGAGAAGCAAGCCGTCGGCCACGGGCAAATGGACAGAACGCAGCCGAAGCGCTCAAGCAGCGGCAATAGCAATCTTGGTGCCGCGCAGTCTGGAAAAAGGCCTATATAAGCGACTGTATGTGTTCCATGACTTGATTTGTGTGACCGTGGGAATACGAGTATCATGCCGTGTGTTTTAGTCCTTGTTACAATATCTTCCTGCATATGATCACTGTTTGGATGGATTTTGTGGTTATGTAACCCATTGCGGGAACCTGATACGCTCTAAGTGGTCAAGTGCATTGGTTCGGCTTTTGTTACCTTCCTTCTGTGTTACGGACTGATCACTTAATGACGTCTATCCTATCAAGTTTAATGTAGTCTCTGACAATTGGTACACTAATAATGGCCCAAACCAACCACCAATCTGACTACGGGTTATATCTGTATAGTGTTTGATCTCATGATGACAATAATTTTATTTAAAAGACTTTGTCGAGCTGTCAAGTAGAGATGGATGAAAATAATTTTAGTTTGTTCTGGCAGAATACACGCTAACTGCACTTATCATATACGTGATCACTTTCGTATATAGTGTAATCTTGGACATAGTACGTGCGACCTCAGAAGTGAGCAGTCCTCCGATCGTTTTGGTAAAGCGCGTCAGGTAACTTTGGAGAATCTTAGAAAAGTCGGTAAATTTTATTTGGCTTCACCGTCTCTCTATCATTTCAACTGCGCTACGATCACCAATCAACATGTCACTGTGAAAGATTTTTTCATAGCATTCCAACAGTCCGTGATTTGATTCGTGATTTTTTATGATTCTCCTGGGTTAAGTCGAGACCTGCTCCCGGATAGAGTCTATAGCCCCTGGTCCTCGGTTTGTGACACGATAGCGAATTACTCGGCAGCGCACAAAGCAGAACTCAAAACGCTGGAGCGGGACAACGTGTGTATTTGAGGAGCGCAACGGCGTACAGGCGACGTACACAGGCGGAGCAAGTGGCGCCACCAAAAATGGTAATTGTTCAAATAGACAAATTTGTTGGTCTTTGTCATCGAGTGCTTTATTGGTAGCTCTACAGGGGTCTTTCCTTAGAAGGCTGACGCAGTTGGGCTTCGACCCGTGATGGGTACTTCGGATTTGGTGGCGAGGACGTTTTCCATGCTTCCGCCGCGGTCGAACACAACAGCGAAGTCAGTACAAGCAGTTCTCCATGACTCACACTGGTCGCTGTGCGTCGATCGCAGAATTGCGTCCTCCTTAAAATTTTATCCGACCGGTTAGATGCTGCTTGTGACCTGACAGTGGTGATTGTGTTGTCGGGTTTGTCTTTGTCGGCATATCCCAAAGTTCCGTTTCCCTGTGATTGTTATTGCCTTCGTAAACGAGCCAGCTTCCGGCGTCAAATGAGTCCAGTTGCGATCCAATGAGCGTTGTGTTGGAGCCATGCGAGATCCTGGAAATCCATACGGTTCTGTTCGACGGGACGAGCTGGAAGGCAAGAAACACGAGGAAGCTGCGCCTCGAGGCGCGATCGGATATTCGACTGGGGGGACATACCGGCGCAAAACAGGCTGCCGCCACTCTTGTCGTGATAACCACCTGGTCGTGCACTCATGCATAACAGGACTATGTACAAGTTGAATATGAAGAGTAAACCTAAATATATACAATTGTTACATATTCAGAAAACCTCGTTGGCTGTCGCAGCTCGCGGCCCTGTCGATTTCTCCTGTTGACGGGTGCGGCTGTGTCTTCCGTAGAGTTTGGTGTTGCAACCGGTAACTAGGGGTCGTTAGTGGGAGTAACAGAGGACGACTCGGGACGACTAACCGAGGGTTGTGAGCCGGTGGGGACACTGGGAGTGTTGTTTGGTGTGGGTTCTTCCTCGATGAAGACTGGTTTTAGGCGGCCTATGCTGACCGTCTCTTCCCTGCCCTCGACGTCCACCACGTATTTCTTTTCCTTTCGCTGGACAACGCGGAACGGGCCAGAGTAAGCCGCTTGTAGTGATGATCGCACTGCATCTCCTCGAATACACACATGGCTGGCGGTCGATAGAGTGGTAGGTATGTAGTTGCTGAGGGTTTGTTCTCGTAGTGGGGTGGGCTTTATCACCCGCATTCGGTGCGACAACCGTTTTGCGTAATCCCCGTAATTAAGACACAGGCGGTAATGGAGAAACCAACTCACCTGGAAGTCGTAGTGTGCAACCGTAAACCAGTTCAGCCGCCGTAATACCCATATCGGCTTTAACGGTGTTACGCGGTCCTAAGAGAACGATCGGCAAAACTTCACTCCATAATGGGTTATCACGAACACGAAGGGCAGCTTTCAGCTGGCGATGGAATCGCTCCAACATACCATTGGCCTGAGGATGATGGGCCGTCGTCTTGTTGTGTCGGCAGCCAAATGCTTTCAGTAGCTCGTGGAAGGCGCCGTCAAAATGAGAACCGCTGTCAGTGGTCATGATAGCAGGGCAACCGAACTGACTCACCCAACCAGTTAGAAATGCTTTTGCAGCTTCCACTGAGGTTGGACGAGGAATAGGCACAGCCTGTGGCCATCGAGTGGAACGATCTACGCAAGTGAGGATGTAGACGCAGCCATTGAATGGCGGGAGGGGTCCCGCGAGATCCAAATGCACATGATGGAAGCGTGTGTCCGGCTGACAGAATCTGCCTAACTTGGATTTTGCTTGACGATGTATTTTGACGCCTTGGCATTGAAGACGAGCGCGGGCCTAAAGACGTACGTTACGTTGGACGGAAGGCCAGACGAATCGCTCGGTGACTAGTTTCACTGAGGCGGTTACACCAGGGTGCGAAAAGTTGTGGAGGCTGATAAAAACTTGTCGGCAGAAACTGGCAGGAACTAATGGTCGGGGTCGACCCTGTGACACATCGCACATAATGGTTACGTCCGAAGTTGTTAGGGTCACTGGCACTAGGTGCAGGGAGATGCTGTTTCTGAGTTGCTCTACCTCAGGATCTGTTGTTTGGGCTGTGGTGATTGCTTCTAGGTCTATGCCCATGAGTAGTGGGTCGTCGATACTATGGACGTGTGAAAGTGCGTCTGCCACGGGATTGTGTGCCCCAAAGACGTGTTGAATGTCCGTAGTAAACTGCGAAACATAGTCTAAGTAGCGAATCTCGCGTGGCGACTATCGGTCAGATGCTGACTAGAGGGCGCACACTAGTGATTCATGGTCTGTGAACACTGTGAACGTGTGGCCCTGGAGTATGTGCCGGAGGTGTCGGATACCCGAATAGATTGCCAGTAGTTTTCTGCTGAACGTACTATATCGAGATTACGCAGGTTGGAGACTCTTGGAGAAGAAAGCTATTGGTTGCCATGAATTGCTGACAAATTGCTGCAACACTGCTCCAACAGCGGTGTCCGAAGCATCTGTTCATAATGCCAGGGTAGCAGAAGGATCGGGATGTGAAAGGAGTGCTATGTTGGCAATAGCTTCCTTGATCAAGGTAAACGCTACCTGTGCCATGTCGGGAAAAATGAATTTCCGCTTACCTCCACGCCATAGGTCTGTTAGAGGCTGTGATATTTTGGCGCAGTGTGGGATGAGCGGCGATAAAAGTTAACCAGACCAGAAAATTGTCGCAATCGTCGGCAAGAGCAGGGCTCAGGATAGTCGCGAATTGCAGCCACCTTATCAGGCAGGGGCTGTATGCCTGAGGCTGAGATTTCGTGACTCAGTAACGTGATGGTCCTCCTACCTAATTCGCAGTTGCTAGGGTTAATAGTTACACCGTGTTGGCTAAGGCACTCAAAAAGAGCACGCAGGTGTGCCATATGCTTTTGTTTTGAAGAACTTGCCATAAAAATATCGTCTAAGTGCAAGTAGACAATCTTCAAACCGCGTGTTGCTTCATGCATTAATCTTTAAAAGGTTTGGGCTGCATTGCCGTGCCCAAAAGGCATGCGCAAAAACTCGAATAGTCCAAATGGAGTTGTGACAGCCGTTTTAAGGATATCAGCATCTGCTACTGGGATTTGGTGGTAGGCTCTTACTAGGTCGATTCGGCTGAAGACAGAACAACCAGACAGGGTAAAAGTAAGACTTTGAATGTGTGGAATGGAGTACCTGTCTGGGATAGTAGCCCAGTTGAGGGCCCTATAGTCACCGCAGGTGCACCGGTCACCATTAGGTTCAGGAACCACGTGAAGGGGCGGGGCTCAAGGGCTACCGGACGGGCGTATTATGCCAAATTCTAGCATGTGTTCTAACTCAGCCTGTGCTACGCGGAGCTTGCCTAGAGTCAAGCGACGTGGTCGGATGAATGCTGGGGGTCCTTTAGTGATATTATGGTGGGTAACTTCTGTGGTCACCGTGGGAAGAGGGCCAGATTGTCTTAGCATTGCTGGGTGAGCTGAAAGTGGGTCTACGTACGGTTGTTCAGCCTGCGGTTTGATGTATAGGGGCGCGAAGTGATTCACGGGGGAATACAAACCGGTTACGGAAAGAGAAGTCTGCCGGTCGACAACCCTCCAGCCTCGTGCATCGATCAGGAGGTCGAAGTGGTCGGAGGAATCGATGCCTAGTGTGGGATAAGGGACGTCTGCTACTATGAACACCCAGTGGAGGGTGCGACATAGCCCTAAGTTAAGCGTGAATGACTTACGGCCGTAAGTAGCAATGGGAGTGCCATTGGCTGCACAGAGTTGTTAGACTGACTGGTTCGTTGCATCACCTGCCTCCTTTGGAATGGCACTAGCTGCTGCACCGGTGTCAATTAGGAACAGTTTATTGGAAACTAAATATCGAACATGCAACAGACGACTGCTATTATGGCTGCCGACCGCGTTATTCGTCGAAACGCGTCGGGATGTTAGTTTCCCTGTTTGGCACCTGGGGAGGTGCAGCCGGCTTCGCTGCGCTGGACCTTCTCACCAAACCTTTTGTGGTATCGACAATACGTTGATCGAGATGGATTAACCAGGCGGCCAGGGAAAGGGCTTCTGAGACGTTCACGTCGGTCAGAGTTGTGATAAGATCTGTGGTTTCTACAGTGAGAACAACCAGGAGAGGAAAAACATCTGAAAGCCCGCTCGAAAGCGGCTATCAGAGTGTCCTAGGAATGTGTTCCTACAGTGGGAGCTGTGGTCTGGGGGCTGCTCGAGTTTGTTACAGCAATAATTTGTGGATGGTACCGTTCCATGATACCGTCCGCTAGTTTGGCCGCTTCTGTGAGATTAAGGTGGCTAGAAACCTCGAGCGGTGCTTGAATACTGGGTGGTGGTCACTGTACCCACAACTCTTTAAGGACGTTTTCCTCTGAAAGTTGCCCCGCCAGCTGCTACATTCCTCTCAGTAATGCAGAGGGCTTCTTGCTATCTAACTCTGTCCCTCGGGTCAGCCGTTTCAGTCTGGACGATTTTGAAGGCAGAAGACAAGAGATTACCGCGTCTTTCACGTCTGTGTAAGAACTGTTATTGAATATTACGTCGCGTATCTGAGTAGCAACGTCACGGGGAAGGCGACCGATAGTCCACAAGTAACGGGTTCGCTCGCTTGTGGTTCTATGTGATTCAAACTCCACTTCCAACGTATGAAACCAGAGTTGAGGGTCATCAATAAGAAACTCAGGGACGGCTGGGGAGACTGTCGAAACGGAAGGATCCGGATCAGGTTTGCGGGCGTTGCTAGCCATAGTTGCAATGGTATATCGAATGTAAAACGATATAAAGAGGTCAGTGCAGCAAAAGTGAAACACTTATAATATCGATATGAGAAAAAATATAAAACGGATATGGTAGCGGAAATGAGGAATTTACCGATTATGTGTCGAAAAAAGGGTATATGTAAACGAATAAATGTGGTTGAGTGACTTACAAGTGTCCTTCGAGGATTGAATTTGTTTTTCGGGCTCACCAGTTTAGAGTTCTCCTCAGTTAAGTCAAGACCTGCTCCCGGATAGAGTCTATAGCCCCTGGTCCTCGGTTTGTGACACGATAGCGAATTACTCGGCAGCGCACAAAGCAGAACTCAAAACGCTGGAGCGGGACAACGTGTGTATTTGAGGAGCGCAACGGCGTACAGGCGACGTACACAGGCGGAGCAAGTGGCGCCACCAAAAATGGTAATTGTTCAAATAGACAAATTTGTTGGTCTTTGTCATCGAGTGCTTTATCGGTAGCACTACAATTTTCTGCTCCAACTGTTTGCCCACATAGCAATTTCATCGGGACATCCTGATCTTGTGTAACATCATGTATTCTACATATTTTCGCATCTCAGATGATTGTGTCACGCAACATTCACTTTTTCCATATTGTGTGCTCAACCTTTAAAAACAAACAGCAAAAGAGGGACATTTACCTGTCATTTACTTCATCGTTTCTTCTACAAGCTATTCGCTCCTGCTAATGACGTAGCTACGCATTCATATCGACCCATCACCCGGTTTACGTTTTTATGCTGATATATCAAGATACGTCTTCTGTAAATTAAAGGATTCCCTCAACGCCTACATGTTTCTCTCTGGTCACTTACTACATCACCACACTAGCAATCTCTCTCCAGACGTGTTGTTCGTTTGGCATGCAACTGAATCCGCCAATTTTCAGCCACCGAACTTTACCAGTGTGTTCCTTGACTGATTTATTTCACTCCATATTTGATATGCAATTCTTGACCATAGTGCGACTTTCAACCCGAATTCTTCCCTTATGTTGTAATTTGCCATTGCTTCTTCTTATCTCCCCTGACAGAGTCTCCTTTTACAAACATACACAAAATCCCCATAATTACTGTTTTTTCTGCAGTTGCTGCCGTCATTTTTCGTAGGATTTTTGTGATATTTTGCCATCTACAGCCAGCTTCACTCGGTTCCAGCCGGCTCGACTAGCTGACCTTGAGATCCACTTTACTGGGTGCCACAATATTTGTCAGTTTGAAACTTTCTCCTACATTCTATCGCTTGAACATATTTATCTCATTCTCCTGAAATACCGATTGCGCCACCACCATTTGATCAGGCATTGCAGCGTGCCTCGGGCTTACCCGAAATAAACCATTATTATAATAAATGCGAACAAGTTCCGAATTTATTTGTGGAGAATGGTAAGGATGCGACGGCTCACAAACATACTGGAAGGAGCCTTATTGTGGAAAGCAGACAGGTCAAATCACACAAGGATGATGCAGAGGATATTTGAAGTATGATTACTGGCATTTATTGGATAAAATAGTCGGCGAATTCTAGAAGGATCGATGTTGCAACTCTGGCGAATCTCATCAAGATCAGATGAGGAATACCTGGGATATCGGAACACTCACTATGGGAGTAGGAGAACATGAGTCCATGAATGGGAATGACGTTGATAGTTGGTGGATTTACGACTGAATAAATTATTATGAAGGAAAATCGGACGATGGTCATGTGGACGCGGCTGCTGACACGGGGACGGTAACTTTCAGTATTCGTGCGAATGGAAAAAGGAGGAAACATGAATGGTCAGATGCTTCTTTTGAACTATGTCGGTGCAGGAAGGGTTGTGAGATGGGACCGTTATGCGTGTTTTTAGATAGGGCGATGGGGAGGGGTTGCAAAATCGCTCACAGTTTGGTAACCCCAGAGAGCGATATTGAATTGATGAAGTCGTGAGAGTGTTAATACGCCATGGATCGCCCATGTGGTCGCATTTAGGTCTGCGTGTACCGTCCGTTTGTTCGCTTACTTGAGGGACGGGGATGACGCCTGAGTAGAAGAGGAAAGGCTACTGTTAGTCTGCTAAATCCTGGACTAGCATTCCCGGGAAACCCTGTATACTCCAAACTTTCGGGCTTCATTACGCCGCCTTTCATCTGCAGTCGTGTACCGGTGCCCAAGTGCCTGTCCACAATAAGACCTTGGAAATTTCGAGCCTCTAGCCATAATTGCCTCGCAGACATCTCGGACTTTGTTAATGAAGTACTTCAACTCCCCTGAAACAAACTTGGGGAGCCTGTCTGCTTCGGCCGACACCACTGTAGTAGGAAAGTATTTGAGCTGGTGGATTGCGAACCACTCTCTAAGCACGTTAACCAGCCGACCAGGTTAACGGGAGGGCAAACCCCGAGTGTACTTGAGCTGGTGTTCACTATAAACCCGGAGGAAGTAAGTGGACCAGAGTTCACGATTCCACTTGGGAGGAGCGGCCATGTGGTCATCAGACTTCTGATCCACGGGGCTCCCCCCCGGGGTGCCAAATGAGATGCGGAGGAACTTCAGGGATCTGGACGTCATCGCGAGCAGAGAAGCAGCAGGTAGAGTTGACTGGGGTGCTCACTGTCAGAAAGTGGAAGAGGAGTGGATTGTCATAAAGGACCACCTCCTCAGGTTAATCGACAATTTCGCCTCACTGAGACGCGTCAAAAGACTGGAAAGGCCACCGTGGTGGACGAGCCGATCCGCCGAGGCGCAACCGGCGGAGCACAAAGCGTGGCGTTGTTGTCGGTCAACAGGTGGACACCAGAGTTTGGAGCAATATGTGCGAGCCCTTGGGCGTGCCATTAGGGTGCAGCGAGAAAGTCAGGAAAGATATGAAGCGGCCCCAGCGCGCAGAGTGAAGGCATGTCCTAGGGCTTACTATAACTGCGCCCAGCCCAAGGCTTCGTAAAGGGTCGCCGTAGGATGCAGAGTAAACGAAACCGGGGTGCGGTCAACGAGCGCTTGCGAGAAAGCGCAGACCCTGACGGATTTCTTCGGATGTGTGCATAGACAAGACACCGAGAGATAGCACGAGACTACCGTAACCTAGCAGACGATCATCATGGATGGAGTCGTCAATAATAATAGCAAGGTTGGACTGGCGCTGAACATTCTGAGTGGCAATGAGGCCGCGGGGCCGGATTGTGTCCATCCTACCATCCTAAAAGCCCCAGTTATTTTACTGGCCGAACAGCCAACACAGTTGTTCGGCGTATCTCTAGACGCCAGGCAGCTACCGGACGATTGGAGGTTGGCGCAAGTTGTCCTCATTCACAAAGGAGGCGAACGGGAGGTAGCCTCTAGCTATCGTCCCATGAGCTCACTACCAATCGCCCTCAAAGTGCTAGAAGGACGGTTCAGAGAGAGGCTGACAGACCATCTACGGACTCACCAGCTGATTGCCAATCAGAGATACGGGTTTGTTAAAGGAGGATCCTGCCCTAGTAACCAGATATCACTTTCCGATGGGGTAACTCGCAGATTAAACTGAGGGAGACTAGTGAAGGCGTGATACTTGGACTTCCAAAAAGGCTTTGATTCGGTAAACCACCGTTTCTTGCCGAGCAAACTGAAGGCACTTGGGGTGCCCCAACAGTTATGGGATGCAACGAGGTGTAACACACCTTTGAGCAATGCGTAGCCAAATTCACAACGGATCCCGAAATCAAAAAGCGATTATCCGTGATATTTTACGGTACTAGATTATTGAACCAACAATGACACCGAGCAGGTACAAATCCTAATAATGAGATCACAAGGACTCAACAAACGAAAAACCTAATTGCGGAGCGAGAGCAAGGAGTACGTGCGTCACGCAGGTCCAGAACAAGGATATGACAAATTAGAGCTTTGGGCGCGAACAAACAACAATTGGTCCATTAAAAGAACAAACAGAGCGTAAAGACACGTCAATAGTGTAAGCAAGTGAGTGATGTTAAGAAAAACGCTGAACTGCAAAGGATTTAGGGGTATTTTCCACGACCGGTCGTTACACCGCCCACCAAAATCGTCGCGAATCCTTAGCAGAGTCAAAGGTTTGGTATAAAGGTACTGATTCTTCCTACCTACCTAAGTCCTACTGTCAGTTCGCACGCCTAATGCTTGTCGTCATCGATGTGCTCATGGTCACACCTAATCCGTTGGCCACATAGACGCGAGGCTATTCTACACCTTCCATGAGAACGGCTGACCGATGGCGGGCGTGAAGGGGAAACATAGATACTGTCCTTTGAAGGCCGTCCTGCCCTGACTGTATGTGCTTGCTTTAGAGTATGTGTGTGTGATGTAATCGCCGCTGCTGCCACAAATGCAAAAGACATTTCAGTAACGTCAATAAAAGCAAGTTGCGAACACCGTCACATGTTTGATAGCGGTTGCGGGACATAGTGTGCACCGGGTATGTGCGTATGTGTTTGGATGTACAATGGAATCGCATTTATCACCACATGTAAAAAAACCTTCTGTTATGTCAACGAAAGCCTGTGAGCACTGTAACGTGTTTGACGGAGACCATGTGGTATAACGAGTACAATGTAGGTGAGTGTGCGTCTGGATGTATGATGGTTAGATACGTCAGTGTGTCGAGATTGCTTCCATATATGGGTTTCTTTACCCACCCCGAAGACTAGTGCGAATTAGTCTACGGGGCCTCAGCGTTACCAGCTTCTCCGCCTTCACTCTCGAGTAGGCTAATACTGCGTATGTCAAGAATTAGTGCTCCATTATGTGTCTTCAACTTCACCATTCTTATCATTCCATCAGTGCTTTCGATGGTTTCCACAACTACTCCCAAGGACCAAGTGCTGAAATTTGCGCTTTCGTCTGCGATCATCGCCACATCCCGAACCTTGAATGGTCTTGTTTTGACCAGCCACTTCTGTCGAGTCTGCAGAGCCGGTAGGTACTCCCGTAGCCATCGCCTCCAGAAGACCTTGGCCAGATAGTTCGCTTGCTTCCACCCGTGGAGGTAGCTCCCACGAAGGTTTACCGGCCCTTGGAAACCCTCGTTCAACCTTAACGTCAATAAATAGTTCGAGGTGATCGCCAGGTGGCTGGGGTCGCCGTTCATTACTGGAATCAGGGGCGGTTGTTCAGAATTTTCTCTAGCTCGGTCTTGACGGTGCCAAGCATCCCGTCGTCCGGCGGCTGTTGCTCCATGATCGACGGCAATATCCGTCTTGCGGACCGGATCATGCGTTCCCATATGCCGCCTCGGTGACTGGCCTGTGGGGGGTTGAAATGCCATCGTATGCCGTAGGCCACGGTTTGATCCTGCAGTTCGTCCCTGTTTATGTTCTTGTGCCAAAGCTGCAATTCCCGGTGGGCGCCCACAAAGTTTGACCCATTGTCTGAGTATATATCGGCCGGTATGCCTCTTCGGTTGATAAATCCCTGCGAGGCCCGTGGGAAAGAATCGGTCGTTATCGAATGTGCGACTTCTAGGTGTACCGCGCGTGACTTCATGCGCGTCATGATACATCCGTATCGCTTTTCTAATCTTTTCCCGCACTCGATCCACAAGGGCCCGAAATAGTTCAACCTGGCGTCACTGAACGGCCACCAGCCCGTAGTCACCCTGCATTCTGGTAGTGAGGCCATGAGTTGTTTGCCTGCTGTGGCATTGCGTCTCCTGCATTGCACACACCGTCGGATTACGCGTTTTACTGTCTCTCGTCCTCTAAACAACCAAAGACGCTTTCGGATGACGCTCGTCACGTGACTTTCCCCGGCATGTCCCTCCATGGCATGGACTTGTTGGATCATCAGCTCTATCACAGATTGTCGAGCCGGCGGCAGTATAGGATACTTTGGGTCGAAGCTCAGGTGGGCGTTGGTCAGCCTACCATCCACCCGCAGCAGTCCGTCTATGAGTTTGGGGTTTGAAAGCTTCAATTTGCCTCTTGGAGATTATGTGTTTTCTGTTGATTGGTCCCACTTCTTCCGCTCTCTCGAGTTCTTGGGCGGAAGCCTCGCGTTGTATCATTCTGAAAATATCGTATTCTGCAGCTTGTAGCTCATCGGGACTTATCGGGCCGACTCTTATCCGGCCTGAAGGGCGTAGCCCTTTCTTGACTGGTAAATTTCTCTTGAACCTGGTTAACCAAACTAACGCAGGAAGTGTGTTCATCCATGAAGAGAACCTAACCAATTGCGATAGAATGGATGTTGCTTCAACGACGTTGGCCGCTATCACTACGCCTTTGATCTCCAGTTCTACTTCCGCAGGGGGTTTTAATTCGTACACCGGCCAGTCCTGTTTGGGCACTTGCAGACATTTTGGCCCTGTCGTCCACGTGCCTAGTCGCCTGAAGTTGGTCGCATCTCGGGAGCACAGGTAGGCTGGATTACCGCCAGACTTGACATGTTTCCACTGGTTCACGGCTGCTTCATTGTGGATGATCGTGAGTCGGTTAGCAAAGAAAGCACTGAACCGGCTCCGGGTGTCGTTATTGTAGTACAGTACTATTGCTGAGTCCGTCCAAAAGCTAGCCGACCAAAAGCAGAAGTCAAAACATCTCTTCACGGCTCGTACCGCCCTGACTGCTAACACGATTGCGCTGAGTTCAAGGCTTGGGATCGAGACTGACTTCAGTGAAGCGACGCGGGCTTTAGCGAACAGGATCCCCGTAGTATACTGTCCATCTCTTGTGCACCATCGTCTGTGCACCACGGCGCGATGACCGACTTCGGATGCATCGGAAAAGGCATGTAGTTCTCTCGTCCACGTTGTATGGCCGGGAGTCAAACATCGTGGGATCCTTATGTCCCATAATTTCTTCAAGGTGTTCAAAAATTCTTCCCAGTCCAGTCGGTCCTCTCGGTCTAGTGACTGGTCCCAATCAATTTTCTTACGGCACATCCGTTGCAGCAAGATCTTTCCGGGTAGCAGCCAGGGCGAGAGGAAACCGAGCGGCTTGAACAGACAAGAGATAGCGGATAGTATGCCTCGGCGGGTTACTGGCAACTCGGGAACGTTTAGATCAAGAACGAAGTCGTTCGTCTCCGCTTCTCATTGTATTCCTAAAGTGCGTTCGATGGGGAGCACAGAGCCGTCCAAATCTTTAACTTTCGGCCCTATCGTGGTACGGAATGACCTCGAGCACTTCTGAATGCTTCCGTTGGTTCGATTTGCTCGTTAGTGTCTAGAGAGATGAGTTGCAACCTCAACCGGCCTGCTTTCATCACTTGTGTTCCGCTTACCGTGCTCACTGCTAACGACGTCGCACCTTTAGCGAGTCGGTGTTTGTCGGCAAACCGCTCTTTCACTAAAGTGGTGTCGGATCCACTGTCGACAAAAGCCAACGCTTTGATTACCCCAGTTGGGGTCACTACTCCCACGGCAACTACTCCTAAACGTACTGGTTTACTGGCAGATCGTGAAGTTGAACAAATAACACTGGGCTTGGTACTCTCCTCGGGTATAGTTTCCCCCGCCTGGTTTGACAATCGGTGGTGTCTGCCCGTACAGCCCTCGTAACCACATCGGTTCCTTGTTCTACAAGCTGCCGTCCGCTGCGTGGTGTTGAGATAAATGAAACACGCTGCTGCCATCCTCGCCATTCCCCACCGTTCGTCTATTGTGGCGTTGCCTAACTTGGGGCATTCTGGTAGTCCATGGCTAGCACCACAGGACCTGCAACTTGGTTGCGCCGTGGCATCGCGTGAAATTGCGTGTGTGCACTGGCCCAAGGATGATATCTTGGCTGTTCCCGCGCAGTGGTTTGAGCCTGGCTAGTACTGGGCTTGTTTGCTCGGTTGCTGCCCCGGATAGGTCGGCCAAATCTGCTGTCAGCTATCTTCGTTTGCCTGTCCAAGTATTCGGTCAGATCTTCGAAGTTAGCCTCCCTGTTGCTTCGGCTTATCCTTTCCGCTTCTTCCGCCCACCGACCCTGTAGTTCGGGAGAGAGGTGACGGACTATGCCTTCCAAAGTGTGCATGGCGTCTAGGTTAGCCCTGTAACCTAAATGGTCGAGGGCTATTGAGCAGTTCTGCATCTTAATCACCAGGTCGGCCATGGTGTAGACGTCGCCCTTGGTTCTCTTTGCCTCTACCATCACGCCCTCTATTAGGTTACGGGCTACTTTGAAAGGTTGGCCAAACAAGTCCCTCAGAATCTTCCTTACCCTTGTGTAGCCTTGTTCTGGATCGAGCATGGTGCACCCGTCGATAGCTTCTCTTGCTCGGCCTCGGCAGTAGTGAGTAAGGTAGAGAGGCCTTTGCCCAGGGTCGGTTACCTTGTTTTCAACGAACGTCTCGAACTGCTTGACAAACTTGCAGTATTGCTCAGCTCGCCCGTCGAAAACCGTTAGCTCTACTCTAGGCAGATTGATCGATGTTGGTTTGTATTCGGCGACCGGCGTGGGGTTCCCTACCTTATTGCACCCTAATCTATCGGAAGTGTCGAAGTCGCTGGTCTCGTGCTCTAGCTCTTTCTGTGTACAATTATTTTCTGCTTCGTGGGCCCGTTGTCTAGCCGACAACGGTTGTTGTTGTAGGTCTAATATCCTCAGCCTTTATAGATCGGTATCTTTGCAATCCATGTTGACCTCAGTAGAACATGAGCTAGCACTGAGGAGAAAAGGCGATCTAGCATTAACTAAAGAACCAAAGGTACCCAAAACGTCACCAGTGACTTGCCGTAATAATTTCTGTCCAGATTCCAATGTGTTCGATCATTTGCTTGGCATTTTGCGTGTTTTTTCTCGTTCCAAATTGATTTATTGAGTATCGTAACAAAAGCTTGAGCGATGCGTAGCCAAATTCACAACGGATCCCGAAATCAAAAAGCTATTATCCGTGATATTTTACGGTACTAGATTATTGAATCAACAATGACACAGAGCAGGTACAAATCCTAATAATGAGATCACAAGGACTCAACAAACGAAAAACCTAATTGCGGAGTGAGAGCAAGGAGTACGTGCGTCACGCAGGTCCAGAACAAGGATATGACAAATTAGAGCTTTGGGCGCGAACAAACAACAATTGGTCCATTAAAAGAACAAACAGAGCGTAAAGACACGTCAATAGTGTAAGCAAGTGAGTGATGTTAAGAAAAACGCTGAACTGCAAAGGATTTAGGGATATTTTCCACGACCGTTCGTTACACGAGGGTCGCTTAAGTAACAGAGCCTTCTTCGTGCCGGTTGAGGACACCAGGTCTACATTGGCTCAGTCATGCAGTGGTGTGGCTCAAGGTTCCGTGCTGGAACCACCATTGTTTCTGGTGTACTTGGATGATCTGGTAATCACACCATACAGCACGGGGTTCCTATTCGCAGATGATATCAAAAAAGTGGGTAAACGAACCTCAAGGCGACTGGTGACCGACCTAAACAAAATTAGTGAGTGGGCCGAAAAGTAGGGGTTGCCGCTGAATGCAGCCGAATGCAAACACTTGCTGGCGGATAGAAGAAGCAATGAAGACAGATACGTAGGGCTGTTCGTCCAAGTTAAGATTGAGCCTGCCGCTGTGGTAAGAAACCTAGGTATGCTTGTGCACGAGAGCTTCAAACCCGCCGAGCAGTGCAGATCAGCAGCGGTCAGGGTAAACAGGGCGCTTTTCAACTTAAGAAGTGCGTTGGTGTCTAGGGAGGCTTGATCAATTCTTCTCTTATACAAGGTGGCCGTAAAACACCACTTAGAGACCTTTGTTCAAGCATGGACACCGAGCCCAGTGAAGGACAAATGACATTGGAAGGCGTTCAAAGGAGGTTTACTTGAAGGATAAACGGGATGCAAGGGAAGTCGTACCAGGAAAGACTAAAAGCCCTAAATCTATTGTCCCTTGATCGTCACAGGCTAAGGAGAGATCTGATAGAGGGCTATAGGTTGTGAAGCGGAACCACTACGACCGACAGACCGTTACTGACTCGTTGTCACAACCTTGCACTCTGGAGATGGGCATAAACTGGACAAACAAGGAGCTAGTAAGAGCGTGAGAGCATGTATTTTTCTCCACCGTGGGACAAGTTGCTTCCACGCGTGGCGAGAGCAACATCAATAGTTGCCTTTGAGCACGAACTGGATGCGCGCTGGGCAGAGGCATTCCCAGACTGTTACTCACCATCCTAGGAAGCTTTCTCGTTTATTCTTATCATCCGTCCTTTTATCCACTCCCGACTAACTAACTTGTACTGCATCTCTTCACTCTAGTGTTTCCTTACGGTACTGCCTCTATCACAGTCCTCACCGCCCTACCCTTCACTATTCCATAAAAGCACTTTTACATCATTCGAGGACTCCGAGTGTGTCTCACGTGAGGACAGCAGTGAAATGTGGCGCCGGACCCATATCAGTGTGGGGTTGCTGCTGTCGAGGGCAAACCCGTTTCTTTTCCTTTCTCCTCGGCTACCAAAAATACCGAGTTATATTGTATATCTGGAATTAACAGCGCGGCGAGAACTCATTGGGCTCGCAGTGCAAGGAACTTGACCTTAACTGGATCAAGCCGCAAGTTCTACTACCTGACCCGGCCTGACCACCGGAACCGAGGACTTTGGAGCTGCGGTCGGAACCCACGAACGGTTTCAAAGTCACAGGGAACTGCAACACTTATTTGTTCAACGGGCGTTATCGCGTGCGACATACTCGTTCGATTGCCAGACTCTGAAATCGAATCCCTTGTTGCGGGCGGTCTTTTAGGAGAGGGCCCCATAATGATCGGCCGATCATATTATCTCTACCGCTCGTTTTGCTGTACGTTTCGTGCACGTGGCTACCGCGAGCGCGACTTTCGCTACACTTCCTCGGCACAAGCCAGCCTGCGGTCTCTGTACTCAGGCCCTGTGAGAACCCACGTTGTTGGCACTCCACGGTATTTTCTCGTAGACTTCCCCGATGAACGTTGCCCACCTTGACGGTAGTCTAGATAAGGAAGCGATGCTCAACGATAAACCCCCGAACTTGAAGCAGCGCAATCCGAAATCGTGGAGCTGCAGCAAACAATGCGATCTGGCCGTCACGTACGTTGGCCAAAGCGTCTCGTCAGTGACGTTCATTTTTTTTAACTCCACCCAACGTTGCTTTCACTGTTTGACGTTTTACGAAACCATTTTGAAGAACCGAAAAGCAACATTTTGTGCATTTCAAAGTTTGCGTATTGCGTCGTCCGACCGGGGTAAGTTCATTTCATTTTTTTCTACTCATCGCCGTTTGCTCGAGTATTTTACTTTACTCTTCCATTGCATGTACGGGCACGGTAGATGGAGGAACCCCCGGATGGTTGTTTTGGATTATTTTGTACGATGTACGTATGTATTTTTTCTACGACACCTAGGTGAGGGGGCTTCGTAGATGACCGTAAGGCCCGCGCGCATTTAAGTGTTTCTCCGCCGTCGGCACAAGTGGATAGTGTTGGCGTAACAAAGCCCCCTGGACGACCTTTGAAACATGCGACCTCCGATGCTGGTAGGGACCTCCGCGCGGTACGACCTCAATTAGATCGAAGGATCACTCCGATAGTTCCTTTCTAGTTGGTGGTTGTTGTAGAGACCTGGAGGTGACTGGGTTTGGATGTGTAAGTCGGTGACTAAAAGTTACCGTAGACAAACATGACTATTAGCACTTAGCTATAACCAAAGGGCTGTGCGTTGCTTTTCTGCTTGCTATAAAGAGAGCTGCTTCCCGCCAATGGGAGAAACATTTTTGATTGCTTTGCTTGCGGACGGCCAAACTTTTAGCTCCCTTAGCTAGTATCGTGTCCGCTGTCACTCCCAAACGTAAACGTGAACGAAATTGTTTCGATACAAACGTTCTTCACCCGTTCCATCGACGTTTACCGTCTTTTGGCACGCGTCCGAACTGTTGGCTTGTTGCCCGTTCCACAGGCATTCCCGGGACCTAGTTAGTACCTGCCCAGCCAGCACATCGTGGGTCAACAAGGCCTTAAAAAGGGCTTCTTTCCTCCACCTGATCCTCCTTTGTATTATTCACCTATGATTGGTTCATTTCGGGTTTGGTTTACAGGAAATGTCCATGAATATGAACTCTCTCACTCAGGATCCTGAAGATTGTTACCGTTTAGGTAAATTGGATTCATTCCGTGCTTTTCCGTTTGGGTCGTACCTGGTCCGGACGAAACGTGCACTTTATGAAACGACAAGACTGTGCTCGCAGTCATACCGACTGTAACAGCCGGTCGTGGAAAATCCCCCTTTTTTCCCTCGCGATTCAGTGTTTTTTCCCAACATCACTCATTTCCATACACTATTGACTTTTCTTTACGAACTGGTTGTTTTTCTGGACCAATTGTTGTTTGTTCGCGCCCAGAGCGCTATTTTGGCACATCCTTGTTCAGGACCTCCGTGACGCACGTGCTGTCTGCTCACACGCTGCTATTCGGTTTCTCGTTGTTGATTCCTTGTGATCTTATTATTGAGGTTTGTATATTGTTCATGTCATTGTTTATTTTAATAATCTAGTATCGTAGAATTATCACGGATAATCGCCTTCTGATTTCGGAATCCGTTGCGAATTTGGCTACGCATTGCTCAAACGTTCGTAACAATACTCAATAGATCTATTTGGAACGAGGAAAAATCACGCAAAATGCCAAGAAAAGGATCAAAAGCAATCGAATCCGGACAGGAAGTAATACGGCAAGTCTCTGGGGAGGTTTTGGGTACATATGATTCTTTAGTTAATGCTAGATCGCCTAGTCCTGTCAGTGCTAGCTCATGTGTTATTGAAAGCAATATTGATCGTAAGCATGTCGATTTATATAAGCTGAGAATACTAGAACTAGAGCAACAGTTACTTTCGGCTAGACTACAGGCGCATGAAGCAGAGAAGTGTACACAGAAACAGCGAGAGCATGAGACCAGTGACTTCGACGCTTCCGAAAGGTTAGAGTGCAATAAGGTAGGGAACCCCACGCCGGTCGCCGAATACAAACCACCATCGATCGATCTACCTAGAGTGGAGTTAACGGTTTTCGACGGGCGAGCTGAGCAATACTGCAAGTTTGTCAAGCAGTTCGAGACCTTCGTTGAAAACAAGGTAACCGACCCTGGGCAAAGGCTTCTTTACCTTACTCACTACTGCCGAGGCCGAGCAAGAGAAGCTATCGACGGGTGCACCATGCTCGATCCAGAACAAGGCTACACAAGGGTAAGGAAGATTCTGAGGGACTTGCTTGGCCAACCTTTCAAAGTAGCCCGTAACCTAATAGAGGGCGTGATGGCAGAGGCAAAGAGAACCAAGGGCGACGTCTACACCATGGCCGACCTGGTGATCAAGATGCAGAACTGCTCAATAGCCCTCGACCATTTAGGTTACAGGGCTGACCTAGACGCCATGCACACTTTGGAAGGCATAGTCCGTCACCTCTCTCCCGAACTACAGGGTCGATGGGCGGAAGAAGCTGAACGGATAAGCCGAGGCGACAGAGAAGCCAACTTCGAAGACCTGACCGAATACTTAGACAGGCAAACGAAGATAGCTGACAGCAGATTCGGCCGACTAATCCGGGGCAGCAACCGAGCAAACAAGCCCGGTACTAGCCAAGACTAAACCCCTGTACGGGAATATCCAAAGTACCAGCCTTGGACCAACACACACGTCATTTCGCGAGATGCTACGGCGAGACCAAATTGCAGATCCTGTGGTACTAGCCATGGCCTACCAGAATGCCCCAAGTTCGGCAACGCCACAATAGACGAACGGTGGGGAATGGCGAGGATGGCAGGAGCATGTTTCATCTGTCTCAACACCACGCACCGGGCAGCAGCCTGTAGAACAAGGAATCGATGTGGTTACGAGGGCTGCACGGGCAGACACCATCGGCTGCTGCATCAGACGAGAATAACCATATCCGAGGCGATTGCCAAGCCCAGCGTGATTTGTTCAACTTCACAATCTGCCAGTAAACCGGTACGTTTAGGCGTAGTGGCCGTGGGAGTAGTGACTCCGACTAGGATAGTCAAGGCGTTGGCTTTCGTTGATAGTGGATCCGACACCACCTTAGTGAAAGAGCGGTTTGCCGACAAACACCAACTGGCTAAAGGTGCGACGTCGTTAGCAGTGAGCACGGTGGGCGGAACACAGGTAATGACTGCCGGTAGATTAAGGCTGCAACTCATCTCTCTAGACACTAACGAGGAAATTGAACCAACGGAGGCATTCACGTTAGCGGATCTCCCCATGCGAGCACCAAGGTCGGTGAACGCAATCTTGACTCGGTGGCCCCACCTGCAGGATGTAACCGTCGTAGACTGGGACGATGATGAGGTGGATATTCTCATCGGATGCGACGTGCCAGAGGCGCATTGGGTGCTTGACCAAAGAGTGGGCGACCGCCAGGCACCTTATGCCGTACGCACGGCTCTGGGATGGATGTTATACGGTCCAGTAGGGGTACGCGGTTCCGTGAATTACTTATCCGCCGAAACGGACCGCATAGAGTATCATCTGCAACGGCTGTATGAAAAGGAGTTTCATGACATTGGAGACGAAAGACCGACGTTGTCTCAAGAGGATCACTTCGCTCTACAAACGGTGCGGCAAGGCTCTAGAGGCCTCAAAAAACAGTTCGAGGTTCCCCTCCCATGGCGCACACCGGTCGACCCATGGACTGACAACAGAAATTATGTTCTCCAACGATTACTACGACTAAAAGAACGCTTCATTTGAGACCAGAATCTGTGGGAACGATACGCGGATTTGATGAAGCGAAACGGGGCCCTCGGTTACGTTGAAAAGGTGCCTGTTAACACCGACAGCAAAAGGGGTATCTGGTATCTGCCTCACCATCCGGTTATCAACCCCAAGAAACCCAATAAACTGCGGGTGGTTTTCGACTGTGCGGCCAAGTTCCAGGGCAAGTCGGTAAACGATCGCCTACTACAGGGGCCTGACTGGACCACACCGCTGATCGATGTTTTGTGTCGTTTCAGAGTGGGTAAAGTAACTTTGTCTGCTGATATTAGGGAAATGTTCCTTCAGGTGAAGATTCCGGTAGGAGAACGAGATGCTTTGCGTTTCCTGTGGTGGGAAGGAAGCGACCGGGACGACGCAGTGGTGAATTATAGGATGACCGTCCACCCCTTCGGAGCCATATCGTCACCATTTTGTGCGAACTACGCCCTCCGAGAATCAGCGAACAAACATGGCGATCTGGTACATCGGACGGTGGTAGAAAGCGTCAGCAGGAACTTCTACGTCGACGACTACCTTGGGTCATTCGATGATGTGGAATCAGCTCTAGAGCAGTTCAGGGGTCTGACGAGATTGCTGGAAGAGGGCGGCTTCCATCTAACTAAATGGATGTCGAACGCTTCGGAAGTGCTGAAGGTCATCCCGTATCACGAAAAGGCCGAAAGGGTAAGAGATTTGGACGGCTCTCCACTTCCTATCGAGCGCACCTTAGGGATACAATGGGACGCGGAAACGGACGATTTTGTTTTCGAACTGAACGTTCCCGAGCTGCCAATAACCCGTCGTGGCATACTATCTGCCGTCTCAAGTTTGTTCGACCCGCTCGGTTTCGTCTCACCATGGCTGCTACTCGGAAAGATCTTGCTGCAGCGGCTGTGCCGTAAGAAAGTTGATTGGTACCAGTCATTGGACCGAGGGGATCGGCTGGACTGGGAAGAATTTTTGAACACCTTGAAGAAATTAGGGGACATAAGAATCCCACGATGTTTGACTCCCGGCCATACAACGTGGACGAGAGAACTACATGCCTTTTCCGATGCATCCGAAGTCGGTTATGGAGCTGTGGTGTACGGACGATGGTGCGCAGGAGATGGACAATATACCACGAGGATCCTGTTCGCCAAAGCCGGCTCGGGAAATGTTGGCAAGCGCTGTCAGGGGGTGATGGTTGCCCATATTGCAGTTATTCACTATCATGCTTTTGTACCATTTTATACACACACAAACACACGCGACCTTGTATTGTATAAATAAACAACAGTTATTAGCACTTCAAACTGTTGTCTATTTCTGTTCGTCAACACCTGAGATAATTGCTGCCATTCATTCTCTGCTCTAAAATTTCACATTTGGCGTCGCGGCAGTCATCCACAGTGATACAGTCCGGTAGTATGGAATTTCTGGTTTTAAATGCTCCCGTGTGCGAGATTGAGGATTATTTTGAAAGATTCGAATTGCGGTGCATTGCTTATGAGAAAATTTCGGATGAACGCAAAACCGCTGTCTTCTTGAGTATTGTTGGGAAGTCAGTTTATTCTGTTATCAAGAACTTGCCCTTCCCACAAAAGCTAGTTTCCCTGAAATACGAAGACATTAGGAATCTTTTACTTCGTCACACTCAGCCAGTTAACTTCGATATTGCCGAACGTGCGAAATCCCACCAGCTTCAGCGGAAAGATCTGCAGGATATTTGGGACTTTATTCTTCAGCTCCAGACGCAAGCTACTCGTCGTAGTTTTGGAGATCAGCTGGGAACGTAACTTCGTGACCGTCTGATTTCTAGCGCCAATGGTCAACAGTTGCAGTATAAACTGCTTCTAATCCCCAGCCCTACCATTCAACATGTTCGTAAAGCTTTTGAGCAACACCATGATGTGAATAATCTTACGGAGTCCACATATCACATCATGTTATGTATCCGCAGTTCTGGACAAATAAAAGGTCATTCAGTGACTCCATGTCGATTCAAACGGACGAGTTCCTGTCAATTCCAGTCATCGGGGGCTCACAGTGATGCACTTCGAGCAGGTACTACATATGGTCGGTGTGATTCACGTGGAAAGCTACGTTCTTGCACCACCTATCGTTTTCGTGGTGCTAAGTGTTTCAAATGTGGTAAAATTGGCCACATTCAGTTAGTCCGTAGGTATTCTCAAATGTACTATTCTCGCTCACCGAACCATTTAATCTCAGACGATTGCCCCTGTTAAGAAGTAGTCGTAATTAGGGTTTATTCTTCTGCCTTCTGTTTAGTTACTTATTAGTAGTGAGTACATGCATCGTGAACCCCAGACATTCGTAATGTATGTTCCCTGTTTCTAAGGTATCACATCAGTTTATACTCGAGTTTCATGGTGCATTTTACATAAACAGTTCACGTATTTATTCATAAACTTGTTTCCTCGAAGGTCTAGACTTCTACTGTTGTATAATCTTTCTGAGGGTTTCTTTTGTATTGCCGAGCGGAGGCTCGAACTCCCAGTCTTAGCGTTTCTGTCAGTGCACTCCACTATTGGCCGTCACATTTTAACGGCATTAACAGATCTATTGCCGGATTCGCCCATTCGTGTTGGCACGTACTCTTGCTTACCCCACAGACTTAGCTTATTTGTACTTATTTGTTAATGACACCTTTTAATATTGCAACCACAGTCCAATTCACGCGTTTTTAATTGATTTATTGATTCGCGACGGTAAAGGTTCTTGATTTATTGGTTGTACCGCAACCGAACTGCGCTACAGTTACGTTCATCTGCCTGCTAGGTGGACCGTTGTTATTTTCTGCGCTGTCCCGATTTTCGGACGCTTACTGCCCATTGTTCTTGGTTTCTCACCTGGCTGTAAGTCTTTTATTTGCTGTATATCTATGCTTATTGTATTATTTAGAACCACGAATCATCGATAAACGCGGTTATTCAATTAGAATTTGTTCTGCTGCCCGTAATCGTGTTCTGCTCATATCGTGCGTGTAGCCAGTGAGACTAAGTTGCTGCTAGATTCACAGCCCTGGACATCGGGATAGCCGCAACAGTCCCACTTTTTTTCTCACGGTGATTGCATCGGCACAGAAGCATATTTTGCGTTCTTTTCTGGTCGGTGGTACGCTTCAGCATAATTTCATTGTGGACACTGGTAGTGTGGAGTCTTTCATTCCTTTTTCTATTTTACGTTATGCCGTTCCCGATATTCAGCTAAAACAGACTGACGTTGTGGTCAAGAGTATCACTGGATATACATTGTCTATTTGGGGCTCATGTAATACTTCTCTTACAGACACAACTGGACATTCATTTAGGTGTACCTCCTCGTCACCGAGAATGGTCCATCTGCACTAGGGCTGAAGGCAAATAAAGACATTGGCATTTCTATATCAATTCCAGCACAGAAACGATCTTCGTTGTCTAAATTAATTTTACGGTGCTCCAAAGTCCCCGGTGGCATGAAGATAACCCATGTAAAGTTGAATGTAGGTGAAAATCCCGTGTTTGTGAAGCGCCAAGTATTGGCCCAGAGACTTCGGGAACCCGTAAGGAAAGTACCCGGTACTTTGGTTGCCAAAGGGATACTTTAACCCATTTCATCATCTAAGTAGGCAACGCCCATTGTTACTCCGTTGAAATCCGACGGACATAATCCAAGAATATGTGGGGAATATCGCACCAATTTGGACTCCAGGCTTCGTCAGCGTACATGAACTACTGTCAAACCACAAGGTATACTGTCACGCCTCCATGGCTCCAATCACTTCACACGTATTGACCTGATGGATGCTTACTTGCAAGTTCCCTTACGTTAAGATTCCCGTGAGTTCATTACTGTTAATACCCCCATTTTGTATGTGCACATACAATTTTCTGCCTTTTGGACTGAGCGTTTCCCCAGCCATCTTTCAGTCGGTCATGAATACTGTCATTGAGGGACTCGAAGATGTCGAATGTTATCAAGATGATGTGGTTATCCATGCACCCACACAGACAGCTCACGATGACGGACTTAGAGAGTTATTGCAACGTTTTTGTGAGTTTAAGACTGCCAATCACCCATCTAACTGTGCGTTTAGTTCCGCTTTTCTTGATTTTCCGGGACTTCACATAACTAAGGCTGGTTATCAGCCTGATCCCAAGCGCCTCGCACCTTTGCTTGACATGTGCACTTCTAAATGCATTACTGAACTGAATTCTTTGGTTGGTTCACTCCAATATTATTCGCGTTTTATTCCGGGTTTTTATTCTAGTATGGAAACTATTTTCACAGTATTGTAATCCGGCAATTTCTCGTGGCCAGCCAAACAAAGACAACAATCTCGTTCTATTTTATCATACCTTGAGACCAAGGCATTTCAGCGTTCACTCACGCCCAAACTACATTCAACCCTCATCACTGACGTGTCACCCAAAGAACTTGGGGCCTTGTCAGAACAGGATGGATCCACTGTTGTTTGTGTTTCACGTCGACTTAATACTGCCAAAAAGAGTTATTCCCAAAAGCAGCGTGAAGCTTTGACTGTCTACGGGTCTGTCAAACGGCCTCATAAATATTTGTTTGCACCCAAATTCGCTGATATTTCTGATCATGAAGCGTTGCGTTTTATTTTTGAACCATCCAGATCACTACACATGTCCAGTGCTGCAATGGTTCAGCGATGGTGTGTAGCGCTTTCTGCATATGATTACGATATTCTGCATCGTAGTGGTAAACAAATTCCACATGTGGATTATATATCCAGATACACCCAATCAGATTTTCCATGTAACTCCGATTCTTTGCTAGAGCAACCACTTCCCATGAGCCGACAAGATCTTATTCGCGACTCACGTAGATAATTTTAATCTGTTTTCTCTGCAACTCAGCGGGGATGGAATAATAATACCAAGCTCAGGGTGTGCCCAAGTGTAAGTAGTACATCCCACTGCCGGACGGTGCTCCCACTCGAATATGCGCACGCTCGTCGTTATTGGCTGGCCGTGACCACAGACCTGACTATCTCTCAAAGGATTTGGTGTCTTCCTGAAGAACGAGCTCGTCTGCATTTGATGTGATCGTAGTCCAGATCTTAAAATCTTCTGCAAAGATGGACGAGGCGATTGAAAAACCGGCGGCAGATCATCGAAATAGGCCGGGAAGAGGAGCTGACCTAGAACCGATCCTTGTGTAACACCACTGGTAGCAAATTGCTAAGTTGACGTTGACTGCGCTACTCGTACCGCAAAAATTCTGCGTTTCGGAAAGTCCTCTATCCACCGAATCAAGTGATCTACAACACGAAGATCATTAAGCTTACCTAATAGACGGTCATGCGAGAGTTTGTTAAGAGCCTTGCTAAAATCCACGAAGATCACTTCCGTAGCTTGTCCTTTGGCCTTGGCCATCGTCCAGCTTTCTCGTTCTAAAACCAAGTTTGTCAGGCAGGACCTATTTTTCCAAAAACCGTGTTTTTTCGGCGTAATAGTTCGTAAACCCCAGTATGTTTCCGGATTCGCGTTGCCAGCAGGCGCTTCATAACCTTTCCTACCAACGGTGTTGGACTGACAGGTTGATAATTGACAGCGTCGGCCTTTATCTCACCTTCGTGTAGTGCAGGACGACCGCTTTCTTCCATATTTGGAGGAGATTCCCAGCTGCTAACGGCGCGTTGAACAATCGCGTGACGGGCCGAGTTACCACATCGGCCAGCTCCTTTGCCACTAAGGGATGCACGCTATCGGGTGCCGGGGACTGGTTAAATTCGATGGCACGCATGGTTGCAGCCACTTCTTCCTCAGCGATTTCATGGCACGACATTTGAGAGGCAGCCATTGCAATGTGTGAGGGATGAGTGTGCCTCTGCTCAGGGGTTTAGACTGACAAGCAGTGCCCCGCCAGTATCTCTGCCTTGTGTTCATCTGAAACTCCCAGCGAGCGTCTGTCCTGTAGGGCTGGGATTGCAGATGTGGCTCGCGTACTCCGTCGCAGATATGCGAACAGGAGTTTAGTTGCACAAATCGAGTACATTGATAAGGTCTTCTCGGAGATACGTCGCTTTTCTCGCTTCAGCTGGGCACACTGGTTTCGAATGGTGCGGTATCGGTCACATCCCTATTCAGTCGAGTCGCACTGTTGCTATGCTCGATCTCGAAGCTTCAAAAGACGCCTAAGTTGCGAGTCAAACCAAGGTGGGCCTTTTCCTGCGGCCGCTGTCTGGATAGTGGAACAAATGTTTGGCAAATTTAAATTATTTCATCTCGAACTACCTCCCAAGCCTTGTCTATCTCGTACGGTCCTGGCGGATGTCACATCACTGAGGATTTGGCCCCCCTGACTTATTGGAACGGCATTCGCAAGACATTGGGTCCGCCCTGTGGTCTGAGAAAAAAAGTCGCTCCTTTGTTCCAGTTGATGGTCAATATAACATGGTCAGTGCGCCCCAGTGGAGGTAGGTACTCAATCTGATCAACAGCTGAACTTCTTGGAGATATCAATAGATCTAGGATAGACGTTTGGTGATCCTGGGTTCGGATCGGCCTTCTGAATGGAACTCGCAGGAAAATAAGGCCGCTCTTGCGTTGCACCGTAAGTTCTCTCAGTCCACAATCGGTGGGTTGAAGCCACCCAAAATTAGACAACGAAAGTGGCCAGCACAACATCGCATGCCAGTAAGTATTTCCCGAAGAATTGCTTCTGAGGGCCGTAAACGGCTCCGACAGACCCAAATCCACTGGGTGTCAACTTCACGCGGCACCGGAGTGATTCTTTAAAACCTTCCGGGTCCATCATGCGACCCAACTGTAGCGAAGGGAGGTCGGCTCGGATTTACTTCGCCTCACCACCTCCTCCCCGAGCTTGTCTCCTATCAGCACGGCAAACAGCCTATCCTGGGATGGCCACTTGCGAATCCTGCACCTCATTGGTAAACCACGTCTCCGTCAAGGAGGTCAATGTTGGCGGTTGGTGAAACACCCACGCCTCTAGCTTGCCTCGCTTATTCAACAGACTCCTGACATTAGAAGACATGAAAAATACCTGTCCTCTTCTGTCTTCCCTCTCCGTGTGGCTCGTCATTGCACCTTCACAGCCGGAGCCGCCTGGCCGGTAACACTGTTGTCAGTGAACGGTTCCCATCTCAGTCGAAGCCGCTTCCGTTTACCACGAAAATCCCGGAAGAAAGACCTGTTTTCCCTTTTGCCTGGCTTTTGCGGAGCTCTCCAGAAGCCAACCGGAGCCCCCTCCGTTCCTCGGGGTCGAGATCTCAAAGGAGTGGCCGTTTTTCTCCTCCTAGTCTGTAGAACCGCTGTAGCATCCAGCAAAATTCCTCATCGGACCCCAAGGCTACCTTGAACGGATGAGGATCTTTATTCTCATTTTTTCCCTCTGGAGGAAGACGGCTTTGACCTTCACATAATTTGCCAGATTTTCTCTATTTGTGGAGAATAAGCTGGCGAATATGTCTCGTCGAAGAGATAAATCGTGATCTAATCTAAATTGTGACACCGACTCGGTTGATTCCGGCAGATTCACGGCTGGGAAGCACTGGGTCCTTGGTGGCGGCGCCGTCCGCCTTCGTGGCTTCACGGTTTTCCGCTGACCCTTGGTCTCCGTTTGCCCTAGATCAGGGCCTGTATCTCCGCCGGCTGCATCCGATACCATCAAAACAGAATTATTGTTCTCCCAACTTTTGGCTGCTGCGGCTTTGTCCGTAACCACGGATTTCCTTTGACGTTGCTGCTTTACTGCAGCCTATAGGCTGTTTGTATCACCTGAAGAGACTTCGGCGTGGAACCAGGGGCTCGTTGCCCACAGTGCAGCGGGTGTCTGGCTCGTAACTGAAACAGGTTATTTCTTTTTACTTTTATTTGCTGTGATACATTCTGCGCACGGAATCTGCAGGAATGGACGGCTGCGAGAACTCAGCCACTCATATGTATCCTTATCGAATTTTGTACAATTTAGGTGGATCCACCCCTCACAGCAATCACACCTCAGGGCTTCGACCCGGGGGGCCGATATTTTTCTTGTATAATAAACACGCGTATTGATCCTTAGAGGTAACTGAACCCGTGTTTCTTAGAAATCCGCCGATAAGCCACAAATATCACAAAATAATATTTATCCACAAAGCACAACGGCAGGCACCCGGAGTAGGTCAGTCCTGCAATTTCTCGTGGTCAGCCAAAAAAGAACAACCATCTCGTTCTGTTCTGTCATACCATGAGGCCAAGGCATTTTTGCGTTCATTTGCACAGACAACTGTTGAGCTCATGGGGCACAACAGCCGTTGCTCACGCGACCTAAGGCAAAGTGATCCGCAGCCGTGTGAAATCCAAGAGCGGTGAATGAATGGCAGCAATTATCTCAGGTCTTGAGGAAGAGAAGGACACAACAGTTTGAAGTGTTCTTCACTGTTATTCATTTACACAATCCAGGGTCGCATATATTTGTTTGTGTATGAAATGATACAAAAGCCAGATAATGAATAACTCCATTATGAACAATCATCATATAGAAGAATTTTGAGTGTGGCCATTGAACGTGTCGTCTATTCGGTCTGGTAGCGAAGTACCAACGTTATCCCCTCCATTGGACGAATAAAGAAGATGCAAGTTGGTTTATAGATGCAAGATGTATTCTGTGTATCGTGGCACCGAAACAGAACCGATAAGAGAGATATAACGAACGGAAAACGAACGCAACGGCTGTGCAGAAAGCAAACCGCGAGCGCTGACAATCGGTGAACGACTGAAAGTGAAAGTGATTCAAAACGGGGTCGTCGGAAACCTCGGAAAAGTCAGTCTGATAAAACGTACGTAACCGAAAAACTAAGTGAGATTAATGTCAAACGTCAGAAAAGATCGTAGAGAGAAAATAGATCCAAAGTGGTGTCCAGAAAACGGTCATTTTCTCAGAACGACCGAGGTTACTACAATCACACCCACCACAGCTCCAATAAAGCTGGGGACTTGTAGTGCTTGGGTGGTAGTGGTCAGTCTTTCAGAACGTCTCAAAACAGGTTTGCTAGGTATTTCTGAAGACGCTGTAAGGCGGCTTATGTAGGTGAGAAATAGTAGCCATCCAAGAACCCCTGAGAGACACCACAAGGCATTGAGTACCACCTCGAGATAGCTTTTAAGACTCTGCAAGTTGTCGTCCAACGCTCACTAGCGACCAGAAGACTGGACAGGCAGGAATGGGCCTTACGAAGGCCACGCCGGTGAGAACTAAACAGGTAGTGATGTTCTAGGTATTCATGAACCTGTTTGGCCATGAAGCGTTCCATTATCTTGCAGACGACGTATGTTAGACTTACAAGACGACAACTGATAGCCGCAGTGTTTCCTCCACCTTTGAACAACGGAACAAGAACAGAATCTTTACAGTCGTCCGGTTGCTTCCCTGTTGCCAGCGCGGTGCTCGGCAGCTTCGTAATTGTTGATGCAATTATATCAGCGAGTTCGTTCGGCACCATAGGGTCTGCTTTGCTGCCTGGAGTACTACCAAGATACAAATAAGCACAAAGGAATTAATGAAAGAACGTTGGCCGTATTATAGGGAGGTGAGATGTACTGTATGAGCTGAACTACCAACTGGGGGACCACACAAGTTTATCTAAACTAATGTGACTAAGAAATCCAAAGTATATAAATACTGTGTGAAATCTAAATCTACAGATGTGAGGCGTTGTAACTCACTGGTTCACAATAGGATATTCCATGACTGCCGTAAAATATTTCTTTACCGTAAACAACGACACTCGTATGCCATATTCCCTCGATATGTTTTCCTGAAAGCGATTTCATATTTCGAAAATATTTTAATGAACATGCCTAATATCACTGAGCTCAGTGACCGGGCCAAACCAGCTGAAAGATCATAAATATACAACAACACTTCAGCTGACATTGCACCGTACCGCGCAGTTTCAGTTCAGTTCAGTTCAGTTTGCACAGGACTTGGTGTGGCTAGAGCCAATCGTGTGTCCAGATAGTTGTGTTGTCGGCGCGTTTCCGTAGCTCACAACACTGCGTGATCTTCTTTTCCTGAAAGGCAGAAATTTTGTGCAGTATCAGCCCTGGAAGAGTAAGGTGCAAACAATAAGTAAATTGCGTCTGACCCTAAAATCTGCTTAACATAACTCGGGGTATACTGCCACCCAACATAGGTCTACTGCTTTCTTAAAAGCCTTCACTGTTGTGGTATTTATGACCTCCTCCAGGAGCTTATTCCAATAGGGTACCACTCTATTAGAGAAGCACTTCGCCCTAATTTGGAGCCTCGGATGCTTTCTTTGTAATCTAAGGCTATGCTCACTTGTGCCTCTCTCGGGGATCAGAGAGAAAAGGTCTTCTCGTGTTATTCCTGACAGTCCCTTCATTACCTCGAAGGTTTCTATCAAATCCCCGCGAATGCGCCGTCTTTCCATCGAGAACAGGTCTAGGGTACGGAGACGATCTGTGTAGCTAACCCCCCCCCTGCCCAGCCACCATTCTAGTGGCTAGCCCTTGCACTTTCTCCAGACAGTCTATATCTTTCTGGTAGTACGGTGCCCAGGCGTGCACGCAGTACTCCATATGCGGCCTAACTATGGCCTGATATATCGGAACGAAAATCTTCGGATCTCTACACGACACAATGGATCTAACTCGAAAGAGTTCTCTCTTGGCCATATTGACTTCTGCGGTGCACTGCTTCGGCGGCTTAAAGCTGTTGTCCATTATAACTCCCAATTCTTTGACCTGGGAGGCCACTTGCAACGAACCCACACCATTCCCACTAGCACCTGTATTTGTGGTCAAGCATTGACACTTGCTGAGGTTTAGTAGAAGGTCCCATTTGCGTGACCAATTTTGTACTGCTATCACGTCAAGTCCTATATCTACTCCAGCTATCTTGACGTCATCGGCAAACATAAAGGTGGGGTTTGTAAGCCCACGTGCTAGGTCATTGATAAAGATGAGGAAGAGCAGAGGGCCGAGCACCGAGTACTGTGGCACCTCACTTGGTACACCTTCCGGTTTTGGGGCATAACCACCCACCTTGGCACTAAAGGTTCGCCCTGCTAAAAAACTATTTATCCATTGTCTTGCCTTTCCAAAAATTCCCATTGACTGCAGTTTGACGTCCAGAAATCTGTGGTTCACAGAATCAAACGCCTTGCTGAAGTCCAAGTAGCAGACCGCAATCGATTGCCCTTCGTCCAGACGCTTGGTTACCTCATCGAGGAACAGCATGAGATTCGTCAGACAGGATCGTCCTGCCACAAACCCATGCTGAGTATTTGATATGAGGTTGTGTTGAACTAAATGCCTACAGATCTGTTCCCTGACTATTCGCTCCAAGCACCTACACAGTACTGAAGTCAAGCTAACCGGCCGGTAATTTTCGGCCCTTTGCCGGGGTCCACTCTTGTAAATTCCCACCACTGTTGCTCTCCTCCAGTCTCCCGGCACAATTCCCTCTCTAAGTGACCTTTCATACAGCTTCGTCACCGGAGCCTTCGGGACCTCAGCCAGAAGCTGAAAGATTTCTGGATGAATCCCGTCTGGACCTGCTGCTTTATTTCTGTTCAACGTTTGCAACTCCGCGTACACTTCTTCTTCTCCTACAGCTTCTTCCCACAGCCTACTGCCTGACCAATGGGATCAACCTCTGTTCCATTCATTTCGGCAGTGATAGTCGAGTTTGTTTGAAAATACCGTGTCGAACACCAGTAGGATAATAACACAACCTTTTAAACCGACACAAACAGTACCCTAAGGCAAGAGCAGCAAACCCGCACACTACAAAAGTTTCACAAAAGCGGTACACTAGAAAAAGCGCCCCAAAAAGATGTTATCCGGTATCAGTTGCACCGACACCAACAAAAAACATCAATTGGTCCTTTTTAAAAAGGACACCAAAAAGTATACCCAGTTTTTGAAGAGAATAAACTCTTCTGAAGAGAGTGAACTCTTCAAAAAGTACGCGTACCGGAATACTAATTACTATAAGTTAGTTTGGGCGAAATAACGTGTGCTATCCCACCAAACAATGCAAAAATGCTCATCGCTGAGGACAAGAGAGTGGGGTAAGTTCCGACCTGGCTTGGTGTAATGCAGAAATCAAACGGCTGTCAGAAAGTCTTCTAAACTAAAATGGAACGAAAATATCCTAAAAGTGTGCCTATTTGGGGAGAATTTTATACATTTATATTCTTTATTTTTGGTGAATCTTGTTTTTCTGGGTCAAATTTCGGTAGTCAGATCTCCAGTCATTGGCTTAGCTGATACTGATTGTTGATTGGGTTAGTGGTTATATATAAGCTGTTGCACGAAGCCTGTGTCTCACTCGCCGTTCGCGCGACGCGGTGACTGTTGATCGGTGAGCGATAGATCGTCGATGGTGATTCAGTCCAGTTCCCGGAAACACCAACCGACCAGTTTTTACGTATGCAATTGGTGAGCAAGGGGAATCGCACCATTCAGAACGGAAAGCAAACGTCCACTTGTGAATCCAGCGGCTTCGCCGATTCAGGAAGAATGCGTACACTGTCTGGCTCGATGACGATCGTGGAGAACTACGTGACCGTTAACATGGCCCCTATGGTGCCACCACATTTTGATTACCGAGTTGGTTCTCTGGAGCCATTTTGTTGTTGCCTTTTCGTTTCTCTTGCATGTGAGTCTTAGTTCACGTGCACAAGCCTGGGAATACTAGCTTCATATGGGAGGCCATCATTTGCGAGTTTGGGTGTGGTATATAGAAAACTCCGTGTTTTGTTAAACATTTCGTGAGGATCGACTGACGTTTAACAGCTTCAGAAGATGGAAAGGAAGTTGCATTCGGTTCCATCCGTTAGCCATTTCACGTAAGTTACAGTACTGATAAATACTGAAAGCATTGGTAGCGGAAGCGCTGTTATCTACTACGTTCAGACATGAGGATCAGCTAGTTAGTTCAGTGAAACTTTGCTGCTAGGTACATGGAAGAGAGCTCGTACAGTGGGACGTAACTATGTATATATGTATGTATATATATATATATATATATATATATATATATATATATATATATATATATCCTTAGGTTACCGGTGGACGTGAAACCAAACCTGCTCTACCTCCGCCCATCACTTACGTAACTCCTTACGCCAATGGTGTATACGCAGGTAGAAAAAAACAGTTTCCGTATTCTGGTAGTTACTCTTTTAGCCCAACCTCACTGGGTCAGATCACATTACCAAGTGGTCCTTCTGAAAGCGCACCACCATCAGGGGCACGTTTTTCACACACAATAGGGATTTCGGGACAATGATAAGTGAGAACCACTTCCAAATACTAATTAAGAAACAGTCCAAGGTTTTCAAAATACTTCACACATTTTTTGCCATGGCCAGATAAGAATCGACACCCCAGTTCAATTTTATAGTCCGCCATACACAGATGATTACCATTTCGTTGATCAGGATATTTTTACCAAAACATTCGCCCATTTTTTCTCATTATAAATATAACAAATAAGTCACTTACAACCCAGCAAGTAATCCGTATTTTACAATAATCTTGGCAGTTCAGTTCAGTTTCGTCCTTTTCAAAATTCGCGCCCCAGAAATCCAGGATTCCGCGCCAATTCAATCCCATTGGTTAGGCAGTAGGTCGTGGGAAGAACCCAAGCAGCATTACCCAACGTCTGCCATGGTTGGGCAAACGTTGGGCTTGCCCATCACAACGTTGGGCAACTCTATTGAAATGCGTTGGGCAGCGCCACCAGCGCCCAATTGGGCTAGGGTTGGGCATGCCCAACGTTCTACGAAAATCGCGGAAAATAGTTCCCTCCTTTCCAAAAATCACCCTAATTTTTTTCACTGCGGAATCGGCTATTACAGTATTCCCCCACGTTTTCAGTTCAACCACTAAGTTGCCCATCTATATATATAAACAAGTAAAACTGCCAGTTGTAGAAGAATAAGGATAGATTTATTGTATAAAAAGCCGTAAAAGTGTACATAAAATTCCGACATTCGTTGTTGGTCATTCTTGTAATCCACGGAATCTTGTTGGATCTTCTTGCTGTTCACGGGATCTGTAAAATGAAAGTGTGGAACGTTACGTATTAACTGTTCGAGAAATATGGAACAACTGACTTTGTAAGTTTACCTCAGAAACGTATATACGGCACACAAGATTATGCGTGTTCTGTTATTTAACATTATACGAGGCAGTGTCTACTTGTAATAGATAAACCGTGTCATTACGCATATTGGTGGATGACATTCTGCACCATCAGTTTAAAATGAAGCAATGGTTAAGCAGAAACCCTGAATGAATGAACACAGAAAAAAATTAAAAAACGACGTACCGGCGTAGCCGTCTTCCTTCGCCTTGATCCCGAGCGTTGATAAACCAAAGCTTAATGTGCCTTTCTATGACAGACCTCGGTCCATCTGCAAATCGTTCTGTCCCACGCACTGCGTCTGTTGTTTCGTGTTAGTAATTGTATCGACCTACCCACTACGGCCGCGATCAACCTATGATCGTAAACCGGTTTCCGTTGAGGGCTACCTAGCCAGCAACAAGTCATAGCAACCTCTTCTCCAATGCTTGCTGCCAGCATACCCCGCACCGTTTCACACAGATCTGTACAGGTGAACCGTTTGAGCGCGGCAACCTGAAAGTTTAAGTTTCAAATGAAGAAGATTACCATGCTAGCATATACACCTGGGGAAGCGAGAGTGTCGTTTAGGGTTTCCAAGTCCCCCAACGATTCTGCTCGCAGCGCCTTGGGTGGAACGGCTGATACATGGGGGCCCCCAATGCGACAGTAATTGCGTCGAGCGCCCGTTCCACCTTGCCCAAACGGTTCTCCATATGTTGCGTGGTCACTATGTCGGTATTTAATTAATTAAAAAAGCCACTTACGCATTAGCTCACTCAAATTTTTCAAAATTTGGTTCGGTATGACTTCACACTCAGGTGTTTCTTTGCTATCAAAAAAGGTTAATGGTCAACTTTTAGGGTGACTACCTTCTACGGAACTCTGGTGAAGGACTGCGGTCTTCGCCGGTCGGATACGACTCACGGAATAGCACGGGCGATGATGTCTCTCAGTGAGCCGTACCTGATGTACTGATAGGAAAAGCTTATTGATAGGAAACGTAAACTTACGAAGCAGCTTCCATAACTCTTTGCAGCACCGGCGGCGGACTGGAAGGCAGTTCAAAATGCTTTTGCCGTGTACGCGACAGTGCCGTATGCTGCTCTTGAAAACTGTCGTCGGAGGACAGTTGCGTCGGTACCCTTACGTAAAGTTAACTGATAAACTTTCGTACCTTCTCCGAACTGAATACCGTTGGCCAAAATGCGTTTGTGGACGGGGTCGTCTGTGCTACAGGTGGAAGTGTCTTGGAGTAACCGACTTTCAAAAATCAAAGCGTCTCCAAAATCGTCTGAGAGAATGTCACATGTAAAACAATTTACCTGTGTGAAACAACTCCACAAATGCGTGTGCCTGGACAGAGTCCGACTGTGGTGCGCCGGACAGAAGCATTTGGCGGTATTGCGTAAAAGTTGCAACCCGAGGCCACCTCACGCGGTTGCCGCCGACCACTCAGTTGCTGTACACCACGGCGTAAGAATTTTCCGCCAAAAATTTCACTACCAAGTATATCTAAAAGGAAGCACATTAGAAAAAGAATAAACAAGTTCTCCTGGGTTTCCAGTCTCCAGACTCAACAGCGTGATGCACAACAACACATGCCACCACAGAGAAGTTAGGCTGACGACAAATAATTTATGAAACGTGCAACGTAGAAACACGAATGGTAACGGTGAGCAGATTACAGGAAGCACGTACATGCGTGGGATAAAATAGTTACAAAAATGTATGCAAGACAGGGGTGCATAAGTGTAACAAATTGACAGATAGAAGTAAGCACTTACATGCAATAGTGTGAACGGGTGCGTGCAAAACAGCAGGTTCTAAGCCGTTCACTGAAAAAATGTACAAATATGTTGACCGTAAAGCTTGTGTGAAAAAATCCCGCAGTATATTGAAGTACTGAAAGTAAACCTCATCGTTCAGAACATTAAAAATCATTGCTGGTTTGCCATTTATTATCATGACGTTATCCGAACTCACACTGGAAAAAAATACCCCGTTTATCAAACAGGAACAGGGGGTTTTACACACACGGGGTATTGGTATTAAAGTGTCAGTCCACGGGGAGCGTTCCTTCCTGCTGAGAACAGGTACTCAACTCGTGTAAACGCTTGTACAACTGTTCGGCTGGTTTTGCGGGCCCCTTAATGAAGTGCTTAAGCTCGCCCAAATGAGATTCATATGGAAAGCTGGAAAAGTTGTCCAGCGTTCCGTGTATCATAACATCCTCAGCTAGGTGGGTCAAGCAATGCACGTTGTAAACAATATGCTCGGGGCCATACAATGTCGCCATTTCTCGCACAAAAACACGTAAAACACCTTGGGTTATGTAAGACGGGATGCAAAAAGATGTACTGAAATAAATAAAAGTAGAAAATGATTATATAAATCAGAGGGTAATAAATCACGTAGACATACGGGGCCAAGATATAAGAGGAAATGGCGGAATTCCGTTGCCTTCCAGCGCTCAGTGTCACTTGTGTGACGGCATTTACGCTGAAAGTCACACGAAAGAGAAATGTGTGTTCGTAGGATTCGATCGCCTAGTTCCTTCGCGGCCGCGCGACTTAGACGGTAGCTTGATGAACGCCTACCCTTTAGCCAGGCGGTAAGCAGTCGTTGGGTGACCCCGAGACATACTAAATGCATGTAGTCCAACGGGAAAGTATGTACCATATCTATGGACACGGACAGAAATGGACTGTCACCGAGTTGACGGCGGCGATACTTTCGAGCGCGGAAGTTTCCGTCCGTACGTGCCCTAGCTTCAATGACGGGAAACGTCATCCTTCCATCAATGCACACTCCGCGTAGGTTACATTTACCACAGCCAAAATAACCAGCAGGGCCTTTGACTTGACGAACAAAAGCCCTAGCAGGTGTATCACAGACAATGGCTAGCAAGTGACATCGTATAGGAGCATTACGATAGCTGAGGCCATTTTGTGATATGTCCTCCAACTCTTCCACAGTACGATGCGTGTATTCATACAGGTTTTGCGGTTTTTCCGAGCCTCAATAAACCCCCGCAGTCACGATGGGCGTACTTACCGGCCGCACTACCCGTGCCAAAATTGGCCACGGCTGGATAGTAGATGACCGATAAATAGACATTCCATCTACATTTAGCTGAATATCCACAGAAGCCGGTACGGCTGCCATGCTTTTTATACAGATATCCAATCCGTCTTTCAATCCAAGATGGATGTACACACCGCCGCCAAACTGGATCTTTTGACATAAACGTGGCGTGTGACAAATTGTGCATGGATCGCATGGGATGCCAGGAATATATCGACTTATGAATGACAGCACGCCGCGTCGCTGTTTCAAAGTCAAATTGTATTTTACAAACAAATCAGACATAGATTGCAGCATTGCGTCTTTGTTGACGGCTACTGATATTCTTTGTCCAAGTTCCACTTGTTGGTCTGTTAATAAAATAATAATATGTTGCATCTTTATAAACGAACAAACCTGATGAGGTAACAGCGAGGGATGTGGAAGCAACGGGCCTCATGGCGTTTCCCATTAGGTTACCGCAGACCTCCTCAACTGCAATCCGTTGGAATTCTGAGACACACTTTTGAGCAATGCGTAGCCAAATGCGCAACGGATCCCGAAATCAAAAGTCGATTATCCGTGACATTCTACGATACTAGATTATTGAATGAATGATGACACCAAAAAGATACAAACCTCAATGATGGGATCGCAAGGACTCAACAAACGAGAAACCGAATTGCAGCATGCGATCTAGACGTGAATAAGTGAGGATAATTTAATCCGGCTAGCTCGGTGGAACAGTCTTTCGGCGGTTTGTTTTGGACGGTTCGTTTTGGCACTGCAAACTCACACCTTAACTGTAAATGGTCGCAGACCGGGATGCCCTTTATGACAAATTTGTGTACAGGAGATAAGCCTACAGTAAAAATTAAATCAAGAACTTTACTGCCTCCATTAGGGCACAATACATGTTGAATCCATCCTCGTAAATGGATGCTGGTCAAGAAGTAGATTAGGTATTGTGGGGCATCCAAAGAAGACCAGCGGATGCCTGGCGCGGTAAAGTCACCGGCAACCAGTTTAGGGCTGAATATATCAGCAAACACGTCTAACGCTTACGCGATAGGCGGTAGGCCTTTTGATTACAATTCGGGAGACAGAAGATGCAGCTAACAATAAAGTCAGAACATCCTGTAGTGATCCGTGGCCAAACCGAATCCGGAGTGTTGTCCAGTATGAGGTGCTGATATGTTTTCGCTCGCATGATTTGCCTTACATACATAAGACGCCCCCCCCCCGCCGGGTCAGTCTACTTTCCTTAAAAGCTAGGTACCCGATCATAGCGATATCCTCGTTTAGAGTGTCGTCTGTCAGACGGATTTCGGTAATTAACAAAAGATCGTAGTCGGTCGTGAACAAAACTATATGCAGCATTCGTATCTTGTTCATTATCGACTGTGCACTTAGCGTAAGCAGTGAGAGCCGTTTATTGAAGTCAAGGTTAACATTAGGGTCTTTATAGGATTCCGACACAACGTTCACTGAGGGAGAATCGGAGAACGCAATCTGAATTACTTGAGACAGAGTAGCCAGTAATGTGGCAAGGGCGTATGGTATACCATGAGTGGTGAAACGAGCTGAGTAGGCGAGTCTGATGGGGCAGTCAGCTCGGCTGTTAGGTTAGGCTGAGTATGGCTGGTACTGATTAGGGCCGTTAGATAGGTAGAATTTCGGGGGTTCTTAAGTCTAAGTCTTGAGGAAAAAAGTCATGAGAGCTCACCAGAGGGAGCCCTGCCTCCGGGGGATGCTGGTGGCTGGGACATACAAATATGAGGAGAGAGGGATAAGCAGCCACTAAAAGGGGTAGAAAAAGGAAGTGTGGCATTATCAAGTACTTTGGCACCTGCCTTAATACAGAAGTAAAACAGGGCCCCTCTTTGCCTGAGTAAATTGATGGGCTGTGACCTGGAGGGGGAATAAGAAAAGGAAGTGGGATATAGGGGTGTTGGTTAGCGCAGAGGTTGGAAGCGCGCGCGTACCTTTACGAGTGGCCTGCAGTCGAAAAGGGATTCAGGGTAGGCGAGATACGTTAACGACAAAAAGAGGGCGATTCATGAGGGGAAATGTTACTACGTTTACAATAGAGGTTGTGTAAAACACTAAAGTAATCCTTTGGTATGAAGGGCGGCATTACTGGGAAGCTACGGGGGTCAGTTGTAGCAGCTTGATAAAGAGGATAACCAGGTGTAGAAAATGCATGAACGGGTCACATGCATGGTGCAACCAGTAGACGGTGGATTTCCGTGGGGAGATATGTCTTTAATAACGTTTTCCAGTCCCTTGTTTCACTCTGTATTGCTTCGCTTGGGGCACTTAGCAGTGGGAAGTCTGGCTTGGCGAGTGGGTCAGAACCTATGGTAGTTTCAGCAATGTATACTCCACCTGGTAATGGCGTTTCCGCCGGTCCTTGAGATGGCCTAGGCACAGCTAACTTGTGCGCAGTAGGCTTTTGAAAGGCTACTGGGTTTCCGTGACAAGGTAAACTAGAGTAATATGGATGCCTCCTTTGATGGATTGAGGGCTTCTGCGTACTTTTGGTAAGGGGGTTGGGCATGTTATAGCGTCACCAGCCGTGGCTGGCGTTCCGGTGAGATATGATGGCGGATTAAAGTTAGCGAGTCCAGGAAGGGACAGCTTGCCAGGGTAGACTCTATGCTTCCTGGTTTCTTATTCGTTGGCTGGATAGGTGCGGTTGAAATGGATCCTTCTCAGTCGGGGTCAAACATATGGGATCGATGTTCTGGTGAATGTAAAGTACAACTGGTATTGCATGTACGTTCTTCATCGCCAGAAGGCTAGGAGAAGATAGCTAAGGGCGGGCAATTATGGCGCAGCGGAATGAGTGCTGGCAAACCTGGTAAATTCCCTTTGCAGTGGAGTTTCGTGTACAGCCATCCTAATATTCTTGAACGAGGTTCTCAAACCACAGTGGATTGGTTCCCAGTGAATTCTTTGGTAGATTTCTCGTCAAGAACTTCGAACAACTGCAGACAAGAATTGCGTCGAATGTTCTTTAGTGGCTGAACGCACAAGCAGGAGTGATGTGTTGTAATAATGGGGCTTTGAGGGCCATGCTTTGCTTCTTTACCAGGGGTTCCGCTGGGTAAAATGAATACAACAGCACCGCAGTTCATCTATCAGCCGCACCATCCGTTGTCGAAATCATCAGCTGCAGAGGTTCAGCGACGGGGTATTATACTCGGCCCACGTGATCGTGTGTTCTGCTTCGTAGAGCTAAATGCGTATCACATGCTGATCTTCTATCTGGGAGGCCTTATTCGTCTAGACCATCAGCGATTCATGATTTTTTGTTGATACAACCACTACCGGTGCAGCTTGAGGATCTGGTGAGGGATACAAAGCATTTTTCTTTCCAGTCGTCTCAGCCGTACCTCATGGAGGGACGTCGAATGGAAAGCTACACTTCCCTGATCTCCACCCTCGTCAGGGCATTTGTCGATCTCTCCGGGTAAACTACCGTGCCTTACCGAACTTGTGGTAACTCCTCCAGTACTCCGTTCTGTTATACTGACCAGTCTCTATTCGGAGCATTTAGGTGTCGACGAAATGAAGCCGCCGGCGCGACTTAGTGACTGGTTGCCGGAAATGGATTCAGACTTCATACGTACGACCGAAAACTGATGTCAGTGTTTACATGAAATACACTCAAAACCTTCAAATTGTTTTCCTTTGAAAGTGTCCTGGGAGGCGTAACAGTGGGTACATGCAGGCTATTATGGCCGCTTCTCGTTTGAGTACTACGCTCTTGCAGCCAATGATGCTTCTTCCCGCTGGCCAGAGGTATATTTGACAACTTCACCCGCTGCCGAATTCCCAGGGACTGCGACGGGGGGAAAATTCGGCAGGGGAGTTACTTTTATGCTTGTTATTGATAATGAAACGCATTCCGCCACTAAGCCTTTAAACAAGCGGTTAAAAGTTCTTTGATGCAAACATGTTTACTCTACCCCCGGTCACTCGCGGTCCAGTGGACCTGCGGAGGTCTTTGTATGTACTCTTAGGAGTGTAGTTTATCCTGTGAGTCCCGACAAGTTTTTCAGCTGATCACGCCCTTGATAATTATCTAATGCAGTATTACAAGGCTGCACATAATGCCACTGGTAAATGTACGTCTCCGTTATTTAACTGCTGTAGCTTGGGGACCTACTTTGGGTGTATATTGGAAGCAATGCCCAGTTATCTCAGATGGAATGACTTACCACTTTTGAACGGGATTACCTTTCTCCCACCGGGAACCGAATGATCATTACTCTGCATCTAGACGGTCTCCCCAGGCACAAACTTATTGTAGACCAGGCATGGTCCAATGAAGAAAGTCAGTTGGATCTCGCTTCACCTGTAGTCGCACCTTTTCATAATCCTGGTATGAAGACACTTGAATGTGAGAATCCTGCCTGTGAATCTACTATCCTAAGGCCTGGAAGAATTTGTTCATTACCACAAAGTAATCACAAGCACTTCCTCTATACTGGGCTTAGCATGTAAGTTACAAACGTTTCATCACCATTCGGGGTGTCATTGTCAGCGAGCAGTACATGCGCATCGGTCATCCATGGATGCAAACCATCAACCTGAGCGAAAAACGACACCGATGTCTAAAGTGATTAAAACTTCCACTTCAAGTCAGCGCGCGGCTGATGTGTTATTCAAGATGGATTGTTTTGCGTCACTGCACTCTCTGCGTTGTAATACGTGCTTGTACATTATGAGACAGCATCCACACGAGATGTCACGCTACGTCCCGTGCTCTGTTGGAGTTCCTGGAGTCCTTTGTTCTCGACATTACTGTGCCTATCCAATCTATCCGATGTCACAAGAAGACTTCAGAGTAGTGCTGGATAACAGCTCCAAGCCGTCGAATCAATGCACTGCAGCATCAAATATGGCAAGGAGAGGTGTCTTTCGAGTCAGATCCTCCATGTCGTGTACAGTGCCTGAGACTTTCTTCCCAATCTACCCAGACTTATTTAGACTGCAGATTGAATAACGTTTGCAGGCCTGGGCACCGCACTACCAGGAAGGTATGCGCTGCGTGGAGAACGTACAAGGGCTAGCCACCAGAGTGATGGCTGGGCAAAGAAAGCTAGCTACACAGAGCAACTCCGAGCCTTGAATGTGTTCTCGGGGGGGGGGGTGCCTGCTCGCGAACTTGATAGAAACCTCCAAGGTAAATAAGGGGCCGTAGGTCACAAATCCAGAAGACCATTTATTTCCTATCACTCAGAGAGAGGTGCAAAAGGCACGGTCTTAGACTACAGAGAAAGCATTCAAGGCCCAAAATCATGACAAAATGCTTCTATAGAAGAATTTGGAGAGAGGCTAGTGAACGTATCTTCTATTCGGTCTCACAGCGCAATACCAACGTTATCCGCTATATCGGACGAATAGAGAAGACGCAAGTCGGTTGACAAAGGTGTATTCTATATATCGTGGTCCCGAAACAATACCGATACGAGAGACAAGCCGAAAGGATATGAACGCAAAGGCTGGGCAGAAAGCGAACCGCTAGTGTGTACAATGGGCGAGGGACCGAAAGTGAAAGTCATTCAAAAGGAGGAAGAATGAAACCTCGAGAAACTCGATCCAGTACAAAGTACACAACCCAACAAAAAAAGTGAAATCGATTTCAGACGTCAGAAAAGATTGTAGAGAAGAAAGGTTCAAACGATGTCCAGAAAACTTTCATTTTCCCAGAACGGCCGAGGTCAACAGACTTCACAAATACCCTGTTGGATTGAGCTCCTGAAGGAGGTTAAAGGTACTTCAGCAGTGAGGGCCTCAAAGGAGGCCCTAGGCCTGTTTTCGTTGGAATTACATCCCGAATTTAGCTAGGCCGTTTTAGAGTGAAATCCAGTCTATTCATCGTTTTCCACTTATGCAGCCAGGACTAGTACTGCACAAAATGTCTCCTTTCGTAAAACGTAAAAATCACGCATTGTTGGAAGCTATGGAAAATAGTCACTGATACGACTATCTGGACACGGGATTGACTCTAGCCACACAAATTCCGAGGTAAACTGGACTGAACTGGCTCTTCCCGTCACAAATACGACAGCATCATCACTTTCATCATCATCAGCAGCAGCAGCACCATCAACCAGTTCATCTCAGTCACTAGCAGCCGAATCAGCAGCACCATCATCATTTTTTTCTTGTTCGCCGCCATCATCGCCGTTAGAGTGGGAAAATTCCGCCGAGGTATCTATTCCTGACTGTGCTACGTATGCGGAGGTGGCATCAACATCTGCCTCTGAGCCAACCGAAAAAACGCCCCCAACTCCAGAAGCTACCTATGCCTGCCCGCCACAACATGGACCCAATTGGCGCTGGCGTGGCCCCTCAAGCACAGGACGGTGTTATAGGTACAATACCCACCCAACGGAGCACAGCCGTAAATGAAAGTAGACTGGCCCGGATCACAAAGGAGAATTGTTCACGAAGAGCGCCACCGACGAGGGAGCAGTGTTTCCTAATAGTGAACCTGCCCGAGACAAAGGAGACCACGGCACAGGCACGCTTGGACCAAACTTTTGCGAGTCTCCGGAGTATACTAACGAAACTCCTTGTCCTTGGGGAGCGGGAGACTGTGGTGAAGTTGCGGGTTGATCAGCCTTCCGAATGGGCTAAGCTAATGAAGCTGAACTCCCCGTCCACTGAAAATAGTGCTAGACTCTGAGGAGGCCGCGACTTCTGTGTTAAGGGGATCCTACCGGCTAAAAAGCAAGCAAGTGCGGTTGCACCGAGATCTGGACCATGCGGATTGTGAGAAATATAGAAATGCTTTGATTGAACTTCGTGAACGTATAGAACAAGGTGAAACTGACTTGATTATTCGGGAATTTTGGGCTCAGAAGCGGTGCCCTCACTTCCGGTGGAGGCCGCTGACGCTAACGTTCCTGTCAGTCCTCCCAAGCTAGGAAGCCGTAAACAAACTGAGTTGGTAGCAGGCCGAGACAGCCCCGTCATCCTGTTGTATAACATCCGTGTCCTGCTGAACGAGATAGATGCCCTGGAACACTTACTGCGGTCTAGCTCACCTACTATGATAGCATTGACGGAGAAGTGGCTGAGTAACAATATCTTAAACTCTGAGGCGTGCTCCCTGGCCACCCCATATTCCGAGTCGATGGGAACTCTATCGAAGCGGGTGGAGGCGTAGCATTGTTCTTCCGATCAGACATTCCAACAGCGCGGCTAGAGGCATTTTCTGATCCACAAGGATTCGGTGAAGCTATTTGATGCCTCTTCAAACTTACCACCGGAGGCTTTAGGAGAGTTTGGGTCATCTATCAGACACCTGCGGTCACCCCTCAGATACTGCGAATTTATTGAGGAGATGGGCATGCGAAGGCTACTGCCTCGTGCTAGGCGACTTCAATGCCCCGCACATTGATGGGACTGCAGGCAGAACAGCGGCGGGGCAGATCCTTTCTCCCAAGAATCACTGACAACGGTCCAAGAATTGGCATTACACCAACATGTTCAGGAATCAACACGGAGGCAATCCAGTCACGGCCCCATCTTAGATTTGGTAAATTCTCCGGGGAGCTCGACCGTTTATAAGCTTGAACATCTCCCCCCGCTTGGGAGTAGTGTCTACATGGCACTAAAAATTCACTGGCGTGGCAGGTTCTTGTCCATCCCTCAGACCACACGTTGGCCGTAACGTTCGGCGCACACCATTTGAGGATATCCAGAGAGCGGCTTAAGAGGTCTATTGATTTCCCATGGATGTCCACCGCGAAGCGAACGAGGCTCAGGCTTTTAGTTGTGACGGTAGCTTGTAACTTATGAATACCTACTGCCCCTCAACCAACATAGACCCCGGGTGAAGGGACCGCCGTGGTTTGATCTGGAGCTCGGACGCCTGCAGCGGTTCCGATCTACATTTGAAGGTTATGATATCTATCGCACGATCCGTAACCAATGTGCCGAACAAAAACGGATAAAGCTGATGGCGTTCGAGGAGACCCTTGCAGTTGATGCAGTGCAAGCACCAAAGCGCCTGTTCGCATACTAAAAGCGCCCCACCAGAGTGAAGATAGGTATCCCGGCGCTGATGAACAACGACGAAATGGTTGCAACAAATGATGGAAAGGCTGAGACATTAATAATAATAATAATAATAATAATAATAATAATAATAATAAAAATGGTATATTTCTCGATCATGGTCGAGAGGCACGCGCTAGCGCATGATCATGGTGTACAACGTTATTCAAAACAATAAACTAAACACGAATTTCAAGAAGGCGAGTTAAAAACGTCAGAAGAAAAAAATGTCTCTAGAGTTAGTTTGAATCGACCGAAATGATAATGGTTTGTTCGGCAAATACGGTTTGGTTTCGAATCCGAGTTGGTTGGTGGTGGCCCGTGGAAATACAAAATATGTCGTGAAAATATAGCGCTAAGGATGCGTTATAAACCAAAATAATGCAAGCTGTGGATAACGGAGGCCCATTGGGGTTCAATGAAGGGAATAAGTTATGAATTTGGAGAGATCAAAGAAATGAATGGAAGTACACTCGTGAACTTCAGTGAATATGAAGAGAATGGCTCTCTATGAAGACGATGTTGGCCCGGAATGACGGATATTCCCGGTCTCAATAAAAGGAGTGCGTCAGGAAACGGGGGGACGCGAACAAACTGTGTGGAAGTGGACTAGGAAACGTTGACGAATGTGAAGGAAGCAGCAATCCATATAAAAGGTGAGTTTAGGTTCAGGATCAATAACCCGTATCATTCAGAAAAAAAGGGAACGCAACTTGACGACCTTGAATTAATGAAGAATCAATTTCATGCCGGACACCGATCGAAAGAAAAATGAAATCTTGCAAGAGAAAACTGAGTGATATTCCTCCGTGTAGTCTCGCGCCTTATTTTTCTGTTACGCTGACAAAAATATATTGACGAATTGATTCTCAGTGATATTCGGCGTCATTATTGGGAACCACGGATGGGGGGGGGATAAGTGGACTTGCTTTCGGATGGTGTATCGAAATTTGCTGGGTAAAAAATTCCTGTTTTGCGCATTCGGGCTCCGTTATTGGATTGTTTCGCATGAGACACTGGTGATGTGCGGAATCCCGTGGGTATGGTTCATCAGGCTGGATAAGGGACGTGTCAATCAATCAGTAGAAGGTAGCTTGTAAACTGTTATTTGTGAAGACTCCAGCAGTGACATCAGTAGTAGAGGTGTTAAGTTGGAAGATGCCTATCAATCTACTGGTAAGCAGTTGGGAGTGTTTTATATCGTGTGGCTCGATTACAATCCCGTTTGGTATAAAAGATTCCATTTAGGCCTCTGTCGGTACGGGTCAAATAGTGCATCTTGGTCACCGAAAGTGGAGCCCGAGAGATTGGGCGACGACAAACCTGAAATAAATGATGTGAGCAATCTGGACGTGGTTCCAACTGTGAGGTATGATAATAAATGGCAACAATTAATAATGAGCTGGTTGGGTTTATGTGGACTGTCAGTGGCACATTTCATATTCGGGTCTGGGTTTCAATACGAGAGATTAAGTAACGTAGGGCTGCAGGGTGTTGACAAGTACCACCACAGGCTTGCAAGATAGGGTGAACCGGGTGGGCTTCTGCGTCTGCATTTCAGAGGATAAATGGTTTGCACGCAATTAGATATTCTGAACAGCAATTAAGTAAGAATGCAGAAAAACCACTAGGGCATCGGTGGTGACGCGTTAGAGAAAATTGTTATCATGCACAGAAAAGTGGACGTGCGTTCGTCTGTGCTCCTACCCGGTAGTGCCGGCCTACTGAGATTAAATTTAAATGTGAGCTGGAAAATCTCATGACGTGGTGGTTGCATGAATATCATATTTGTTATAAAAGTGAGGAGAGAGTTAGTAGGGAATGGAAAATATGAACGGTTCTCCGTGTTCACTTTTTGTAGACTCAAGAAAGGCAGGGGTTGGTCATCTTTTGCCTCCATATGTTATCCATGCCAGTGGGCTTAAAGTCCAGGCTGCGGTAGTGATTGTAGTCGGCAGGTGGCTGTGGTTACTGTTAGGAAGGGTTGTTAACCTAAGCGTGGCTTGGATGATAGGACATCGAGAAGGCCGCTTTCTAAGAAAGATGACGGAAGATGGGGGGGTATGGATGGAAAAGGTAACCGGTTTCCACTATGTTCTTTTCTCTATTTCTCCTTTTCCGGGCTTCAATGCGGTTGCCGTTATTCGTCAGGTACGTCAACACGCTGTCCGGGTCAATGGGTTGAAAGTCAGGTCTAAGGTGGCGATTGTATTTGACTTCCACATGCATGCTAGGTGCTCTTAGGGGGGGTATGGGTTGGTTGAAACTTAGAGCTCGGGGTGGGTAAGCTTATGTGGTGGGTCCAGTGAACTGTCACCCCAGTCATTCTCGTGCGTCAAAACCAAAAGCTTGTCGAGCGAACAAGGACGATGTGGGGTTTCGACTTTCGCAGGATCAGGTCTGGGCTGATGGGAGACGTACCCATGGATGAAGGTTGCCCAACTCCTTCACAGCCCGATGTCAGTGGTACTTGGAGATCGAATCCATCCCACGAGTTCTTTTTTTTGTTTCCACTGTTCCTTATTCAGTTTTCTTTTTTTCCTAACAGAGGGGTGGCTAGGCCCATATAGGAACTTTCCATGGCCCCTACGCCCGATCGTTATTTTATGCGTATTTGTCTTTTTTCACAACTGCTGGGGGTGGTCTGTTCTCCCCACGTTTGGACGACGCTATGGTATGGGTGCCGTTGACTTCAGGGGTTTCGCTAGCATGGGTTGGGAAAGTGCAGAGTGGGACCATGAAAACACACGGAGTAAGAAAACGAACGTTTTAAAGCACAAGCAGGCGTACGTGTATCAGTCTCATACAGCAACAGACCATGCCTAAGACCATCAGAGACCATTCCGGGCTAGCTAATGTAGATGAGTTTAGCTCTGCTGATGGGAAATAGTGCGGTGTATGAGGGAGTATGATAGTGGTTTGTGGATGGTAAATACAGAGATGAGATGAGGGGACAGGCCACCAAGTAGGTACTAGAAAGTGGGCTTCTGGGATCAGAGATTCTAGAGTGAGATGATTGAGAAAGGCAAAATGAGGCCGGACATAAAACCCAGGCGGGTGGTGGTAGCCAAAATAAACGGGAAAGGAGTGAAGGATCAAGTTAGGTGGTAGACGCCGGTGTAACATAAGTTTGAGCAGTGCGTAGCCAAATGCGCGACGGATCCCGAAATCAAAAGTCGATTATCCGTGACATTCTACGATGCTAGATTATTGAATGAACGATGACACCAAAAAGATACAAACCTCAATGATGGGATCGCAAGGACTCAACAAACGAGAAACCGAATTGCAGCATGCGATCAAGGAGCACGTGCGTCACGCAGGTCCAGAACAAGGATATGACAAAGTAGCGCTCTGGGCGCGAACAAACAACAATGGGTCCGTTCGATGGAAATGATGTTAACCACGATAAAAGCGAACCGGAAAAGCCATGAGCTTTGAGTTTGGTTAGTAACAAAGACTGAGGGAAGCGGCCAAAAGCCTTTGTCATAACAAGGTATATAATGATGATAGATTTACTGTTGTCGGCGGCCGCCTTTATGAGGTTAAAAAGTCTTACTGGCAAGTGGTGCATGAACGTGACTTTAAGAAGCCATGCTTCCCACTATGGATTATGTTATGGGACAGTAGGAAGTTGGACACTCGCTGTTTGATGAGGCTTTCCGTCAACCCGGAAGCAATTGGAGTGTGGTTGATAGGGCGGTAATTTGAGGGGTCATGCATTGGTCCCTTCTTATGGATTGAGATGATGACCGCAGTCTTCCACTGTGAAGAAAATGTGCCCAACTTGATGGATAGATTGTAGACCTTCAATAGTAGGGCTGCGACATCAGTTCCTCCAAGACGTGGAAGTGTCGGTGGAACACCATTATGGCCAAGGTGTGAGGACTTCTGGACACGGGTAAGCTGGTTGGTCACCTCCTTTAGAGTGGATTCCAAATCATACAGTAAAAGCTAGGTGGCAGGGTCTGTGCTTGGGGGTAAAGTAAAGGGGCCCGTAGTCGTGGATGCAGCAACGTAGGAATTAAACGCCGCGGCTATCGCTACAGGTGAGGTAATGTGATCGTTATTTTCTAAAATTAGAGAGAGGATACCCGCTGGTTTGCTCTGATTTCTGTTCTTCATTAGGCGTGCCAACTTTGAGGAAGTACCATGGTATTGCAAGGCAGATACTTCTTGGTTTTTGAGCATATCGTCAGTCTTTATTCTGATTGCTACCGAGAGACGTTGGAGCTGCAATAATGACGATGAGTCACTATTGGTGTGACACACCTTCTGGAACTTCAGACATTTGTTTTGCATTTGGTTCAGGACTGAACTACGGACTCGATTTCATATGATACGAGTTGTAGTGATTTCGGACAGCAGCCAGCTGGGGGTTGCTTTGCAGGAAGGAGTAGTCCCAGTCTAACGATCGAAGCTTGCAGATAAGATTGTCCCAGTTGATTGCTGAAGCGAAATTATTGGGTGGGTGGGGTTTATCAAAAGCTTGCTGAACCACGAAGATGCAGGACACCATTCCTGGAGATAGGTCGAGCGTACTGTCTGAAACATCAGATAAACCAATGGTGGACAACAGATCAAGGATGTTTTTACCTCTGGTTGGGACTGTTACGTGTCGGATCCAGTGCCATGCGCGGATGCATGACATGAAATCTAATAAGTCGTTTGAGGCAGATAGAGTATTCCAAAAGATGCTCGGTGCATTGGAATCCCCAGCAGTGAGCTTGAAGGAACAGGGCAGCAATGAAAGACGGTTGAATGCATTAATAATCTTGGTAAGGTCCATAGCGTTGGAATCAGGTGGCCTATAGATGCAGCCAATATGAAGATGGGAGTTAGGTAGGGGAATCCTTAACCACAGAGAATCCTGAATGGCGTCCAGAGTTGTGTGTAAGAATGGAATGGCCAGCGGAGTGTTTTTGACATAAATTAGACAGCCTCCCCCACCGTAACGCCCGGTCGTGGAAAATACCCCTAAAACCTTTGCGGTTCAATGTTTTTCTTAACATTACTCACTTGCTTACACTGTTGGCGTGTCTTTACGAACTGTTTGATTTTACGCACCCATTGTTGTTTGTTCGCGCCCAGAGCGCTACTTTGGCACATTCTTGTTCAGGACCTGCGTGACGCACGTGCTGTCTGCTCACACGCTGCTATTCGGTTTCTCGTTGTTGATTCCTTGTGATCGTATTATTGAGGTTTGTATATTGTTTATGTCATTGTTTATTTTAATAATCTAGTATCGTAGAATTATCACGGATAATCGCCTTCTGATTTCGGGATCCGTTGCAAATTTGGCTACGCATTGCTCAAACGTTCGTAACAATACTCAATAGATCTATTTGGAACGAGGAAAATTCACACAAAATGCCAAGAAAAGGATCAAAAGCAGTCGAACCCGGACAGGAAGTAATACGGCAAGTCTCTGGGGAGGTTTTGGGTACATATGATTCTTTAGTTAATGCTAGATCGCCTAGTCCTGTCAGTGCTAGCTCATGTGTTATTGAAAGCAATATTGATCGTAAGCATGTCGATTTATATAAGCTGAGAATACTAGAACTAGAGCAACAGTTACTTTCGGCTAGACTACAGGCGCATGAAGCAGAGAAGTGTACACAGAAACAGCAAGAGCATGAGACCAGTGACTTCGACGCTTCCGATAGGTTAGAGTGCAATAAGGTAGGGAACCCCACGCCGGTCGCCGAATACAAACCACCATCGATCGATCTACCTAGAGTGGAGTTAACGGTTTTCGACGGGCGAGCTGAGCAATACTGCAAGTTTGTCAAGCAGTTCGAGATGTTCGTTGAAAATAAGGTAACCGACCCTGGGCAAAGGCTTCTTTACCTTACTCACTACTGCCGAGGCCGAGCAAGAGAAGCTATCGACGGGTGCACCATGCTCGATCCAGAACAAGGCTACACAAGGGTAAGGAAGATTCTAAGGGACTTGCTTGGCCAACCTTTCAAAGTAGCCCGTAACCTAATAGAGGGCGTGATGGCAGAGGCAAAGAGAACCAAGGGCGACGTCTACACCATGGCCGACCTGGTGATCAAGATGCAGAACTGCTCAATAGCCCTCGACCATTTAGGTTACAGGGCTGACCTAGACGCCATGCACACTTTGGAAGGCATAGTCCGTCACCTCTCTCCCGAACTACAGAGTCGGTGGGCGGAAGAAGCTGAACGGATAAGCCGAGGCGACAGAGAAGCCAACTTCGAAGACCTGACCGAATACTTAGACAGGCAAACGAAGATAGCTGACAGCAGATTCGGCCGACTAATCCGGGACAGCAACCGAGCAAACAAGCCCGGTACTAGCCAAGTCCAAACCCCTGTACGGGAATATCCAAAGTACCAGCCTTGGACCAACACACACGTCATTTCACGAGATGCTACGGCGCAACCAAATTGCAGATCCTGTGGTACTAGCCATGGCCTACCAGAATGCCCCAAGTTCGGCAACGCCACAATAGACGAACGGTGGGGAATGGCGAGGATGGCAGGAGCATGTTTCATCTGTCTCAACACCACGCACCGGGCAGCAGCCTGTAGGACAAGGAATCGATGTGGTTACGAGGGCTGCACGGGCAGACACCATCGGCTGCTGCATCAGGCGAGAGTAACCATATCCGAGGCAAGTGCCAAGCCCAGCGTGATTTGTTCAACTTCACAATCTGCCAGTAAACCGGTACGTTTAGGCGTAGTGGCCGTGGGAGTAGTGACTCCGACTGGGATAGTCAAGGCGTTGGCTTTCGTTGATAGTGGATCCGACACCACTTTAGTGAAAGAGCGGTTTGCCGACAAACACCAACTGGCTAAAGGTGCGACGTCGTTAGCAGTGAGCACGGTGGGCGGAACACAGGTAATGACTGCCGGTAGATTAAGGCTGCAACTCATCTCTCTAGACACTAACGAGGAAATTGAACCAACGGAGACATTCACGTTAGCGGATCTCCCCATGCGAGCACCAAGGTCGGTGAACGCAATCTTGACTCGGTGGCCCCACCTGCAGGATGTAATCGTTGTAGACTAGGAAGATGATGACGTTGATCTCCTCATCGGCTGCGACGTGCCAGAGGCGCATCGAGTGCTTGGCCAGAGAGTGGGCGACCGCCAGGCACCTTATGCCGTACGCACGGCTCTGGGATGGATGTTATACGGTCCAGTAGGGGTACGTGGTTCCGTGAATTACTTATCCGCCGAAACGGACCGCATAGAGCATCATCTGCAACGGCTGTATGAAAAGGAGTTTCATGACATTGGAGACGAAAGACCGACGTTGTCTCAAGAGGATCGCTTCGCTCTACAAACGGTGCGGCAAGGCTCTAGAGGCCTCAAAAAACAGTTCGAGGTTCCCCTCCCATGGCGCACACCGGTTGACCCGTGGACTGACAACAGAAATTATGTTCTCCAACGATTACTACGACTAAAAGAACGCTTCATTCGAGACCAGAATCTGTGGGAACGATACGCGGATTTGATGAAGCGAAACGAGGCCCTCGGTTACGTTGAAAAGGTGCCTGTTAACACCGACAGCAGAAGGGGTATCTGGTATCTGCCTCACCATCCGGTTATCAACCCCAAGAAACCCAATAAACTGCGGGTGGTTTTCGACTGTGCGGCCAAGTTCCAGGGCAAGTCGGTAAACGATCGCCTACTACAGGGGCCTGACTGGACCACACCGCTGATCGATGTTTTGTGTCGTTTCAGAGTGGGTAAAGTGGCTTTGTCTGCCGACATTAGGGAAATGTTCCATCAGGTGAAGATTCCGGTAGGAGAACGAGATGCTTTGCGTTTCCTGTGGTGGTAAGGGAGCGACCGGGACGACGCAGTGGTGAATTATAGGATGACCGTCCACCCCTTCGGAGCCATATCGTCACCATTTTGTGCGAACTACGCCCTCCGAGAATCAGCGAACAAACATGGCGATCTGGTAAATCGGACGGTGGTAGAAAGCGTCAGCAGGAACTTCTACGTCGACGACTACCTTGGGTCATTCGATGATGTGGAATCAGCTCTAGAGCAGTTCAGGGGGCTGACGAGATTGCTGGAAGAGGGCGGCTTCCATCTAACTAAATGGATGTCGAACGCTTCGGAAGTGCTGAAGGTCATCCCGTATCACGAAAAGGCCGAAAGGGTAAGAGATTTGGACGGCTCTCCACTTCCTATCGAGTGCACTTTAGGGATACAATGGGACGCGGAAACGGACGATCTTGTTTTCGAACTGAACGTTCCCGAGCTGCCAATAACCCGTCGTGGCATACTACCTGCCGTCTCAAGTTTGTTCGACCCGCTCGGTTTCGTCTCACCATGGCTGCTACTCGGAAAGATCTTGCTGCAGCGGCTGTGCCGTAAGAAAGTTGATTGGGACCAGTCACTGGACCGAGGGGATCGGCTGGACTGGGAAGAATTTCTGAATACCTTAAAGAAATTAGGGGACATAAGAATCCCACGATGTTTGACTCCTGGCCATACGACACGGTCTGGAGAACTACATGCTTTTTCCGATGCATCCGAAGTCGGTTATGGAGCTGTGGTGTACGGACGATGGTGCGCAGGAGATGGACAATATACCACGAGGATCCTGTTCGCCAAAGCCCGCGTTGCTCCACTGAAGTCGGTCTCAATCCCACGCCTTGAACTCAGCGCAGCCGTGTTGGCAGTCAGGGTGGTGCAAGCTGTGAAGAGATGTTTCGATCTCTACATTTGGTCGGTGAGCTTCTCGACGGATTCATCGATAGTACTTTACTATATCAACAACGTCCGGAGCCGATTTAGTACTTTCGTTGCTAACCGGCTCACGATTATCCACGATGAATCAGCCACGCACCAGTGGAGTCATGTCAGGTCTGGCGATAATCCGGCCGACCTGTGCTCCCGAGGTGCGAACAACTTCAGGCAACTGGACACGTGGACGAGAGGGCCACACTTCCTGCAATTGCCCAAACAGGACTGGCCCGTGTTCGAATTAAAACCCCCTACGGAAGTGGAACTGGAGATCAAAGGCGTAGTGATAGCAATCAACGTCGTCGAAGCGTCGTCCATTTTATCGCGACTGGTCAGGTTTTCTTCCTGGATGAAGACGCTTCGTTCGCTAGTTTGGTTAACCAGGTTCAAGAGAAATTTACTAGTCATGAAAGGGCTACGGCCCTCAGGTCGGATACGGGTCGGCCCGATAGGTCCCGATGAGCTACAAGCGGCAGAGTACGATATTTTCAGAATGATACAACGCGAGGCTTTCGCCCGAGAACTCAAGAGGGCGGAAGAAGTGGGGCCGACCAATGAAAACATGCCATCTCCAAGAGGCGAGCTGAAGCGTTTAAACCCCAAACTCATCAACGGACTGCTGCGTGTGGATGGTAGGCTGACCAACGCACACCTGAACTTCGACAAAAAGTATCCTATACTGCTGCCTGCGAGACAACCTGTAGTAGAGCTAATGATTCAACACGTCCACGCCATGGAGGGACATGCCGGGGAAAGTCACGTGACGAGCGTCATCCGAAAGCGTCTTTGGTTGTTGAAAGGACGAGAGACTGTAAAACGCGTAATCCGACGGTGTGTGCAATGCAGGAGACGCAATGCCACAGCAGGCAAACAACTCATGGCCCCACTACCAGAATGCAGGGTGACTACGGGCTGGTGGCCGTTCAGTGACACCGGGTTGGACTATTTCGGGCCCTTGTGGATCAAGTGCGGGAAAAGATTAGAAAAGCGATACGGATGTATCATGACGTGCATGAAATCACGTGCGGTACACCTAGAAGTCGCACATTCGATGACGACCGATTCGTTTCTACGGGCCTTGCAAAGATTTATCAACCGAAGAGGCGTACCGGCCGATATATACTCAGATAATGGATCGAACTTTGTGGGCGCTCAACGGGAATTGCAGCGTTGGCACAAGAACATAAACAGAGACGAACTGCAGAATCGAACCGTGGCCTACGGCATACGATGGCATTTCAACCCCCCACAGGCCAGTCACCGAGGCGGCATATGGGAACGCATGATCCGGTCCGCCAGACGGATATTGCTGTCAATCATGGAGCAGCAGCCGCCCGACGACGAGACGCTGAACACCGTCATGACTGAGGTGGAGCGAATCCTGAACAACCGCCCCCTGGTTCCAGTATTGAACGGCGACCCCACCCACCTGGCGCTCACCCCAAACGACTTATTGACGCTAAGGTCGAACGAGGGTTTCCAAGGGCCGGTAAACCTTCGTGGGAGCTACCTCCACGGGTGGAAGCAAGCGAACTATCTGGCCAAGGTCTTCTGGAGGCGATGGCTACGGGAGTACCTACCGGCTTTGCAGACTCGACAGAAGTGGCTGGCCAAAACAAGACCATTCAAAGTTGGGGACGTGGTTATGATCGCCGACGAACGCGCACATTTCAGCGCTTGGTCTTTGGGAGTAGTTACAGAAACCATCAAAAGCACTGACGGAATGATAAGAACGGTGAAGTTGAAGACAGCTAACGGAGTGCTCATTCGTGACATACGCAGTATTAACCTACTCGAGAGCGAAGACGGAGGAGCTGATAACCCTGAGGCCTAGTAAACCTTTTTCACACCAGTAATCGAGGTGGATAAAGAAACACCATATATACCACACGGTCTCGTCAAACACGTTAAGGTGCTCGCGGTCTTTTCGTTGACATTACGGGAGGTTCTTTCCGATATGTGGTGATGAATGCGATTCCATTGTACATCCCGATACATACACGCATGCACGACGCACTCTACATCCCGTAAACCCATCAAACATGTGACAATGTTCGTTGTTTTGCTTTTTGTTGACGCTACCGAATGCCCCTTGCATATGTGGAAGTAGCGGAGCTCAGGTCACACACACATGCTACATTCACTCGTTTTCTTGCAACGCGGTCTTTTGTTGACATTGCAGAAAGTCCTCCTTTGATGTGTAGTCATACCTGTGATTTCATTGTAACCCCGGCACACACACACACGCACACACACACACTCAAGCGCGTACTTCCAGGACCGGACGGCCCCTTACGAGGACAACGTCTATGTGACCATTCACGCCCGCCATCGGTCATTTGGTCTTGTGGAAGATGTAGACTAGCGTCACGTCTATGTATCCAATGGATTAGGTGCGACCAGTAGTAGAACGTTGACGACGAGCATTAGACGCGCGCACTGACAGCAGGGCCTAGGCAGGTAGGAAGAATCAGTACCTTTATACCGAACCTTTGACTCTGCTAAGGATCCAGGAGGATTTTGGTGGGCGGTGTAACAGCCGGTCGTGGAAAATCCCCCTATTTCCCTCGCGATTCAGTGTTTTTCCCAACATCACTCATTTCCATACACTGTTGACTTGTCTTTACGAACTGGTTGTTTTTCTGGACCAATTGTTGTTTGTTCGCGCCCAGAGCGGTACTTTGGCACATTCTTGTTCAGGACCTGCGTGACGCACGTGCTGTCTGCTCACACGCTGCTATTCGGTTTCTCGTTGTTGATTCCTTGTGATCGTATTATTGAGGTTTGTATATTGTTTATGTCATTGTTTATTTTATTAATCTAGTATCGTAGAATATCACGGATAATCGTCTTTTGATTTCGGGATCCGTTGCAAATTTGGCCACGCATTGCTCAAACGTTCGTTACAATAGGTTCACCGGAGTTTCGGGGTGGACTGCTGGTGGCACTAACACCGGGGTTACTGCCCTGGGCGTGACTCTTGTGCACCTCTCTTTGCAGTGGGGTCTTGTCGGGAAATATCTTGGCGCACTCGAAGCCGGTTTCGGCTACGACTAACGATTGCCGGCTGACAAAGATCTTGGCGGCAGCTTCTTCTGTAAACTAGAACAACAGCGGCCCGGTGGTGCGCAGGGAAGTTTTGCGAAGTCTAACACAGTGGCACGGTTGTGAGCCAAGGTTGCAAGCACCTAAGATCATACTTTTAGCTGCTGAGAGAGGTATTCGATCTGGAATGTTAAACACAATAGCACTGTTTGCCTTTTTTATCCGTCTGAAGATTTCCGGGGCAATTGTGTCCACAAACTTCGTGGCCGGCAGTAGATTGGTTGGGTTGTGGTGTGCGGCTGGATCAAGCAAGAACGCTATAGGCATCAGTTGACTGATAATCAGATCAGCGGAGTCAATTCGAGAGAAAAGACTGCTTAGATTTTTGCTCATTTCCGTAGTTTGTTTATTGGCATGTACAATTATATCTACCAGAGAGACTGAGCAGTTATCCGATGAGTCTTGGAGTTTATCTGTCTTGCGACGGCGGTTGCTAACAGTGATTTTGGGTCGGCTGGGCGGAGATGTAGGCATTTCTATGGTGGTGGGGATGTGGGTGGCCAGTCTGACAAGATGTGGCAATATGCGGGAGTAAGAGAGCTATACGGAAGCAGGGGATTCAGTGTAGAGTATTTCCAATATATGCAAGCCTCAGGAGAGAGTGCTCGCCACGGGAGGTCAATATAGGTGGAACTAATTATGTATCAGTTGTTCAGCTAGAAACTGCAAGCAGTTTCTGCGGATTGTGCTGTTTGAAAGTTTCCGGATGTATTACGCAAGTCGAGACGGCTTTAGTCTCTTTACGAAGGTGATTCCTTGAGTGGTATCTTAAGGTCTGCTGGTGTTGTTTGACTGAGACTGATGTTTCGCTTGGCTCCTACACTAAGAGCAGTTTAAAGATCACTTTTGTATGTATCTTTTACCACAGGTTGGTCCCAGGGAATAGTGTTCAGAAAAAATTGCTTGATTTTTCTCCGGGTCGGACAATAGATCCTAAAGCTATAGTTTTTGGGAGTATCCTAGATAGCTTATTAAAAACTGTACCGATAAAAGCAAGAAAGCTACGCGTTGTAAAGCAGCTCCTCCAGCCAAGCATTATCTGCCAGTTTATTCTGTGGAGGAAGGTACTCCAATTCCGATGGTGAATGGCTCACCGCGGTCCATTGTGCATGGTTTTGGGGAGCCAGAAGTGAATAACATACTCAAGTCCATCAAAGCCCATGAGTCACCGGGACCGGACGACTTGCATCCGTTTATGTTGAAGGAGCTGACGGACCAAATGACCGCACCACTGACTCGGTTGTTCAGTTTGTCGTTGGCCACCGGCCGTCTACCTTGTGAGTGGAAAAAAGCAGTGGTTGTTCCGCTGTACAAGGGTGGGACAAAATCCACATCGACAAACTACCGCCCGGTTAGCCTCTCTTTCGTAGTTCGGAGGGCCATGGAAAGGTTGGTAGCTGCTCGCATATGTGAACGTCTGGAGCGCTCTCAGCTGCTATGCACACAGCAGCAAGGTTTACGGAGAAACGGATCACGTCTGTCGAACCTGTTTACTGCTCGTGAAAGTTGGTCGAACTCCAAGGCCGAGGGATATGTCATGGACGTCATCTTTGTGGACTTTAGTAAGGCGTTTGCTAAATTTCGTCACAATGAGCTGTTGCCGAAAGTCCGGGCCATTGGCATCTCAGGGCCCATGCTTCATTGGATTGAAGATTTCTTGGTCGAGAGGGCCTTTTCCGTGAGAGCTGCACAGTCCCAGTCCGCGTGGTATCCAGTTAGCATTGGCGTGCCGCAAGGCTCCGTGCCAGGACCCCTGTTGTTTCTAGTGTTTTTGAACGACTTACTACAGACTATTCGATCCCAGTGCCTTATCTTCGCCGACGACCTAAAGATCTGGAGCACCATTCGATCGGAAGAGGATCGTGATATACTACAAAAGGATCTCCACGTTCTACTCAATTGGTCGACCACCTGGGGTCTACCGATAAACGTGGACAAATGCTCAAGCATGAGTATAGGTGGCCCGAACGACACTTCCGGCTACTGCCTTGGGAGTATCGTACTCCGACACACGCGGGAGGAAAAGGGCCCCGGAGTTGCTGTCACCAACACCCTGAAGACAAAAGCACACACCAAGAGAGCGCGCTCCTCAGGATGGAGGATACTTGGTTCCATTTGCTGTTCATTTGGACCTCTACCCCTGGGCACTTTCCGACTGTTGTATGCCTCGCATGTACGTCCTTGCTTGGAATACGGCGGTCCGGCGGTCTACCCATGCACTGCGGTGGAAGTAACCAAACTGGAACGAGTGCAACTTGCTGCCACAAGCCTCGTGGCCGGACTGCGTGGGTTCACCTGGAAGTCACCAAGTTGTTTCTCGTTGCCTATCGACCTCTTCCAGGCGACCTCATATATGCAAGGCAAATAATTCGTGGTGAGTTGGGCCGGGAACTACAGTCGGAATTCCCGCTCAGGAATAACGATCGTACAAGAGGACACACCCTGAAGCTTCGTAAGTTGCGCTCCACAGGCTTAACGGCCATCTATCGTCTGTCAGGGAGAGTGACCAATCTCTGGAACGCTCTACCGACCGAAGTGGTAGAGGAGAAAGCCGAGACACTGTTTAATGGAGATGGGATCAAACCCTGAAGGAATATTGGTGGAGCACCAACATCTAGCAGAGTCAATAGAGTACGATGAAATGGGGCCCATACGGGGTGACCTCCCAATGCTGTTTGCCTGAAGATTGAAGACATTCCTTGCGAGTTGCCGCTTGGTTTGAATCTTCGAATCACTGTCAGTGATAAGCTTTTTGCAATGGTTGCGAAATCACACGCGTCCAAGAAATTAAATGGGAGGGGCCACTGGGCAAAAGTGATCATGTAGTCCCAAGGGTCACTCCAAGATTTGTCAGGGCTCAGAAGGAAATCGTGTTACGTCGGCGCTATGGGAGAATCAATATGGATGAAACCACGAAGGCGGTGGGCGAAGTTCAGTGGACACCGAGACACAAAATTCCCCCGTAGAGGAACGTTGGGAGGCCATCAAGATGAGGCTACTCGAACTTAAAGAGGAGTATGCATCGCCGATGGTGGTTAGCAGTAGAAATAAACACCCTTGGTGGAAGTCAGAAGTCCGCAAGGCTATAATAATTCGTAGGCAACGATGGGCGGCGTACAAGAAGAACAAAACTTACGGGGCACGGAACAGCTATAAGATGGCTAGGAATAGAGCTCACGTGATCCAAAGAGTAGAGAAATATGCCTTTGAGCGTCGGTTAGCTGCGTCGGTACGCACAAACCCAAGGCGGTTCTACGCCTACGTGCAATCACAAAAACGCACGAGGGGAAGCGTAGCAACTTTAGAAGGAGCAGAGGAGCGGCTAGCTCTAAGCGACGAAGAAAAGGGTACCGCGTACACTTCTTCTCCTACAGCTTCCCAAGTAGCACATTGCCCAACCCTGTTGGGCACTGCCCAACGAAGCGTTGGGGTGGCACACATTACCATCATTTCTCATAATGATCAACACAGACTTTCGTAAAACACGAAAAGCAACTGTTATATGCATGTTTTTACCAAGTCGTCAGATATGATTTCGTTACACTTAGGTCTCATTTTGTTTTACTGACTGCACTCGTGATCGGACGGTGCCATATTGGTTCGCCGTATTCTCTCGTGGTAGGTGGTTTCATCCCTTGAAGGGAGTACTTGGGGTCTTCATTGTCAACGTTTATGTTATAAGTGTGCTATGTTTCGACTATTTTAAGTAGTTTTGTCCTTATTTTCTCGGGGCAGGATATTGAAGGTCTGTCTTTACTTGATTTGTTATAGAATTATTTGTACATTTTTTATGTTTCTCAGTTCAAGGTAAACCCAATACAGTGACTTTAACAGACGTTAAAGCACTATATGGCTTCAGTGGTATTCGTATTTATTTGTAGGATGTGTACTGTCGAAATTATCGGTCAAATATGTATATGTATATATAAACTAATAAATGAGCTTATCACGCTGTGGATTTCATTCCTGGGATATACGTAATTATGCCGAAAGAAAGCAAGTACCAGAGCTAACGGAACAGGAAGAAGCAGCTTAGTGCCCAACAGTGTCCCGTTTGCCACGAGGCCACTTTGTGGGAGCACAGAGTTTCGTGTCCAAAAGTGAAGACTCAGGGTAGGTTAATTCAGTAGAAATGTACTATTAAGCTTCCTGAAGCATCGGCGCTAGTTGCAGCTTGCATGTCTGGTGCATCCGTTGAAGCTGTCTCAGAATTCCAACGGATTGCAGTTGAGGAGGTCTGTGGTAACCTAATGGGAAACGCCATGAGGCCCGTTGCTTCCACATCCCTCGCTGTTACCTCATCAGGTTTGTTCGTTTATAAAGATGCAACATATTATTATTTTATTAACAGACCAACAAGTGGAACTTGGACAAAGAATATCAGTAGCCGTCAACAAAGACGCAATGCTGCAATCTATGTCTGATTTGTTTGTAAAATACAATTTGACTTTGAAACAGCGACGCGGCGTGCTGTCATTCATAAGTCGATATATTCCTGGCATCCCATGCGATCCATGCACAATTTGTCACACGCCACGTTTATGTCAAAAGATCCAGTTTGGCGGCGGTGTGTACATCCACCTTGGATTGAAAGACGGATTGGATATCTGTATAAAAAGCATGGCAGCCGTACCGGCTTCTGTGGATATTCAGCTAAATGTAGATGGAATGTCTATTTATCGGTCATCTACTATCCAGCCGTGGCCAATTTTGGCACGGGTAGTGCGGCCGGTAAGTACGCCCATCGTGACTGCGGGGGTTTATTGAGGCTCGGAAAAACCGCAAAACCTGTATGAATACACGCATCGTACTGTGGAAGAGTTGGAGGACATATCACAAAATGGCCTCAGCTATCGTAATGCTCCTATACGATGTCACTTGCTAGCCATTGTCTGTGATACACCTGCTAGGGCTTTTGTTCGTCAAGTCAAAGGCCCTGCTGGTTATTTTGGCTGTGGTAAATGTAACCTACGCGGAGTGTGCATTGATGGAAGGATGACGTTTCCCGTCATTGAAGCTAGGGCACGTACGGACGGAAACTTCCGCGCTCGAAAGTATCGCCGCCGTCAACTCGGTGACAGTCCATTTCTGTCCGTGTCCATAGATATGGTACATACTTTCCCGTTGGACTACATGCATTTAGTATGTCTCGGGGTCACCCAACGACTGCTTACCGCCTGGCTAAAGGGTAGGCGTTCATCAAGCTACCGTCTAAGTCGCGCGGCCGCGAAGGAACTAGGCGATCGAATCCTACGAACACACATTTCTCTTTCGTGTGACTTTCAGCGTAAATGCCGTCACACAAGTGACACTGAGCGCTGGAAGGCAACGGAATTCCGCCATTTCCTCTTATATCTTGGCCCCGTATGTCTACGTGATTTATTACCCTCTGATTTATATAATCATTTTCTACTTTTATTTATTTCAGTACATCTTTTTGCATCCCGTCTTACATAACCCAAGGTGTTTTACGTGTTTTTGTGCGAGAAATGGCGACATTGTATGGCCCCGAGCATATTGTTTACAACGTGCATTGCTTAACCCACCTAGCTGAGGATGTTAGGATACACGGAACGCTGGACAACTTTTCCAGCTTTCCATATGAATCTCATTTGGGCAAGCTTAAGCACTTCATTAAGGGGCCTGCAAAACCAGCCGAACAGTTGTACAAGTGTTTACACGAGTTGAGTACCTGTTCTCAGCAGGGAGGAACGCTCTCCGTGGACTGACACTTTAATACCAATACCCCGTGTGTGTAAAACCCCCTGTTCCTGTTTGATAAACGGGGTATTTTTTCCAGTGTGAGTTCGGATAACGTCATGATAATAAATGGCAAACCAGCAATGATTTTTAATGTTCTGAACGATGAGGTTTACTTTCAGTACTTCAATGTACTGCGGGATTTTTTCACACAAGCTTTACGGTCAACATATTTGTACATTTTTTCAGTGAACGGCTTAGAACCTGCTGTTTTGCACGCACCCGTTCACACTATTGCATGTCAGTGCTTACTTCTATCTGTCAATTTGTTACACTTATGCACCCCTGTCTTGCATACATTTTTGTAACTATTTTATCCCACGCATGTACGTGCTTCCTGTAATCTGCTCACCGTTACCATTCGTGTTTCTACGTTGCACGTTTCATAAATTATTTGTCGTCAGCCTAACTTCTCCGTGGTGGCATGTGTTGTTGTGCGTCACGCTGTTGAGTCTGGAGACTGGAAACCCAGGAGAACTTGTTTATTCTTTTTCTAATGTGCTTCCTTTTAGATATACTTGGTAGTGAAATTTTTGGCGGAAAATTCTTACGCCGTGGTGTACAGCAACTGAGTGGTCGGCGGCAACCGCGTAAGGTGGCCTCGGGTTGCAACTTTTACGCAATACCGCCAAATGCTTCTGTCCGGCGCACCACAGTCGGACTCTGTCCAGGCACACGCATTTGTGGAGTTGTTTCACACAGGTAAATTGTTTTACATGTGACATTCTCTCAGACGGTTTTGGAGACGCTTTGATTTTTGAAAGTCGGTTACTCCAAGACACTTCCACCTGTAGCACAGACGACCCCGTCCACAAACGCATTTTGGCCAACGGTATTCAGTTCGGAGAAGGTACGAAAGTTTATCAGTTAACTTTACGTAAGGGTACCGACGCAACTGTCCTCCGACGACAGTTTTCAAGAGCAGCATACGGCACTGTCGCGTACACGGCAAAAGCATTTTGAACTGCCTTCCAGTCCGCCGCCGGTGCTGCAAAGAGTTATGGAAGCTGCTTCGTAAGTTTACGTTTCCTATCAATAAGCTTTTCCTATCAGTACATCAGGTACGGCTCACTGAGAGACATCATCGCCCGTGCTATTCCGTGAGTCGTATCCGACCGGCGAAGACCGCAGTCCTTCACCAGAGTTCCGTAGAAGGTAGTCACCCTAAAAGTTGACCATTAACCTTTTTTGATAGCAAAGAAACACCTGAGTGTGAAGTCATACCGAACCAAATTTTGAAAAATTTGAGTGAGCTAATGCGTAAGTGGCTTTTTTAATTAATTAAATACCGACATAGTGACCACGCAACATATGGAGAACCGTTTGGGCAAGGTGGAACGGGCGCTCGACGCAATTACTGTCGCATTGGGGGCCCCCATTGTTACGAACGTTTGAGCAATGCGTAGCCAAATTCGCAACGGATCCCGAAATCAGAAGGCGATTATCCGTGATAATTCTACGATACTAGATTATTAAAATAAACAATGACATAAACAACATACAAACCTCAATAATACGATCACAAAGTCTCAACAACGAGAAACCGAATAGCAGCGTGTGAGCAGACAGCACGTGCGTCACGGAGGTCCTGAACAAGGATGTGCCAAAATAGCGCTCTGGGCGCGAACAAACAACAATTGGTCCAGAAAAACAACCAGTTCGTAAAGACAAGTCAATAGTGTATGGAAATGAGTGATGTTGGGAAAAAACACTGAATCGCGAGGGAAAAAAGGGGGATTTTCCACGACCGGCTGTTACACCCATGTATCAGCCGTTCCACCCAAGGCGCTGCGAGCAGAATCGTTGGGGGACTTGGAAACCCTAAACGACACTCTCGCTTCCCCAGGTGTATATGCTAGCATGGTAATCTTCTTCATTTGAAACTTAAACTTTCAGGTTGCCGCGCTCAAACGGTTCACCTGTACAGATCTGTGTGAAACGGTGCGGGGTATGCTGGCAGCAAGCATTGGAGAAGAGGTTGCTATGACTTGTTGCTGGCTAGGTAGCCCTCAACGGAAACCGGTTTACGATCATAGGTTGATCGCGGCCGTAGTGGGTAGGTCGATACAATTACTAACACGAAACAACAGACGCAGTGCGTGGGACAGAACGATTTGCAGATGGACCGAGGTCTGTCATAAAAAGGCACATTAAGCTTTGGTTTATCAACGCTCGGGATCAAGGCGAAGGAAGACGGCTACGCCGGTACGTCGTTTTTTAATTTTTTTCTGTGTTCATTCATTCAGGGTTTCTGCTTAACCATTGCTTCATTTTAAACTGATGGTGCAGAATGTCATCCACCAATATGCGTAATGACACGGTTTATCTATTACAAGTAGACACTGCCTCGTATAATGTTAAATAACAGAACACGCATAATTTTGTGTGCCGTATATACGTTTCTGAGGTAAACTTACAAAGTTAGGTTGTTCCATATTTTTCGAACAGTTAATACGTAACGTTCCACACTTTCATTTTACAGATCCCGTGAACAGCAAGAAGATCCAACAAGATTCCGTGGATTACAAGAATGACCAACAACGAATGTCGGAATTTTATGTACACTTTTACGGCTTTTTATACAATAAATCTATCCTTATTCTTCTACAACTGGCAGTTTTACTTGTTTATATATATAGATGGGCAACTTAGTGGTTGAACTGAAAACGTGGGGGAATACTGTAATAGCCGATTCCGCAGTGAAAAAAATTAGGGTGATTTTTGGAAAGGAGGGAACTATTTTCCGCGATTTTCGTAGAACGTTGGGCATGCCCAACCCTAGCCCAATTGGGCGCTGGTGGCGCTGCCCAACGCATTTCAATAGAGTTGCCCAACGTTTGCCCAACCATGGCAGACGTTGGGTAATGCTGCTTGGGTTCTTCCCACGACCTACTGCCTAACCAATGGGATTGAATTGGCGCGGAATCCTGGATTTCTGGGGCGCGAATTTTGAAAAGGACGAAACTGAACTGAACTGCCAAGATTATTGTAAAATACGGATTACTTGCTGGGTTGTAAGTGACTTATTTGTTATATTTATAATGAGAAAAAATGGGCGAATGTTTTGGTAAAAATATCCTGATCAACGAAATGGTAATCATCTGTGTATGGCGGACTATAAAATTGAACTGGGGTGTCGATTCTTATCTGGCCATGGCAAAAAATGTGTGAAGTATTTTGAAAACCTTGGACTGTTTCTTAATTAGTATTTGGAAGTGGTTCTCACTTATCATTGTCCCGAAATCCCTATTGTGTGTGAAAAACGTGCCCCTGATGGTGGTGCGCTTTCAGAAGGACCACTTGGTAATGTGATCTGACCCAGTGAGGTTGGGCTAAAAGAGTAACTACCAGAATACGGAAACTGTTTTTTTTCTACCTGCGTATACACCATTGGCGTAAGGAGTTACGTAAGTGATGGGCGGAGGTATATATATACATATATACATAGTTACGTCCCACTGTACGAGCTCTCTTCCATGTACCTAGCAGCAAAGTTTCACTGAACTAACTAGCTGATCCTCATGTCTGAACGTAGTAGATAACAGCGCTTCCGCTACCAATGCTTTCAGTATTTATCAGTACTGTAACTTACGTGAAATGGCTAACGGATGGAACCGAATGCAACTTCCTTTCCATCTTCTGAAGCTGTTAAACGTCAGTCGATCCTCACGAAATGTTTAACAAAACACGGAGTTTTCTATATACCACACCCAAACTCGCAAATGATGGCCTCCCATATGAAGCTAGTATTCCCAGGCTTGTGCACGTGAACTAAGACTCACATGCAAGAGAAACGAAAAGGCAACAACAAAATGGCTCCAGAGAACCAACTCGGTAATCAAAATGTGGTGGCACCATAGGGGCCATGTTAACGGTCACGTAGTTCTCCACGATCGTCATCGAGCCAGACAGTGTACGCATTCTTCCTGAATCGGCGAAGCCGCTGGATTCACAAGTGGACGTTTGCTTTCCGTTCTGAATGGTGCGATTCCCCTTGCTCACCAATTGCATACGTAAAAACTGGTCGGTTGGTGTTTCCGGGAACTGGACTGAATCACCATCGACGATCTATCGCTCACCGATCAACAGTCACCGCGTCGCGCGAACGGCGAGTGAGACACAGGCTTCGTGCAACAGCTTATATATAACCACTAACCCAATCAACAATCAGTATCAGCTAAGCCAATGACTGGAGATCTGACTACCGAAATTTGACCCAGAAAAACAAGATTCACCAAAAATAAAGAATATAAATGTATAAAATTCTCCCCAAATAGGCACACTTTTAGGATATTTTCGTTCCATTTTAGTTTAGAAGACTTTCTGACAGCCGTTTGATTTCTGCATTACACCAAGCCAGGTCGGAACTTACCCCACTCTCTTGTCCTCAGCGATGAGCATTTTTGCATTGTTTGGTGGGATAGCACACGTTATTTCGCCCAAACTAACTTATAGTAATTAGTATTCCGGTACGCGTACTTTTTGAAGAGTTCACTCTCTTCAGAAGAGTTTATTCTCTTCAAAAACTGGGTATACTTTTTGGTGTCCTTTTTAAAAAGGACCAATTGATGTTTTTTGTTGGTGTCGGTGCAACTGATACCGGATAACATCTTTTTGGGGCGCTTTTTCTAGTGTACCGCTTTTGTGAAACTTTTGTAGTGTGCGGGTTTGCTGCTCTTGCCTTAGGGTACTGTTTGTGTCGGTTTAAAAGGTTGTGTTATTATCCTACTGGTGTTCGACACGGTATTTTCAAACAAACTCGACTATCACTGCCGAAATGAATGGAACAGAGGTTGATCCCATTGGTCAGGCAGTAGGCTGTGGGAAGAAGCTGTAGGAGAAGAAGAAGTGTACGCGGAGTTGCAAACGTTGAACAGAAATAAAGCAGCAGGTCCAGACGGGATTCATCCAGAAATCTTTCAGCTTCTGGCTGAGGTCCCGAAGGCTCCGGTGACGAAGCTGTATGAAAGGTCACTTAGAGAGGGAATTGTGCCGGGAGACTGGAGGAGAGCAACAGTGGTGGGAATTTACAAGAGTGGACCCCGGCAAAGGGCCGAAAATTACCGGCCGGTTAGCTTGACTTCAGTACTGTGTAGGTGCTTGGAGCGAATAGTCAGGGAACAGATCTGTAGGCATTTAGTTCAACACAACCTCATATCAAATACTCAGCATGGGTTTGTGGCAGGACGATCCTGTCTGACGAATCTCATGCTGTTCCTCGATGAGGTAACCAAGCGTCTGGACGAAGGGCAATCGATTGCGGTCTGCTACTTGGACTTCAGCAAGGCGTTTGATTCTGTGAACCACAGATTTCTGGACGTCAAACTGCAGTCAATGGGAATTTTTGGAAAGGCAAGACAATGGATAAATAGTTTTTTAGCAGGGCGAACCTTTAGTGCCAAGGTGGGTGGTTATGCCCCAAAACCGGAAGGTGTACCAAGTGAGGTGCCACAGTACTCGGTGCTCGGCCCTCTGCTCTTCCTCATCTTTATCAATGACCTAGCACGTGGGCTTACAAACCCCACCTTTATGTTTGCCGATGACGTCAAGATAGCTGGAGTAGATATAGGACTTGACGTGATAGCAGTACAAAATTGGTCACGCAAATGGGACCTTCTACTAAACCTCAGCAAGTGTCAATGCTTGACCACAAATACAGGTGCTAGTGGGAATGGTGTGGGTTCGTTGCAAGTGGCCTCCCAGGTCAAAGAATTGGGAGTTATAATGGACAACAGCTTTAAGCCGCCGAAGCAGTGCACCGCAGAAGTCAATATGGCCAAGAGAGAACTCTTTCGAGTTAGATCCATTATGTCGTGTAGAGATCCGAAGATTTTCGTTCCGATATATCAGGCCATAGTTAGGCCGCATATGGAGTACTGCGTGCACGCCTGGGCACCGTACTACCAGAAAGATATAGACTGTCTGGAGAAAGTGCAAGGGCTAGCCACTAGAATGGTGGCTGGGCAGGGGGGGGGGGGGTTAGCTACACAGATCGTCTCCGTACCCTAGACCTGTTCTCGATGGAAAGACGGCGCATTCGCGGGGATTTGATAGAAACCTTCGAGGTAATGAAGGGACTGTCAGGAATAACACGAGAAGACCTTTTCTCTCTGATCCCCGAGAGAGGCACAAGTGAGCATAGCCTTAGATTACAAAGAAAGCATCCGAGGCTCCAAATTAGGGCGAAGTGCTTCTCTAATAGAGTGGTACCCTATTGGAATAAGCTCCTGGAGGAGGTCATAAATACCACAACAGTGAAGGCTTTTAAGAAAGCAGTAGACCTATGTTGGGTGGCAGTATACCCCGAGTTATGTTAAGCAGATTTTAGGGTCAGACGCAATTTACTTATTGTTTGCACCTTACTCTTCCAGGGCTGATACTGCACAAAATTTCTGCCTTTCAGGAAAAGAAGATCACGCAGTGTTGTGAGCTACGGAAACGCGCCGACAACACAACTATCTGGACACACGATTGGCTCTAGCCACACCAAGTCCTGTGCAAACTGAACTGAACTGAACTGAAACTGCGCGGTACGGTGCAATGTCAGCTGAAGTGTTGTTGTATATTTATGATCTTTCAGCTGGTTTGGCCCGGTCACTGAGCTCAGTGATATTAGGCATGTTCATTAAAATATTTTCGAAATATGAAATCGCTTTCAGGAAAACATATCGAGGGAATATGGCATACGAGTGTCGTTGTTTACGGTAAAGAAATATTTTACGGCAGTCATGGAATATCCTATTGTGAACCAGTGAGTTACAACGCCTCACATCTGTAGATTTAGATTTCACACAGTATTTATGTACTTTGGATTTCTTAGTCACATTAGTTCAGATAAACTTGTGTGGTCCCCCAGTTGGTAGTTCAGCTCATACAGTACATCTCACCTCCCTATAATACGGCCAACGTTCTTTCATTAATTCCTTTGTGCTTATTTGTATCTTGGTAGTACTCCAGGCAGCAAAGCAGACCCTATGGTGCCGAACGAACTCGCTGATATAATTGCATCAACAATTACGAAGCTGCCGAGAACCGCGCTGGCAACAGGGAAGCAACCGGACGACTGTAAAGATTCTGTTCTTGTTCCGTTGTTCAAAGGTGGAGGAAACACTGCGGCTATCAGTTGTCGTCTTGTAAGTCTAACATACGTCGTCTGCAAGATAATGGAACGCTTCATGGCCAAACAGGTTCATGAATACCTAGAAAATCACTACCTGTTTAGTTCCCACCGGCGTGGCCTTCGCAAGGCCCATTCCTGCCTGTCCAGTCTTCTGGTCGCTAGTGAGCGTTGGACGACAACTTGCAGAGTCTTAAAAGCTATCTCGAGGTGGTACTCAATGCCTTGTGGTGTCCCTCAGGGGTTCTTGGATGGCTACTATTTCTCACCTACATAAGCCGCCTTACAGCGTCTTCACCTCATGTCTGTTGTGCACAGATGACCTGAAACTGTGGCGCGTACTTTATTTCGGCAATGATAACCAAATCCCACAGGAGAACCTGGATATGCTGATGCGCTGGTCCTCTGCGTGGATCCTGCCACTAAATCTTGCGAAGTGTTTCGGATGCGTATGCCCTCTTCACGGTTGGAATACGTGCACTTTGAGTTATCAGTCGAGTTTCCTTTTATCGGTCCCCGATTTATTCGTTCCAGGACTGCTTTGACGCCGATTCGTTACTGATTTCCTCGATGCTTGTAGCTCTTCTATCTATTCTTTTACTCTTTCTCTTTCGATCTTTACTAGTCCCAATCATACTCTTACTCTTCATTTTTCCTGTTTTTTTTTCCTTCGTCCTCTCTTAATACTTATTATTGTTTTTTCCATTCACGATCTAAGACTTTTCACGTCGTTTTAGCTGAAATAGCTTGACAGATGGGAGTAATTAAGTTGCAGAACTTAACTTCGAAGGTTGTGTCGATTATCGCAGCTAGTCGATCAGATAACGGACTGTGCTTGGACGATACTTTCCGCTTTTGAGCTTGCAGGTGCTGGTTTCCACCATTGTACTGTCGTCGTCACTCCCCGGTTTATTTGTAATCCACACGACTATACTCTCTGGTGACTATTTCTTAGGTGATTTTCTACTTTGTTCTGTTCTCTTATTTACGTTGCGCCCAAAAATACCCCTAATGGCTTTCCGAGCAGTTCTACATCACGGTGTGGTGCAGTTCTCAGGTTTTTCCTGTCTACGGATGCTTTCACTAAATCTTGCGGAATGTGTTCACATGCTTGCTCATGTGCAGTGGAAGGGACATTTACCCCATAGCCACGAAGGCCCGCTGCACTGTTGGGGATAACCAGCAACCAGAACCTGAGACTTGGAGTGACAAAGAACCACAAAGTCCCAGTAGATCAGGCGTGGTAACGATTCGGACGACAGTGGATTGTTGTCTACCAAAAAGGTAACCGGTGATAACGGGGATTCGAACCTCGGAACTCCAAGGCAGTAAGCAAACACTCTAACCCACTGGACCACCGCAATACAGGCACTGTGGGCTTACTACAGGAGTTGAGGTGCACGGTCACTCTTGACTAGCAAGTATTTATGAACATACACAGTTGTTTATGGAGAAAACACCTGGTGACATTTTCATTCATTGTTGTAAACACCCGTCTTTCTGTGTCTAGGACAACAGGCGTGTCTTGCAGCGCTTGAAGCTTTGGATATACAAATGCTCTGGCTGTGGGTCCCTTAGAAAACCACCTGCTTTGATTTGGGCAGCCTGGTCGTATCGTATCTACAAACAAATCATGGACTCGGACTATCTACCCCTTCCTCTCCGATTGTAACATGTTTTGTTTGGCACAGTCTGAAACCATATATATATAAACTACCGGAGTCAGATTGTACGATGGGCTGAGTACGAGTTTACATATAGATATAAGTTGTGCCTACAGAGATCGCTCGTCTAATCTGTTCATAGCAGCGAAAACATCTAAGGATAGAATTTAGGATTTCTGTTCAAATTTCATAGCGTCGTTGTAATCTTCCAAAAAAAATTATTCAAGACACCCACGGTTTTATGCACCATCACTTTGTGCACAGGACGGTTTGGTGGTAGTGATAAGCCCTTCCTTACAAAGTGACTTATATTGGATGTAACTAGACAAACCCATAGCACTTCATCCAAGCCAATCTTCCAGCTACCAGGAAGAACGGCCGCTGGTTTGTCGTCCTGATGTCTGTGTCGGAAATCGGCAGTAATGAATACATATTTTCACTGGTAACTGCTATATTTATTCCCTATAATTTCTTTTTTCCCACTCAGTGTTGGTAATCACCGGCTTGTGGACTGCATTTTTTACCACTTCTATTATTACCTTCAGCTTCCCAGTGAGCTGCAGTGCCAATTAGTATAATTATGATGCCAAACAATGCCTTTGTTTTCGACTTCCCGGCATGCACCGATCGAGTAGCTGGTCGCAATGCTCGTACCTAGCCTTTCCCCTTTCAGTGAATGCCGCCTAAGAGCTCGATTGCGATAGAGGTGGTTTTACTGCTTGAACATATGTGAGCATTAATGGCTACACTGAAAAACAGGATAGTCATTATTACTTCACTCCCAGGTCGTGCTAAACCGCGGATTACTCTTCTGTCAGACTTCACTATTTCAAAGGCGGTTTCTCCCTGAACGTGATCATACTTCTGTGCTTTGAAGACAACGCTCTTAAATAAAATAAAAGACTGCATCATTCTTATCAAATCAGTTTGTCCATATTCCATGGGGATACCAATCTTGATAAACTGTTGACCACCAGTCAGCAGTAATAAAACCACATGGCTTGATTTATTGGTAGGCCGTCTGTAACGTTAGTCGACGATTACGTACGTACTGAATGCAAAAGACTTCGAAACACCGATTCAGAATGTAACGCTTCACTCAACTAGTTGGAAGCGTACATGGACTGAAACACAAAAAACAGTAACGCAAGTGCAATGTATAAAATAAAACCGTAGGACGGGAAGTGAATTAGCATGACACCGCCGCTTATGATTGTGACCGGTGGTGGGCGAATGGTATGTGCGATTTTCACCTCGAAGGTCGGAGGTTCGAACCTCGCCACCGCTTGCCACTTTAGTGGCAAACAGCAATCCGTGGTTGCCTTGCTCGTGACTACACGTGAGACATTTGCGCTCTATGTGGCTACCCACTCCGAATCTCAGTCTCACGTTCAGCGGTTATCTCTGTTGGTGCAGTGGACCTTTGGAGCTGTTAGGTATTTCCCTTCCACTTCACTAATGTGCAGCGTGTAGTAAAAATGTGGAGGAACCTTTCTGGCTAACAATTTGAACTGGCAACAGCTGTCATAGGAAAAGTCGTTCCATTTTCGATAACTAGGATATTTCAAGTGTAACTCAAATGCTACTTTTATTTTTCGTGTTTTTTATTACATGCCTGTTTTTGAGCGCAGTGGAAAGATCGTACGCCGTATTGAAAGACGCCAGCTACACTGTCAATGAGAACTGACAATCATGACCCTGATATTTGGAGCGGAAAACCACACGAGTCGCCGATGGGTCGCACGTGCTAACAAACCGGGCGCGAATGTAGCTGGTCAACAACGTTACGATATGAATTTCTCACCGCAGCCAGTCGATCACCATCATTAATTTGATAATTCCGCTCAGAGTGTGACTTGATACATATCCTGGGTGTAAAATGCAATGGTGCAGCGCTAAAAAGTATCGATGGTGCACTGATCTTTAGTTATGTATCGGGTTAATACTCAACAACCGAACACTTACCTTTTTGTTCCCTACAAGTGACTCACTACCCAGAGGAACTAAGATGAATTTGAGACGAATTCCCTTTTCTTGTCTCTATTTTAATCCCATTTGTGATAAATAAGTAAGTTATCGAAAATGTTAAATAGGAACTTCTTTTTTCGACGATTCTTACACAGCTTTTCTCATTGGTCATTGAAAATGCACAACAGGACATTGAGAGTAAGACCGTAGTGAGCAATTTTGTTTTCGGCCAATACGGTTACGTGTTCAAACTAAATGCGCATATTGGAAAGCGATGCCAAAATATGGTAAGCAGGAGAGGGATTGTTAACGACAAGTAGTCGGGATATGGTGACAATGTCCAAGTGTCATCGCGTGTCACAAACGGTGTCACCCCTCACGTGACCAAGTGACGTAAATGAAAGTTGTCAAAATTGATTGCGAGAATTTACTTGACACCAATCCGCAATAATTGCTTTACTTGTTCTCTTTTCCTTCAGACTAAAAAACGACATTTTTGCGACGTCTCGTCGAGTTTGTCATCCAATCTGAACTGGATCTGTGGGAAAAATTCCTCCTATATGTATGCAAGACGAAACTTAGTGTAGTCAACCGAGTTTGAATGTGTTAAACAGTCACATGGCTCGTTAGCACGCTTGACTTAATGGGGCCCTAATGTGGTTCTTCGCTCCAAATCTCGGGGTCCGGTTGCCGGTTAACCGTGATGGTGCAGTGAACCTTTGAAGCTATAAGATATACTCCTTCCATTGCGCTCAAACGCAAACACGTGGTAAAAGAATCCTATTAAAATCACTGTAGTGGAAAATTTGACCGTCCCAGTGAAATACAATATCCTATTTGGTTCGAATTTTTCTCACCATACGTCAGGGCTTGTGAAATACTTACATGAATTTTCTCCCCTACAAAATAGTACTATTCAGTGCGTCCATTCTCTGTAAAATGTATACATTGGTTGAGTTCAGCTGTCAATGTTCATCTAGACATCTCATTCTTTGGTCTGAATCGGACCGCTAATTCACATTCTTTCAATACTGCGTAAAGAGTGTGGTGTAGAATCCATCAAGAGACTCTTCATATTGGTGGTATGTCAAACCATCACTTAGGTATAATAACTGTACTAACAAAAAAATACTCGTTTAAAAAATCAGGTTTTATCATTCTTTTATTCCATACTTGCTCATGAATGAAGGAGAAGGATATAACTCGTAGCCCTAAAGGCCCAGTGCACTATTAGGGATAATATGCAACCTGACCCTGAGGCTTGGAGTGAAGAGTCACATGAAGTCTCAATAGGTTTGATACGGTAACAAGCAAGGAGACAGAGGATTGTTGTCTACCACCAATAATCATCGGTACATGGTTCGCAACAAGCTTACACACTCATTTTTCTGCCTGTTATCGTGTACAGTAAAAATGTAGTTAACTCCGCGAATAACGACGTTCATCAGGTTTTCAGCTAAAGTGTGCATTTACTTTAAAATCCATTAGGTCACCTTTCAAGTGAAGCACTTCCCCTAAATTCCCTAGGTAGTTTGATTTAAATTGTTAGTTTTTTGGTATCGCAGTAATAATTGTTTATTTGAGGCGCGATGAACATTGCATGGCTTCAAACAACTAAAATAAAAGTTTTCCTGGTTTCTTATTAGTTCTACTGATTTTTGGATTTGCGGGTTCCATTCGTAATTTGTCTCGGTAACATCGTTTTACAATGAAAAGTATTGCAGCACATTGAAAATACCGAAATTCAGAATAACGAATGATTTTCCTATATCCCATATCTAATATCGCTTCCCTACGGTTTGTCCAAAACATGCTTGTCTTTTGAAGACAGCACAAAATCATTGCTTTTTCGAGTCAATACATGTGCTAATACCCACAGGTAAAAAACATTTTCCACCTTTTCCTGTTAGTATCATAAGTGAGCTAGAACGTCCATTGAGTGCAACGGAAGGCAGCGAGTAGTGAAGACAGATAGTTATCATCTACAAATTTAATGTTTGTTTGTTTTGCATTTACACGTTTGTCTCTCACGATTCAACATTCATCAACACACTACTCGTTGTTGCCTAGCAGTTTGTGTGTATAGTTATTTTTCGGATGCGCCACTTACTACTCATCACTCAAATATCTTGTTCACTTAATTGACCACCTTCCCGTCACCTTTAGTTTCTTGGTTTTTCACTCTAGGACAAAATTTATTGCTTCTAGTCCCCATAAGTAAATTTTTGTTGCTGCAATAACTAACAGGGTGGCACCAGTCTCCGTCAACCTCTTCAGAAGATGTCCATGGGGTTCACAAATGTAAACGAAGATGAACTGTTCAGTTATTTAGAACAGCTATCCCAGTCTTCATTCAAGTATGACTGAATTTGGTCCCCCCCCAAAAGCGTATTTCGATCACAGGGGTGGTGAATATCGACTCTTCGATCATAACTGCAACACTTTCAGTAATCATATGACAATGTATCTGACCGGTCGTGGAATACCAAACCAAATTCTTCAGCTACCTGCTGAAATGGAATCCACTTCATTGGGCTCGGCATTGAAACCAGCGTTGAACGCGCTTGCTGTTGGCTTGAACCGCTCACCAGATAAAGGTTTGTATGACTATTTTCAGAATCTCACAAACCCTTTCAGATCATGCTGGACGGAATAAACATTCATTTGAAATTATCAGGAAACAATTCCACCCCATCATATTTGATGTAAGTATTCTTTTTTTGTTTTTGCACGTGGCGGTATACCAGAATTAAATCAGAATTATTTATACCTTATTTTTTATCGATCGGTTGTTGTGTAAGTGTAACTGGGCAGTGATACGTACGTGCTCATAAATCTGAGACTGGCAAAATATAGAGGCCTACAATTTTGGTTTTATTTGACATACAGCTGAACGGTCGGAGCTGAAAACAATAAATAGGAAAGTTCATTAGAACAATAATAATAAAACTAAGGTAGATGCAAAATAATGGAAGATCACATTCACCTCCGTGGACTGTTTTGATCGAAAACGTGTGTATATTTGAAATGTTTCAAACTCACCCTCTTAGATTAATGTGATGGACTCTCTGTTGCACTTTTACCTGGAATCAAGCGTGGTCCCTATGTAACAGCCATGAACATAAAACTGGGGAACAGAAGTACAACAGAGTATACGAAGTAGTTAGTGAAAATGATATGATGTGTTGTGATTCATTCGCTTTTTCATCGCACAATTTTCGAGTTTTTTTTGTCATTTTGTTTGTCTGAGTGACATTTTCGTGTTCATGGGACACGGGAGTTCAACAGGCAGACTGTACAGAATTTGCGCCACTGACTTCTATCCTAAGGCGTCCCTCAGCTTCTCTAACCAACGACAATTTTCGTCCCTTGGGCCCAACCACGAAAGTGGGAAGCACCAACCGAAGCCAATGTTAATGCTAGCGTCTTTATACATGTACGCCACGTCATGACCTGACCGCCGCGTCGCTTTCGGCGTTGCCCTGCACGTGCCAAAAGAGTGCGAAAAGGTAAATGACGGACAGGCGTACGCACAATCTTTTGTTGGGGCCCATAAGATCCCTAAACCAGTTGGCAGCAAACCGTGAACATTGGCGATCGTGCTGTCACTTTCTGTCGAATGAGAATGATTGATCGATGTGCGTTTGTACAGTTAGACTGTGTATTCCGTGTGTGAGCTACTAGGGCGTTCTTTCATTTCCACACCTCCGTAGATCCGCTCCTTGTTCACTTTGTATATTCATTCTTCCTATATGGAGAAAGTTAGCGGTCAGTGGGGCTCGCCCTGCTGTTTATCGCTGTACTATGATGATTATGATGATGATAACCTGAGCTGCAGGAGGCGGTATAGAGTGATCACTTCGGTAAGACGGAGACTATCCGTGCCCAACACATAGCAACGCACCTCATCACTCGGTGTCAGCATCAGACGCCAGCAATGCTTTGGATATATCGGTTGTCGAACACAGAAGGACGCAGGGCATCCTCAGTTCGGAGAGGCCAAGTCTCACAACCATGGAGTAAAACGATACGAACTGCAGATATACATCCGCCCCTAAAGCGAGAGCCGGATGCTACGGCTACACCCCAGGTGTCGCAGGTTTGTGAAAGCTACTCTAGCTCTTGCTAATCGTAAACCAATTTCCTCCCCAACACCACCTCCAGCGTACAACCATCCAGTGGGCACGTGTCGTGGACCCTAACCCATAAGCCTACCACGCACAATACGTCCAAATCCACCGGTTAGGGTTTTCAAGTATTTTTGCCATGTCATGGAATCAGCATCTCGTCCCAACGCCCTACCTCTAACTGCATCTGGGAACAGTTTAGACAGAGGAAGTCTATCGGTGGGCACACATAGCACATGTCGAAACACACTATTATTCTGTTTAGGTTGTGTTGTATCTACTTCACTTGTTATTCATGCGTACGCGGTCAACGCCATCACGACGAGACTGCGCTTTGGCGTGGTGTGGTGGCTTGCGTGCCTCCATGACCCAAAGAACTATGCAGGACGGTTTCCCGAAGCCCGAGATGTAATCATGCCTGACAGGTCGATGGGTAGGGGCCAGACGAAGTCCAGTCTCAGAACCAGTTGATGGGCAACATCTGGTTTTAACTACTGTGCCCCTGGAGAGGACACTCCAGTGAATAAACTCGGAGAGAAACAGTTTATCGGTCTAAAACCTTCACTAGATGGACGTAGGAGTGGAGTACCTGGGGTTTCTATCGACGGGGGGAGAAGTGATCGCACTTCATTGGGCAGCAATCGCCCACCTAAGCTGGACAGCCCCCAGCTCAAAGGATACTGCCCCGTACACTTTCCGCTTGCTCCATTGGGTGTATGGGGCTAAGGACTGAATACGAAAGGCGGATCAGTGACGAGGCACTAGCGAAGACAAGACAAAACGCATACAGTAATCAGGTCTCACGTGACAGACTAGAAAAAGTTCCTTCACGGAACCTTCGGTCATGTTCCCGTGCTGGGTTAACATCCCACTGTCTTTTGGGTTAGAATTTTAAGTCAAAGGCTCCGGTTAGGGTTCTCAAAGAAAAAACCCTTCTGCGGTGTGGGCAGCCGCGAAGTATGATATGCCTGGGAATCATCATGGTCATCATCATCGTACAGTGTTAAACAGTAGGGCAAGCCTCACTGACCACTGCCTTTCTCACTATGTTGCACGTTGAATTAGGAAGTATGAATATACAAGATGGACAGGGAGTGGACCTACACGAGTGGGAAAAGGAAAGAATGACCTAGTAGTCAGCATACGGAATACACAGTAACTGTACAAACGCACATCGATCAATCATTCTGATTCGATAGAAAGTGACAATACGATCGCCACTGTTCGCGGTTCGCTACCATATCTTTCAGTGCCTCCAGCCAACTGGTAGATAAATCTTTTGGACCGAAACCACGAAGACGTGAAGCTCCTATTTCTCCTAAGTTTGCTGTACATTTTTTCATTCCTCGTTGCCACGTCATCTGTTGACCTCCACTTGGTTTTTACACTCCCGAGGAAGAACGGAGAATAGGACACGGTACGGTAGACGTGTGTTTGCCATACGTAACACGTGTCCCACCCAACGAAGTCTACTAAACTGGATACGCTGTGACAGAACGTTCTCCGAATTAATATCCAATACTCGCTTCCCGACCTCAGTACTGCTTACTATGTCATTCCACCCAATCCTAGCGATACTACATAAACATCGGTGGTCGGAAACTTCAAGAGGACGAATACCTTCAGCACGCAGACTCCAAGTTTCGCAACCATACAAAAAAACTGAACGCACTGCGGCACAGTATACACGACCTTTCAACTTCAGTGAAATATCAGTTCGGCGCCATAAGTGCTTCAGTCCATCGTACGCTGCTCGAGCCTTGGATATACATGTGCTCACCTCTACTTCGGTGCTCCCATCCGTCGTCACGCAGCTACCGAGGTAGGTGAAGTGGTCGACAACTGACAGCACCTCCCCATCGAGCATCAAGCTTGGAATCGTTGACGTCCAGTCTTGTAACATCACCTTACACTTTGAAGGAGCAAAGCGCATGCCGAATTCAGCTACAGCTCTTGAGAGTCTATCTAGTGCACATTGAGCATGTTCCGTGGATTCGACCAAACAGACAACATCGTCCGCGTAATCTGGGTCTCATAGCTTTCCACTATTTCTTAGTTCGATGTCCACATCCTGGAGATCTCCCAAGGCACTCTGCATTATTTCGTCCGTGACGAAGTTGAACTGGGATGGAGACATGGGACATCCCTGTGGAACACCACTGGTTGTTTCAAACCGACCGGATAGTTCGCTGTAAACTCTAACGCGGCCAGAAGTATGAGAATACAATAATCTCAGTAGGTTTACGAACTTCTGGGGCATATCTTTTCGATGAAGAGCACTGAAAAGCGCTGTTTGATCAACTGGATCGAAAGCGCATTTCAAGTCCAAGAAAATCATTATTGTCGGTCGGCAGTGCGTGTGACGCGTTTCAAATAGTCGGCGAAGAGTAAAAATCTGGTCGATGCATCCTCGACCTGGGCGGAATCCAGCCTGCTGTTCGCGGATGTTCCTGTCGCAAGCGGGTGTAGTACGTTGCAGTAGAATTGAGGCTAATACTTTGGTGACTATCGGAATCAAGCTAATCCCACGATGATTACTACAGTCATAGCGTATTCCCTTCTTGAAGATGGGAACAATCAATGACTCACTCCATATTAACGGAATACGCTCCGCCTTCCAAATGTCACGGAGTAAAGAGGTAATTGATTTTATCAAAACATTTCCACCCAGTTTGAAAAGAACTGGGGGAAGTTCGTCGGGACCTGCCGCTTTCCCCCGCCTTAATAATCGAATGCATGACTCCACTTCTACTCCCGATGGGGGCTCAAGTGATACCACCCAAGGAGTCGCAGTTGTTTACTCAGGAGTAACCACACTAGCGTGCGGCCAGCTAAACTGTTCCTTGAAGTATTCGGTCCAATGGTGAAGCCTTTGCTGTTTGCTATGGATGGGTTCTCCATTTCTATCACAAGTCGTTTCACTGACCTGAGTTCGCCGTCCACCGGTGTCACGAATAAGTTTGAATAGTCTTTGACTGTTACCTGAAGCAGCTGCTATTTCCATTTTTTCGGCTACCTTGACCCACTGATTTTCGCGATCATTCTTAAGGCTTTTCGTAACTTGCCTTTGTAGATTTCTCCGCATCTTATTCATCTCTTTACGGTTCAAGAGCTGACGCTTTTGCTCCATTATACTCAGCGACTCTTGTGAGATCCAGTGTCTTTGATGGACAACGGATCTAGGACCACAGAGGAGACCTGCTGCCACGTGCATCGCCTGTTTGATATGAACCCAATGCTCATCTACATTACTGTTCTCCGTGGATCCTAGCTCATGTGCTAACTTCTGCTCATAACGGGTGCGTACTTCTGGATCACACAAACGTTGCACGGCTAATCCGGTTTGCGGTTTGCGACGATGACCATGGAGCTGGAGAGATAATCGCACTAAAACTAATGCATGGTTTGACTCTACGTACGTGAACCAGTAAGATCTACAGTTCTGAACAGAACTGCGCCATCGGCAGCTTACGGCGATATGATCAATCTGGCTTAGAGTACCTGTAGAGTTTTAGCGCCATGTCGCAGTGTGACGCGAGCTGTGTCGGAAATTGGTGCCAGACAAGAACAATTGTTTGTCTGCACAAAGCTGGAGAAGTTTATCCCCGTTATCTGAACGCTGAGCGGGTAAAGCACAGCGCCCACCTAAACAGGCTTCTGATACACTAAGTTTTCCAGCTTGTGCTTTAAAGTTACCAGCTAGCACTACAATGTCAGAACCCTTACTGCTGCGAACGAGGGTGGCGAGTTCATCATAGAGCTCATCTTTCTGCAAGTCTGAGCTGCAGTCCGTTGGGGCATATGCTGAGGTCACAAACAAATTGCGCTTAACACAACTATCCTTTCGAAAGCCGACTGACCCTTGGAGTCTCACAGCACATAAACGACTGTTAATCGGGATCCATTCTAAAAGGACAGCCTTAGCCTTGTCAGTCAAGACTATTCCTACACCGCGTTGACCCGTAGCTCGAGCTACTCCGTCTCCTGAAGTGCGCAGAAAATACCTCGATAAGATACCGGGAGCAGTTAGTTGAATCACACTGCTCGAATCCTGGATACGCGTTTCACTTAAGCAGCATACATCAATCTTCAGAGAGTTCATTGTGAGGGCTAGGCACGCATGCTGACCGGCCTGCATGAGTGTATGTTGTATGTTGAAGGAGCCGAGATTCAGAGGCTGCCGAGGCTTGAGAAAATATGAGTTACCAGACGGAGGATTATTCCCGACACAATTCGAGAGTGAATCGTTGCGAGTATCGACCGTGTTATCAGTGGGAGCATTATGAGCGGATGGATGGGGCAAAACGAAGTGGTTGGGGACAGAAGACAAAGGTTGAATAAAAAAGAGGGAACTCTCCAGCGGTCAATCGGGAAACACCCCTTATCTTTCTGCTCTTCATCCTTAACGTTCCAATTCTAAATGCGTACGAGTAGCCACAATGAGCCGTAACTTGAAGCTTGTAGCTCTCGAAAAGGGTAGCAAACTAAAGACAGGGGAAGAAAGAATCCATTCTCCGATCTAAGCACCCTCTTCACTTAGCTGCTTCCAGCGTTCGCACACTTTACCAAACGAGGCAACAGGCTTCCCTAGCTAGGACTCTTGAAACCTTTAACATAGACGTGCGTCGTGTCTCTGAAACACGCATACGAAACCCAACTTCAGTGTTAATACTTCGCTCCCCTGATAGAGGCTCGGCTTCTCGTTTCGCTCTTCGCGTGTTGGATGAATCGGTGTCTAGTGCTCGTGGTCAAGCTGGCGTTGGCATCGCTCTGAGCGTGAAGGCTGAGCGTGCACTACTCGATTGAATCCCAGTCAGCAGCCGTCTGTGTGCAGTTCGGTTGAATGGTTCTGCGCACGTCAACAGCACTAGACTGTAACGCCGATGCTTGTTTGTCATTTCTGTGTATGCCCCAACTGACTGTAACTCTTCTAAGGCCAACTGTTCCGTAGCGTGCACTCTACGGACATCATGTTTATTGCTGGTGATTTCAATGCTTAAGTCGGAAGCCTGGACGAGACGGAGATGAACACGGGAGGCCGATATTGCGTTCCAGCCGACCGAACTGATTACGGTGGTCGACTCATTCAATTATGTTCCGACCATGGATTATTCCTATGGAGTGCAAAAAGCGACACCGACTAACCTGGCGTCCTCCAGTGCCTTCACAGCGTTGGACTCAGATGGACCATATTGCTGTCGGTTACCGCTGGCACGGATCGATTCGAAACTTTCGATCATTTTGGTCCACGTCTGTAGACACTGATCACGCTCTTGTCCGCGCGCGTTTTAGCTTGCGCCTCGTCGGTGACTGAAACAACGCCAAACCGTCCCCGCACCTGCTACTGGACGATAACCACCGGTCTGCTTTCCGAACAGAATTATCCACCAGGTTATCGATGCAGTCAAATACCCAGGATCCAGAAGAGCGATAAACAGAAATCATACGGGCTCTATGTGCGGCGGTTGATGCTACCCAAGGTCCAACAACTAAACACACACAGAGACAATGGATATCTGCATCCTCAGTTGCACTGTTAGATGTGCGCAGATCGATTCCTCCGGATTCCAGATACGATGAGGCACGGATATGCCAACTGATCCGGAGCCTGAGAAATGATCGTGTGCAGTGGTGGATTGCGAAGTGTAGGGAGATGGAAAAAGATGTGGTGAGTAGCAACAGCCACGACCTTTTCCGTCTGATTAGACAAACCGGTTCACGTAAACCAGACGTTGGTTAACTGATCAAAGAAGCGAACGGCTCACTGATTCAAACTCAGAAACGTCGTCTAATTAGCTGGGCGGAGCATTTCGAGAAGCAGTTTAATTGGCCTCTATCCTCTTCAGGTTTGATCACTAGCGCAATGGGTACAGCTCTTGTTGTAGATACCAGTCCTCCGTCATAAACGGAGGTTTTTCGTGAGATAAACTACCTTAAACGACGTAAGGCTGCCGGACCGAATATGTTACCTCCGTCTATTTTCGAAGACGGTGGACCAGCACTTTTACTGGAGTTGACAAAACTCCTCGGTTTGATACGGGAGAAGGAACAAGTTCCGAAGAGTTGGTGTGAATCGGTGATCGTTAAGTCACAGGCCTTCCTGTGAAAACCGCAGGGGAATAAGTCTGGTCAGCATCGCATCCAAACTGCCTGCTGGTATTATTCTCCACCGCTTATCTAACGCTCGCGAACAGTGCTCGCGCGAGAATCAAGCCGGGTTTGGACTTGGTCGAGATTGTATTGTTCAGATCTTCACTCTTCGACAAATTTTAGAACTTAGACACACCTTTCTTAGGCTCACTATCCGTTTTTCTTGATCTTAAAGCGGCATTCGACTCAGTCGAACACGCAGTTCTCAGGCGCTGCCTTTTGTTGAAGGGTGTACCAGAGAAATCCATTTTCATCGTAAAATCCCTTAACATTATTAGCCGAAGCCGAGTTCGGACTTACGATGATCTTTCATTCGAGTTCACCACGAGAAGTGGTGTACGTCAGGGTTGCCTCCTCTGTCCTTTTCTCTTTAGCTTTGTGATTGAAATGGTCCTAGAGACACTTATCGAGTGAGGAGAGCAGCATTGAACTCTTCCCGGGTGGAAAGGCATCAGACCTTGAGTATGCGGAAAACATAGTTCTATGTGAAGATCCAGGTAAGTTGCAAGCTTTTGTAGACAGCTTGATGGGTTACGTAACAATGTTCGGTATGCGTTTGGCACTTTCAAAATGCAAGATGCTGTTGCAGGACTGGGTTGGTCCCAACGCCAAACCTTTCAGTATCTGGGGAGACCATAAACGTGGTAGACAAGTTCTGCTACCTGGGTAGCTGCATCTCACCCGGAGGTTGGATATCGGATGAAGTGTCTGTGTATACAGAAGGCTCGCTTGGCATTTGCCAACCTGAGTCATCTGTGGCGTCGACATGACATCCGTTTACCTATCAAGGGTCGAGTGTACGCCGCAGCAGTGAGGCCGGCTCTTCTGTATGGTTCGGAGACATGGCCACTGTGGGTGGACATACGAAGATTTTCGGTATTTGAACACCGATGTCTTCGTAGTATTGATCGAATCTGATGGGAACACCGTGTGAGCAATGCTGAGGTTCGGCGGAAGGTCTTAGGTTCAAAGATCAAATCATTAGATGAAACACTTAAGCTGACCAGGCTAAGATGGTTGGGACATGTGTAACGCATGTCCTCTGACAGGATCCCACGGTGTGCTATGCTTGCTGAGGCGGGTACCGGTTGAAAGATGAGTAAGGGTGGTCAGCCCATGACGTGGAAAGGTATGAAAAGCCTAACTAGTGAACTTGGCCATGTAGGGCGTGTTAGACTTCCTGGGTGGGGTCCAAGAGACCCTCCCACTCGATGGTTAGATATGTTGGGGAAATGGCTTGATGCCGCGATCAGTGGCGCTCTTGCATTCACAAACCTTCTTCATCGACTTAATTCCATTATTGTGGTTCTCCTCTTACTCCTTTCATGCTGTTTTCTCCTTCATTATTTCCTTTTGAGGTTGCTGCCAGGAGATAGCTACCAAAGTCACCGCACTCGGTGCATGAATAATGGTTGTCTGAACTGAACTGAACGCGGTCAATACACATGTTCGCTTTATCACTCCAGTCACGAGTACAAACTCACCATCATCATGAATGACTGAAGGTCATATTAAGAACCGAATAATCACGTCCTCGTTTGGATACTTATCGATTGTATTGACTCCGCACTTTCCCGTTGACTCGGTAGCTCGAACTTATACGTTTGCCTGAGCCTGTGCGGTCGGTGCGTACCACGTTCAATACAGGTGCCATTCTATTTCCAACCTGCTTACTTCTGAACACAACTGGTTGACGCTTGGTTTAGTGACTGACCTCTGGATCCCAGCAGCATACGTCTCACCTCAACACTACTGATACGATGCTCCTACAATATTACTTACTTTACTTTTACACGACTATCTCCTAGCAGAGGATTAGTCGGCCTCATGGATATCTCGGATCATCGCCGACCTCACGTGGGGGTTAGATGTGAACTCAGCGCAAATTTTTGCCCAATTTTTCTTCTAGTATTGCAGAATGTAGATCGTATATTGTCCGAGGCGCTCTGTGTCTTTCTTGACGGCGCTGAACCACGTTTTCAGTTGACCACCAAGGCAACAGCACAATCCCGTACATGGAGCAAAGCAGTGTTTGTCTGGACAGTTCTGTGTCGGGTCGCCGGAGTATGTGACCAAACCACTTCAGGCGGCGCTGTTGTGGAAGATCGGAGAATTAGTCAATGTCGCAACATCGCCTCCTCATTTCGTCGTTTGGTAGCATTTCCTGCCACCTTGTACGAAGAATTCGGCAGAAACACCAGTGGTTGAACACCTCAAGTTTCCTGGTATGTTAGTGCATAGTGGCTAGGTTTCACACCTGTATGTGAGCACGTGTCGATTAATGGCATAGGAGACGCTAATCTTGGTTCGAAGACTAGTTTCGTTCCATGACCAAGGCACACACCAGAGCTAAAGAAACGCTTTCCGTGCATTGTCAATCCTCGACAGCACTTCGCTCTTCGCCTGATCATTCGGAAGCAGAGTTGATCCCAGGTATTTGAACGATGGTGTACACTCGATCGCCTGGCCATTGATAGACAGATGCTGAGCTGAAGGCCCAGAGCAAGTCGAAAAAGCCTTCGTTTTCGCTGAATTGACTTCAAGACCAGTAGTCTTCAAGAAACAGTAGAGTCGGCCCAGAACTGGCTGACGTGTGGCGGGAGAATCTCTCGGCACGAAAATATCGTCCACAAATGCCAGGTCCGAGATATGCCCCGTTGGACTCAGTTGGACACCGGAGTAATCAGCCAACGCTCTGTTCATTTCGGTCGCTTTGTTCATTGGTCAGTCGATTGCATAGTTGAACAACACCGGTGAGAGATGGCAGCCCTGTCTAACCCCTGAAGTGATTGGGAACACAGAAAATTCTTCGCGATACATTTGAACACGTGCGCTAGTGGAGGCATAGTAAGCTCTTAGGATCTTTGAGTTTGGCAGGACTACTGTCAGATTCTAGTATGCCTCAAAAGCATTCACGATTAATGGAGTCAAAGGCAGTCCGAAAATCAATGGAGCAGGCTACTGTTGGCTGCTGGAACTTTTAGCAGTGCTCCAGTGCTCGGCGCAATGTGAAGATTTGGTCCACACAACGTCAGGCACGACGTAAGTCCCCTTGGTTCGGTCGAGTGCGGAAGTTTGTTGCAACTGAGCAGCGAGTGAGTAGCAGTACGCAGAAAATCTTTGCAGCAACGTCAGTCAGACTGATCCCTCGGTAATTCTCGCACACTTGTCTCCTTTCTAGGGAAAGGTTAACAGAACTGAGGCACCTCAGTCGGTTGGAAATGTCTTTCCTTCCCAATATAGATTGGAACAGCATGCGGAACCTATTTATCGGTGATGACAAATAGGTCTTATACACTTCTAGTAGTATGCTATCCTCTCCAACAGCCTTTCTGTTTTCCAGTTAGTTGACGACCTTGGCGATTTCCGTCATAGTTTCTGGCTCGCAGTTGACGTGGTACATCTCTACACTCGGGGAGAGTGAAAGGTCTGCGGTGTGGCCGGTAGGTCGGTTGAGAAGTCGGTAGAAATACTCTGCCAACGTTCGATTTTTCTTCTCTGTTCGGGGATAATCTGGCCTGCTACAGCACGTAGCACAGATTGAGGCCTACATCACCCATTGGAAGCGTTGCGAATGGGTCGAAATATTTAGCCAAAGTCACCCGTACCGGAAGCAGTCTACATCTTTTTTGTCACTTCTGTCCAGTACCTATTACGATTGGCTCTAGCCGGGCGCGAGGTTTCTCGCTGTAGTCTTCGGCGTTCAGTGCTTCCTACTACTCGGGCTTCCTGTGCCTTGGCTGGTCGTTGTGTTATAATCCACAAGACGTGCCTGGGTGAATAGGTTGTTTATTGCCACCAACGTGTTCGGATTGATAAAACAAATCAAACGTTACAAACATCCTCATTTTCCAAGTGGCTGTCCTGTTCACTTGAAGACAGTCATCATCCAACGGAGGAGTAGTCGTGTGGTTTGCCTGTTGTTGTTCACCTTCTTGCGTTCGGTCTCTTGGGCATAGCGGCGTTGGTAATCCACGAATGACGATAGTTCCGCTTTCAGCCATCAACTACTTAACAAGTAGTATATACACTCACAACACTCCTCCCCCCTGACAAAAAAAGAACGATCCAAATCCTGCAGACTGTCTTCAAGTCTTTCTCTATTCCGAGGTTCATACCTCCAATCCCGGTTCGTGGTGGTGTTGTCATCCGTCCCACAGTTCCTCCGGTGGTATGCTTTTTCCGGTCCGTGATACACACCGACACCAGCCTTGTTTTTAGATGGCAACAGTGAACAGTGAATACTGAACACAACACTTGACTTTTATCGCACGTCACCACGACATCGTGCCTGACCACTTCAAAGTTACTGAGCACCATGCGTTGTGTCATTCCACTATCATCCTGGATATGACTTCCAGCAATCTCCTTCCGGGATGCATATGGTTGGACTTCATCGCCCGGCACTTCTTCTGTCTCCACTTTGCAAGGCGCCTTAGTTTCACATTGCGCACGACATGACCTGTAGTCTCTCGATGCAATGGCGACTGCAGCAAATGACATGTCTTCGTTTCCACCATCATCCGGTTGACTTTGAGAGCAATCCCGGTTACAGTTTTCCACATTTTCAGGGATATGGCTCAGTTTCCCGACATCTTTCACCCCATCAGAAGTGATTGAAATCTCTAGCAGGAATGTATCCGGTATAATTCCTTCACTGTCCTTCGGGACTTCAGGCTGTTCGTATAAGACAGATTCCACGTTTCCACAGCAAGAAAACTCGGTTTCTTCCAACTGTTCGGCTTTCACTGGTTCGTCCTCCAGGTTCGGAAGACCCAGTTCATAATTCTCCTCCGCAAGTTCGCCGTCCTTCAATGAATCTCCGACATGGGCCGTATTGACCACAGGCACGTCAAGCATGGCCAGTTCTCGAGCCACGTCCGCGAGCTGGACCAAATTCGAGGAACGGCCGACACGGGCGACGCGTACCATCCCACGCAGGGGTTCCGGCAGACTATCCACAAATCGGTCTGCCAACAGGTCTGCCCGTGACGCCTCATCCAGCGTCGGCAACGCACGTTCCAGGAGTGAGCGGAGCGCGACGGCGTGCACCAGTGGGTCCGTACCAACCCCCAGCTGGGCGGCCTTGAACCGGCGCATAGCGTCTTGACGGTCTGCCGGGGTGTCCAGTCCTGCAATCAGGCGTCCTTTGCGGCGGCCCACTTCAGCTCCTTCGGGCCCCTTCGCGCCGCATCCAGCACCGCCCGCGGCCTGCCCTTGAGAAGCGCTCGAAGGGCCGTCAACTTACCCCGGTCCGACTGGATCCCCGAGAGCTCCGCCAGATCCTCGAAATCCTCCAGGAAGATCCGTATGTCACCATCCTCGAACGGCTCCGGCCATGGTAGATCCATCCTGGTCACGGCACCAAATGTTGTAATCCACAAGACGTGCCTGGGTGAATAGGTTGTTTATTGCCACCAACGTGTTCGGACATTGGCAAAACGAATCAAACGTTACAAACATCCTCATTTTCCAAGTGGCTGTCCTGTTCACTTGAAGACAGTCATCATCCAACGGAGGAGTAGTCGTGTGGTTTGCCTGTTGTTGTTCACCTTCTTGCGTTCGGTCTCTTGGGCATAGCGGCGTTGGTAATCCACGAATGACGATAGTTCCGCTTTCAGCCATCAACTACTTAACAAGTAGTATATGCACTCACAACAGTTGGAAGTTGATCGCTGAGATCCAGTCTTTCAGTTGTTTTCCAGTTCCCCTTAGTTTCTTTCAATAAGCCTTTTTGACCACGGACTTGATCACCTTCCATTGTTCTTCCGCGGAGGACCCAACTGTTTGCACGCTAGTTACAGTAGCCAGCCGGAATGCGATAGCATTCGAGAAGGCGTTGCGCTTCTCTGGTATTTTCAGGGCTGCGACATTGATTCGGCTCGACGGTGAGACTTTGAGGTGTGCAGACAGATGGATTTCGAAGCGCGCACGTTCAAGGACATAAACTGTATCATTCGTGTTCCCCGTTACTGCGCCGCGGCACAATCGACGGTCCTCCACCGCTGAAGCCCAACGGGATGGCACTAGAATATTATCAATTTGAGGGGCTGTACGACCATCGTCTGGGTACCAGGTTAGCAAATGTATCCTGTGGTATTGGAAGCTCGTGTTGCAGACGACCAATCTGTTAGCCTCGGTCAGGTTCACGAGGCGGTTTCCATTCCTATAACGTTGAACAAATCCCAGAACATGGTGAATAGACTCATCCGACGGGCCTCTTCGTGCGTTCCAGTCACCGGTGATGAAGAACATGCCACTACTTGGAACACGATTGATTAGATCTTGTAATTTGTCGTAGAAGTCACCTTTTGAAGTGTTTTCAGCCGCATTTATCAGTGCATAGATAACACTCACCGGCAGGTTCTGGAGAGAGCCTTTGAAGCGTGCCACGGTCAGCCTGAAAGAAATCGGTTCCCCGGAAATTAGGGCACTGTTGGCCTCTTGCTCAGAGTGAATGCGACACTATGGTGTCCGGAGTTGTCTGCAGGCCCGCTGTGAAAGAACCAATAAACTGTATCTACTCCTGAAACCTTAACACACCAAGTGCCGTAGCAAGGTATTCAAACTTCCGAAAGGCAGGCAATGTCTACATGGTTATCATGTAGCGTCCTCACATTTTAATAGGCTATGTGTGCCTGTTCTCTACAGTAAACAGTTCCACTTTACTGTCATGTCATCTCGAGTTCGAACTCGGCTTCGGTTGTTCACATGCAATGATCAAGAAAGTGAAATGAGTTTCTCTGGTACACGCTTCAATGAGAAGCACAGCCAGAAAACCGTGGGGTTGATTGAGTAGAATACCGTCTTCAGGTCAAGGAATAAATAGATTATGGACCTATGGATGATGTACCTGTGGTCTAAAATTTGTCTTGTTTTGACAGAACCCCAACCCAGTCTGAAACCGGATTGATTCTCAAACATCCGCCCTTGACAAGCGTTGGACAATCGAACTTTTTAAATGAATTAATCGCGAAGCTGATCACGCTGTGGTTTTCACAAGAGGACCTGCCATCTTTCTTGCAGTTCGACACAATCGCTGATCCATACAGTTCCTTAGGAATCTGTTCACTATCGCAAATTACTTAGAAGAGTTTTGGTAATGCCGGTACCAAAGCTTCGTCCCAATCCTTGAAAACGGACGTCCATCCTCATCCGATAGGACAGCTTTGTACCTTTTTAGAAAATATACTCTCCAGATGTGAGGATAGGAGCAAGCCCATCATCGGCAGACAGCCTGTCCACATCCATGTCGAGGTTTGAGCGAATGGAATCATGAACGACAAGACAACGGATCGATTAGATGAGAGGGGATTCCCGTCAAGTGGTGGCTGACCGTATCACCAATCAACCAATCAAAGATTTTACTCAATGTCAATTTGAACCAACTAGTTTGTTGTGCGACGGTTGCTGACAATGGCTCTTGCATTCTGTATAGACCGTCTGTTTTCTGCTAATAAAATGAGATGACTCGAAAGGCAGGAAAGTCTTCTCACTAGATCCAGTAGGACAGAACAGAATACCGGATAACCTTCATTTGTCACGGAGGAGTGATATCTACCTGCATTGTTTCTCTCACAGGCCATTGTGGAAGTAGGCCGGCTGAACTGCTTTTAAACTGCTCTGCCCAACTTTTCAGGCAACGTTCCTAAGACTGAATTAGTGAGCCGTCGGATTCTTTGATTGCCTCGCTTACAACTGGCTCTCGTGAACCGGTAATCCTAACTAAACGGTCGTGACTGTTGTCAACAGCAACAGTCTTCTCCATTTCCCTGCATTTTGCAGTCTACCATTGCTCGCGGTGATTTCCCAAACTCCCAGCCCGTTGACGCCACCAGGGTTTGCGCGCCTCTTTGAATGTGGTCCGGAAGGACGGATCTGTAAGCGTCCGGCGGGACTATTTTCTCTCAGTTCCCTTGTTTAAGTAATTCTTACACCAGCCTGGCCACGAGCACTGGATATCTGATCATCTGACGTGCGATTAGTGGAGCGGAGACCGAGTTTGTATCTTGTGTATGAAGTGTAATACGAAAAATTGGGTCTTGTATGCTCGTTTCGAAAAAAGCATGTTGAAGGCAACCAAGTTAAGATAACATTTGGGCTTCAGAAATGTGCGTGATTTAAGTCTTGCGTCTGGACTGTTATTACCATTATATGTCTCTTAAGGCACAATAATAACCCGTGGCGTTTTGCATTTAGGAGCAAAGCTCTTTACACGGATGATGCTGGGGGTTTCTGTGAAAGTCACGGCTCCCAACATCACAAAAGTGTTTTTTCTTTGGTAGCCCTAACCTGGACCTTAGAATTAACAGTCTGACCGATAAGACAGTAAGGCTTTAACCCAGAACGGGGACATGACCAAAGCATCCGTGAAGGGACTTCTGGTCTGTCACGTGAGACCGGGTCCTGTCTTCTATGACGCTTCAATTATCGATCCGCTCTTCGGATTCAATCCTTAACCCCACGCACCCAATGGAGCAAGTGAAACATGGACGGGGCAGCATCCTTTGAGTTGTGAGCTGACAACTTAGGCGGGTTATTTCTGCCCAATGAAGTGCGATGACTTATCCCCCCCGTCGAGAGAATTCCCAGGTAGTCCTACGCCCATCTGGTGAAGGATTTTGTCTGGTAGACCCTTTCTGTCCATGTTTGTTCGCTGGTGTATCCCTTCCGAGGGTATAGTGGTTTGAACTGGATGTCTCCTTTTACTGACCCGGGGAAACTACTTCGCCTGACGTCTACCCACTGACCTGAGAGGCGTGATTGCGTCTCCAGCTCAAGGAAGCCATCCTTTTTAGCTCTTTGGGTCCCAAAGGCATACAAGCCATTCCACCACGTAAAGGTGCAGTCTCGTCATGATGGGTTCATGAGTGTGTCCAATAAGGCCACAGGTCCATCTAATTGTTAACAAGCTTTTGATTTTTCTAGTCGCCCACCAATCAGTGATCCTGTATTCCCCCTAAATCAATGCATTTTGTGTAGTTGGGTCGATCAGTCAGTCTAACCGAGAGCATTTCTCCTGTCCATTCTCCATGGTGAACGGGATTTCATTGATTTACTGTTGATGATTGCAAAAGCTTATCTCGCTACTGATTATTGGGTGATTAAAACCTTATTATTGTCAGCGTTTTGATTTTTTTCTGACAAGAGGATGTTTCAAGTTTCTTAATCGCAATCTGGATGATGAAGTCGGGGGTGAGACGGTATTCTCGATAGAAAACTAACAATTTCCCGTTAAACCGGACCTCTGAGGAAGAACTTCAGTCTTGACATTTTCCATTCAACTCGTAGTAATTGATTGTGGAGATAATGACAGACACGTCTATAGACGCCCTAGTTCGATGACCACACAGCACACCTTCGTCCATCCAGAATCAAGTACAAAGGCTCAGCGAAGCAGATCAATGATTTAGCAAGCAGACGGTACGTCATCGCCTGTGCAGAATGGAAGACACGATTGGGGCGACCGACGCGAAGCGATGAACCAATCAGTGACCAACAGTCACCCGAACCAACCGGGGCCGTATCAACCAATCAGGTTGCAGTCAGACCAACGAGCCAGAAGATCAACTGATCAATAACAATTGAGCCAATAAGTTTTCATGCAAGGTTTTGGTTATGTTCACCGCACATCTATTTCATATCATTAAATCGGAATTTTTCGAAGGCAGGAAAGTCTTACTAGAGCTGGTGGGACAGATCAAAACATTGACAGCGACTTTTTGTTTTTCCTTCATTTATCATTTGGCTTCGCTGGTCATTCATTCATAACTATGTTTTCAATGGTATTTTGTCTCTCGTATTTTTTCATATCAGGAACCTTTGTCATCCTCGTTTGTTCCGCATCAGCTTAACCTGTTGTGGCCTGCAGACGGAAATCACTTGGATTTGGCTTCTTATGCTACGATATTGTTTGAGTCGCTCACTACCTCAGCTGAATTGCCAGTCTGTGAACCGGAGATGTTTAGGCTTTTGGGTACGTGTACACATCTGATCCGGATGCGTTTTCTATAACAGAAAAAGACAACAATGCTATCCGTTCTACAAAAGCCATACTTTTTAGGTTGAAAGCCATACACCATTGGTATCAGATAATCATTATTTGCGAGCTACCATTTACCGTTAAGAGCCAAAAACTGCCAATGAGCAGACTAATGTTAGCAAAATTATTCCTTTGTTTTCAATTACGAATGCAAAATAACATCCGAAAATCGTTTGTATGTCTGTACAAACTTGAATTTATGCTTATCGCAAGGTAAGCACGGATGTTATATTCTGGATAGGTTTGAAACGAAATTCTTGCCACGGAAGTAATGCGTATTGATTGACTGTACAGTTTATCAAATAATTCCAATGACAGTTCATATAGGTCGAATTCCAGGATTTACTACTGAAACATCAGTAGCCAAAAATAGGGTAACCGCAGTGAATCAAGGGACATTCAATAACCTGTCCTCGCTGTCGGATAATAAATGATATCTTTATGTACTATCTTTTCCCGCCTCGAACGTCTTCCAAACGGATAAATAAATATGCCGAGATGTCCATACCGTCGTGGGACTAATGGTTTTTGTGAATTTGTTTGCTACTTTAATTCAATTGGTTTGCAAACTGCATTGAACACGAAAGCCAACTGACGCGTCAAATGACAACTTAATGCCTCATCCACAATTAATTGGGGTCTACTCTCGCGGACTGTTGGACTAGGCACTGCGATTGTCATCCTCGTCTTTCAGCCACCAATTTTATTTGGTATCTTATTTGGTTTCATGATTCCACTCTACGATATGTATGAATTTCAATCATTGCGAGGATGAATGATGTGCACTGGTGAGATATTCTAGGGATAACCGGCGGAACCTAACTGAACTGTCACCACAGCGCGAGTGAGTGTCATCACAAGACCTGTAGAGTGGTCCAGTATCGATTGTCTCGACTGCATCGCTAGTACTGGTGCGGTTTTCGGGCGAACAGTGCACGGCGAAGACGGGAAGGGTGCGAAATGGAGGGTGTGATTCGCTAATATTGGAGGTGTCTTGGGCCATCTAACGTTGCTGGATGGGGTGACCATTTAAGACTGGCTTATTGTTCCTTTTAGGGCAGAGGACTGAAAACATAACATTATGACAAGATGAACGGAACTATATCATTTAAACTTTAAGGTATGCCTGGGGCTCACCATCGCCTTCATTTCCAGTTGGAAGCGGCATTCGTCAGGAGCGTTCATTCTTACATTTCCCGTTCAATTTCGCAGTCGACGACCTCTTAGGAGAGACACGGGAGGACTAGAGGTGGAGGCGTTGAGCTCCTACCTTGGACTTAGACTATGCCGACGACATTGCGCTGGGTTGCGCCGACGTGACTATGGTATATTGCATTTTAAACAGTGTTGCCTTGTCCGTCCCGCGTTATGGAATGCACTTTTCACCTATAAATTGTAAAATTCTACTACAAGATTGTCAAAAGTTCACTCACCCTCAGTGGTGACTGGTTAAAGCTTTCCGAGAAATATGTCTACCTGGGGAGTTGTACGAATGTAGATGGGAAGGTTGAAGATGAAGTCGTCAACCATATATTGAAGTCAGGCGGCGTTCTTCAGTTTCCATCACCTATGGACACGACGAGACGTTTCCCTTGCTGTGATAGATAGAGTATAAAACGCTGATGTACGCACTGTGCTTCTACACGGCTGCGATACTTGATCTGTTCGACCGATCAGTATCGGCCGGCTGTCGTTCTTCGATCACCGTCGTCTGTGGAGTATTTCGTGCGTTTGATGGCCATACGGAATCAGCAACTCCACATTTTGTATACACGTTTTCGGGACCGAATGTGTCTCGTGCTCAGTTAATATGCTAATATTTCTCCACCTGCTTCGTTAATTGGAACATGTACTACATATGCTTCCCTATTGGCTGCCTCGGCCTGCTTTGTTTGCAGAGCCTGCGGTTGGCTGGAAAAACAATGTGGAGGTCAAGCTATGACGCGGCACCGGTCGGTCAAAACTTTGACGTCGAGGCTTGCCTCCGTTGGTCTCCCGCTTTCCTAGCCAGGGATGTGGAGATCCATAGCACTGTTGATTGAAAACCTGGTCAGAAATGGCTCAAAGTCGTAGTCAGTGGTGGCCATGTTGTGAAAGCTTGTGTTCCGTCCTCTGAGAAACCTCTCTTCCACACTTCGCATATTCACGACTTATGCATGTTCTGCCTGGCACGTCGCCTCGGTACAGTGTACTTGGATATTGGTGTATATATATATATATATATATATATATATATATATATATATATATATATATATATATATTGTCAAAAATTGCTTTGGACCTCTTTCAGTCGTGCGCTGTTCGTCCCATTTGGAAACGACCGACGAGACCAATCCAGTAGTTGCTGTGTCACTGGAGTTTTGATTATGTATCACCAGATATTCATTTGATTGTTCGCACCCGAATGGCTGTGCCGCGATAACTCAGCTGATAGAGCAGCTTCCCGGTAAGCGGAAGGTTGCCGGTCCGATTCCGGTGCGCAGCTTGGGCTTTCGAATAAGAAAAATACAAGTGGATTTTTCATTGCGTACTCATGGAGGCAATGCCAACACTGAGTTGTATGATTTTGACACGCGGTAGTATATTCGGTTGCCTCATCGTTCAAAATTGGTAAGACATCCCACGATTTATTGGAATAGCCAATGTGGGTATAGAGAAAATCCGCTCACTCAGTAGCTTCTCAAGTGATAGGGATAAGAAAAAAATCCTGCCCCTCAAGTTGATGTTCACGTTAAACTATCTGTTTGTGTTCGTCTGCTAGTTTGCATTTCCACCATGGTTTGTTGGCTAGTTTCAGTACATTTGTGCCACCACTCACATTTGCCGTATAAAAAAGACTTCAAAAATACAAAAGAACATCTTGTTTCTGTCATTTTCAGTGTGATTTTTTATTATTTCATACTAATGCATAGATGCTGTGCAAGGACTTTATTCATGTCTACACGGACCCAGTGTATTATCGGGGAGGACCGATAACCGTGACACTGCCAATTGCTATGGAAACCACATAATCCCGGGATACGTCAGACGTGATAACGATCCTATTCGTAGTTGTACTGCTATTGACTACTTATCACTCTCATCTTTGTTAACCAAAAGCAGAATATCTGTATTCCTTTTGGTTTATCGTTGGATGTAAATGCTAAGCCTATGAAGATCCTGGTATTTCAATGCCAGTTTGCGCAACTTGTTTGGTATATCATAGTTATGATTCACCGTTCGAGGTAGATAACTTCGAGAATCCTTCGAGATTCTCTGTCCGTGATATGATGGAAATAAATGGAAACCTCAGCCAATGGCCTCATTCGTGTGAGCCGTTTTAGGCCTCCATGCTGTGGTCGGAGACCAGCCTGGCAGCTATTTAGAGACAATAGGCGTACTTGGATGATTTTTGTGTATATTTGCCAGCTATTTATGTTCTTTTAGCTCCGATTTATTCCACTTGCTGCTGGGTGATATCTCAACGTAATGACTAACTCCAGAGCTCGTGTTCTGATGGAAATGTAAAATCTAATAAGGAGAATCACTTTGTGATTCTAAAAATGGACCCTTCGTCCATGCACGTTCCTCACGATTCAAGTGAGATTAGAGTGACGAAATAATGTGGGGTGCTCAGGTGTATGGATGATTAGACAGGAGAGTACCGGGTTGGCACATCTGATGAGCGGAAAAAATCGCCTAACCGGTTGTGTGCTTACAGGGAAATTTTGTCCTGTCATTCAGATACATAAACTACTTACATCTAAATAGGTGTATGTTTATTCTAACGAAAATATAAGAGCGTAATGGAATGGCGCTGCATGATTTATCCTGTTTTATGCCCTCCTGTCGGTGCCCAGATTTGAACGTGATGGAAACTACAGATCAGTGCCGTTTGGTGCTGGACCTTTTCCGTCTTGCTATATGGCGTAATCCGGATCTGTTTGGTTCCTTACTGACGGATCCCAATCGGCCTTTGCACCGGTTAGCAATGGCCGTTCTACCCAGCAATGAACCGGCAGTGCTTCTGGAATTAGAGGTCTGCAAAGCAAAATTGGTGAGTTCACAGGATCTTGCACTGTTGCGGCTATCCGTTTTTTCACATCTAGCTGGACACTGCTGATGGCCAAAGGATGCGCGCTTACTTTTTAATCGGTGTTTATTTATCTTGGTGGTGCTTCGGGTATCTTTAGCGACGCTCCACCGAGTTTGATCGTAATTTATTGTAGCCTATATCAACTAGCGTGATGAGTTTTGTAACCTCAAAATCATTGAAAAAGTTTTCCTCAGGTTTTTTCTTTATGAGTGACGATTTTGTGAGTCCCTTTATGTAGGTCCACGGTGCTCAAAACATAAAAGCTCCCAGTCCGTCAGATCAAAAGTTATTCCCAGCTGAAGCGTACGGGTTTGTTTCCCGCACGCTAGCCAATAACTAGTGTAGAGAGCAAGTACGGACAGCCTGACGATTAGGTGTTTGAATTACAATCACCCTCCCCCTTCCGGGTTTGAGTCCCAGTGGAGTCTCGGTAGATGTGCGCTCCAGCTTTTAATTTCCAGCAAGGCTGAAACTGCAGCTGTACAATGAGTTTAGTGTTCACATTTCGAAATGCAACGTATTAGTTAGACGTTGATATTGCATGAGTTCTTCATTAACCACTTCTTATTCTTCCACTGTACAGCCACGACCTAGTATTTCTGGTTTATTCTCCGTATCTCTTTCAGTGAAAATACTTTTGACTGGTGTGTAAACCTTTTCGCACTGTAAATTAGTAAATTTCAAGTTCCGATTGCTGATATAACCCAATCTCCAGCACATCCCTGGCTCTCATTCACATACGTGTGGCTGCATTGTAAAAATGCCCAAAAGTATATTCGCGGTTTCGTGCTTGAATCTGATCACAGTCTGCCGCCGTATCCATGTCCTAAAAAACACATTATTTTAACTGTTTTCTTCCAGCTATGTAACGCAATAGGCCTTTCCAATCAGTGGATATTAGACGAAGATAGCGAATTAATTTTGGATACAAAACCCATGGTTCATATCAGTCTCCTTCTACTTGGACATGACGAGCACAGGTTGCCCAATGCCCCCATGAACAACGGTCAGCGAACTCCGACAATGCTTCAAATCGGTCTTTCGCTAGCACACAATATTGCTCTATTTCCGCATGTAAGTATGTCTTGTTGGGCTTGCTTTTATATTGGTGATATTTTGGTGATAATAAACTGGTACTTCCCTTTATTTACTAATTTTTTTCTCTCTCTCTCTGATTACCGCTCTCGATATTTTGAGTATCGTTAGGACCTCGTTTAAGGCTCGCTGCGATTTTTCAGTTAGATTACATGATACCAGATTACCCCAATAGAAACAATACCTCGTCCAAAAATGTCTGTTGTAGATTTTTTATTGGGTTGCACTTACCCTACCAAGCAATTGAGGACTGATTACGTGTCCACCATCACAATGAGACAGCACCTTCACGTGGTGTGGTGACTTTCGTGCTTCCCCGATCCAGAGAGCTACGCAGGATGGATTCATTAAATCGTAGATGAAATCATGCCTGACAGATTAATGACCAGAGGGCAGACGAAGTTCAGCCTCATTGATTCAGTTGATTAGCTCTCTACAATTAGCCACTGCGCTCCTGGAGAGGACACTCCAGCGACTAAACGCGCAGGGAAAGAGTTTACAGTCAAAGAAATACCATTAGATAAACGTGTTAGTGGAGTAACCGGGGTTTCTCTCGATGGTGAAAGAAGTTATCGCACTTCATTAGGCAGCTATCGCCCACCTAAGCTGGGCATCCCTCAGCCCAAAGAATATTGCACCGTGCACGTTCTACTTGCTCTACTGGTTGCATGGGGCTGTGGACTGAACTCGAAAAGCGGATCGATAACAAAGCACAAAGGAAGACAAGACAGAATGCGTGCAACAATCAGGTCTCACGTGACAGACTAGAATAAGTTCCTTCACAGATGCTCCAGTCACGTTCCTGTGCTGGGTGAACGGCCCACTGCTTTTTGGGTGAGACTTTTAAATCAAAGGCTCCAGTAGGGTTCGTAGATGAGAACCCCTTCTGTGATGTGGGCGCACCGGAGGAAATCTCAAGCAGTCCTTCCGGTAACATTATCTCGTTGCTCTTCATTCTTCAGATCCCAACTCTCAATAGATACGGAAAACAGCCGAGATGTTATAATTCAGGTTAAGGATATCAGCTTAGAAATAGAGGAAAATAGAGAATCGTTTCTCATACCCAAGCATTCTCCTCATTTGATTGCTTTTAACGTTCACACACTGCCAAACGGGGTCAACAGGCTCCTCAACTAGGACGTGAAGTTTTTGAAATATGTGCGTTGTGTCTCGTAACACGCATACAAGACTCAACTTCCGTGATAACAAATCTTCCCTGGGTACAAACTGGGCTTCTCCTTTCACTCTCCGCGTATCGGGCGTATCAGTGTCTGTTGATTATGGTAAAGGTTGCGTTGGCATCGCTCTGAGCCTAAGGGCTGAACGTACACCGCCCTTCTAGATCCCAGTAAGCAGTCGCCTATGTGCAGTTTGGTTGAAGGGTTCTGTGCATTTCAACAGCAACAGACTGAAGCCTCGATGCCTCTTCGTCGCTTCTGTGTGTGCCATAACTGACCGTAGCTTTCTGAGGCCAAAAACGATTTCTGCCGGAACTTGTCTCAACTACTCCGCAGCATGCACTCTACGGACATAATGGTTATTGCTGGCCGTTTGGATGCTCAAGCTACAAGCCTATGCGAGACGGAGAGGGATATAGGAAGTCAATTTGACATTCCAGCCGGCAGAACCGATGACGTTGACCGACTCATCTAACCAAATTCCGACCTTGGACTATTCCTAGCGAGTACAAATTTCTCCCCTATATATATATATATATATATATATATATATATATATATATATATATATATATATATATATATATATATATATATATATATATATATATATATATATATATATATATATATATATATATATATATATATATATATATATATATATATATATATATATATATATATATATATATAATCGTATTTGACCGCATTGCAGTGCGAAACGTGGAAAAATCGCGGCCAATTTCAAAGGTTTCGCTTCATGTCAATGGCACATAATTTTCTCGGTACACTTCAAACTGAACTCGGTTCAGATGCACTTCTGGAGTTTTTTTTTGACTTGATGTTCCTGGGCCCAAGTACGAGCTCAATGCCTAACGAAAAAAGCGAAAATCCTATAGATGCCCAGCGGTTCGAATAGCACGTCGTTTTCTTGGCCTTAGTGAGTGAGGGTTCGTTTGCGAACATCTTATTTCCATCCTTCGGTCAGTGATCTCTCTTAGTCTAAACGAGGATGATACCAGAGCATCTCCGTTACAAGCTGGTGGCCAGAGAGACTCTTCAGATCCCTTACTCCAAAATAGCTAGTTTTAAACGTGCTCTTTTGATCCAAATAAGTCTATGATCATCAGCGCTTATATGAAGATAACACTGGAACATTCTTCTGATGAGGGAATATCACTATCTGTAATGCTCGAATGTAGTAGTGTATGTAAACAGTTATTCAAGTATACAGAATGCTTTCCTGGACAGCCAGATTAATGTTTCCCAGTTTCAGATATGTTTTGCACCTGCAAATTGTGAAGTGCCAACGACTATGTGAGTTCAGTGAACACTACACCTCACAGACCAAGTATTTAGTTTGGTTTATCTACACAGCTCCATCCGATCTAATATGAAAAATCCCGACGAATACAGTCGTTGTTTTTCGTTTTTGCCGGTCTGTTTTGTCTGCATGAGGTATATATTGTTTTTGCAGCCAGCCTACTCCTGATCGGCTGTGGTCTCACAGTTTTGAGTCCCGGGTTCGAATCCTCGCGCCGCTCCAAATCGACAGCCTGAATTTGATCACAACTCCCTTCCTGAAATATTGCACCTTTCGTAAAGTAGAAAGTAAATGAATAAAAGAAAAAATCGTTGCCATTGTGCGTATGTTGTATGGCCGCTGCTTCTCGAGGCGAGTGAGGTGCGAAGTGGAGGTTAAATTCCTTGTATTCAGTCACAAAATAACTTCGATGACTTTACATTGCATTGCGTTTTTTTATTTCTCCGGTGATAACTGTTCAGTTATCTTTCTGATTCAGTAATTTTTCCCTTCACGACATTGAATTCTAGTTATCCTCTGAAGATGCTTTGGAAATGGGGACTTATTTGATTTTCCTGGCCGCTACACGAGATGAAGCGTACCGACAGCCAATCGAAGGTGGGTGTGTCTCCCATAGATTCATTCAAATTATGGTACCCCACGAATCAGCTTTGATCGTTTAATAATGTTCGACTCTTCCGTCCCTATACAAGCGCTGACCAATGCATCTTCCGATTCGCCACGCAACTAGAGCATCAGAGTAAATTCGGTATCTAACTTACTTGAGGGGTAAAGCGGACCCTCTCTTCATTCTCCAATAAACTACTGGCAATACTGTGATCGGTCAGGCGGTGACCGATTATTCATTCGGCTGGAACTTTTTAATCCGCAATGGGTAATAATTCCTAATTGATCCTGTGAGCTCTGCTGCGAAGAAGATATGTTAGCCTGAAAAAGCGACTAGAGTATCAACGTAAATATGTGTGTCGGCCACAACCACTGGCAGGCCTAATGCTGGAAAATACAATCCCAATAAAAAAAATCGTAATTTGTTTTACCATACGATGGTCATCCGAGTGACCTTTTAACACAGCTGCTACTTTTGTGATTCCTTGTAATTTCCTCTATTAGCTAATGACAATAGTGCCACGTTCGGCAGCCAACTAAGCATAGTTTAACATTCACTCACTAGGTTTTGAACTAAATCGTACATTAAGCCACCGGTATTCGGGGCCTTTTGTTTGGTTTTATTACGTAATTAAACGTGATACTCCATAAAAAGCATAAACTAAGGGTCGATGGATTCACTAGATCCTACGTCACGTTTATCACGTGATTTTGCCAAGTTCAATTATTTGTCCAAAAATAATGAACCAAGTGATCTCCATGGTGTCTAAGACTGCAATGAGTGTTCTAGTTTCTGTCTACGGTATTCGGTAAAATCAGGTTGAATTATCATATGCTGGATCTCACGGACGATGGGATAGTTTTCAGTTATTCCTCAGAGGATACCAAAAACGTCATCCCATCTAGCGTCTGTTGTTTGCAAGACATACTCCATTCAGAGCACTGAACGCGCTTCGAATTGGTCCAATTGAGTGTGATTTATAAAGCGAATGCTCAGGTAACCCAGCTCTGTGGTGTCAGCCATTCAAATGACAGAACTCGTAGTCCCATTTACGTAGATTTGGTAGGAATGTATAACAAACAATATGGTAATACTGCCGTTTCATGTGTTATTATTGAACCGGTGTGAGTTGGTGTATTTTGCTACTTCGATCAGTGACCACTCACTTCTGTGATTTGTTATTCTAACTGATTACCTACCCTCAGTTCATACTCCTTTACTTACAATCACATTAATTGTCAAGAAAACTTGTTTCGCAACGGTGTTTGAATAAAAGCTCAGACGAGGTAGCATAGGCACACTACAACTCCCATCTGCTCGTGTGTAAAATTTCAGTTGTCCAGCATCATTTTAATTGCTAAAAATATTACTATAGTTATATGGAAGCGTTTGATTTTGGTAACAGCGTTATCGGAAATAATGGCAGTCAGTCAACCTTTCGACTACTTTATTGTTTTTCATTACTACTCTACCTTGCGCACGTTTTCGCGGTGCTTTACAGCGGTAGAGAAAAAAAATGAAGATAAGTTTTACGCGCCAAAACGAGTTGATACCTCAGACGAAACTTCATCCTCGTTTGGTAGAACACGAACAAGATATCGGAACTACAGAAGTTCTATACAGCGATAATGTTGAAGGAAGTAGTCGAAACTTGGAACTGATCAGCGGGTGGGATTGGCTAAGAGAAAGGTCGCAAAACAGTGGGTGTGAGCAGTGAGAAATGATCTTTTCGCTAAACGCAATGGATGCCATTATGTGCCTATCACAAATCTGATATGTGGTCTCAAGGCTATGCGCGGACCTCTACGAAGAATGATATATTCTCCTTATCGGACCAGGTAAAATTTTGGGAAATGTACACCGGTGTACAAAGGAAGAAATAACGGACTGCGGAGCACTAAATTGTCGTAGTTTACAAATTTGAAATGACAATAGGCTCAATTTTCCAACAGTAATTTCACTATGTAACGACCAATGCAAGTTCTCTTGTAAAGTTACACCGATATATTTCACATGGTTCACACGCGCAAGAGGAGTATGCGATTAACAGCTACAGGACGCCAACAGTCAGAAATAGAGAACGATCCAAGTAGGTGGTTGGTAAAATAGTCATTAATTCACAGAGATGTCCAGCTCCGTGCTTGAGCACTGCCGAAGGTAAGCCGTCTTGTCCGGAAGATTTAATTGACTTGGTAGACTTGAGGAGCTTGACGCTTTCCTCGTTGAAGATTTTTTCAATTTCCGAGTTGTTAGCCTGTTGAACAATTGGGAGAGTGTCTTTCGAGTATGCCGTGTGCCTGCACTCTGCATAAAATAAGATGGTGGAGTAGTTTAGCCTCCAAATGCCTCAGTATGGTCGGGGATGGGCGTCTCAGGCTCCGAGATGGGTATTCGTCCTGAGCGCCTCTCGAAATGCTCCCAAGTGACCGTGCGTCTAACCCAGCCTCTGCTGAGGAAGTCCTGCTCATTACCTTTTTGTGGCGGGGTGTTCCCATCGAATTGGGAAGACTAGAACGAATGCCCGGCGCTCTCCACCGGGTTGGCTGACTAATAGTCAGTCTAGGAGAGGTGGCTAAACCATGTTGTCAAACCAACCATGGGTGGTGTATGAGGCATACAACGGTATGCTCACGAACATCTGTGACGGAGAGGTGTACTGGGCATCCAGGATGTGTGGCCTCATCCGACGGGCGTATGCATTTAGCAATCAGTCACCGGCCTCAATGGGTTACGGATCCTACGTTTCGTTCCGCTACCTTGCAGGTTGAGCTTTAGATAGCTAAGGGTTCCGGTTGTGCATCCTTAAGGAAAGCACCTGCTTTGTCCTGGGAAGCCTGGCACTATTGGGTCCGCAAACAAACTATGCAGTCGATTCTATCTACCCCTTCCTCTGCGACTGTATTATGTTTTGTTTGGCACACAGCTTGGACTCAGGTGATATATATATATATATATATATATATATATATATATATATATATATATATATATATATATATATATATATATATACCGGGCAAGTGCTGCACCAACTGAGCTATCGCGATCCGGACAGTCGTGTGTGAATAACGCAAGCGAATAATCGATGTGAAAAATGCAAGTGGATTTTCCATTACATAAGATTTAGGCTCCTCGTGTCAACAATACATTCTGCTAGTATACTTCTCTACTAATTTCGCTTTTATTCTGACTGGAATGAATAAAACACGACGTTACTTGTCCTGTTTTCGTCCTCATATCTGTTCTGACTCCAACTTTCCATTCGCTCCCTTCTAGCTCTGTATTTGATTCGGACAATCTACTTTCTGGTCACTCGCTACCCAGTGCTTGCTGATTTGGCCCGAGCTCATGATTTCCACGATGTTCTGACGGCCGCGCTAGAGGATATCACCGATCCGCAAAGCGTACCGTCACGCACCGGCCTATCCGACGAAGTTACCCCACTCCATTTGATGATCACATTACTGAACGATTTCTTGTACAGCTCGGGAGGAAAACAATCGGCATAAAAATCATGTGTATGCACGTGTTTTACCATCTCTTAACTACTCTGTCACAAAGGCACCCTGTGTTATATCGCCTTCCACCGTACACGTTTCGATTTCTCTCACACCTATTGTGACCTGTTTTATCCATGTTATCCTTATTTGTGTTGTTGTTACCACACTCAAGATCTACCGCAGATCGACTTCGTTTTCCAACTTCTATCCTCGCATTCTATTTTCATTTTGTTTTGCTTCAATGATTGTGAATACCCGCTCGTATGAATGTTAGCCGGTTGTCTCAACCCCAAACCAGGTCATTTCGCGTTGTGGACGAGATTTTGTCACGTACTGTTGTGGAGCGAACGTGTGTGAAAAAGATGTCCAGTACATGCACCAGAAATTGAATTCCGTGGAGTATGATTCCGTCCTGAAATTTTTTTGAAATTGAATTTAGAATCGTTTAGTGTGAATGCTGATCGAATTCTGTTTCGATTGCCATTTCCATAGAACAATGAGATAACAAAAAAGGTCGCAACTCAGCCAGAAATCTACAGCTTATTATTTTGCGCGGAGTGATTTAAGTTTATGTTTGTCCAGGGGTACAGGATCCATCAGCAGCTAGGTCTCCGAGCCACTTTCATGATTGCTGTTGTCCATTACCTTTCACATTCAGTCTATCCCTTTTAATCCTTTCATTACAATAGTGGTTTAATGTATTGGTGAATTTAAATTATTATATCCAGGTTAAATGTTTCACTTCCGAAAACAGAATACCTCAATATCGGGGTTTGGGGGTCCTGCTTTGTGGCTGGACACCCTAGCAGTACCCGTCCAACATCTCCCATGAACTGCACGAATACAAAGAATTCCATACTGCATCGGTCGTCGCGCAGGCTAATCAGGACCGCGCTGCCCATTGCATCGAGCGGGGTGGGTAGTGATAAGTGTGCTACTGCTCAGAGTTCCCTCTCTGTTATTCAACCTTTGTCTTCTGTCCCTAACCATCCCTGTTTGCCCCATCTATCCACCCATAATGCTCCCACTGATAACACGGTCGATACTCGCAACGATTCATTGTCAAACAGTGTCGGGAATACTCCTCTGTCTGGTAACTCACATTTTTTCAAGCCCCGTCAGCCTCTGATTCTCGGCTCCTTCAACGTGCGTACACTCATGCAGGCCGGTCAGCAGGCGTGCCTAGCCCTCACAATGAACTCTCTGAAGATTGATGTTTGCTGCTTAAGCGAAACGCGTATCCAGGATTCGAGCAGTGTAATTCAACTAACTGCTCCTGGTATCTCATCGAGGTATTTTCTGCGCTCTTCAGGAGACGAAGTAGCTCGAGCTGCGGGTCAACGTGGTGTAGGAATAGTCTTGACTGACAAGGCTGAGGCTGCCCTATTAGACTGGATCCCTGTTAACAGTCGTTTATGTGCTGTGAGACTCCAAGGGTCAGTCGGCGTTCGAAAGGACAGTTGTGTTAAACGCAATTTGTTCGTGATCTCGGCGTACGCCCCAACGGACTGCAGCTCAGACTTGCAGAAAGATGAGTTCTATGATGCCCTCGCCACTCTCGTTCGCAGCAGTAAAGGTTCCGACATTGTAGTGCTAGCTGGTGACTTCAATGCACAAGTTGGCAAACTTAGTGCGTCAGAATCCTGTTTAGGTGGGCGTTGTGCTTTACCCGCTGAGCGCACAGATAACGGGGATAGGCTTCTCCAATTTTGTGCAGACAATCGATTGTTCTTGTCTAGCACAAATTTCCGACACAGCTCGCGTCGCACAGCGACATGGCGCTCTAACTCTACAGGTACTTTGAGTCAAATTGACCATATCGCCGTAAGCTGCCGATGGCGCAGTTCTGTTCAGAACTGTAGATCTTACTGGTCCACGTACGTAGAGTCGGACCATGCCTTAGTTTTAATGCGATTATCTCTCCAGCTCCATGGCCATCGTCGCAAACCGCAAACCGGATTAGCCGTGCAACGTTTGTGTGATCCAGACGTTTGCACCCGTTATGAGCAGAAGTTAGCACATGAGCTAGGATCCACGGAGAACAGTAATGTAGATGAGCATTGGGTTCATATCAAACAAGCGATGCACTTTGCAGCAGGTTTCGCCTGTGGTCCTCGATCCGTTGTCCATCAGAGACACTGGATCTCGCAAGAGTCGCTGAGTATAATGGAGCAAAAGCGTCAACTTTCGAACCGTAAGGAGATGAATAAGATGCGGAGAAAGCTGCAAAGACAAGTTACGCGAAGCCTTAAGATGGATCGCGAAAATCAGTGGGTCAATGTAGCCGAAGAAATGGAAGTGGCAGCTGCTTCAGGTAACAGTCAAAGACTGTTCAAACTTATTCGTGACACCGGTGGACGGCGAACTCAGGTCAGTGAAACGATTTGCAATAGGAATGGAGAACCCATCCATAACAAACAGCAAAGGCTTGACCGATGGGCCGAATACTTCAAGGAACAGTTTAGCTGGCCGCACGCTAGTGTAGTTACTCCCGTGTCAACAACTGTGACTTCTTGGGTGGTATCACTTGAGCCCCCATCAGAAGTAGAAGTAGAGTCATGTATTCGATTACTAAGGCGGGGGAAAGCGGCAGGTCCCGACGAACTTCCTCCAGTTCTTTTCAAACTGGGTGGTGAGGCATTGATAAAATCACTAACCGCCTTGCTCCGTGACATTTGGAACGCGGAGCGTATTCCGTTAATATGGAGCGAGTCATTGATTGTTCCCATCTTCAAGAAGGGAATACGCAATGACTGCAGTAATCACCGTGGGATTAGCTTAATCCCGATAGTCGCCAAAGTATTAGCTTCGATTTTGCTGCACCGTCTTACACCGGCTCGCGAGAGGAATGTCCGCGAACAGCAGGCAGGATTCCCCCCAGGTCGAGGATGCATCGACCAGATTTTTACTCTTCGCCGACTACTTGAAACGCGTCACACGCACCGCCGACCATCAATAATGCTTTTCTTAGACTTGAAAGGCGCCTTCGATTCAGTTGATCGAACATCGCTTTTCAGTACTCTTCATCGAAAAGATATGCCCCAGAAGTTCGTGAACCTAATGAGATCATTGTATTCTCATACTTCTGGCCGCGTAAGGGTTTACGGTGAACTATCCGGTCGGTTCGAAACGACCAGTCGTGTTCGGCAGGGATGCCCTTTGTCTCCATTCCTTTTTAACTTCGTCATGGACGAAAAAATGGAGAGTGCTGTGCAAAATCTTCAGGATGTAGGCGTCGAACTAGGAGATAGTGAAAAGCTATGTGACCTAGATTACGCAGACGACGTTGTCTGCTTGTTCGAGTCCACGGAACATGCTCAGCGTGCGCTAGATAATCTCGCAAGAGCTGTAGCTCCATTCGGCATGCGTTTTGCACCTTCAAAGTGCAAGGTGATGTTACAAGACTGGACGTCAACGATTCCAAGCTTGATGCTCGATGGGGAGGTGCTGGAAGTTGTCGATCACTTCACCTACCTAGGTAGCTGCGTGACGACGGATGGGAGCACAGTAGTAGAGGTGAGTATGCGGATATCCAAAGCTCGAGCGGCGTACGCTGGATTAAAGCACTTGTGGCGCCGATCCGATATTTCACTGAAGTTGAAAGGTCGTATATACTGTGCCACTGTGCGTTCAGTTTTGTTGTATGGTTGCGAAACTTGGAGTCTGCGTGCTGAAGATATTCGTCGTCTTGAGGTTTTCGACCATCGATGTTTACGTAGTATCGCTAGGATTGGGTGGAATAGCCGAGTAAGCAACGATGAGGTAAGAAAGCGAGTATTGGGTACTAATTCAGAGAACGTTCTGTCACAGCGTATCCAACTTAGTAGACTTCGTTGGTTGGGACACGTGTTACGTATGGCAAACACACGTCTACCGTACCGTGTCCTATTCTCCGCCCCTCCCAGGGAGTGGAAGAGACCACGTGGAGGTCAACAGATGACGTGGCAGCGAGGAATGAGAAAATGTACAGCAGACTTAGGAAAAGTAGGTGCTTCACGTCTTCGTGGTTGGGGTCCGAAAGATCCGTCTACCAGTTGGCTGGAGACACTGAAGGATATGGCTGCGAACCGCGAACAGTGGAGATCGTGTTGTCACTTTCTATCGAATCAGAATGTTTGATCGGTGTACGTTTGTACAGTTAGACTGTGTATTCCGTGTGTTGGCTACTAGGGCATTGTTTTCTTTTCCCACCCGTGTAGGTCCACTCCCTGTCCATCTTGTATATTCATACTTTCTAATTCAACTCGCAACATGGCGAGAAAGGCAGTGGTCAGTGGGGCTTGCCCTACTGTTTAACGCTGTACGATGATGATGATGATGGGGTTTGGGGGTTGTTCAATTAGCGGGATTTCTTTTGCGTTTTTTTATTACATGCTTGCGCATGAATGTAATGGCAGAGGCATTTACCCCATAGCTACGAAGGTCCGTTACGCTATTGGGGATAACCGGCGACCGGACCCTGAGACTTGGAGTGACGAAGAACCACATAAGGTCCCAAAAGGTCAAGTGTGGTAACAATCCGGACGACAGTGGATTACTGTCTACCACTGATCATTTATGTCAGCCACGGGGCTTCGTAGATAATGAGAACGGCGAAATGATGTATTACGAGGTACAAGCTTTTCACATACTTTTCTCGGTCGCCGATGAGAAACAGGCGCTGCGTCATGAAAAATATGTTGATCCAAAAAGACGGCTTCTTCCAAAATATTCAGTTAGTGAGCCTATCAAATTATAACCTAGGGTAATTTTTATAGTCCTGTTGACCAGTTTAATTACATCTCCATATCTTGTTAATTTTAAGCTTTGCTTAGAGCGTTTTACCCTGGCAATCAGGGTCACACACATTCGGCTACTCATGGGGAAGCGAAGAATCAACGTAAATAAGAGGAAACATTGAGTGCATTGAGATCATTACGCGATGTCTTGATATCCCTCAACTAATTAGCGGAACTCGAACTATATACCAAGGAAATTTTCGTATGCATCACAACCGACACTACCTGCATGTATATCCGCACGATCAATCACTTTCCTATTACATGCATAATTTGTCCTCTCTTTTGCGATCACTTCGCTTTTTTTCTTTTCCATTTTCACACCCCCACGGGTCCTTTGGCCGACCGTGCTTGCTGTAGTGCCACTAGTGAAATTCCTGACTAAGTTCTCCCTCGTCCTTCTCCGACTAGCTTTCGAGTCTCGTCAAGCCCGCTACCGCCGGCTTATGCCCTCATTTGTCCTCGTTGCCCATTCACACTAGCCACGTTCAGCGTGCGAACCCTGATGCGTATAAGATAGCAGCTGGGTTTAGTTTGTGCGCTTGAATATTTTGCCATCGACGTGTGCTGCATTCACGAGACTCGCATTCATGACTCCAGTTTCTCAATTCGATTGACGCCCCCATCTAATCCTTCCGTGAAGTTTCATTTACGTCTTTCTCGGGACGCTGAGGCTGTGGCTTCTGGTCTTGCTGGCGTTGGCATTACTCCTGGTGAAGGAGCCAAAGCTGCACCTCCCTTGATTCCGATCACGCATTAGTTTACGCTTATCCATGTGCTTCAGTGGGCGTTCCATATGGATGGTGCGACGATGGTTGGATCGCGATAAGATTCCCGATCCACTTCACCTATTCGTCTTCCAAAATGCGCTGACTAAAAAGCTGGATGCAGTCGCACCTAATAACATAAGCAAGCAATAGTCGCTTTTCAAGAATGCTTTCCATTCCGATGGCCAAGTAAGTTATGATTTGTCTCTTCGTGCCGTGGGACTGGATTTTCTTTTGAATTTATGTGTGTTCTCGGAGCAAGCCAGTCGCTCTCGAGTGGGAGTGAGTATAACAAAACACAACTCGTAGGGGCCGGGAAATCTGGTAATGGAGTCGTGCATCAGAGATGGGACATGCTGTTGCCACGGGAGATCCCCGCAAGCTGTTCCCTCATTCGAGTCACCGGTAGGAAGCCGCTAGGTGCGAGTGAAACAGTTTGTGAAGCTGGAGGTTCGTCAATTCACAATCAGTAGTAGCGTCTCGAATGCTGGGCGGAGAACTCTGAGCCGCATTTTAGCTGGCCCTCAGCACGTGTCCAGTGGTGCGTTTCTACAAACCCACCTTCCGAGGTGGAGATCCGAAAAGAAATCCAGGCCTTGGGATGTCACAAGGCGAAGGATCCGACGGCCTTCCTTCATGTTTTGTTCTCAAGAGTTTGGAATTCCAAACAGGTTCCATCTTTGTGGGGAATCAAAGGTTGTCCTCGCCTTCGAGAAGGGCCCGCACAATGACTGCGCTAACCATAGGACTGTAAGCCTTATCCCAGTAGCGTCGAAGCTGCTTACGTCTGTAATATTTCGTAGGCTATTCCAGACGCATGAAGAGCAAACTCGCGAGCAGCAAGCTGGTCGCACTTTCCAAAAACCAACGATCATCCTGTTCCTAGACATTCGCGCGGCGTTCGAGTTTGTCGATAGGATTGCACTGTTGGAATACTTGTTAAGAAATGCAGTACCTGAGAAGTATGTATCAATCAGCAAATGTATGTATGGTCACACCTCAGGTTGGGAAAGGGCCTACGGCCAGCTTTAGTCAACCGTTGTCGTCTTCAGTAGAGTACGACAAGGTTTCCCCATCTCCCCATTTCTTTTCAAATTTCATATAGAGGATATTCTACGGAATGTCTTGTCCGGTCTTCCAAACGATGGAGTTGAACGTCTCCCGTAGAACGGAGTTTTGGCTTGAAATATGACATCGTCTTACTGAGTGGTGATTTACAGACAGTTCGATATGTCCCGAACCGCTTGGTGATTGAGGTATCAAAATGCAGTATCTACTCTCCCGCTCCCAAGTGTAAAGTACTTTTTCAAAACTGGCAGGAATGTGCGCCAGCACTCATCCTATGTGGTAGACAGCTAGAGTTAGTTGACAACTTTAGGTATCTCGGGAGCTTCATAACAGTTGGAGGTGGTGCTGGGGAGGAAATCGGTTCGTGATTAGCGAGAGTTAAAGTAGTTTTCAAAAACCATTGACACCTGTGGTGTCACCGTAACATCTGGCTTTCTCTTACGGGGCAGGCGTACGTTACCGCGGTTTGTAGTGTTTTAATTTGCGGTTGCGAGACCTGGCCAGTTCGCGTTGAGGATGCTTGGTGTCTTTCTGTATTCGACGACCGATTTCTCCGAAGCAGTGAACTTTCCACATAAGCCAATAGACAGCAAGGTGACGTGCGCGAATGTTGCTCGCCACTAAGTAAGGCCGTTTGCACTTTCCTGTTACTCAATTATCCTGCATGGGGCAAGATTCACTAGGACGCGTTGGGCATCCTCGACTGGCAGACCGCCATCAAAAAGGTGTATAAACCGCTTGTTCAGTCACTGGCTTCCAACACAAACTGCCTATTATCCGACAGGAAGCACTTAACTGTGCGCGGGCTGGAGTTGATACATGGTACAAAAGTCGAGTGAGACTGGGGATGCCACTTTTTACTTAATTCCCGGAACTGGTAATGAACAGTTTCTCTGTATCCACTACTCACGGAAAGATGCCATTCAGGACATTCATGAAGCCGGCTCATCTTTTCGCAGGAGTTCGCCGCATAAGAGTAAAAGTAAATAAGCAGTGGGACCATAGGCACCTTTCTCCTTTACTTGTTCCGGACATTTCTCCACAAATTGCTCCATCACTGTTTGGGCGTTGGTATTCGAGAGGAAGTCCAGGGTCTTCGGCCTGAGCCCTCTTTCATTCGTGCCTGTCGTTGAAACTAACCAGTGCAATTTGTGAACCTTCCGAGTTTCCATGTGATTTACCTGACTGATACAGGCATGTGAACGAAGATTACCCAGATATTTCTCCCATCTTGCAACTTGTCCTTCAGGGTCCTTCAAATGTGTTTGCCTTAGCAATGAACAGTGCATTGTTCAGTCGAAGATATAGTGACCCAAAAGGTAGTGCTGATAGTAGTGGATGAAATAAACTGATTTCAACATCTTCCGTGTCGTACAATAATTCCGTTGCCCGGGGAAATTGCATGCTCAGTACATTCTTTGTCTCTTCGTGACAATACAGTGCCAATACCCTTTGCTTCAGCGTCCGTGCCAAAGATAAACTCAACGGCGGACTCCGATATGTCTGCGTAGGCTAGGATCGATGCCCCATACAACCGATCACGTAATTCTTCGTAGGACTCCTACCACTTTTCATTCCGTTCGAACTTCTTATTGCGCCCCAAAAGGCAGTTAGTTAAGCGGTGCTGCAATTGTGACAAAATTTGGAATAGGCCTACGGTACTATGAAGCCAACCCAGGGAAACTGCATGTGTGCTCGACATTAGTGGGTTTGGCCATGTTTTAATCTTCCTCTTTTTTGTCGGATCGGTTTTTATCTCGGAAATTGTCACAGCATGTCCATGTGTCATCTGGTGTAGCAATAAGTGAGATTTGGAAGGTTCAGGCTTGAGCTCCATGTGCCGCAACCGAATACTGGAGCCAGATTTCGTATGTGTTCGTCAGGTGTTCTTCTTTTGATAGTTATGTCCTCCAGATATACCGGGCAACACCGGGGGATCAGGTCATCCAATACGACGTGCATTAAGCATTAGACGGTCGCAGGAGCGTTCGTTGACTCAAATGACCATTCAAAAGTCACACAGTAACTCGGGCTACACGAACGCTGCATTCTGCCGATGTTTCTCCCCAACTTCCACCTGCTAGTAGCCCGGAGCTAGGTCCCTTGTGCTGAACCATGTCGAACCCCTTAGAGTCTCCAACAGAACATCGACACTGGGCAGCGGAAAGTTTTTTCTTGTAGCTTAGTTTAATTTCCAATAGTCTATTCAGGGTCTGAACGACCCATCTCTCCTCTTCACAAAAATACTGGTACAGTTCATGGAGAGTTTGAGCGCTGGATTACGCTATGCTTCAGCAGTTCCTGAATCATTTCCTTCACCGTAGCCTTGTAGCAGACTGAAATTTTTTGCGCGCGCATCCTTATTGGATGCTCGTAATCGGTGTCAATTGTATACCGGACTACACCGGTGTGACTTATTGGGTTATGATCCGATGCAAACATATTGCGGTACTTGCTTATCAACACCGCCAACATTTTCGTCATCGGTGTAGGAGTATCTGAACGTTCAAGTGGACTGACAGTAGTCTCGTTATCCCTTTTCGCAGACGCTGCAAATGGTACGAGTTCGCATTTCCGGCTACTTTTCTTTACAAATGAAACTGCTCTTTTCGACATATGTAAGGTGCTGTGGTACAGGTCAGTTACGTACTGGAACGTTGTCAGCAGGTCAATGCCCACGATGACATCAAGGGCCAACCCTTGAACTAATACGAAGTCCTGGGGCCCTTTCATGCCACTCAATTAGAATAGTACTGTCCCGCATGGAGTGGAGCTTCGTCTTCTTCTTTAACGTTTCTCGACCGGGTCTACCCTAAAGCCATTCGCCTAGTAGATGACCCAGTTTAAACATCCAGTTTGCAGTCGCTTGCCCATCTCCGGGCAGTTGCTTCGTTGTCCCTATTCTACCGCTATGATTTTGGGTTTTGTTCCTCCGAGTTTGCCTCGGATGCTCCTGTTCACATTACTTCTCAACGCCAATCCCGAGCACAGGCAGGCAGTCACCCTTATCAGGTTTCTGACGCTCGATCTCGGACCTCGACCTTTCAGTCCTCTTTTTCCTCCGGACAGTTAAGTTATGGAACACCCTTCCCCTCTCTGTCGTTCCATCAACCTGTACCTTTTACCTTCTCAAAAGCGGAGTCAAAAAACGTTTTGACGGTAATGTTTCCTACAGACTCCTCTTACAGTACGTTTTCGAACTTTGGATTTACCCTTTTTATTGTAATTCACTTCGTGTGTAATAAGAAACTGCAGTCAAGAATACTAGAGGATCTCTACTTACACGGCATAACATCTTGAACTCACGACATTCCAGTTTTTTCTATGCAACACCACTATACAACTCTCATTCAAAAGGCTGCATGTAATACCGGAATCAACTGAACCATATAACGGCATATCGTTCAGCAGCAGTGGCACCATGGGATGCGGTTCATCACTTGCAGTACTAATTCATATAGATATTCGCTCACTTTCGCTCAAAACTTTTCGTACACTGGAGATCGTCTTTCTCAGGTCAAATCCACTTTGTGGGAGACGATACCTCCTCGGTCTGTAGCCACGAACCGCCCCCCCCCTTCGCATGACCGTTCCAACGCGCCGGGGCATGTCAACGATCCATTACGTAATGTGGTCGCTGCTGATTTTCGGAGACCATCGGTTTAGTCACATAGCAACCTCCCATCTCCTTGTCTGCCTACGAGGCTTCCAATTTCATCGCAACTTCTAATGCTTCCCCAGTGTCGGTGGGGTTCGAAGCACGAAATCCTCACGGATTCTGGGAGAGCTTGGGCAATTCCACATCTGTTGTGGATAACAGTACCCAGCTCAGCGGGCTGCAGGTTTGGAAATGCCGTCTCCGCCAAACGACGCATTTTCGTAGCGAATTCAAAAATGGCCTCGTCCTAACGTTGTCCTCCTTGGGGATGCCTGACTTGTCAGCACGTTCGATAAATTCACAGCCTCTGTCAGCGATTACATCGATGTCGCGAGTATAGCTGACATCGCCGCAGGACTGGTTGATATCTAGGATTGTGTATCGTTGATGACAGTTGAATCTGAAGTCTGCGTTGCCATTGGCTCACATTTCAATGAAGCTTAGATGGTTGAAAATCATGGTAGCCCACTGTAAAATGGAACCAACAGTTTGCTTGTAAACATCATTGTATATTAAGTGGCACTTGATATAACAAACAGTTAAAACGAAATAAAAGTCGGTACTGGTTACCGGTTCGATGGTTATTCGGGATGTTCTTCCTCGGTGAAGGATGCCCATTCTGCAGTAAACGGGGAAACAAATAACAAACACACACACGTGTGTGTGCAATAAAGTCAATAATTCGAACCACTCCGTTTGCTAATATAAATAGCATCTTTAGTACAACACGAAATGCACCAAAATGAACGCAACGCTAACGCCCACATTGGTGCGAAACGAGACTTCCTTTTTTCGATAAATTTGACTGTCTTCGTTAAGAAACACTTTACACCACATCATTGGCATTCTCCTATAGATACAATTGCAAAATCGCTGGGTCGAGACCCTACTTCTTTTGAACTCTTTAACCGAGGAAATCTTTCTAAATATAGCCAAGGATAATTACTTTGATTCTGTTTAACAATTTGAACACATTTCCATACCTTGGTAGTTCTTCGCTTTCGTTGGTCATAGCATTTTGTCTTGGTAGCCAAGATCACATACATTGAGCTGTTCAGTGCGCCGTATAGATTCAGTATCCAATTAATTCATGTCATCCACTGATGCTGTAAGGTACCTTAATGAAACCACGAAGCCCGACCTGTATACTTAGAAAAATTCCCTGTGCCCACATATATATCTTTGTTTCTCAGTGCGTTTTGTCAGATTTACTCTTCCTCTGCGCCGTTATCGTTACAAATGTGTTAAGAAAGAACTTTAAACGGACACAACGAGATATTCTTTAGTTGATCGTGTGGGCACGTCTCGTTTGCTGAACTTATTCACAATGTATGTGTTTGACACGTGAATGCCTGTGGAAATCACCAATCATATGTGTAATATTGTCCTACGGAATCAATAAAAATAGTAGCCCCGAACCGAAAAGGGGTATGAATACAACCGAATTGGAAGCACGAACTGGAATTATTAATTTTCTAAAAACAAGGTTATTGCTATCGAGGGTAATCAAGTATGTAACACAAATACGGTTCACGCATGTTCACCTCAGTTTGAAGGAATTTGAGTTTGTTTGTAATCTCGTTCTTCTTGAGAACTTTGAGTGCTTTTGTCAAGACAGAAAACAGTGCAAGAAGAAACCAGGTGGTGTGATTACTTACATCATTTCCGGGTGATCCGGCAAGTCTGAAGTTATTTTTGCTTTCTCCTGTAATGGCTTTCACTACGCGGTTGGTAAATGTCACCCTAAGTTCTCGCCTTTTCAAGACACTGTGATCAATAATTTGTGTATAGTTCCCTTCTGCTCTCAGAGGGCCATCGACGTGTTCTTTTAAACTTTCTTACCAGTCCTGATTCCATTACTGTCTGATATTTTATGCTTTGCTGTTGGTGATTTTAATCATGCACATACGTATCCCTTACTTGCTTTTGGTTAAAGTGACATCTGTCTTATCCTAGGCAGAGAGAACGTTGTTTTAGACAGGGTTATCACAAACCATCCCGATCTTTTTCATTTACAACTGAAAGCTCCTGTTTGAACGAGTGATCATGCTCTCGTTGTCATCAGACCCAAAGTTTATTCACATTCAGCGCACTGCTCACTCGTCAGGACAAAACAACTAAAGGTAACTACTAGAAATCTATCACCCATCAACTTTGCTCTTCTTCAGAGATCCCTTTCCATTGCTAATTCGTGGTTTTCTTTCGATTGCTCTCTTTGCCCACTTGATCCATTTACGAAGGCAATGAGTGAGGTGTTTGATTTGTGCTGTCCTATGGAGACTGCATTTTCTAACAACGGCACAATAGCTCCTCCATTGCTGAAATCTCTGAGAAGCAAAAAGAACGTGCCTAAAAACTACACGACCAGACTTTGGGGAGACGACACTCCACCCTGATCAAACAAGAGACCCGACGACTCAACAAGACACTTGTCCACCAGTTCTTTTTTGCCACCAATAGCAAACGTCTCTGGCGAGGAATCCGGCTTCTATGTGGACATCAGGTCCAATAAAAAAACTACGAGATAGACGCCGACAGCCTGAGCGCCGCGTTTACTCATCCTTCATCTGATACCATCTTATTTTCCTTCTGTTCCCTTAGATATAGAACCATTTTCCTCAGAAGTCTTCAAGTTTCCTCCAGACGTTTTACCCTCCACTGTTCTCAAATTTGGAGCATGTCAGCTATCCGGAATCATGAATCACCTCATAAATAAAACTGTTGATGCTGGTGCCATTCCTGCCTCCTGGAAACCCATGACGGTAGTGCCCATTCCCAAACACTCTAATTTCGACAGTTTGTCAGAACGCTGTCGTCCCATCGCCATCGCTTCTTCTGCGCTCAAGTTGACCAAGCGCGCTATCCCACGTCGACTACGTTCCTTTCTTGGTGTTCCAAATGATCCTCATCATTCCGCGTACAAATCTACCAGATGCCCTCTGGATGCAATAGCTTCAGTTTGCTATTTCATTTCAAACAACTGAAATACGTTCGGTGTATTTTCCTCGACTATTCTTCCGCATTCGACTCGGTTCCTCGTTCTCTACTTCTTCAAAAGCTAGAGTGCTTTGGCTGTCCCACTTCTTTACTCTCGTGGTTGAAAGACTACTTTTCTAACAGAACTCAACGTACTAGAGCTGGTACAAGTTTACCGAGTCCTTTGATTAACAACTCAGGTGTTCTTCAGGGTGCAGTTCTTTCCCCTTTCTCTTCACCACATGCATTAGCGACTTGACCACTGCACCACCTGCACAAATTTTCAAGTACGCTGACGAGGTCGTGCTTTGTCAATCTACCTCCAACCAACAAGACGTTAACTGTCTTTCTGAGAACTTAAATAATATTCAGAATTCTTTTTCCTATTCTGGGCTACACCTCAACACTTCCGAATGTTTTGAGTGTACTTTCTCCCTTTCTGGTTTCTCTTATCCCAATGAGCAATCGATAGTCAACAGTGACCCGTTTCCAGAGCTGTCTCGATCAAGAACTCAGGCGTCACTATCAGCACCTATTTACGGTGGTCTACTCATATTTTTTATTATGTTAAAAAACTGCGTAGACTGTCTTCTCTAATTCGTAGGCTAAGGCTGTTTGGCACCAAACAAGTTGTCATTCTTTCTTTTGTCCATCAACGTATTCCCTTAGTCCTACTCTACTGCTCCTCTGTAATCTTTCCTGGTCCACTTAAGAAAGATTTTATCGCACTAAGCTGCGGTCTAGCCATTATCAGTTGTGTCTTCGATTTCAGTGGGCTGTCTTATCTCCAAAGTTTGTGATTTGCACATTTTAGCCTGTGAAAAATTTGCCAAGAAGATTCTTGCGGACCCCACCCATCCCCTGTTCGGTGACTCATCTGCATGCCGTTCGCATCCCTCCACCATTTCCGAATTTGGACTTATCCCCTCTCGCATAAATGTCTATCGTAACTCCACACTGCCTTGCTTAGCAGGTGTTCTGGTTGATAAAATAACAGTCACAGGGGAATTTCGTACTAATCTTGGTGGCTGAACCAGTTTTATTTATACAGTGTTTATTTTTACGCCTGTTTCAGTGTCAATGATCAGTTTCCCTCCATATGGCTGAAATGTGACTCGCTAAAGTTTTCAATACAGTACAACGCAATACAATCTTGACTTGGTTGAATGGCCAAGCACTCTGAACGACCCCACACAGCAGTTTCATCAGCTACCACATCCGCATTGGAATCAGATTCGTTTCTTGTTTCAGCATGGGCTGGAAGTTATTCAACTTCGTACCGAATTTGTTCAACCTGCCAGCAGAGTAATGGCCCGTTATCCGTATCCAGGATCCTCACCATCCTTGGGCCAGTTGACATAGAACTATGCCAGAGGCTGGTCGTAGGCTGTTTTCTCGTTGATAAGATATTTCAGCAAATTGCAGGCATTCTAAATTTGAACATATTATCCGAGATCAGTTCTGAATCGCAAGGAGCTTGCATGGGCGAAGAGTCCATATTCAGAATGGAGGTGATCCTTCGAGAGTTATTTTGTCGGTTAGTGAAAGACAACCTTCAGAACGCGGACACATGGTCCCAAGTTTTGATTTTCGATGTAAGTAGTATGCTATTGTATGTGAATGAGAAGACAAAATTTCCTCGGAAGCACACGGCCGGTTTGCGGTTGTTGCCGTTCATCAGGTATGCGTACCCGAAGAATCACCTTGTGATTCTAAACATTGACTTTTCGTCCATGCACAATTCTCACGACTCAAATGTAATTAAGATGATCAACCTAGTGCGGGGTGCTCAGCTGTAGAGATGATTGGGCGGGAGAGTACCTGGTACGCATACCTGATGAGCGGCCACAACCGCGAAACCGGTCATGTGCTTCCGGGTGAATTCGGTCCTCTCATCCACATACCATAACATACTACGTATTATCCGAGACTTGAATAGCTTTGCTTGACTTGACTTTCTCGTGCCATGGACAGGATTCCTGTATTGAAGTGGAAAATTATCCACTTCTCATTCGAATTCTTGCTATGTGGACGGATTAATCGATCTGAATGCACACTCGAGCGTGTGAACGAAGTTCTCCGCAAATCCAACAAATTGAAGATGTTACCGTGAATAAATGTCTGCATCCCCAACTTTTCAGCCACGGTGTCACTTTTTGAGCCATAAAATGACTGCCGTTATTGGTAGCCAACGCTTGTGAGACACCCTCACGGATGAACGTCTTATGCAGAGCTTTGATCGTGAAACGCACGTCAGCAGATATAGTGAAATACACTTCTGGCCAACCAGAGTATTAATCGATAGTCCCAACAGCGCAGTATTTACTTAGAAACGGGACACAATAGCCATCATGTGTTCTTACCCATACTCTACATGATGTGGGCCAGGGCGTCCACTTCGATGGTTGAGAATTTGTCCCGTGTATGGGTTGATTACACCAACTTGCATGCGATGAAGTATCTTGATCAATTCCAGGCCACCAATAGGCAAGACAAGCTAGATTCATCGTATTTTCAACTCCCGAGTGATCAGAATGCGAATCGCGAAGAACAGGTAGACTAAGGATGAGGAAATAACAATGCGATCGTTTAGGCACAATATGCCATCAAGTGTTACAGCCATCTCCTCTCTCTTTTAGAGTAGAGTACCGGAACTCGGCTTTTGTCGACTGGTATTATTCACGATTTAAAGACAACGAAACTAGACGCAAGCAACGACGAATCTCATAAATCAGTTATTGGCGACTAATAGAAAGTGGTTGAACTAGTGAACAGTCAGATTTGCAGTCTGTAGCTGAACGTGTACATCTGCACTGTGTATCATGTATTTGTATGACAGAATTTTGTGGACAGTATGCTTGTATTTCAGTCAAAATGCTCTGCCGAAATAAGGGTAAATAAACAAAGTACACAACAGCGGGCGCTAAAGCTATACGAGATTTAAAAAAGAGAGGAAAAAATCAACGAAGTTTAGAAAATAACTTCTTTTCACTCCTGTTCTTGTTGATCAATATCCGCGCCAGGTAAGGCACAGGAGAATTTCTGTATAGGTTAATTCTGGAAGTGAGGTGGATGAGACAGAGCGACGAAGAGATAAGCCAAAGTAATGAATGCTTTGGATGCTTTATTATCTTGTGGGCTAGAGCTACGCAAGATTCAATATGTTTTTTGACTAGCTCAGTCAAGGGAGCGAGATAAAAGCGACTAGTAATTACCAGTCCTTGGCGTTATGCTTTGAAGTTTTGTTTCAAAATGCCGGGGAAAATTGCGGAAGAACAGTATAGTGGGACCGGAAGAAAACATCGAAGAACAAATTTGGAGACAATTGTTGTTGACGTATGAAACTGCCTGCATCTTCTAATTTATAAAGATAGGCGTCACAGTTCACCGACACAGTACTGAATGTGAGATGTCTATCGCAAATTGGTGTCTACACTAACACCCACTTACTTGACGGAACTAACTCCGGCTAGGGATTTGGAATTCAATGCAACAGGATTAGTAGAGGGAGATGAGCAAGAGAGACTGAGAGCACGTTCAAGGCATTTGGATGGATTCCGTTTTAGACCCAACTGAGAAGAGAAACATTCCATTCGGGATTGGTTTCAATCGGATTTCCTGAAATCCGAGTTACTAGAAATAGGACAATGTCATCAGCAAATTTTGATTATTTTGGATGGACAAGAAACCGAAAGATCGCTAATGTAGGTCGAAACTAGAGAGGGGTTAGCACTGCATCCTGGAGAATACTGGAATTGTTAACAAGAGGTTTTAAGATATTTTGCTCCACCTTAGTCTGCTGAACTCGATTATAAAAATAGTTCAATAGGCAGGAAAGCAGTTGTGCCAGACTGTCGAAAGCTTCAGGCTCCTGGAGGAGACAAGATCGGGGTACGGAATCAAAAGCCGAAGAATAATCAAGCAATACGCAGCGGATAGGTCGCTCAGGGTTGTTTAAAGATTTAGTATTGGAATAGACCATGCACGCTACAGCATCAACTGTGGATCTTTTGGGTATACAAGCAAACTGAAAAGGGTCAGGTGGTACTTTGAGATGCGTTTGAAGTGAGGTGAAAATAGCCTTCTCAGTGACTTTAAGAGTGGCAGATTTGAAAGGAATGGGGCGAAAACGTCTATCTCCAACAAGGGTACTGGAAGGTTTTCTGAATTGGAATGATGATAACTAGACGGCACAGATCAGGAATGGAACATCTGGATAGAGACTTGTTCATCAAATTAGTGATCAGTGTGGCAAGTTCGGCAGCACCCTACTTGTGAATCACTGGAGGAAGGCCACCAGGACCAGTAGCCAACGGCCGTTTGCATTTCGGAGAATCTTAAGAACGTGTTCGGTGGAGAGAGTTTCAAGGTCTACAGAAACACAAGGGGAACTATAATTGGAGGAATGTGTAAATTTAACACTGAGGTGGTTCTTATCGACTTTATCGTTGGTGTGTTTTGGTCTTATGGCCAGACAAGAGCCACATACTATGCCAAAGAAGCTTAGGTTCCTTTATCCGCAGAAACCATACGGCAAAAGAAGCATCCAGATGCTCCATCTCTCTCCTAATCAGCAACGAAATTCTCCTGACCTCTGAACTTCGTCGAGACTGGCATGCGATTTCCTTTTTTCTTCTGGGTGCTTTAAGTGTTAGCGTGGCAATCCTACCGCCTGAGGTGAACAATGTCTCAATGGGGCAGCACAAGTTAAAGATGGCACCAAGGGTTTCGGTAAGCAGTTCGGCGGACTGGAAGATTGGGGGCATAGGGGAAAACCATGAAAAAGCAACGCTAGTGTCTTCATTGAGGAGGGACAGGTTGTGAGGAGAAAGGTTACGAAGGTGAAGTCTTACCTGATTTAAAGACGTGAATAGCCTATGGACAGGGTGTGAATAGATTTTCGTCCTTGAAAGAAGCAAGCAATGGTCACTTGTAGAAAGTGGGGCTATCAATTTAAGAGAAAATAAGCGCGGGTGGTTGATGATAACTTTGTCTATCACAGAGTTCTCTCGTATGAGAGTGGTATTGATATCGGTTAATCCGAAAGATAAAAGAGAAGTATTAGCATGAATAAAATCATCAACTATCGTATGCGAATGTTCGTCTAGAGGGGGAGCTGGAAATGGTATGAAAGTGTCACAAAAGGAGGATATATTAGATTGTACATGAACGGGCGCTATGTACACTTTAGTGATAATGAGGCGTCTGAAACTTGCAACTCCTGGAAAATAATGTGTAGAAAGACATTCAGTTCCGTTTGTAGAGCATTTGAAAACCTCCGTAAACTTGCCACTCCATGCTGAGTAGACGTAAGTCACCACCGGTCTCTATATTTTTGTTCTTCAGAGCGCGATCTTGACGAAAACAGTGAAATCCATCTGTGCGAATCAGAAAGTTCTCAGCACTCTTGTCTAGCCAAGATTCTTAAGCACATACTGCGCATCTATGAACAAGAATGTGTCCGTAAAAAACTTCCTAAATCCAACAGTTTTAGAAGAGAGAACCAAAGTTAGCACTGGTCACAGATGGCATCTTCATTTTGTGTGGAGTAACAGAGATAAGTACGGTTTCCAGACCAGCGCGTTTCCGTTTTCAGTCCAGTTTTGCTTTATATTAGCTGTAGGCAAAGGAAATTCGTCGGTCGAGCGAGCAAGACCGTTTTTAATATCAAAAACTCCAGTCAAGAATACGAACGGCAAGTAAACATGATAACTGAGCAGGGTGATAATAAATCCACTTTGTCAGCAGCGGAGTAAAACGTAGCTCAGCCAATGGAAGGATGCTCGCGAACATGTTTAACATGACGGTGTTCGACATCATAGTCATACTATAATAGGGAAATACGACAAAGTTGCACCACAGAACCAATGGACTTATGCAATGATTGAAATGGATGGTAGATAGACTGTAATGCTTTATGATCAGAAACGATTGTGAATTTGAAGCCAATTTTTGTAGACAAATAATTGCCCAGTAAACAGCCGAAGTCTCCCTCTGAGTTTCGTTGAAATACACAACCAAGTAACCGTCCTGTTCTAGGACTGCACCAATTCCAGTAGGAGAGGCATCCGTAATAATTTTGGAATTTTTTGAGGGTGAAAACGAATACGGAAATGCTTTGGTTTTCAAATAATCCAAGATGGAACGCAAGGTGTGATCATATACGGAGGACCGGTGAAAAGTGCCAGCAGATAACAAATGAAAGATCGGTTTGATTACAGTAGAAAACTGTGGAATGAATCGGAAATAATACTGCTAGGATACAACCAAGGAAAGTAGTTCACTCAAGTTTGTAGGAGTGTGCTCAGTAAGTAAATGAGCCAAACGGTCGGGACCCGTTTCAAAACAGTCTTGATCAATTAACTAACCAAGAAAATTAAGGGATGTTTAACTGAAAACACATTTGGTTGGTGTAATGCTCAAATGGTTTAGGGCACTTGATTACCACCTCTGAAGTTCGAGGTTCGAAGCCCCTCTATCACTTTGGTGGTAGACAGTAACCCACTGTCGTCCGGCAAGTTACCGCACCTGACCTTGTGTGGTTCTCCACTGCAAGCCCGGGGGTCTGATTGTCGCTGTAGTGGGTCTTTGTGGCTACGGGGTATATACCCCTTCCATGGCTCTCATGCTCAAGCATGTGATAAAAAAAGGAATTCACAAAGTTGTTGCAACCATGAATTCAATCTCCGATCATGAATCATCTTGTGGGACCTTGAAACACTACATCGTCCGGGTAACTTTCAACTTCAACCAATCCGTTATCAGGCGAATTCATGACGGATTGGAAGATGTCTGGGAAAACACTCAGTCCGAATGGTAAAATGTTATGAATACAAACGGAAAAGCGTGTCGATTGTAGTTCATTCACACGAATCAGGATGAAGAGAAATTTATAAATGCGCATCTTCAAGATTCAGGTTAGAGAAGTGATTTGATCCACTGATTCGGAGTAATACATCTTCAAGCTCTTCTTTGGTACATGTTTGTCACCGAAGTTTGCCTTTCAGAGTGACACTGTGTTCACCACAAATCCTCGGAGTTCTGTCGTATCGTTTCAACTCTGTAAAATTCGGCTTGGCCCACCTCGATAAACTGGCAGGTTCGAGCACAAGAGTTAAAACTAAAGAATTTAGCTCCCTTTCTACGGATTCTTGCAAGCCGTAAGACAAAGCACGACTCTTTATAAACTCAGGATTGCAATATATTTCGTGCTTCGCTGGGGAAATTTTCATACCATCCATAGCTTTCAAACATCGTAAAATAAGGTCAGGTAAAGACAAACAATAGTAAGACAAAGGAGAAATGGAAATATCAAGATCTTTCATGGATTTTAGTCGCTGTATGAGATGTGTTGAATGAGTGATATGAAAATTATAATTGAAGGAATCGACATCTGAATCTGTGAGTGGAAGTCTACACTCGCCCAAAATTGGTAACGTATGTACGCTGATGCTCTTTATAACAGTGTCAACAGGATATGGTTCTAAGTCTAGAATGAGCTTTCGCCCCACAATCAATGCTACCAGTGTCAACAGTGAAACCAAGCTGAATCCTACCAGCGATCGGATAAGTAAGTAAAATATCTTCCTGTGCCGGTGTACCCACAGCAAGGGCAAGACTAGGAGGATCAAGTCGTCCGCTGAGTGGGAATAGCACATCCAGGAACATCTACAAATGGACAGAATTTGGCTAATTGTACCACATCCGAAACACAGCTCCAAGGAGACCACAGGTGGGTTGAGCATTTAGGTTTCCACACGAATCGCATTGGTCAGGTGTAGCCTTCACTTGAAGTGCGTCATTACGAGTCTTCTGGGATTGAGGTTGACAGGTGCTCTTCTGTTGGAGTTCGCTGAGAGTCAGCAGATGGCTTTCGGCTTACCTGGAGCTGGGACTACACGAGGTGATATGAGACGTGGATTCTGTACGACTATTCACATATTGATACTGTTGATAGATTTCTCGGACATGCTGAATAGTAGGACTAGGATGCAGAAGCAGATTTTGTTGTAACTGCTGAATACTGATACCTATAATCAGACGGTCTCGAAGCTGTGTTCTTAGTTGATCTTTCAAAGTTACAACGTGCATCTTGCTTCTGAAGCTGAAGAATAAACCCAGAAATATCCTGCAAATTTTTCTGTTGAAGTTGGTGAGATTCGCACTTTTAACAATCTCAAAATTAACCTGTTGGTTATGTCGGAGAACATGATTCTTGATTTCTTCATGTTTCAGGGAAACGGGCTTTTGCGGGAATGACAAATTCTCAATTGCAGAGTATGCCTATTTTTAATAGTATTTAGGAAAACAGCTGCTTTGTGTCCATCCGAAATCCCCTCACAAGCAATGTATCACGGTTCGAGTCTCTCGAAACAGTCCTCAGTCTCACATACAAGAGCATTTGAATCCAGAAATTCTATACGGCATGATTTTGAATAACTGACTAACTGGAGTATGAACACAACCGAATTTGAAGCACGAATTGGAACTATTCATTTTTACAAATCAAGGTTAATGCTCTCGAGTGTAATCAAGGGTGTGACACAAATACGGTTTACTCGCAATCACCGCATTATGCCAACCACCCATCTTTTTACATGCCTCTCTCGCTCAAGAACTGGCGTTCTATACCGTATTATTCCTACTAAAATGAAATTAGGAGAGAATTCTCCGGTGCCATGACTCGTTAGTTTACTGGGGAACACTAATTTGCTTGCAAACCTCCTTTGAATGATATCGTATTTTCTTTGAATGCATACGTAAATCTCACATTATCTCTGTGTATCGTACTCAGTGAAAACATTTATGGCTGAAATATAAGCTTGATGCTTACCTTAGACTGACAGTATAGTGCATCGTAAGCACCATTTTTCAGCTGACCCCATCATTACTTCCTCAGTTTCCGACACTGCACCATTTCTCGAGCATACTGTTTTTAAGCAGGTATTTTGCTAGCAAATGAACATCCTAGACAATCGATATTTACCCCCTAATGGATAAACTTCATACACGCCTGCAACTAGAGAATCAGCCAAATGGAACAATCTTATATTCCATTCAAGACCTAGTCTTTACTCATCGTAGCACTTACCTACGCACTCGCAGTTTCACTTATTCTCAAAGTACTGGGTCGTTAGGTATTTTGACCATTTGGGCCGTCACCCCGTCTGTCTAGAAATTACGGAATCATCGTCAGAGATTAATAAGAGTACCAGCTCAGTGTTGCACACGTTTTGTTGTTTCGTGTGTTCGGCAAATTAACAATCACAAACGCTGACGACCGAATAGGTTGCTACCTGACAAACAGTCACTTCGTTACAGATCTTGTAGCCAGCACCAAAGATGATGCTTTTACACACCTTATCTAACGTGTTTACCAACCCATACCTGATTTGTTGAGCCTACGGTTCCGCTCATTCATAGGTTCACGGAAGTACATAGTGGGATTATCGTTGTACTCATTGCCACAGTCTTATGTTGCTTAGATCGACGGGGAAACTATTTTTCGCTAGGATAGTAATGAACAAGAAACACTGAAGGAATTTCATTTAGTTTGCTATGCTTTTGCATGTGATGGTTAACCCGAATGTTTCATTGCTGGCATGACCCGGCATTTTGAAGAAAATGAGCGTTTTATAAAAACGCTTACACGAGGTAGCCATTCCACATGAATATTCCAATGTGTATTTTGCAATCTTCAAAACGTTTCGTGTAATGGAGCCCGCACCTTAATTCCCACTCGAATCAATTGTTTTCTGCGATGAAGTGCTTTGCGTGAACAATGGGCGGAAATATCAGAAACATTCATAGTAATTTGAAATTTACGACTCACTACTTCAATGCTTCCCAGTAGGCAAAATAAAATAGGGATCACGTCAAACGATGGACTCGGGCGTGATTCTACGAACGCTCGCATACTGCTTGAAGGTAAAAAACCCGTTAAGGTTGGAGAATGGTCAAATGAATAAGTGGATTCAACCGATATGGCATTCAGTGGTGGCCACGCGATCGTCATGATGGACTCTGCTGTCCCGCGTTTTAATCCTGCTGTCACCGGCCACTTTAACCATTCGGCAGCCCCCAATTGTTCGTGGCCCCTTCCTGAAATATTGTATCATTATTGTATGGTAAAAAGTAGTAAACAAAGAATTAAAATAATAAAATGAAATACTCAGCTCTAATGCTGAGAATGAGGAAACAGCCGTGTTTTGCAAGTCTCTGAGGAGCCAACCAACTTTAAGTACTAAAAATCTGGCCAAGACGAGGTGTCACCGGAGCCTCTAATTTGATTTTTTCTCACTTTACTTTCGATGTTTACTTGTTTGTTTAGTGTGAAGAAACATCCGGGCCATCGGAGAGTGGCTTCCATTACATTGGTGCGAAGGAAATATGTGTTCGAATCGCAATGCGAATGGTGCACACTAACGGCCTTGATGATATACTAGTTCCGCACTATTGAGAACATCACCGGAACGGACCACATTTGTTTGCTCTTCAGAGATGTTTCCTCATAGGAAGGATGTTCAAAGAACGGAACAGTACATGCCCAAATGTTCAAATGAAGATTATGGGTACCTATCGCGTCTGAAAAAAGACCCAAAACAAACATTTGGGAGCAATTTATTTTCTCAAAACCCAGTTCTTAGTTAATTATTTCGTGCTTTGTTGTCTTTGGAATGCAGACTGCTTCTTTCCTGATTTCTATTTTGGGCACAAAGTAAACACACTATTCTGGCAAGACTTTTCGCAGAGGCTTTGCAGATTCCGTTGCACTCTTCATCGGGAAGTTTTTCATACTGAGTCACTTGTTATTCTTCGTCATCGCTTTCTGAGACCAACTTCTCTGTATCTTCCAATCCAAGTGGTGTTTTCCTTCAACAAATTATAAACTGTGGGGAAAATAATGTACTCATGTTTAAGTAAGACTATAATGTCATTCTCCCCAGAAAGCAATGCCACCACTGCATCATCGTTGGTCGAACTGGCTGGACAGTTCACACACATCAGAGGTGTGACTGATTCTTCAGAAATCTCCCAGTTTTTGAAAAACCGGAGGATAGTTGAATGAGTCGGGTCTGTTTTATCTACTGCATAGCCTCCGGGAGATAGATCTGAAAAGATGAAACTGAGCTACTACCTCGCTTACCTGTTGAAATACGATCTTCCCGCTATCACCGTTACCCATTGGTTTGGCTATATATGTCAGAATACTTTTTCTGTAGTTCAACTTAATTTACGGAGTTATGCCAGCATCCAAAGGCTTAGGTTTTGCAGTCGTGCTTGGCAGCAAAAACGTCAAAGTACTCTGATTGGCTGTAATCAGGGGTGGCCGGAACATTTATCTGAAAATGGAAGAATTGATCTCCACCGTAGGTGTAATTGGTTTTGACTTTTTCAAATCTACCTTTGAAATATACCTCTCGTCACCTACTTTCGTCCGTCAGCGTTACGGCCAACTCCCAACTATGCTATGTTTATACGTTGAAGCTTCATTAATTCCTGTATTGGCCGATGACCAGTAGTTTGAGCTTTCCCACAGTAGCATTCCTTACAAGCAAAAAGGTCAATATTTGCTTGCATTTTCGAATGCCGCTGCTTCGTTCACCCTTCTTAATTAAGATGTATGTTAGAGTGACTCTAAAATGAACTCCAATGTGATCACAGTTGAAAACGCTACCCGAATAGTAGTCTCTGTGCAACATAGCTCTCCATATGAAACTTCAGGGGCTCATTATCCAATGGTCTTAAGCTGATATTATGACGTTTTTGGGATTTGTACAACCAGCGATTGCTCGCGCGAAACTCAATATGCTCCATACTACGAGCCATCTATTTTGCTTTCTCTTGTAGCAACACTCCTACTACCGTTAGATGATACCGTGCGAGCCCGTCACTGTTGGCTTTATTGAAGCCACCGAGAAGAGAACGCAAGATAGTTCGCTGTCTTGAAATCCTCTGGTCCTCCTTTCTAACAATCACGTGGACTTTCCTTCCCCTAACACCTAAATGGGATGCAGTTTTCTCCACGGAAGCTTCATTCTTCCGTTAATTATTGCTTGCTTTAACCCCAAGATTCAAAAGAGTTTTTTGGTTTACCATCCCAATACGATCTATGCGCAGACACGAGCCCTATAGCTGTAGTGTAAAAGTGGTAGTGGCTACAATAAGTGAACCCAGCAGGCTTTCGGAGTGTGAGATCCAGCTCCAGAATTACATGTGCAGTAACCGTCGCAACAGATGCCAATGGCTGCCGCGAACAGCACAGAGCTCGCAGCAGCACGCGGAATTCATGCATATTCGCTGACACCCTATTCTTATTTGAATCACATGGAGTGTGCATGGACCAGGAGTCCAATTTTAGCAACACATGTTGATTCTTCCAAAGTTATTATTTCGTAGATTAACATGGATAACTTTCAGGACGAGGACACGTGCAACAACCGCGAAACCGGTCGTGCTGTTCAGGGGAAATTTTGTTCTTTCATCCAGATACAATGCCATACTACTCATATTGTAAACTCACTGCCACTGTTTGCCAAGTGATTCCGGTGGCTTACTATGAACTATCCGATTGGCCCATGATTTCCATTCACACAGAGCCAAATGCAACATTTGAAATTTGTCACCGCAGATGGGCCTCCTAGCTTTGCTAAGTACAAGAGCGTGTAAAGTTTTCTGTCGATATGTAGGAATTTTACGCGACTGTTTTTTTAGCTCTTGCGGTTTTCTGGGGTAGAACCGATCAAAACCCGGTTAAAGTAATCGCGCGAAGGGAGTCACCGCTCTTTGGGGCTAGGCTGTAGAGCAGGAGAGCATTGTATTGCACCGGTTATCCTCTGATTTATTAATTAGTGACCCCGCTCAATTTGAATAAAGTCACTTGAGCAGTCCACTAAATGCCATTGCAACTCCTGCACAATATATTTCAATTTCACTGCATAGAAAATTCAAAACTTCCACTATTTTTTTCCGAGGCTAGGCTGATTCATTCAGTTATGTAACCAGGAGAAAAATAATACATATTTCACGAGCAGGTATTAGCTTGCCATCCACCTGAGCTCCGTTATTGTGGACCCAACTGTGCATAACTTCTCTCAACGACATAAATTCTCCAAGGTACCATTCCGTTATTGTTTGTGTTCCACTAATTCATCCTATATGCTCATAATACTGTTCTTCGTATGCTAGGTACCAACAACTTCTTCTTGGATAATTTCTCATGAAGTTCTCTGAAATACCCTATTTTCCCACAGCACCTAATATAAGTGTTTTCCCCACTTGAAGTGTGAACATCTCATCGCATCGTCTTCAAAATCTACGCGTACGAAAGTAGTCCAGTTTTATACTTCAGCGGACAACCCACTGACCAGCTTGATTTTATTCATATCTTGATCATCATTCTTAGTTTAAATTTGACGGGATCTAATCACTACCGCGCACTTTGAACAGTTCATTTGGTTCATCTCAAGTCATTTCCCATCAAGCCTAAGATAAACGACGAAATATAATGAAAGAGGAATATTGTATAACAATTAGCTGCAGATTGATATTGGATTGAGACCGTCACTCCAACCAGGGATTGTGGCTTTCATCGTGCACTTTCCTAACCTCATTCGTCCTCAGCTTAGGCTGTTAATATCAGCAAGTCGAACGTAGATCAGTCGAGCGACTGATCTTTAGCTTTATTATTATGTTTGGCTTGAACAGCCATGTGCTCAGACAGACATTCTTGCCCGCACACACAAACTGTGTACATTTGATCCAAATCCCTTATACGCGTGTGCTCACGTCCGCCGTGGTACATGCACGCACGATTCGTCTGGGACTGCACTGACCAGTCAAGTCGCACCACGTGTTGGACAGCCTTACGTGGCTTTATTCGACGGTATGCTTAGCTTACGCTTTGGCACGTGTACAAATGTGACTCACGCACAAGCCTGGGTGCCTACTTTTCCGTGTAAGTGTTTGTACTGTGTGTTCAAATAAAAACCGTAGACACCCTGGTGAGGTCAAAATTTGCCCATTTCTACTTCAGTGACCTTTGGTAAGCGAAAAAATATTGGACATCACACATAAGGGCTATAATCTCATTTGAATCGAATGGAGCGTGCAAGGACGAAGAATCTATGTTTAGAATCACACATTGATTCTTCTAAAGTTAATTCGTTGGTTAACACAGCTTACCTTCAGAAACAGGACACATGGTCCCAAGTATGGATTTCTCTTATGAGTAGTACGGCTTTGATTCTGGATGGGAGGACTAAAATTCCCCGGAAGCGCACAACCGGTTTTGCGGTTGTGGCCGCTCATCAGGTATGTGTTTACAGCGGTAAACCACCTATGGAGTGCTCAAGCATAAGAATGATTGAGCAGGAGTGTACCGGGTACTGGACGATTGTTTTCAAGTGGACTGGACCGCTGGTAGGTTAACTGGTTTTGATGGATAAATAAACGAGTTATTCCCCAGGCACTTTTCGTGGGTGCTTCAGTAGTAGTAGCAGTAGTGGTAACAAAGAAAGGAAGCATAGAATATGGCACAGTGCAAGTTATTTAACCGGGGTCGATACTGGACACTCGCGAGCGAGAATTGCGCAAAATCCTGCTGGCATTCACCAAAAACATCATCAACCTCACCAACGAAAACTCTTGCCGGGAGCTAAAATGTAGCATCTAGTTTGAAAGACTCACATTTGTAAACGTCAAGAAAGGATTGGATAACACCTATATACCATATATATATATATATATATATATATATATATATATATATATATATATATATATATATATATATATATATATATATATACAGAAAGTTTCGCACCGGATTCAAATAAAGCGTGGTATCAATTGTACGTCAACAAATACAAAAACTGGCTTTGGGAAGTACAACACAGTAAAGTAATCCATCATTGTATCATTGGTGTCTTCTGCAGATTTTGCTTTCCGCTCTGCTACATTTCTCCGTCGCATGGTCCAGGGTAGATCTTTTTAATACAATATGCACCTGTAGTCTTTGTGCGGTCAAGCGCTTCCTGCAAGGCTGCAGAGCTGGATCAGATAAACTGGTGTCCAATTGTATGGTCTATTCGCCCCTTCTGGAAACCTCGTCGGGTGAGTGAAACTCTACAGGCCATCATGAACTTATTTAGTGGTGGACCACACTCTCTATGCCATAGTATCCTTTTAGATAGGAGAATACTAGCTAACAGATAATCGCATCATATCCTCGAACACTGCAGCTGGTCGTGCACGACCGCTTATTTGGTGAGTCCGGCAAACTCCCAGTTAACCATCGTAGCAGCCGTTCCCCTCTCCAAGACCTGGAGACGCGTCCGGTGGTGAACAGCTCTGTTCTGTTCGGGCTGGACAACAGGGCAGTCATGTCGAGGCCACCTAACGTGACGAATCAGACGCATGTGTTAATTGGCCTTCGGCTCATTTTGTGTGTGTGTGTGTGTGTGTGTGTGTGTGTGTGTGTGTTATAAACAGTATTTTAATTATATGGTGGAAATGCCACTTGCTTTTTTGCACCAAAATGTTCGACGCAGTGATCCGGAATGAAACCGGCAAGATCACTGGATCTTGGCTTGAGTTATTCACATTCGGTTGGCCATATCGAGTTAGCTCAGCTGACAGAGCATCTACCCGGTAAAAGGAGTGCCACCTTTTCAATTACGGCTGGCTGCATGGGACTTTTGGAGACAAAAAATAAGTGGATTTTCAATTATATAAGATTCGATCCCCTTGTGCCAATAATACATTGAGTGAGTATTTTGCCTGCATGAAATGAAACTCAGATTACGGTGTGCGACCGCTGTAGATCAAACTCAACTCAATAAGCCGGCTAAGATAACCGATATACATGACACAGTCAAGTCGGACGACGAGGGCAACTTTGTGCATTATGAGACGATCGAAGAAACAACGCAATCTTGAAGGGGCGGTGAGTCAGGGCAGACTTAAGTTACAGAGTATGAGATCTTGCTCACAGGCCTAAGGACTGACGAATTTCAGCCGGGTGAGCTATTACTTGGCCCATCGGGGTAATGCCAGTAGCCTAAAGCGCGTAGAGTTGACCCATCACAGAGAACAGATGCAAAGCATGGTGAACCTTGAAGACTTAATAAAAATCTCTTTGGTTAGGGTTTGATCATCTGCCCTTTGATGCAAATTCACTAGCTTTGCGACGGACAGAGTACGTAGATTGATGGTAGTGGTTTCATCTTACCGGATTTGCTGCTTTCATTCCACCCAAATCCTTCGGAAAATGTCACTCTTATCATGTGAACAACCACTGGGTGACCGATGACTGTATACACTACGGATGACAGGCTAACGCGAGGATTATTTCCTGATGATTTTACTCTAGTTCCAACTGGTCTGTTTAGTTTCACTGCAGCCTAATTTTAGAAAGTAACACTCCGATTAAAAAACACGTTAGATTTTCAAATGGGAACTTATAATTCAGTTCATCATGACTCAGTCGTCCTAATGAATCTGTAGCAAAGCTAACCCTTATACGCTTTATAAAGATGTATAGATTGGCGGCACAACCAGGCGCTTATCCAAAGTGTCCATGGATAGCATGAAAACTGAAGCTTTTTGGGCGAATAACGGCACCGTATTTTTCATCCAATAAAATCTAACTCCTCTGTGGATGTCTCTGAGGTTTTCTACTCGAGCAACAAGATTTGAACAAGGCGGTAGTAGCCTCGCCCAGCGGAAGAAGTAGGCATTTTTATCTGCCTTACAGTTACTTAACCGATTCTCCTCTCCTAAGTACGGCAGAATACAACTGATTCGTCTATGTAATAAACACGTCAACATCCGCATCAAGTACACTGGGGTTATCAGTTGTGCAACCAGTCATTAGTTCTAGTCAGTTGAAAATTAAAAAGTCAAACGAAAACTTGTCAGGAAAGTTTTTCGAAATAACCTCCCGTTTTCTCCTTGTATTTTAGCTAGAGATGAATTTGATATCATCATAGACTTCACCACCGGATTCATTGATAAAATCCATAAATGAGCTGCAGATTCGGCTTGAACTTATCCCCTCAGGGTGGGATCCCGAGCTGGAAAAAAAAGTTGACTATAAATCTCCCAATATCAGGTAGCCATCACATTTTGGGGATAGAGGAGTTAGTTTTCGAAGGCGAATTATCCACATACGTACCTCATCGTTTATTCTTAGCGTTATCAAATGCGCGTCATCAACTATAACCCTTGCCATGAATGAAATAGCTTTAAGTTTTTCGTGGGAAAACGGTTAGACGTACTTTCGAATAAGAGCAAAATGTTATTAAATGATAACGCCATCTCGTGGTAATTGTTTGTTGTCTTTTCCGGCATACCTTTATTGTCGGCAGAAATCACGCGAGCAATCAACGCTTAGTACTCCGATTTTAATGGGACTAATTTGAAATAAACGACGAAGTGAACCTTTGAAAGCAAAGTTATTATCTGCTAATTATTCATTACTGTAATTTTTTCACACGAACTGCGGTGAAGTACATCTATCGGAGGATATCTTGCCAAATAAGGTAATAAATAAGTACTAGTACAAGAGGGCGTGATCTCATACAGTTTTTCCGCTCATGAATACTCATTTCCGCTTCAGTGTTTGATAATTTAGGTATTATTACACTTCTTTAGGTATCCCAAGTGGTTTCATGACATCCGCATGAAAAATAGTGATTTTTCTCTTTCACCGTGTGCTGATAAATCAGAAGATCAGTGTGGATAGCCGGAGTGGGGACCTGTTTCCCCCTACAACCACCATAGCCCGAATCACATCCGGGAGCTGCCATATAAAGGACCACGCATTTGACCGGATGTGGTCCAAAGGTTATCATGGTGGGATAGTTGCGCTTCTGTCCCGGGGGTTCGAATTTTCGTGCGGCAGCCAGTCAGGTCCCTAACTGGCCGTCATTAATTGATAGCGATCCACTTTCTTACAGATACATGATAAAAAGAAACTAAACAAAGCGATAACTTACGTGGTTGGGAGTGATCGGGGACAATAATTTCTGCCATGTTTTTTGGTCTCCGTGGGTTCAATGCAACTGGTTATTCCTGGTCGAAAGGTTCGTCTTTTATGAAAGCAAACAGCACTTTTCCTATTATATCCTCAAGTCATAACGGTATTCGAATGTTGGTTGTCGTTGCTAGTCCTAAGATTGCATTCAAATTTTACTGCCTAATAGCCTTTCACTTTGTCCAAATATACTTATGGGAAAATCAAGTTACTATTAAAAGGTTTTGGGCTTATTATTATGAGATCTGGTTGCATCTGTTAAGGTCACTTTGTAGCTGTTGGAGATCGAAAAAACTTAGGATGTGCTTGTCTCGTCCCATGCGTATAGTTCACCACTACATTAAAACTGCAGTATGTATGCTACATCCTACCAGTTACTTGGGTCATGATTCAGTCTCTATTAGTATTTGAATTAGTCAATGATAATCCAAGTATATTCTGATTTCGTTTAGGATATGGTAACCATCCTAATCATTTACAGTGAATATTTCATACGAATGTCACTTCGAGCATAAGAGACCACTCTTTGAGCAATGCTCGAATCTTGCAGGGGTCAGAGTAGTCACTGTATCATTTAAATGGCTCTTTCAGATCGGTAATTAGCCGTGCATTCGATAATCTAATGTTCCCAATTTGAAAGTATAAGTCAGAATTAGTTTTTAGGCATATATTTTTATGCAATGGTTGGATAACCTGGCATATTCGTCCCATGTGTAGACAACAATATGTGTATTATCATACCATGTTGGATATTGTGTTAGACTGTCCGGATGTTTCCTCCTTGTGGTAAAGTTTTTTTAGCTTTCTCAGATCCTGCCGTTTTGAGGTATCGGTATGCTGTGGTTGAACCCCATAGACGGAGTATGTACTTAATTGATACTCTGTCAATTTTGATGATGTACGTGATCGGTAATATCGGTATATGTGTGTGTTATCGCCGGGATCCGCTGTCTGTGGCTCCAAAAGAATTAGACCACCGTTTTGAATATGAGTTCTTGGTTTTCAGCTTCTGGTGCCACATATAAGAAATGTATACACGAACAAATGAAGGGTCGAATAGGTGGACATGAAAATCGATAGGGTGATCAATTGGGAGAGAGAGGGAGAGAATGGAATAGCGAACGGTTCGTCACGTTGTTCGTCCTTCTCGACATTTTGCTTCGGTGGAATTCAAATAAATACATTAAGGGTGTGATTGACGAGCTTCTGTCTCACAGTAATCCAAAGAATTACAACAGATAAGTACGTCAAAAAATGAATAGTAACAAAAAGGAATTGCTATTTGTCTATCTCTGACGATCTCGTCTGCTGTCCGAATGTTTATTAGGACGTTCAGATTCATTCCGTTAACTTTTGCTCCAAATGAAAACGAATAGACAAAATGAAATGCATTGGTTTACGACACAGTCCATGAGAAAAAGTGGAATTTTTGCATGTGTTAAAGTTAGTGGCCAGTATCGCTGGTTGTTTGCTGCCGATTGGGGTAAAGGAAACACTGATTCAACAAGCGTTCGGTATTGTCGTTGACTGCAAACTGTTAGGGCGTAGATTACCGAATGATTTTGCACGGATTTGTGTGATCAAATGACAGAAAACGTTCACTACATTCACAGGGGGTCAATAGTTATTTGTTAGGTTGGACTATTTGAGATAAATTTTTGTGAGGATCGGTAGAGTAACTCGACTGGTTGCTCAAGACGACGATATAACATTATGAGTTTCTCCAAACAAGTACGAAACGGATTAGAAGGTGTGAACGCTTGTGGTCAGTTGTCTCGAGAGGTCGTTTGGAGGTGTTGTATCACACACGTGGATTTCTATATTGGTAATTTTTTCAGATTATTCATTTATAAACTTGTGTTCACAGATGTTCGATGATTTAGGACTCAATTACAAACAGAACAACAAATACGAAACGACATTTACGACTTTCGACTATTGTCCCCACTTTGGATTGTTGTGGAATGGGGTAGGGACGTCATAGTTGATGATAGAAATGACAAAACCGAAAACAAACGTAACTTGGGCAAATGTGTGTTTCTCTGGTTCTGTGTGTATGTGTGTGTGTGTGTGTATGTGTGTATGTGTGCTGTGTATGGGGAGTCCACAGCAGCCGATGACCTCTTAATTTGATAACTTCTGATCGCCCAGTCAGATGACATTTGTTCCGGCAAGCTAACTGCATCCACATCCGAGAACAATGAGATTATGCAATGTGTGCATTCGCACGTCTTTATTTCGATCCAAATAGAGTAACGTGAACGTGGTTCGTCGTGTCGGATAACAACAAGACTGTATTGTTCCACGCGGCACATCTTTCAGCTGTGTCAGATTTTTGTGTGACAAAAGATTGAGCACTTCGTAGTGTGTACTCTGGAAACCGTTCACTGAGAACAAAAGAAAGGAGACAGAAAAAATGATGGTCAGCCTCCTATCATGGGGTGTTGTTTTGAAAACAGTAGTTGAGTGTTGTTATTTTTAGTAGTGGAAGGATAATATTTTTAATTTAACGACTCATTATTCAGTGGCTATTACCAACTCACTTCCAGAAATCTTGAAGGCACTATATAGCTTTTTTATCGAGCTTCTCAAGAATAAAAACCTGTGCATATCTATCCAGCCCCCTGAGGGACTAGAAACTGGGGCTCATTTTCGCGAGCCACACGCACCGTGCTAACGGTGCTGATGACGGTCACACTGGAAGTTTGTGCTCTACTCAAAAGTTCGGTTTTTCATTGATAATGCCTAACAAGGCGAATGCGACTGGACTGTTGTGGTACTCCGAAGTTTGATACGGGACCAGATGAGTTTCAGTTAAAAACGAAGTTTACTCTACCAGCTTCCACGACTAAATATTGAGCATTTCTGTTTGGTGTGTCTGGAGAACAGTAATTTGTGAGTGCCTTTGTGAGGCTGTGTACCTGTTTGCATTTCATCCCCATTGTAGCAGGGGTTCGTTAAGCTTCGCGATGTTCGTTGTTTATTGTTTGCTCTTAAAACTGCGAGCAAACTACCAAACCGACCGAATTTTGAAGGACTTATTGAGTTCAAGTAATGTCAATTTTAATTCCTCTGCTTGATTTTAAATTTATGCCCGTCAAGTCCGAGTTGTCAGATAAACGAAAGTTTTTGAAGTGATCTGTGGGTTGCTTCTGGATCCACCGAAGCTGATCCATTTCGCCGCACTAGTTAAAGCAGCGGCTACCGGATTTCTGAATCCACCTCTTAGTTCTAAACACTAATTTTTCAGTTTCTATTCAAAGCACACTGGATTTTATGTCGTATTTAGGTAGATAAAACGGAAGTTTACCTGTATGGGATTCTGGTTAGCTTATCAAAGGGGTGTACGTGGTGTCTGATTGGAGAAGTATCTATAGGTTTGGAAAAATGCCGTGTCTATGGGACACCTTCCATATCTTTGCTCTCCATTAGATGCGTAGCACTCACCTGTAGCTCCACGAAGTTGAAACCCGCACCAGCGGCTGTACCCCGGAAAACTGCTGGATAGGTGGGGTAAACTAGATTAAGGGTAACCGAGGTGCAAAATCCTTGACTGTGCTTTTTTGGCATGCCGAGACAGTCACCTCTGAGTGTACGAGGAAGATTTACTGTGGAGGAAATCTGCCGAACTAACGAGGGCACCTGGACTGTTGGATTCACTTTATTCGGATGACGGAAGAACTCCTAGGAAGCCACCGGCAACCACGCATCAACAAGTAGAAGCCTTGCAGTCCGCTCTTGGTTGGGCAGAGTGATCATCTCGCTCAGTCGTAAGCAGTTTTCATGTAACAACAGGTAGTTTAGCTTACAAATGCACTTCACATCTTTGTACACTTGTAATGTGGGGATCCTCATGCTTCGAGCTCTTGGTTAGCTTTTTCTTTGGTGATGTTGGTGGTGGTGATACCTACTTTCTTTTGTGGTTGTTTGCAAGACCAAGAATTATGAGTGAGACTTTTGCAATCTCGTAATCATTTTTTATTCCTTTCTCGTTAGAGAGAAACTTTTATACGGACTACTATTTTAACGTCAACCTCACACTGGTGTTTTTGTGTGTGCCGAGGTTACTGTTACACTGGGGTAAACTGAGGTTGTGTTTCGCATCATGTTCAATGATAGTTATGAACGTTGGTTGTGTATCAATGTATATTCGCCTCGTGCGCATCTGAGTGTATCATTCAAGGATTGATGGCTGCTTGCTTACTTCATATCGAAGAACAGTCTGTACCGTCCCATTTTTCTCTTGAGAACGGGCAGTGAGGAGGCCGAGGTTATTTTATCTTTCACTAGAGAATATGGGAAAGTGAAATGATTTCTGGGAATGATACCCACTCATTTCCTTGCCGGGTTTAGTACTAAAACGAACTCTCGAATGTCGGGAGCAACGGAAGTTAAGTGAACTGTGAACGACAATGTATCATTATTTTGATACCCAATTGGGATATTTTGTTTTTGACAAGTCTCAGGCTAGTTACTTGCCGATATGTTCTGAGCTACACAGATTCGTAATGCATTGAGCGGATAAGACAATCAGTGCGGCAATGGAAAACATCGTTTACGCTTCCCGTAATCGTCCCAAAGAGTTTGTAACACAGTGTACAAGAGTGAAATAGGCACTTTGCGGGCTTCGATCCAGCCTGAGAGAATTAGTAAAGTAACTGAAATATTCTAACTCATCTGCATTATGTATGCATTACGAGCAACAAGTGCTAGATCAACCATCTCACTTGATATCATTCAGTCGATATTCTTTGATAAGTTTAAACCTGACAAACTCTTCACTGTTTTTGTGAAGAAATGGTTACACGTTGTTCAAGCATTCACATAAAACTGTTTCAGCTGGAGATGTAGAAAAATTTGGGTGCCCTATGGTTACTGACCCAGTATACACTACTCACCTTGACAGGATCCTCGGCAGTAGTTTGGTTCGAATTTTTTCGGATGAATAATCCAACGATCCCACCCAATCTCGGAGAAGTAAATTTTCAACGATTGCGTGCAACATGTGAATTGCTGTCCACCCGATTGGCAAGCATTGGTCAGATCATCGTCTGTCCCATTTAAAGATCGTCGAATTCTGCGTAGTGCTTGCCGATAACCGATTTCCAGTACCACCTTAAAGATGAAATTATGAAATTCTATAAAGTTCACTTGCCGAATTGAAAGCGGAATTTTTGCTGTGCACTACTATCGCTCCAAATTTCCTTTTCCAGTTTCTTATTTCATAATATTTCAATGCCTATCTATCATTGGTATATCTTTATCATTCATGATAAACCTGCTTTTAGGAAACCCGTATCAACTAGTGATGATAATCAACAATAAAAGGTAGAGGTTAGCACACAAAGAACTATACAGTATTGGCTTGAGGCTCGCTATTTGAGGTTATCTCAGAGAGCTAATATTCAACACAATGATTTTTCAAATCATGATTATTTGTTCAATATTTTGAACAACGTTCGGGTGAATTTCCACTAACGCCGAAATACAGGAAATATAGCGTACCACTTTGACTTCCCAAATAAGACTGGCACTGAAAGTGTGACAATCATTAACGCACCTTTTTCGGATCAACAATCTGAACGCCGTCGCATTTGGGACAGGCAAATAACAAGTAGCGCAACAGTGGGCCAGAGGCTCGTGTGCGTTTGCGTTGTTTGAGCCAGCTGATCAATTTCCCGGTCACATCAAACCGAGTCGAATTCGCCACCGAATTGTGATAATGCACATTGGCCAGTGCGATTTTCGGCCAAACCAGGCGAAAGGAACGTCTGGGCTGCTCGCTGACAGAATCTAAATCCGGACCCGGTGTTTCTTCTGTCGAATCGAACATGGGATCCGTGTACTGATCCGGCAATTGTGGGTCAAACGACGGTTCCGCGTTTTGAAATGCGTACAGCAGGTTAGTAGGATTGAATTGAGATACGGTAGGACTGATCTCCCACAAAGTGATCTCTGTCCCAGGTTCAACATTATCTGTATGCTTCAAAGAAATTACGGAACAGGTTAAAAGCAGTTTTTTTTTACTTAATAAAACTTGAAAATCCGATTTATTATTGCATTTTCTAGTTCTATTTGTCTTAGCTTCATCAACAATTCTTACGAAATATAATTGTCACGCATACTCCTTTTTCTATGCTCAAGACGGTGTTTACATTCCTGTGTTTGGCTAGTATAGATGAGCTTCTCTACACTATTTTATTCCATCGAAAATACACGCCGTAATTCCAGCGTGATTTTTGTTGTAGAAATTATGGTAGCAACTATAGTGGTAATGCTGGAAATATAATTAGTGGCTTGAAAAACCACGTGTTCGTGGAACGGGCAGACACAATTCCAGTCAACAGAACTGTTTACTGAGAGCCTTGTCCAAAATTTGGTGTTCCAATCCAGCTTCGGATAGCAAGTTGTATGTTTTCGAAATACACGCTTGCGCGTGATTGCAGTGGAAGGGATAAGTACCCCATAGCCACAAAGGCCCGTTGCATTATTAGGGATAACCGGAAACCAGACCCTGAGATTCGAAGTGAAGAACCCCGTAAGGTCCCTATAGGTCACGTGTGGTAATGATCCAGATGACAGGGGACTACTGTTTACCTCCAAGTAATCGGCGATGGCGAGGATTCCAACCTCGGACCTCCGAGATGGTAGCTAAACGCTGTAAGCCACTCCTCTGCCACAGTCACACTGAAAAACGGTCACTGAATCCGCCTTTCTGATATTCATCTTCCTCCAGAAGAGTTCGTGATACTTAAATCGAATGGGATCATAGTTCTGAAGTTATTTCTTTGGAGGCCTGGCGGCATGCTTATGTTTTAAGGCGTTGTCTACAAAATGTTTGTTTGGGGTCAGACATTGCAAACTCATCGATTCAGATGAACATTTCAGAAGAAAAAGAAGTTTCTTTTCCGTTGACCTAACTTTCTTTTGATTGTGAACAAAAAAATCAAGTACGTACCCAATGAGTTACGCGACTGAAGTCGATCCTGTCAGTTGACTATTTGCAACCAGGGCTTATTGACATAATTTAGCACTTCAGATTGTATTAAAATCTGGTTTTTATCTATCTGATGGTACTGCAACATGTATTTCTGTTGTTCAAATCGACAAATCAGTTACTCGTAGTCACTACTCATGACCATCGAAATTCACATCGGAAAAACATCACTAAAGCGCAGACTAGCCCTCATCTTGTTATTGGAGGAAGAATAAACTCTCACCTATTATTCGATGTTTTCCCGCCTACATAGTGGCGACTAAATATTTTGTTATTGAAGTAAACTTGTGTAATTTAACTTCTGGACCATTATAAAATCTACTAAATATGGAAAGCTTTCATTGTCGATTAAGTCTAACCGTTTGGTCAGTGGTTTTAAGTCTTGGCTCTAAATGACATTCCACCTGACCATCAAAACCTCCTAGGGGGGAAAAAAATCTTTTTTTCTCATCCCTTTATGCATTTCTGAAACGTCACTTTTCTGAGAAAAAAATAGATCCATGACACTAACTTGATCGATGCATCGGACTCGTGACTGATTTTTGCTTCTAATGTGCGGAATATTACTTATGGGCTTAACTCATGGTATTATTGAGTTTACAGAAAAAGAAAAGAAGATCAAATCTCACTGGTCCCTTACCTCTGAATGGATCCGTGCGTAGCTGATATGGTTTGGATCGATGTCATCAGCAATTTTCAGTGTGAAAGCCATTGATGGCACACCCTCAAGCTGAAACGGATCTGAAAGAAGAAAACAGTCGATGGATTTGATGAAGCCTAGTAACAAGATCATACAGCAAGCATCATTGCATGGTCGTCATTTATTTTAAAATGTCCTTCGAAAATCGTAGTTTATATTATTGCCGATAGGGTTCAGAAGAATTCTCACTAACTCATGCCTACCAGGTGGAGGAAAATTGCCCATTGAGTCAGTGGGCCAAATGTGGAGATGAATGTCGATCTATTGGGTTCATACTTTATCGTCACGCTTCAACATAAATTATTTACTCTGGCATTTGATGGCGAAGTTTGTTATTCAGCCGATTCTGCTTGTGTCAGGTTGACACCAACTATGTCCGAAATAGTATCACTTATATTCCAGTAATTGTTCAGGACTGTATCGAGCGCGCATACTTGAGGATCCGCAACAATCGCAAAACCGGTCTTGTGCTGCCGGGAAAATTTCATCCTCTCACCCAGATACATTAACGCGCTACTTATATCATACATTCCAGTAGGCCCCACATATTGTCAGGCTTCCAGCAGTACGCTTGATTCCTCTGCGTACATTTTCATTCAATAATAAAACATTCCGATTCTAAATGTCCAAAGAATGGTCCTTTGAAAAGGCGGTCGGATGATTTAGTATGCAGTGTGAAGGCTGCACAAGTCGTTGAAAATCAATTGAATCGTCTTGCATCTATTTCCATTTGTTTAGGTATCATCATTAGTGTGATTCCATGGGGTCTTTGCTAGATCCGGAACCCGGCGTTTTTGCACCCTGCTGTTGAATCTTAACAGTGCTGATGACACTGATATACTCGGCTTTTGAGACTGTTCGACTGTGACCAGAGTGCCGATAATTCGGGCTACACGAATATGAACCTTCTAAGTCGTGAGTGCCCTTGTCAGTTTGATAACGCTTCAATTTTTCCAAGTGAAACGCTATTGATATCCACACAATGATCGACAATTTTGGCAGAGCTACTCTTCTCTTTGAACAATACCAGAAAACGGACGTCGACAATGAAGTCGGCTAGGGGTCGCAAAGTTATCAGTTGCGTAACAGAATTCAACCGTAAGCGCAGATTAATCCTTTCTTTGATAAAACTGTGTACCAGTTACATAGCCTGATCTATACTGATTCCATTTCTTTTCTAAGGTTTCCACGTTAAATACAGTAACTACTGTGCCAGAACAAAATGTGTTTTTCTCTGTCGGTAGTGAACGCAGCCCTATTTCGGTGTCAGAATTACATCACTTTTAAGTTCATAAACTTTCTTATAGCTCCATACAATTGATAGAAATAGCTTCTCAGAGCTGCCAAAAAACTCATAATTTATTTAGAACGGTGCAGGTGAACTGGCCAAGCAGTAAACATAGGAGTAAGTCAGCACTGAAGAGATTACTTCCAATCAATCGAAAAAAACTGGCCGAATACGTATGAGAAAAAACAATATTCTCACGGCAAGACTGATGAAAAGGAGCGATAAACCCCGGTTATTTGTTTTTAAGGCCATAGGGGGAATATACGCTTGGTGACAATAAATGGATTTAATTTTGGTTCGGCCTATAATAAGAAATGAAAATCAACCAAAATTATCACTTGTAAAATTATTTTCTAGTACCTAGTGAATCTTGATGTTCATCGGAGACTCAGACTGCGAAAAATTCAGTAAACTACAAACTATGTTGAGATGACCGAACTTATCGGAAGCAATGAAGTGATTTATCTTAAGCGTCATTTGACCGGTATGGTATTTCCCTGGTACAAGACCACGTAGAATGAAATATTGTTCTACTCGACTAATTCATTTTTGCTCTTTCTTTCTCTCTTGCATCCGTCTAACTCATTTGGCTCTCGAAATTGACAATTAGGCTGGGTCTATTGATGTACTCATTCTCGTAGCGAATGAGCGCGAAGGATTCTGAATTATGCACCTAGAATTTCCTGAAATATCTACTAACGAGGTTTTTTTTTTCAATTTTCAAACAACAGAAAGTAATCAATATTTATGGCAGGTTCTAGCTGATCCTAGCATGACCAGTTCGTATCTGAAGTGAGAGTTTTCTACGTAAAGCCCACTGGCCTGCTAATAATCCCAAGTACTCACCACAGTGTCAGAAAGAACTAGTAACCAGGACTGAGACTTGCGTCTAGAACCACATAAGGTTTCAGTAGGTCCGGTCTGGTAACGAGCCAAACGGCAGAGCAGTGCTTTCTATCGCTGACGTTGACTGGTTATAATCCGGTTGAAACCTGTGTGAATATCATACATAGTACGTTTTTCTAAGTAAGCTACAGTGAGCTTCTTATTCTTGGTCAAAGGATTCCAGCAACACGTGACTCGTTCGATCGCCGCCAAGGCGAACAACCTGCTTGTGTGTGTGTGTGCTTAACCGATTCTCACAATTTTGAAAAAGTCACACTTTCAGTAAGCCTATTTTCCCACGAGAAGGCGGCAACTCATAAACCCCGAACCTTACTTCATTGCTACTGGCATTAGGAACCGCATTTCGAATCACACAGTATACCATGAATATCGTTCCCCGGGAATACCTTAATCAAGATCGAATAAATTCGCGCTCCATAATCCTTCGAAAATATTAATTTGTTCCCGAGTTGGATGGTAATGAAGTACATTTTACCTGAATACTTACATCCTACACTTCATTGCTAAGTAAGGCGATGCTTGACTGAGGGAGTTTCACTGTATTAAGTCTGGCACTCCAAAAGTACATGGTTTGAACCACCACCGATGATAGATGACAATCCGCTGCCGCCCGAATTTTAACCTTGCTTGATCTAAGGTGACCTTATTTCGCTCTTCGTCCGAGGTCTCAGAGTCATGGTTTCATGTTGGTTAGTATAATGGGCCTTGAAGGTTAAGTACGGAAAAAACTGAAACAAGTTCAGTTCTGTAATTACAACGTGATTATTATAGCATTCTTTCGACTCTCATATACTGCTTTGCTCTCTTAGCCTTCGACTGATTGGGAAATGCAGCATGAAGATCAAACCATCAGCTAGCACCAATCAAAAGAGCTTTACCAAAGAGGCCTGCCTCCTTCTGTTCTTCATGCCTTCTTGGCTGGGCAAACTAAGATTCAGAGTTTATTCAGCATCGTCGGTTATGGATCTGCTTGATGATCAGTGGCGTCTATGTTGCTCTCATTTTTATTCCAACTCCTGTAGGACTTTTACTCCAGGGGAAGTAGTTCGTTTCGGGTTCAGGTTTATCAGGGCAATGAAGAGGTTTTCAGTGAAATGAATTTTTAGTCAGATGAATGAGACTTTCCGCGACCATATCTCAAACACGACTGATGCCACTACGAAATGGAGTTAACTATGAGTGGATACAATTTACCGCTACATTACGGCAAATCTCCGCTGAAACGAACACCAAAGTTTGATGATTTCGGCTATCATCAAATAAAAAACACTAGGGCTATGTATCTACAACGAATCGTCCACTCAAGTGGTCATTTGTGTAGTAGAGTTATATACTACTCATGAGTAGATGCACGCCGATTAGGATTTGGATTCTGGAGCGAGTCAAAAGGTGGTGAAGTCACGTGGATTGAGTAGGTGCTAAAAAGGAAATACGGGCTTACACAACAGGAGAGAAAACTTTAGGAAGGTGATCATGTGCGGTTGAGGAAAATGATATTAGTGTTGGTCCGAAGCCTCGTCTTTTTATTTAAGCACTTGCAATTACAATATGAGTAGTGTGGTATCTTATTTGGATGGCGGGACTGCTCTCCCGTGCACGGTCCACAAGGTTCGAATAAGATTATAAGGGTAAACACCTGTATCCTTAGATTCCTAAAGAGAACCAGTACTACGTAATTAGTATGTTATTGTATCTGCATGAGAAGACGAATTTTCCCCGGGAGCACACGACCGGTTTCGCCGTTGTTGCCGCTCATCAGGTATGCGTATCCCGTAACCTCCTGCCCAATCATTCCCACACTTGAACACTCCATATCTGATTCATTTTCCTAATCTAATTCAAATCATAAGGAGTGTGTATGGACGAAGAGTCCATGTTTAGAACCACTAGGTTGTCCTTGACTAACCGATGAAATAACTTTCAAGGAATCACCTTGGGATTCCAAACATGGACTCTTCGTTCATGAATGCTCTTTACGATTCAAATTAAATCAAGGTAGTCAACCGAATGTGGAGTGCTGAAGTATAGGGATGATTGGACAGGAGAGTACCGGGTTGGAGTACCTTATAAGCGGCAACAACTGAGAAACCGGTTGTTTGCTTTCGGGGCAATATTTTTCTGTTATACAGGTACAATAACATACTACTTAGAACCAACACTATATCTTTATTTATCCACTAACGAAAGTCTGTATTCTGTCTGATGAAAACAACTAAATATTTTTTCAGTACTCTAAGAGAAACCCCCCCAGTTATAAACTATAAATCTGGATTTTTCTATTCAGTATTTTTCTAAGTAACACAGGGACTTGTCTATTCTGTGAACACACCCAGAGTGTATGAGTCTCACCGTGGTGAATCAGAAGTGAGTGCACGACACCAAATGCAACGCGTAAACAGTGTGACCCAGGTCAAATTTACAAATATCTGCTTTATAGCTAGGACGTTTTCGGCGGAATAGAAATTCCCTTGTGGTTGCTTGTAACCTCCAGACTGCCCAACTTATTTACTATCAGACCCCGGAGAAACTGCAGTAATGCAAAACATTATGAATGAAAAGTTACACAAGCTTGAATTTCGCGTGAATTAGTGGTGACGGGAAACAACACTGTCTAAAAGAGTACAAAGAACATCGTCAATCCAGACCAAGTTGTGCTAATTTATGTAGGATAAGAGGTCAGTGAAGATGGCAAGCTCTGATACGTTAGACGCATACCAGCCAAATTTACTTCACCGAATTTTCAATATTTCTTTTCTACAAAGCAAGCGAATTTCACAGGCTATCCAAAGAGTGTGTTCTGGGCCACTCAGCCACCGGTCACAATTAATCACAGACAACTCTGCTATCACCCAGTGTGGTACAACACCTGAACATCTGAAGACGTATCAGTCATTCACCTTAGGTGAGTGTTGAGTTTTCTGTCCAATTCAACGGTATAACGGATCCGTCTGTTTAGAGGACATGCAGGTTCACAATAATCATGCTCAAGCATGAATTAGGAACTGGAAACGCTTTAGTAATCTCTGAAGTCAACCTAATATTTTGAACCGACTCAATCTTCAACAGAAGGAGCAAGTTATTCTGATATATCCATGGTCTTTTCTATCTAATCTCTCTGTAACCAACAAAATATTAGTTGCCTAAAAGAGCTATGGCAATGACTACCATGAATGTGGACACAAGAAATTCGGATGTATTTTATTCATTCGGTCTATGTTGTTCCTCTCACAATAACGGCAGAGCCTCCGTTTGGCCAACGTCGAAGCAAAATTTGATTTTCTCTATTTTATCACTAGCGGATGGTGTGAAAAGTTTCTCCGTGTCATAAACTGCTGCTGTGAGCAGACCAGGCTCTTCTCTGGTATAAGGACATCACTACAACTAGCCTGAACACTGCCTATTAGTTAGATAACAATCAGTGTAAATTTACAAAAGTTGATCTATTTCTCCCGGTAACTATCCCTTGGTATAGTTAAATTTTCTATCAGTCGATTATGCTTGTAAACATCAGGTGTGACCAACGAAGGTAGTCCGAGAGTGTCCAAGTGAAACCGAACAGGTGTACACGGGCTCAGTCTGTTTCATGGAGCTTTTGAGAATATTCTCGATCCGTTTCAATATGCTCACGACAGAGAGACTAGCTCACACGCTCATTCTTTTCTCGCAGGTGAGCCATATTAGGTGAATTGGTATTGTATTAATTCAGGCGCATCTGAGTGGCACTTACGCTGAGCAGTCACAACATTTCCCTCAGATCTTTCAATCTCCTAATAACCCGTCTATAACGTACTCAATTTTACCGAGTGGACTGACGAGACAGTTATTTTATGGTTGTGGAATTTTTCACGCACATCCATTTAGGAAACTTACTGGCTTTGAAAATGACCACCTTAAGGGTTTGCGAACAAACCCATGGGGTGAGCTGGAAGCCGTGCCCAAATCCTAGGAATGATTGTGGATGCCTTTCTCCTGTATTGGTGTCATTTTGCGCATTATAGTCCCCAGTTAGGACATAATGTTCGACGGATGAGTGTGAGAGCATGCAAAGCTTTCACATGCTAGCAATTTGAAAAAATAGCCTAAAATGCCATTTATGTCAGCCTCGTCTGTAATATAATTGTTTACTACTTTTTTGCAAGTTTTATTACAAAAAAGGAGTTCCGCCTGCTCGTTTGTGCGAATGATCAAAATTTCTACCAAGTTTTGTGTGGTAACATTAGTTAGCACACACACGTCAGATGTGAATTTATCGTATCTCCTAACGCCACCCAGAATACTGTCACGGATTTTGTCAAATGGTTAAAACAAAACAACCGGCGTGATGATGTTTGGTAATTCCCTCTGATACCTATTGGTTCATAGACATCATTTCCTCTATTCTTGTAACGTACTCCACCTGCACCTTAACAACCTGAATATCTATCAAGACCCTTTTGTGACTAGTAATTCCTGTTGTTTATGGTGCACAAAAAGAGGATCTCGGTTCACAACGGGGACTTAGGTAAAGGCACGCGAAGAATGTCAAATAAGTGCCTGTCATGAGTGCTTTCTTCTTCTACCGAGATCAATTTTTGGCAAGTGTGACGAACCCAAAGTGAGCAATTGTACCAAAGTGAATATTGAATCCTCTGCGAATTTTGGTTGTTATTTCAAAATCTATGTTAAATACTGGGAAAAAGCCTAAGCCGCTATGATATTAGCAGTTATTCGAATAGAAATGAACCCCCGGAATAAAACCACAGTAAATCTGTGAACTTAGCAGTGAAAGTAAATCCGTTTTCATTCTTCCAGTCAATATGCGCAGAAAACAGCCTGTAGTTATAACAGTTAGGTCAGAAATCATATCTAGCCTTACACAGTATCTGACTGGACTGGTTTCAGCGTCAACCAAGCTATCTGATGAACTGATGATCTTATTTAGTGCAGTATATATAATGGCTTGTTACGACACAGTAAAATATAGTATGGAAACAAAGCCTAACCCGTAGCTGCTACCGAATTCTCCATCTTTTACTCGGTGTGTTTTTAGGATTTATACTTACAGTGTTTGAGTAAAATAAAAGACTCCTTCTCTTCGTCGTCTTCAACTGGATCGTCCATGTGTTGATTCGAGGTATCCACTTCGGCTTTAAGTCGGTTGCGCAAAACGGCTGGCAATGCCTTCCAGCTGGTCACATTCTCAGTGATAGGTGGATGCATGGGTATTTGATCTAAATTCATTTGTCTTAAAATGACCTGTTTGTATCTTTCGATAATCTGTTTTTTCACAAGGTCGTTGTTCACGTCTTGAAGAATGCCTTCTCTTTGACAATCGCCCTCCGACACAGATGCACCACACGGACTAAAAGCCGGTCTGGATGGTTTAGGTGAACTCAATTTGCTTAGTCCAAGTAGATCTTTCACACTCCGTTCTTGTTGTTCTTGTTGCTCTTCTAGCTGATGCTGTATTTGATGGCGACGAGGAAGTGGATCGGTGGTTGGTAGTCCTTGGTCCAACTTGGTCAGCCAATTTATTCTTTCGGTATTACTTGAGGCTGGGTTGTCTGCAGCCTCGGAGCGTACGGAACTGGCTCGCCTTCTATGAAGAGGTATTTGGAAGTAAAAAGCAGCGGGACCGGTTAGCCTTGGTGGGTGCATGAATGCCGCACTGACTGAGTGGTGCACGTGAGCTCCAAACAGGAATTCGATGCTCAGGTGAATCAAGACTAATTTTATCATGAACGGAAACAGCAAAACGGGCACATAATTGCACATTGAACGTTTGTTTCTAGTGTTTTGCACTGATAGTGAAAATGCCTTTGGATGGTTCGATGAAGATGGCGACGGGGATGGGGACCAAAGTTTTCTTCGAGGATTTCCCGGTGGTAAAGAAATAACCCTGAGACTCGATGTGGAGCCAGTAGAACTTCTGGGTCCCCACGAGGTAACAGGTATGTCAACTGCGTTATTGAACTGTTTCATTTCACGGAAGCTCGTTGCACGACCGCACAGGCACATGCATACAGGTTAGTCCGAGACGCGTATGTGCAGCAGCGTTTGGACGTTTTGCTGGTGTGCTTGTAGATGTGTATTTACGTGTGTATTGCTGGTGTTTGTGTGCGTGCGTGGTGGGTGTACTGTTAGCCTGCGTACGAAGGCCGAAGGAATAGTGTGGGTAAGCGGGCCGAACGACTTCAAGCAACAAGTGGACCTCAAAACAACGGTTTGCACAACCGCAGCACGAAGTTTCGCTGCTGCCTGGGCTTTCTGATGGTGAGAACACGTTCGCTCTGGCTTCCGCACGTGTATAGGTGTGTGCGTGTGTACTAGATAACAGGTGTGTGCAAGTGGATGTCTGTAAATGTGCGCGTGTGGTCCCGGTGATTTGCTCTATCAGTGAATGAGGTTGGTTGCGCTCGTAAGCGCCTTCTGTGTGAATGACCAGGAAATGTTTGGCAGATGTAGGCAGTGTGTCAGAGTCGTTCGTGGTCTAACCGAGTACTCAGACTAACTGGGAAGCTAAACGGACCGGTTTATATGGCTGAGGCATGGATCAAGCGGGCCAATGCGAAGTCTTATTTCAACGGACAGCATGACATATCACATAATATGACCTTTTGGAGCATTTTGATTGTTAGGATAGAGGATGATCTGATAACACACACTCTGTTCTCACAGTGGTCGTTTCCTTCGACCGAATACAGATCCCATAGATCGACGGGGGTGGGAATATTAGAACAGAAATAAACCGAAATGCTAACGTTTGTATTTGGAACACTGGTTCAGTTTTGTTTTGCGCGTGCATGGATAGGTTATTGAGTGAACGGGAAGAGCTACTCCGAATATGCGGTGATCAAACAACGGTAAACGTCTAAATTTAACCCGTCTGATGCTGACTTACCGATAAATTTTGAATGAGATGCAAATGAGTGCGTACAAATGAGGGCGCATCCACTGTCTCTCACACACTTCACTGGGTTCGTAGGTTCGGCATTGTATTGTAGCTGTGGATGATGAGGGGCAGTACTATATATAAAGCAGTTAGGATTAAAATGCTTTTTGATTCTGAGTCACTCAAACGAGAAGAACCGAATCAAATATTCCAGCCCATTGTATTACTACTAGTCAGCTACCACACTGGACCTACTGGAGTCTCGGAACAGCTGCTTCCAGTTAACTTTGATAGCCCAGTGGGAACTTCTGGTCCCAGAGAATTTGTATCTTGCAGCACTTACTTTTAGAACTGTCATGATAGAATACATTAAAATTTAGGTTCCCGTTCGGTAGTATACCGAGCGGATGGTGTAACTGCTGGTCACCTTTTCACTCACAGTGAATGGACTATCTTGCCCAGTTTCACAGCTACTCATTCCTAACTTTCCTGTTGATTTCTGTTGATAATTCCAACGGACTACCGGTAACGGTTGATAAGACCTTGTGTGTCGCAAAGCTCCAAACTTGGTTCAATTTCAAGCAATTTTGTACTTGGGACTGAGGGATAGGGTGCTAGTTTCTGCGGGGTCATTCTATGTATATTCGTTTTAACTATTCCTATGAGAATGAGTGAATTGGTGACAAAAAGAGGCGCTCTTCCGTAAGCGTCACTGAACAACATTCATCTTGACCAAGTATTGTAGCAGTTAAATAATCATGAGCTCTGTGCGTTCAAACCTTGTGGAGTCTAACCACTCAGTGAGTATGAAAGGATCCTTCAGATCAGTTTGTGAAATCCAAAGTGAGTTATCGAGACCGGTAAAATTGCCGCTTTCTGACCACGGCAAAAGCGGTGAGCATTCCTACTGTAGTATTCGAGGGTCAATGTTCATCGGCGGGGGTTGCTGGTGTTCTATCCGAAACAGTAAAAAACAGATAACTGAGTGAGCTCAAAGGCTCAGTAAGTGCATCTCAGGGATCCTACACTTACATCAATTGAACACCAATATGGCAGCTAACAGCCTGCTCACTACAGTATTTACGACCCTCTGTTTCGTCCTCTAACATTTGGAGCACATGTGGCCCACCCTCATCCCCAATGCACCGCACATCCCTCCATCAGAATAGTTACGCCAGTTATATCCACTCAGAGGTCAGAGATGCATCCGGATCATGGTTGTGAAATATGGCCTCTCCCTCTTACCTTTTCCGACCTAACTTTTCTTACCACCTTTTTGTTCTCGTCTTCTTCTGCTTCTCGACTTGGAGTTTGTCACACGAAATTTGATTAGCTGGCGCCATTACCAATCACTACCAAAAAGGTTGTGTACCTTTTTATGTTATTCTCCACGCATTTTATAGGATTACACAGGCTATTGATAATCACTTGTCTCTCTTCAAAATCAATGGTTGTGAGCTTTCACATAATCTTTCTCTCTGAAAAAAGGGATACAGGAATTCAGTAAACACTATTTCACCCTCTTCCTCGTTGTTTACTCATTTTATTCTCGTCTAGTTAATTCACCCTTCGTTAGCGCATATCCTCAACTGGACAGAAACCTAACCTCTCCAGTGATTTATGATAATAGATGTACATGTAGTGCCAGGGTGTATAATAGTGCAGGAAACGTTTTTAATGTATCGTGAATCCCTCTATGCTGTCATGCATTGTTTGTTGTATAAAGTAATTTGGTGTTCGTTCGTCTGTTCATTTCTCTGTTCACTTTGATGGGGTTTCGCTTGCAAGAAAGAAGAAATTCCTAAATCCGGAGGGAAGTTCTCATTCTCGTTTTTTTCTCTGGGAATAAAATTTCCCCCAGCCAATACACTCAGTTGAATTACTGAGGTTGTTGTGTCCCGGTTGCGAGCTACTTTTGAGTGTCCTGTAAATATTTAGGGCTTCAGAATAAACCGTTTCCACTGCATTCATACAAGAGATAAAAAATGGCTAGCAACCGCGTAATTTAGTGCCGACTTTCCAAGTTAACCTAAGGACAATCTAGCAATTTTTATCAAGATCAGCACATTAGTCTGAACATATATGTATCACGTTCTACCGAATCACTTATTCTTGTAGTGTGCATGCTCCAGCAAATCACCGGATGGAGATAGGATATTGAAAAATTACTTTTCGGCTGTTAAAATATGATGAACTTTAGGAAAACTTCTGATGGCTTCAGTTCAACAGTAATGTTGCCCCGCACAAGTACGAAGCATTTGTTCCGGAAGTAATTTCGGACCGGGCACAATATGAAAGGCTTTTCCATTCCAAATACCATTATTCAGATATCGTTTAACTTTATCATGAGTCCCTTTTACGAAGATTGAGCTGGCTGTCAGCACAAATTGCAATCACATGGATCAGTTACATTCATGTTAGTTGCACTGCAGAGATTGTTTTACACACAACTTTTGGCAAATTGAGGGAACTGCTAAGTTTTTTATGAATCCCATTATCTCGCATTCGCTGTACTTTATTCTGAGCTACCTTGGTAGCCGACGTGTTTGATTCGTGGGCAGATACAAAGTTCACATGGTAGCGTTGCATGTGTACTGCCATTCACCACTCCGTCTAAAAAATGATGATGTCTAGGAAATCTAAACCACCCGATGCTGCCGATCTCTCCTAAAGCCATGCTTATGGTAAAACCCCGTGTCTAAGAAGGTGAATAATTCACTGGTCTTCTAGTTTGAACTCATATTTCTGACGCTTAACCATCTGTGGTAATTAAATAACAATGTGAAGCGAGAAAACTCCGTCCTCAAAATGATCACTTACAAATTCTTATTCCATTCCTAAATGACTTCACGTGTTGTGTCACCGATTGCTTGCGTGACCTCGTGATCGCCAAAGCTGGCGATTGAAAAGCAGAATTTTCATCGCCAGAGCAGGTATTAGCAGTGGGGTCCGTTATGTAGTGAGAAGTTTAGTGAATGAAATGCAGCTTACACGCCGAATTCAGCATGCGAAAACCGATTCCATCGGTTCAGACTAACGCACGGGAAGAAAAACGAATAATTTTAGCAAAGTCAACAACAGGCACTGCGGTAATTCGAGTCTCAACTTATCCTCTTTGTATTTAATATTTCGGAACTAATTAATTGCCTATAGTACTTATGAAATGAAGGTTAGAAATACAAAATTCCATGCCCTAACTCCTTCGTGATCCATTGTTTGTTGAAATTGTGTACTCTTGGTTGCCATGAAAAATGTGCCTGAAGGCTGAAAGTTTGAGACTATAAAAATAACGAATGGAAACAGTTAGCGAGGTTGATTAGGTAAAAATTACCACGGATGATTTTTTTACTGCTTTCACTGGAAAATGAATGCTCATTCTGTCAGCAGCAATATTTCTGCTGAAGTTTGGACCGCATGTACGTAGAAAAAACAATACAAATATATTGTCTCGCTTTTGACGGAGAAAAATGGCATTCACTTCAAGGCCGTTTGAGCAAAGTTCGTTTGCAACCGCTGGACATAGATCGCGACACTGATTTTTCGTTGGTATGTGGGTTTCGTGATTTGTGATGCATTTATCGAACTCCGGATCACATAGTTTTCCATCTTTTTTCGGTGTCTTGCGGAGTGAAAAACTGAAGCCCTCGCGGAAGATCATTGCTTTGGACTACATGCGACATATCCACTTTTGGCAATGTTGCTTATGGCTGTTCTAAATTACGAGAAACCTGATGATTTGGTGGTAATCTGTGAATTCGTAATGACTGTCTTTCCACAACAGGATTTGCTTGTGACCTTTCCCAGAAAAAGATGCTCATTTTCCAGTATCATTCATGTAAAACACGGTAGGATAACATGACAAAGTGGGTGAAAAGCAAAGCGTACAACTTGGATAATGGTATTTTCTGTATTGTGATGAAAGAGAAAAGGAAATAAACATGCCTTTCCTGGCTAGTTCTTACAAACTGTTGCAATGAAGGATGACCAAATCTCAGCAGTCCTGCATCCGGCACTGAACCACAGCTAAAAGTGAGCTCATATTGCAACCAAAAAAGAATTTACATCTCATCGCAATTTGGTACGGTTAGAAGTCTAGTTTATTTTATCAAAGGACATACTTAAAAGGCTCCTGAAAACGTGATCTAATATGCGGAATTTTTAAATTTGCTCATTCCAGTGACTTTGTGGTGGCTGCACGCGTTAATTCCTGGATGTGAGTTATGTTGGCTGCTATTATTCGTAGGCTTGTCCGGGGAGTGTTTTCAACGACATACTGAACAACATAGAACGGATAGAGCTGAAAATACATTCAGGTCTGCTGGAACAGAAATTCTTCCGAAAAGACTGTCTTGCTTCAGATCAAAGAGAATTGTTATATATCACAAGATATTAGTTACTTTTTGGCCGTGAAAATATTTATTCATTTTTTATGAGGATTTACAATAGCAAACCACAGACGCAATGAAGTCTCAGATTTTACAGTTTATTCCTAATAGCCCATCTTCGATTGCGATGGAAACTATATTCTCAGAGTTGGGCAGTGGACCTGATGCATCTTCTCCGCTGTGGTATTTCGAGGGCGAGATTCAACGTTGAACCAACGCGATGGACTCGCCTAGAACAATGCATGCCATGAGACTCAAATTTCAACTATACCCGTAATATCGTCTGGGAAGTAGTTTTTTCTGTTCCGTTGGTAGACTGATGACAATATTCCAAACCTTATCTCAATAGAAACTCCCTAGGTGAAAAATGCAGAAATCCGATTCATCTTTTTGTAACAAGTTTTTCCTGTCCAAGCAACGTGTTTACTGTACTGTTTTAAATTTTTATAGTTTAGATTCGGATATGCCCGCAGCAGGTTCGTTTGTAGAAGGGTGCTGTTTCACTTCGGCACACTTTTCCCGCGTAACAAAACGAAACTCGTTTTGAGCAACAAAACTGTGGTCGCAAGGATTGGGTGCAAACGTGACTGCATTGTCTACATGTTGAGGGTTTTCGTGTGTTAATAAGCTACTCTTTCACCTCCCAATCCTTGTTTGCAGTTTTGATATACGTTACCTAATGGATGCAAATCTGACCATGATTTTCCTTATTCTGCTGCGAATACTTGGTAACCCGGTTGTTCATTAGGCAGAGAAAAATAGGCAAAATTGTCCAAAGAACAATGAATACAAAGCTGATTTAGAGTGTAATGATACCGTAATATGCATATGCTTACCTTAACTTACCTTAGGTACCGTGTATGATTAGAACTGCTTAAATCCACTTATTGGGAAAGCACACCGATTTTGTGATTGAAGTTCAATGGATTTGTTTATTTCTCACCGGAAAAGAAATATATCAATTTTCTGTTAGCTGTACCGTAATAGTTTATGAATGTATGTTCGGTTAGGGTTGTTTTACAGCCTTAACTCCTTCCTTGATCAGAACAAATGTCACTCTGAAATTTTCATGCGGGCCGGTGAGGCAAGTGTACATTTGGCAGCAAGCTCAAGAAAACAACTAAGTCATCAAGGGAAGGCAAAGGCAAAATTGAAGGAATTTTCAGTAAATGAAGTTTGGCTACTACAAAATATAGCGCGCGGCAGTTGCTGGCTTCATTTTCACATACCAAAGTTGTGAGGAATAGAGCACATACCACAATGTGCCTTTATTGTTCATCGAAAGTTCAAGGCGAGAAGTGAAATAAACCAGAAGAAATAGTTAAGTAAGAAACCTCAGAGATGGAAGAAAAAAAATCCGAGTCAAGGTTGCAATCAACATACGTGTGACAATCTTTTGCGGAAAGCTCTTTTAAATGGACGGAGAAGAGGCATTTGAAAACAGCGTAATTAGTACGGTTTTCAAGCAAACACTACATACGTCTGAATGTGTTATTTCCGGGTGGTGCTTCATTGACTATAGTGATTGTCGCTTTATAGGTCACCATTTTGAGCACGGAAAATCCTGCGCCCTCTGTTTGCTAACCAAATTGTGCGTGTAACAATTCCCCTTCTAGAAAATAGGCAACTATCTGAATCGAATTACAGGGGTGAAGTAATCTACAAAACAGATAAGCTTTCGGAAGCCATCCCTAATTTTTCGCCTGAATTCGGTTGTTCGGACAGAGGAGTTGAGAAGTCACTTTGTCCTAGTTTGCTCAGGAAGCGAAATTTTCAAATCAAATTATGGTCCACTCTTTTGGTGATACTTGTGGATTTCCGTTGCCGACAATATTAGATATACAGAGCATTTTACACGAGCTTTGTACTACCACTTCTTTCCGTATAATTCTTGGTGATGGTTGATTATTAAAAACGAACTGTTTCTTTCAAATGGGCTCTCCGTCCATAAGCGCTCCATTTGATTCAAATGAGATTGCAGATGTAAACCAGCTATGAATTGCTCAAGCATAAGAGTGATTCGGCGGAAGAGTACGAGGTACGCATATCTGATGAACTGCAACAACGGCAAAACTGGTCGTTTGCTTCCGGAGAATTTTTTTCCTGCCATCTAGATACAATGCCATACCAATCTTGATAAAATCCATACTTAGGACTGTGTTCCATCTACTTTAAACCTTGTGACCAAACTAGTCCCTCTGACCACGAAGTAGACAATAAAACAAGAAGGGCTATCGTTTACCAGTGAAACCACTGAACAGTGTAAAGAGCATCAAGATATGTTCATTAGGTGTTCAATAAAACTCCGGAAATCTAATTAAATGAGAAAAAGTCGTCTGGATGGAGAATTTTGCAGGAATAAAACAATAATGTAGTTCTGCGCCCATGTGTTTTCTGTTCTCATTGATGAAGACTAAAATCTGTCACGACAGTTAATTGCGAAATTTTGAAAGAAACAATTACAGTTCAGCACGACGTAGTCCGAACGTTTCAGAAACGTTCTGCGGAAATGTCAGATCAAGAACAAAATCGCGGTTTTCTTATTCTTCCGAAGGCATCTCTAAAAAGGTACTGAATGAAAATAGATTCTGTCAAAGTATTTCGTGAGAGGAGTAAAACCGGGAAAAATTGAAATGCAGCCCTAATGAATGACAAAGTTGAGTAATAAGAAGTTAAGCAATTTAAGCAAGGGCTTATCAGTTCCCTTCAGAGAGAGAGTCCCTTGTAGAAGTTGATAGCCTTTTGGATGTTCTGTGGTTACCAACCAAGTCAGTACTGAATTAGCTCTATATCAGATAGTGTTAACATGGAGTGGGGACTGCTTTTAACCGGTTCAACAGAATGGTCTAACGAATAAATTGTGAACCTTACTATGCTGCACGTCCACAAATACGCACTACAGCTAATCAGTCCCAACGAGCGAAAGGAAACTGTTCGACATTGTGTCCATGGCCAGGTATTGGTTTTGTTGAGCTTCGGATAGTGCATAACGAATGAAAAATTGATGTATAAAGGATAACTACGAACCACATGTTAAGAATGTCTCTAGTGACATGATTTGTAGGAATTCAAAAAACCGCAATGCAAAATTCTGAAGTGCACGATTGGGGCATACCAGCGGATTAAATGTTTCCATTATATATCCTGCAAAGGCGACTTATTTTTGTCGTAGACTATTCGTCCCTTGGACTCATGCTAGGAGCCCGCAACTTAAGCATAATCGGATGACGTCAAGTTGAATGGTATCAACATTATTGTGAAAAACTGGATTTCAAGTAAGAACCGAGTCATTATTTGGTCGGAATCTGGATGCCTTGTTTTAAAGATATTTCAATATATTTGGCTCAAAAATACAGCTAAGTAAAAGACGTGATCGGTTAGTGAAATCTGACAAACAGTTGTTGCACCAAGATCAAATCATACCGAATAATACTGGGTTCTAGTTTTCCAATCGTCAGTTCAGTAGGCATTAAATGTTTTCTTCCTGAATAACCAGTTTACCAATAATTACTTATTCCAAATTTTCGACTTTTGTTCAACTAAATGTTGACAAAAATTGGTAGTATCACTATTGGTATTATCAGTGTCAATATTATTATTATTATTAGTATTATTATCATGAATCAGGTCTTGAACCAAGCAGTGAAATAAGCCCACAAGTAATGGGAAGATCAGTTTCTGGGTTAATTCGACTTTTAGTTTCGTTATCGCCTATCTGTTTTGGAGAACAGCTAAATCTATAGTGAACCGATATGACGAATTCTTATTTTGAATCTTCCGATTTGCTTTTCGGAAATAAAATATTCACAACACCGTTGGTTTTGCTTGCCACTGCAGCAAACGATAGGATTGAAGAAGCTGTATCCCCCCGCCGGAAGAGTTCTATTTCCCTACAAGTTTGACGAGCGCACGCGCAGCCCTGTCATAACATCCCGAGCCATCTGAGGAAAAGCGGGGACAGCTTACGACTGCAAACGTCCGTAACGTTGCCGTTATTCACAGGTCATATGTGGCAAAAATACGTATGAAAAGAAAGAGGTTATACATTTGGGGAAAAACTGTCTGCTGATTCAAAACGGCCACTTGATTCCAGCTACTTCTCCAGAAGGAAGAGGTGAGCCTGGAGCTTAAGGAAAATTTCGCAAAAATTTGACTTTCATTCCACCCTAGGCATTACGTTGCTTCCGCTAATACGTGATAATTATCTCTGATTTTCTCGCAGATCCCTCCCGTCGAAAGAGAGTTGGACTGAAACCCATGAATTTGAAACATATAATTATTTCAGCCAATGATAAAACACAGAGATCAGCACATACAAAGAAAACAGTCACAGCCATCCAGGGGAACTTGGTTATCATAATCACTGGAAAAGACGAGTCATCTCACAAGTACGGTCACCAAAAACTGCTTGATCCAGTTCGTCTGAACTGTTTCCAGGGATATCAACATTCAATCATCCTTTGGTGACCAGAAACAAAAATAAAGAGGCACGTAACCGAAAGTGATTATTCAAAGGGCTGTCTCATCGTCTGACTTTCCTCACATTACCCTGTCAATGCTACTGAAATGGTACTTATCTGTGTGGCATACACAAGCAGATTTAACAGACCATACGACTATGTTATTATCTCGAAATGTCACATTCACTAAATCATTTAGAATAATTTACTCCTGGGGCAAATGGTAAGAAACATTGTAAACTTTGCGTATTGTACTCCGAATAACAAAGTGCCGGACATTACACAACTGTTAAGAAAAACTTCCATCATAACATAAAGAACAAGGTAATAATATCTTACGGTTCAGTTACTGATAGCAAGATACAGTGACCAAAATGTTCATTCTGGAAACTTCACTTCGGTTTAGAGTGTTTTATTTATGCTCTAATTAGTAGACTTTACTTATATTCTTCTCATGAAGTTATTCCGGCAACAGATACATTTTTCACATTGCTGACCTCGCAAACAGTATTCTTATATTTGTTGCCGAAATCCGCCTGGTGATTTTTTTCAATTCAATTGTTTCTTCTTTCTAGAACTTTCCGTTGCACGTCATAAAAAAGACAAAAATGCAAAATTCTATAGAACTTGAAGTTGGCAACTTTGATTATGCTACAATCCGCTGGTGGCTGAAATCATTTCACCTTGATCATCCCGATAATTTGGAAGTCCAAAAGTAGTCAAATTTTGTACGTGGCTTATTGTTAAACCGATGAAGATGGAATTCACCCGACCCATTTTTACACTGTCAAATAAAAGCCTATTCTACTAGAAACGTTATTTTTCTTCTGAATTGCCTACCTAATGTCTGTCTACGGGAAAGAAGCCAACAAATGAACATTCTCGGCTATTAATAAGATTTCTTGCAGTTTAACATCAAACTTACGGCGGATGGTAGCCTCCCCGATGTAAGTCCTTTGGCCCATATCAAACGAGTGGCACGAACTTCAAGATCATATGAGCGTATTTCATTAAATATCTATTTTATTTTCACCACGTTAAAAAATCACTAGCTGAAAACCGCAAAATTCCGCTGCTTTATCAAAAAGGAGAGGTGAGACATAGTGCAAACCCATCAAGCACTTGATCTTGTTATGGACATATTTTCTATTCCTCTTCTGAGTGACAACATGTTTTTTCTCAATATTTACGTAAAATACCATGTAGTGATACTATGTAGTGTGCAGAGAACGAACATATCCGACTTTGATAATGATGTTAACTGCACTGAGACTAAGATAATACCCCGAAGGCAATACTTGTATTACTAATAGTGTTTTTTACATACCACGGCAAACAAAGGTGGATAAAATCAAGTTCCATTAGTCTTCGGCCGATCAAAAGATATTGTTATTCGGACAACTGAGGTAGCAGAGTTGCAATTGCGAAAATATTCGAATCGCATCATATCCGCTCTTTGCTATCGATTTACTTTGCACGAGCTTCGCTGAGATTTTTCGGCTCAAAAATTGGTTAGCCGTAAGAGAGAAATTTCCGGAAAAATTCGTTTTAGTAACTCTGATATAGCAAACTATACCACGCCGCAATAAATCACGCTCAATATATTGTCGGTGGGGCCTTACCAAGGATACCCTGAACAACGTGAAATTAATCAAGCTCGAGAAGTAAAAGTTCTCCGCCTGTCAGACCAAAAGCTCCATGAAAACTGTCTGGCTGTAGAATGATGCACCAGGTCATATCTGATATGAGGCTGTACATCTTATATCCGTGGAAATGTTTATCCATTTGTCATAATTGTCTACAATAGTGAAACCGTTAGCACAGTCCAATGTTTAGAATTTTCAGTTATCTGCCCCATTTAAATAAAATCGAGAATCTATTCATGGAGTTCAGGGAAGAAGATCTTACAACTTTCCAATGCAGCCTGGATACTATTACCAGGATGCTACGCCGTGTTCAGGAGAGTGAATAATTTAAGAGCGCAATGTCCAGGAGATTCTGACAGCAGCTACAGTATATATATATATATATATATATATATATATTCCTGACCATACGTAGGATATTTCTGGTATGACATCTCAGCCAATGGAAGACTGCCAGATATGACGGTGATCAGCACCGAAATCCATCACGAAATCCAATTTATTACCATTTGTCATATTCATAATCAGTCATTAGTACCGTATATAATTAACACAACTGACCCTATACTGAACTTGTTAAAAGCCACTTAGTTTACCGACGTTTTGTCCTCAATGTCACTACAGATTTTTTCGGTAAATCATGCGATCAGGATGGAAAGTCTACAATCTTCAATTGTACATGCAGGGTTTTCAATCAAAAAAGGCGAGCCTACCGTTCAGTAAGAAACATCATTATAGAATGAACTGTGGACGTAAAACTTATAACTCTGCGGACAGCTAGACAAGAAGTGGACCATCAGTACCCGCTGGTCGTGTGATCACAATAAGCGATGTATGGGTCTGCCCACGAGAATGAACGCACAAGGGAAATGATAATTCGGTAAGAACCCGGGTGTTAATCTGGTACATACGCGTCTCAAGGGATGACCTTCCTATGTATGGCAATTCAGTTTGCTTTAATAATTTGATCGCTTCTGTATTTAACCGAAAAGAAACAGGCATATAGAGAACAATTTTGGTTCCACTCGATCTAGATATCCTTCGACATATTGCATTCTACGCCATCAGTAAAGTTCGTTTATTTTCCAGTTTTGTCGTATTTAGTTTCTCCGAAGCAATGAAGCTTCTGATCAGCTCACTTTTTGAAAAGTTATCAGTAGCTCATTTTATTTGCAATATAGCTTTCGCCATTTCTTATGACTAATGTGACCGGCAATTGTGGACACAAAAACCGGGAAAGCCATCGTCATTGAGTCTCCTTCAGTACACTGAAACCCTCGTTCATAGTTCAGAGTAACCAGCACGATTTTACCGTGAGCCATTTTTAACCATTCATAACCTGATATTACCTTCTGAATTTTTAAACGCTCCCCAGACTTTCATCCGAGATTACAATATGACCAAACATCGCCAAATGATCATAGGTATGGCATAGTTCTTGATATGAGAAGTCACGTAAGGTTGAAAGGAATATTCCGAGGAGTTTTTTATGGTTTGTGTTGTACACAGGAAACGGAATGTTGGAAATGTTGGCGTTTTATGTTTTCCTGATTATTGTTAGGTAGCATGAATGAGCAGATCGACCATAAGAGTGTACGAGAGGGAAATAATTCTCTGCGGATTATTTTGTTTCAAGAAACTGATGCCATTTTTCTTTCCCGGGTCGGTTAGCGTTAGTCTGACTGTCACGGGATTGAGCTTCGTCACCGTCGGCCAGCCTACCCCACTTAAGAGCCACTGAGCATTCATATCTCCCTTTTAAACGTTTTGTCGCTGTTTGAAGACAAATAAATAAATTAAAAACCGAATTCTGACGACGTATTACGGTTTTTATGAATCTAGTGGACGACAGTTGCAATCTCATTTGAATCGTATAGAGCTGGTAAAAACGGAGAATTCATTATTAGATCCACAAGAAGATTCTTACTGAGTCATTTTGTCGGTTAACTCAGCTGAACTTCAGAACCAGGACCCATGGTCCCATGTATGGATTTTTGATATGAGTGGCATGAGTACTTCGGCGACAACCGGCCGTGTGCTTCCTTGTGCCTCTCTTCCAGATACAAAGTCATAACGGAAGACACTTCAAAAATTCACTTAGATCCCTAATAAAAATTGCTGTGAAGAGCTTGCATTTGATCCCTCCAAGAATAAAAATCAAACCAATAAATTTTACTAGCCCAGTGTTTCCGGATACATTTTCTATCTGAAAATTACATTGCGGCTCGCCACTTTTGACTTGGATAACTTGAAATCTATAGCATGCTTGTGGTGATTCTCACCTGCTTCATTTTATGCACGTTTATTGGAGAAAAGACATTGCTCGATTGAAAAATTGTATTTGGCAGATTTTTTGCACCCACCGAAGTTTGCTTCTAAATATCCCTCCCGTGAAAAGAGAACCGAGCAAAAAATGAATATTCAAAGCAAACATTTATTTTTCTGTTTTCATTGTTGCCGATCCTGTTGTAGTTGCTTCTGTTGCCGATAGTATTGATTATGCAATTGAGAAGTCCAAAGCCGAATGTGTACGTATTCTAATCTAAAAAAGAAGCTCAATTGAAATGAAAATTAACGCACCAGCTGAGGTAGTTAGCAAAATATCACCTGTGTATCACAAATATACGAGAAAGCCGTGTATTTGCTTGTGTAGAAATTATAGAATGAAATTTCGACCGTTATTTCTGTTTCTGCCTACTTATTCGAATTAATGTTGAGCACAAAATACCACTGTTACTAACGATAAAACTCATGTTTGCATACTCAGTTTGACATTTGTTGAGATGTACGAGGCCTGTTTTGAACAGGGTAGTTTAGAGTGTTTAATTACCATTCAGAGGTCCAAGGTTCGAATCCCCACCATTACCGGTTTATTTGGTGGTAGACTGTAACCCACTGTTGTCCGGATCTTTACCACATCTGACTTGTTGGGACCTCACATGGTTCTCCGCTGCAAGTCTGAGTGCCTGGGTGTCAATTATCCCTAATATTGCAGTGGATCTTTGTGGCTATGTGGTATATACTTATTCCACTGCAATCGTGCGCAAGCGTATAATAAAAAAGACCAACTATATGCATGTATTCAGTTGCTTGCAATTTTACTGATCACCGGGTATATCCCAACGAATTAGTGGGGGCCTCTCTCCGCTGGAAATCAAATTGATAGTTTACGTGATTCATTGGCGAAAAATTTGAAACCATTGACGAAACCATGTGGCTCAGTTGATAGAGCACCTGTAACTTTCACTGACAAGTAACGAGGTGATACTTTTCACATCATTGAAATTTCGTAGTGAAACTTTGTACCGCCACTATCGGAAATGTTTTACAAGGCTAGAGCTTTTGTATCACATGCAAAGCAGTTGGGTGATAGCTGTACTCGAGTCAATTCCGAAAAGCTTGCTTTTTGGGCAAAAGAGCACCCCGTTACAGACCCATATAACCGTGTGGTAGTTCTGTAGTAGTACATTTTTCCCAAGTATTTGGACACTGCGTGGTATAATTCAGTTTGCACTTCCTTTATAAATGCGATGTGTTTGTTTACTAGGATAGAGAAGGAGCGAAGAATTCATCTTTGGTTCTTGTATCCATGGCTACCATTTCAGTTAGTCCGAATGTGTATTTACGCCGGTAAAGTTTATTCAAGTTGAATTAGTCAGCTTGCTATTCTGCTTCTGCTAAATGTCATACAGTTGGTAACTCCATTCCTAATTAATGTTCGACAAGCTAAAACGCAAGAACCATACTCCGCACTTCTGTCAAAGACATACAAAGTTGTCTGTCATTGACTATTTTGGATGCTAGGCTTTCAAGCAGCACAGTCAGCAATGGGACAATAAATAGCGGAAGGACGCTGCCCCCAAATTTGGCATACGTATGTGACTAATGCAGCTATTCCTCGGACTATGCACAAAGACTCCAGAATCGTTTGTGATAGCTCGCTGAAGTACTGGATTTGTTCCATATGGACAGTTTTACTGTGATATCTGGTAAACAAGTCCAAAACAGAAGAGACTCCCGTCTCTATTTATAGATTTTTCTGGCTACCTATGTTAACAATTACTCATCGGAAATTATCGAAGTTTTTTGTAATATATGAAAAAGAAAGCTGTAATAAAAGTCAGAGTTTGTTTGAAAAAGTGAGGTTTATTCTGAGAGATTCTGATGAGAAATTTAATGAAAACAGGTAAGGCTTCTATACTCTAGCTTAGTCCTCTGGATTAGTTAACATATTATGCCTCTTGCGACTCAGTATTTAAAAATGAAAATAAAAGTTCCTTAAAAGAGTAAATTTGACAGAAACAAGGTAAATGAGACAAGCGCAGTATTATTTCCGCGATCAATCCCGCTGTATCCCATCTAGTTCTCAGTACCCGTTGAAGAGTACCAATGACCCCAAGTTTGTGTGGACTTTACCGACAGTTGTACGATCCTCTAGCACAATGACTAAGACGGAGCCATACTGACATGGTTATTTTGGTTTGCCGTTTGCGGATGCTTATCCACTCCGCAATCTTTTAGATATGGAGACTGTTGTTTGTACTGATCATGCACAATGGTCGATTACGGTCAGCTTGTTGGTTTGTTGCTAAGAGGTGTTTTACTGCTAACAGTGTAGGTTTCTTAAGCGTCTTCACGGCCCTCACGCTGGACACGACTCAAGGCATATTCAAACAAGTGTTCACGAAACTACCTCTCTGTATTTCCAGAGTGGGCATTTCCACGCCCAAATTGGTAAAACAATACTATTCTTACTTCCTTTTTATTTATTATACAACAATGTATACTAATTCAGGAAGGGAGTCGCTGTCAACGAGAGACCTCCATTTGGGAAAGCCGCCCATGGAGAGGGAAATCGAACCACCCGGGTGGTCGTTCAGTGCAAAGTCGGTGACGATAACCTTTTGACCAGCACCCGTCATTTCACTTGGTAAATGAGTAATAAAGGCACGACAGTCTAAGGTAGCGACAAAATTCTTTTGGTTATCAGCTTAAATAACCGAGGTACATAGAACTCCACCTAGATTTTTTGTCTTCTTTGAAAGCTTAAGACTGACCACAACTATTGTGACATACATGATCGGTATTCTTAGCAAGGCCTGAGTTCTAGTAGCAAGTATCCTTCAGATTTGTATTATTTTCAAGTGATTACATTTGAATGTTCTGAATAATAAGTAGTTCGAATATTGCCTGCAATTCTTTGGTTATGCTTCCACTACAGAAATTAATTTCGAATGAGTACATAAGCTTTCCTTGAAAATAAAACGTAGATTTTCTCAACCGGCTTGAGAGTATTATATTGGTTACCTAAGCGTTGAAGTAGGTTTTATCGTTCACTCATTTATTACAGCCTTCACCGGTCCACGTAGCTGATCATTTCTAACAGTGTGAGATACTCTTTAGGAACATAATTCCCTCCCGTTCAGTGTACTACGAACGACTGTACTGGTTTCGTGACTGTTTTACTTTTTCCTCCTATATATTTCTCTAACACGGAAACATTAGCAGTTTCATGGTTCATAGGTACAGTCCTCCGGCATACTAAATCAGTAGCCACAGCTCTTATATTTCGAGTGAGGGGCTGTTCGCATTCCAGTAGAGTATGCATGGTAGTAGGCAGGGAGAAAACTGAGCCGTCCTACTTTCAGAACAGTAAGAGAGTAGTTTTTGATAAAGGGTATTTCCACGATCAGAAGTCCACAAACGTAGGGCTGGCTACTTGCATCGTTTTACAGTGAAAAATTAGTGTTTCTCATGTTCCTTCAAAGTTTAGCCCCCTTCATTTGAAGCCGGTTTGCTTTGGTCCCTGAATTCTATGACCCGGTCCTAGACCAGACGATTGGGTCGTTGGTCTGCGCTGAATTTTGCACATTGTTTTGTCTGATCTGAGCCGCCAACCTTTCAACACAACTCGCTGATTGTCTGGTTGTCCATGAGCGCTGACCTTACACGACCGAGCACTGTACGCTAAAAGCCTGTTCGCAACGGCTAGACAGAATACTACTACTCCTACTTGTCTGGTTTCATCGGACTTTGTCGGTCTGTTCTACCGGCCACGGCCCTTGACCTGCCAAGCAGTGTCTTTGTCGTTAGATAGAACCGACCCGACGGATAACAGTCACAACTCCAGATAGATAGGCTATCCACTAAACAAAGGAATAGCCCATGAGCCAGACTATCATTCCCGTTCCTCCAAGTCAAATGATGATCTTCACTCATCCGTATATAAGGTCTCCGTTTCTGCCAAAGACATTTGAGGTGAAAATATAGTTTTGGACCGAAGGTGGGATACTTTTCTAATAGCACAGTGATGGATGGCATAGTTCAATCCCTAGATCATTTGGTTTTTGTCTTTTCTCCGGGAGATAAAAATATGCATCCTGTTTTTACAGTGTAATGATGATTATGCGTCGGCGAAAATGAACTTGTATATCATTATCAACTACAACGTTGCTGAGATAGATGTAGGATGCTAGATGTGCTCTTCCTTTTAGAACGGTTAGATCATTTACCAAAAAGTGAATAGGTATATTTAAGAGAGTGACCTAGAAGCTCCGCGGTACGCTAAAATAAACAGGTGACTATCAGTGAAGTACCGTAATTCGATATAGAGGATAGTTTTGTTTTCGCCAACTTCTGAGCAGAATGATGTGGTTATACAGTATTACTTGTTGACAGTTGGGACAGTGTCGCCGCTGGGAAAAGTGTATTTCTGTAAAAGTAAGATCATTGGCCATGGCAATATAGTTCATTTAGATACTCCCATGAATCAAAATTCTGCTGATGACTAAATGGACCAGTGGTTTCGATGGTTTTCCGTGTCATGCTCATGCACGAATGAACCAAAAACAGCATTTCCCTGAAGAAAAACACGAACCAAATTGCCACCGTCGAAGAACTGCCATTCTTGTCACCAAAACTTGGAGGATAGAATTGTGTAGGTCTTAGAAGAACTCTGACGGAAAATAAGTTCGTGCCACCAGTTTCATCTGGCATTTACCGCAATTCTTCAAACAATCTAGTAGCTATTATTTAACTCATTTTAAAGATCTCTTGTCCATGTATTGACATATTATGGTGCTTTTTGGAGTGCTTCAAAGTCAGTCGTTTCATGGTATCAGTGGTATTTCCCTCCAGAACACCTTTTTCCACACTCACGCTTAATAATTTACTACCCAATTACATTTATCTCGTATATTCACTCATCTCTGGAGAGCTTGAATTTGTTCACTTGGATATATTGCTGCTCTAATCTACCTCCTAAACCGATTACCTTTATTTTTTGATTGGAAAGGTGCAATGTTAAGTCACTTACCAACCAACTCTCTTGCGGTTTTTCTCCATAGCATAGTAGTCATAAGAGCAGTGGCATCACTGATTAGTTTAGCAGATCAATAGTCTTAGATACAGTTACTTTTGCTTGTAAACATCTATCGTTCACTTTTGTTTCTTCGGTTGTGCGCACTCGGGAGACACTGGGAGCAACGGAGAGTATCGCAAAGAACTGAGTAGCGTGAGGTCAATTAAAAGATCACGGGCGTTCAAGTTAAACACCTTTTTTCATCCCACTTTTTTTTACGAGATTTCTTTTGCTGCTGAGAAATCAAACTATCATTTCGAGATTTGAGTTACTTCGTGAAGCACGGCGAATCTCTGGCGCGCTTTATCAGCGGCTAGGGTGGAGGTAAGCGACGAGTCGCGATTCATACGGTCCCTTGATGAGAACTTTGGGACACTTTCCACTAAAGCTTTCTTCTTAGAGTGATACCATAGAACCCAAAAAAGGAACTTCTTTGGGGTAATTGCCTCTGTTTTCCTCTCTTGGAGATGATATTTTTCGCGCTGATGGTGTACATCATTCTTTGGGGCTGGACTGGCTACACACTCATGTAGTTTGTTCGCACATCTCCGCAAAATGTGAAGTTAAACTGGAAATTGGTTGGTGGCCGTAACGATAACTCCTCAATGGGAAAGTTTCACAGGTGATATAAAACATCTGTGACTAGCTATATAAACTCAAGTGAGTGAAGTTATTTGTGATTTGATTTAAAACGTTTTTGATTACCTTTCGAAGGGCCAATGGTGCGAACTAAAGATTTTTACATCCTCGACTTGAATCACAAAATCTCCGGTTTCCTTCTCTCTTATTGCTGATATAATAAGTTCTTGAGAAGAATTAACGTTTGGTCTACGGTAAATAAAGGAAATCAAACAGGAGAGAATAGACGCGATGACAAGTTGATGGTTTCAAACTGAATTATATTGCGCTGACTAGGTGAACTTTGATATCACAAGATTCCGAGATAAATTTCATTTGTACTGCATCTGAGTGGACTTTTTAAGCGAAAGAGATATATTCCCAGTTTGACATCACACAAATGACCGCCATCTTCATTGTAGAATGTTATGCTACTTATGCGTAACTAATGCAATGGAAAGTAACACATCATTATTGCTACTAATACCAACTCATACCATTATATTTTGTAGTTCTCTTGATAGACCAGAGTGAAACGTCATTATTTGTAGGCGACCAGATGCTACGGTTTTGAGGCTAAGAAATACCTTGACTAGTCTTGAAGCAATCCTGGTAAGCAACAGAAGAGTGTGTAGTGAATACAGATCGAGTCTTCGATCTGAGTAGTACTGTATGGTACCTAGATGACAGGAAAAAATCTCCCGGAAGCATAAGAACGGTTTCGCGATTGTTGTTGTTACTTATTAGGTATGCTCCACGGGTACTCTTTTTCCCATGCACTCTCCATACGACTCAAATTGGATTGCAGCTGGAAATCGATTGTGAAGCCATTGAGTATACGGATGATTGGGCAGAAGAGTACCGGGTAAACATTCCTGATGAGCGGCGACAACTGCGAAACCAGTTTTGTGCTTCTGGAGGAATTTTGTCCGGTCTTTCAGACACATAGCCAATCTACTCATATCGAAAATCCATACTTGGAACCACGTGTCCTCGTTCTGAGGGTTAGCTGTGTTAACCGAAGAAGTAACTTTAGAAGAATCTTCTCGTAATTCGAAACATGAACTCTTCGTCTATGCACTCATTTTGTGATTCAAATGATAGTACAGCAGTATAGTATTAGAATTTCTCTTGATTCAACCAATTTTTTAAGCAGACTTTCGTGAAAGTCTTGATCTGCAATTAAGTTACATGGCATAGATTTGTAGGAAAAATAGTTTTGTTTTGCGCACTCTTCCGAATATATCTTCTTATAGCGACAGGAAAATTAATCAACGTCGACTGAACTCATACTCAGACAACATTTTTTCAATTAAATCCTTTATGCAGGTTTATGAAGCATATATGTAATCATCTGAAGTTGCACTATTCCTTACCTGACGAGCACTATGAACCTTTTGTCTGTGAGCTTCTATCTTTCATAATCATGAATGTAGTTTTTATAGGCACACAGATAAATATATATACACACACACACACACACACACACTTACACACACACTCACATGCAGACAGAAGGTCGCACTCTTGCAGAACGTCGGTGGCGCTGCAATTTTATAAATTGTCTTTTAGAAATAATATCCTAATAGTTTCGCTACAGACTGCTGAGGATTAAGAGGCAGATAGTCCCATTAGACTATTAATAATTCCTGTTTAATCATGAAATTAACTTCTGTATCTTTTCGTCGCAATTCTTCATTCATAACTTCGCAAAAAATCAAACAGTTCCAACTTACCGCCTTGTTTCTTCGACTAATATATTGTTTTCCTTTTCTAACTCAAGCGCGTTGTATTGGTAAACTTGTTTAGTTTTAAAAAAAGTTGCCTTTCTCATACATGTATTAATCAACGAACACAATGAATTGCAGTTATCTTCGTTATCTATTCCATTCACCGTTTTGCCAGTCGACTCTGCCAGGCAGCCATCGAAGGTTCAAAAACAACTCAACCAAAGAAACTTGTTGAAGAATAACAAGATCGTATTGATAGTTTTTCTTCTAAATAGAATGGCTTTTCGAATTGATTAAAATAAATATAGCGAAAGCTGATATATGCGATTGGTATTTTTCATGTAATTATGAACTTACACAACATCCCCGTTTTATGGCACCTTAGAGTTCCGTTATTCGTCCTAACTGAATCATCCGAATGTGATTTTACTTCCGTGCTAAAAATATTCTCTAAAAAATCGCTGAAGCTGTCTGAATGAAAGGTGTAGTATTAACTCAATTAAACAAGTTTACCTGTATTTCCGTTTTCTCGAACCTTGGGTTTTCACCCCAAGTCACCAAGACATCGGAACGCATTGAGCCATTGTTTCATTTTCAGTCTGCTGTGTAAATAAACTGTTGGGTAAACGTAATGACACAGGCAAATCAAAGGGACCTAACACCTTGTTAGGATTCGTAACTAACGATTAGTTACCGCCATAACATGCGATAAAAGGAACATACCCAACCGAACTGTCAAGCCTAATCGTGTATCATAACAGTGTGACTCGTAGTGGAGGACCATGCGCGTGACTCCGTGAGGTTTGTTGTTGTAAACATCCAGATAACAGCGCACAGCTCTCTACTACCAACGTCACCGGTGGAGTCTGGCTTCGGACCTCGTGCCTCAGAGATGCCGGAAACTTGAACTACTCAACCAATAGTGAACAGTTGATGTTTCTTATACAATGGGATATTTCCATCCAAAATAATTTATAAAAGACGGAATAACTGAAGGAAATTCCACTGCGTAGTTGACAGCTAACACATTATAGGCGTTAATAATGGTATAGTAACGAGCCATAAACTGACGATTCCTTATGTATGCGTATACACATAATGCTGTAAACATGTAAAAAAATAAGTTTTACAGTGGTAACGGAGCCAGTGGTAACAATACTAGTAATGGTAGTACCAGTAACAGCAATAGTCATAATATCAATAGTGGTAATAGCAACAGTAATGATAGTAATAGTAGTGATATTTTTATTCATTCATTCGTTATCTGTGACATATATGTTGACACTTGCTGCTCTCTGGCTTATAGGGTAGAGACGAAGAATGAAATTTTCGAACAATCAGTAGATGAGTTTACGAGCATAGGAAGTGATCTCACCGCTTTTGTGAACGATAAACGGACTGTTTCCAACACTTAAGGTAGACTCGGAAGCAATGGAAAAAATTGGTTACCTATGGAAAAGTTCAACAAACCTAAAGCAATCTGCTACGTTTATTGCTTCATTCTGACAATGAAATGTGATAACAGTTTGTGATCTGTTTGATTTTTCCTCAAAAGTTTTCACTGATGTTAGTTGAGTGCATCACCGGAAAAATGGATCACTAAAACAGATTGATTTCGAGGAGCTACACGACTGACGCTTGTTCGGAGCGTACTGCACTGCTTAAGAGAAATGTTACCGTGTTTGATACCGCCAGTTAAGAGCTCTGCATCGATTCTTCGGTGATATAATAAAATATCCACACTTTTCTGTCAAATTCTGCTGTGCTTGGCACCGCCTAAAATTTCCCAAAGTGGATCCCAATCACCCATCACCGATTTGTCTCTGCATGCATTTGGATTGTAGCTTCGGACCAAGTAGGTTCTACTTGTTCTTTTTCCGGGCTACTCTGATATAAATGACTGGCCAACACAAATATTCTAGAAACTCATAACATCGTCTGTTGTCTCCTGGTCTCCTTATTAAAAGAGATCTTCTGTAATTTCCCCATTTTGTCCAGAATTAAGGCCTAAAGTAAAATTTTATTGTTTAATAACATAGCTTAGTTGAAATCATTTGTAGGTTGTCGACTTTTTCGTCGCCACGGGTAACCTTTTTCAAGACTGGTTTTACAAGGTTGCAAGGTTACCCGTGGTGAGCGAACCGTCGACAGCCTACCAATGATTTCGACTACGTTATGTTATTAAACAATAAAATTTTACCATAACATTTCAGATGGTGCTTCGATTTTTCGATATACTCCGAACCGATCTCGGCTCTGAAACATTAAAGGATTAAAGGCCTCCGACATTTTAAGCTGAATGTTCAAGATTGTAAAATTTGAATTATTTGTCTGTGGAATTTCACTGGACATTTTTTTTCAAGATAGTTGTAGTCTTCGGTCTTGTTGGGTCTGGAATCCAAACGCCTAAATCCAGCCAGTCGTAGATGCAAAGACAAAGTCCACACTATGTGGTCTCAACTCATATTGAAAAGAGTCTGAGTGGAATTAATGAGTAGTATGAACACCCACGGCGGCCGTAAATAACTATTTTATATTTGGTGCTCAAAGAAAATGGGTAAAAAAGAAAAATTTCGTAACTATCCGTTTTATGACATGAGTTTTACTTATAAAAAACTCAGCTCATCGATGCTTAAAATAATCATATGAAACTGTGTCCCCCTTCGGAATAGTGAAGCTTCAAGCTCAATATGTCACCAACCAATACAGGTTTACAACGAAATGATTGAGTTGTACTCAGGCCCTTACAGAGAAATCATCCATCACAGGAGTCGATGGCTGTGCTGGAAACGGGCTGCTACCTATCAATACCAGTGATGAAAGGGTGCTATGTCAGTGGTGTAGATGTTCAGCAAACCGTTTAGAGCCAGCTCGGATAGCCTTGTGGTTAAGGTGCTCGACTGACAACCCTTTATCCCGGGTTCGATTCAAGTGGGGGCTCGGTGGATGTGCTTTGCTGATGATTCCCAACAAGGATGAAACAGCTGTACACTGCTGCCTTGGTTCCGAATGGTGAGCTGAGCGTGGAAACTGCATGATGGGTCATATTATAGGTCGAACTATCTTATCAGGCAGTACAATTGAGATACTAGAACATCGCCACCGTCAAATGATACAAAGACTACGAATTAAAAAGAACACTAGTGCCTAGGTGTTATATTTCGATGATATTCAGCATTTTATCCATTGCTTTTGTACTGAACGCAAAGTTACGGACTGCAAATCCGCTTTAATAAAGTTTTTTGATAATTCAGTCAATACATTCCCATAGGTATCGACTTACTACTGGCTATAAAATTCCTCCGCGGATATATAGAATGACTTATTTCTTCATAGGCAGTGGCATGTTGAATGTCTCACCTTTAACTACTGCTTGGTAATAGAAAATAAAAAGTTTGATGTTTTACAGGTGTTTCCAAACAAGTGATAATGAGGTATTTTCTTGTTCCTAGAAGCCTTTTCATTTTTGCTGCCATAATTTTCGTACGAAAAAATGCTATCAGAGTTACCGATGGGTTGCATATATTGCTCACGAAAAAAAACACCGAATTAAAAAATGTTTATGTGATCTCCTCATGTCGTGGATAAGTATGAGCTTCAGGAGAACAGCCGATCCAATTTCATGTAGTCTATTATATTTTAGTGACATTTCACGTAAACTCCACAGAGCAGTTTTGATAGCTGAGCAAAATTACATTCTGTTGGGCGTTTTCGTTCTAAGTTTCATAAATGTGTATGATTTATTGAAGAACTTTCCTGTGCTATGACGTCTTATTGTCTGATTTTTTCACGTCCTTTGTGCTAAAATTTAGACGGGGTACTAGCTTGTCTTGTTGGAACAGAAAGAGGATGTTGTGAAAGAAATGTGTCAAGGGTAATTTGGAAATTTATACGGTTTGCCACGTTTATTCGCAACGGGTAGTTTAAGAAATGCTCGTCGACTCATCAACTTCCAAAGAAAGGACCTAATCATCAAACTGTCGGCACACGGTTTATGCTACTCTGATCGCTGATTGTTCACAGATGAAAATTAGCATTTTCCCCTTTGCTGCATCCAGTTGATTGGCTGTAGAATAATAATTATTCGCCATATGTGTCCGTATCCAGTAAAGCACAATATAGCATTAGTACCTACATCTCAGAGTTATTTCGTATCGGCTACGCGATGCCTTTTTTCGTTACAGGAGTGACAGGATTTATCCGACTCCTTCGAGAAAATGCAGTAAACAATCGAAGGATCACATGAAACTGACCTTCACGTGATGATCCTTATTTTTCACGTGGATAGATTTCTTCCTGGTACATCCACGTCTTATTGCTGAGTATAGTGTTCTGTTTAAAAACAAGTCAAAAATAGGCTATTCCTAAGAGGAAATTGTGGTATTTGCGTTGGCAACTTGATTCAGGGCGTCTAATTCAGTTAGCTTTTACCAGCGACTGTCAGGGATCACGTGAATGTTGTTGTTGTGTATGCAAAGACAAGATCAGGAGATGCTTTGTGTGCCCCTAGATGTGGATATTCAAAGTTTACCGAACCTAATAACATTCTAGTGGTGAAAAAACGACAAAATCATTGATAAAAGTATTGAGCAGTGACGAAGTTCCGGTCCAAGCATTCTTTAAGGAGCGACATTACTGTTTCGGGTTTGTTTAAAAACCTTGCCAGGTGCGGAATGGTCGGGCATTCGTTAGTTCGGGCGCTCCCATGGAGGGGCTCATAACCGAGAGGTGTAGCAGTTATGTAAATACGTTAAATTAGCTGTTTGTGAATGAGATAAGTAGAATTCGTGAATATTTTTGAGGAGTGCTTTTAGCAGATCTTACTATTTTGGGAAATATTTCATTGGAAAGTACTTTTTCACTTCCTTTTTCATTTATTATACAAGTGTACAGTAATTCAAGAAGGAGGCCGTGGCTATTGGTGAATTAAGTGATTTGTTGTCTGGATACTTCACTACAAGAGGATAAGTACTAAAGAGATGTACAAAATACTTTGAAGTCTTTTGATATCATATCTGGGAAAAGACGGGACAGCCGCAGAATCAGTGGGGTGGAACCAGTGGGAAAACATCTGATGAGGTGTGTCGGTGCGGAGTGGAATTTGAGAAACGATGCATAAGAGAATAAACTTCTGTTTTTTGTAAGAATGTGGCTTACGTGCTATGATCAGGTAAGGTTTGTGTCCTATGTCAAACCAAGCTGCTTCACTGAACTTAGCGATTCACTTGTTTCCCCTTTTGTTGATACTGGAATGCAACAGTTAATAAATTTATTGTTATATCCATCTCTTATCAAAGATATTGGAATATTACCACATCTGAGGGGATTAATAGTCAAACTGTGTAACGGACGATTCAGAAAGTTCCCCCATGTCATTTTTGAGGTCGGAAAAAAGGAGTTACGTAAGTGGATTGAGCAGAGATTGAGATCATCTGCGTATTTGATAAGAAGACTGTCGTCACAGGTAGGGATGGAGGATACGTAGGCTGAAAATAGAAACAGTGATAGCATGATATCCTGAGAGACACCAAGGGTGGAAGTGACAAATAAGGAGCTGGTGCCATTATAGTAGGTGAACTGTTGACGGTTTTGAGGATAATCACTCCACCGAGAAATAGGGATAGGCTCGACACAATTAAAACCTTTACGGTAGTCAAAAAAGCATACTGTCACTTCAGTATTCTTCTTATTGGGTGACGGAAGAATGTCGGATTGATAAGACCATCAAGGGTGAACCTTGAGGATCGATGAACTAACTTATGGGTGTTAGAGACATTTAAGGAATACTGCACATGTGAGTGAAGTAACTTCCCAAAAGCCTAGAGGTCGACATCTGAACAAGTTTACCTTGGCTATTCGGGTCAGCCCGGACGGGAGCGGGGTGGCGCAGTCGCAACACTCACGCCTACGAGGTGGAAGGGCCCAGGGTTCAAACCCTGGGTGTGGCAGAGGATATGCACCACTGATGAGCTCTAACGTGAGCAAAACTCTAGTCTTGTGCTTCCGAATGCAGGTTGGTCGGGTGACCTGAGGTTTGTGCGTGAAAGGCGGAGTCTGAAGGAGAGTCAGCTAATCAAACATCAAAATTTCCTCCCTCTAAATTCTCAGATAGCGGTAAATTAACCTTTACCAATGAGACTGAAGTCCTTTGAGAATTTGATCAACATGACGCTCTTTTTTCCTTTATAAACGATAAGTTGCATCTGTTGAATCAAGGAGGTACTTCTTTCCGTGAATCATCATAAAAGAGGCACCACTGGAACTCAGTATGTTTTTTTGATGGCTAGTTGTAGCCAACTAGTCGACATGAGGTAAAATTCGGGAAGCGATAAAGAGACAGAAGGCGAACTTTTGTGTAGAACCGCAAGCAGATTTTTCACTATCTAGATAAAGAACACTTTAAATGAATCCATACAATACGTCGACAATCGTGAAAACCATTTTTGTATCGATACGGAAGAACGGCTACAATGGTCTTGAGTTACTTCGGAGCATCGTCATTTTCTATTTAATGTAGGTCTGACAAATGGCTTCAGTTTTTCTGCTTCGCGGTCATGTAAGAAATTGAATGTCCTTCTCTTACGATGAGCAGAATCAAAAGAAGCTTGCATTGACTGTAAATAAATTGAACTCCCTTAGTTTTAAGCACGTTTATTGAACTCATAATCATATCATCCATATAACCGTAGAATTACTTGAGTATCCTCTCACGTTTATTATGTAATGAGTAACTCTTGTGTCGTTCATGGTTTTAAGGACCAGGTAGTGGTAGTTTCGTTCTGATAATTATTTGCCCATAAGTTACTGGTTTATTCAAATAAGTCAAAACATTTGTTAATTGTTAACTTCTTGTTTAATTTATATTTACAAGTGGAAACTATTTACACATGTCTGGATTTTGTGACGGACTTTCACTTGATTATGTAGTGGTGAAGCTCGTAAAACTTAAACACACTGGGCAGGATAAATGTTCACGAAGCTTCTATATCCGACTCCATTTGACCCTCGGCGAACTGCAGTTGTCTGTTTACTACTTACTGTCGGAGGCGAATAACGCTAGTGAATATCCGCTGGTGTACAGTTACTATTCTCATGATACACAAAGGTTGTTTTGGGTTCAATCATTGTATTATCCTAGTCAGTCACTTCCCAGTGGAGAGAAGAGAACACGGTTGGACTAGGTTCACCGGACGTTAAGACATGGTTGTAAAACTAACTGTTTGCACGAGAAGATTGAATCCTGTGGATAGTGGAATTCGCAGCTGCATTTTTCACATCCAGATATCCATACCGCGAGACTTCCAGATTATTGGTAATTACCATTGGGTTTTATCCCAGTAATATATCCTCTCAACTACAGGGATACATTGGTCAGGGATGTCAGATGTCCGCGAGAAAATATCAAATCAGTGTTTGCCTCTAGGCTCTGTGGAGACCATATGAATTTTCAAGGGCTAAATATACAATGCCGTATGATCTGGGGAAATCCACGAGAGTGCTGGTTTTACGTGATTCAAAATACTATCACGACTGAGTTTTGATAACTTCTAGCGTGTTGCCCAGTGGCTCAAATGAATCTGTCGACAATCTCAGCATGTATCTGCGTATACAGGTGACTAGCTGAAGTCAAAAAAAAATGTTAGGGAAAGTTATGCAAGACAAGCAACGCTGAACTGATTCATTCGAACCACTGATATGAGATCACTTCCGCCTTGCTCTTGTTGAGGCTTTACGTACCCATTCTGTGGACATCTACTTATTAGAGGTGATTGACCTAATACTGGTAAACGGATTTGGTTGGCCGTGGCCATAGATGTGTTTACTTATGTAAGCTATGCGTAGCCTGCGCAGATAAAATCTTTCTCCGGGCCAGATAAACAACCCATTCCAAAAGAATGACGAATTTATTCGAGGACTTCTGCATTCCTTACTCACCTCGTCCAAATTACCCGTGGCTAGAAAGAAACTGTCCACACAGAGAGTGTTGATGAACCGTGGCAGTTGGCGATTCTGTTTCCACTTATCTTTTTGGATTAGACTGAATATACATACAATGCCCCGTCAATCCGTTCAACATTTGTGGAGGTCAGCCTTTGTTTACCATATAGTTTTTGCCAGTCCCATTGCAGATGATGCACTAAGCTTACTTTTTTTCTCTCACCCAACCGTGAACCTGGCGGCAGTCAGTAAAATATACTCTAACCTCTAGATTTACGCAGCTCATGGTCTTGATAGATGGGCTTTACCTAAAAAGCTAATCATGACTTCATTCGTGCGACATTAAATTACGTACTCTTCCTTTTATTATTTCATACGACACGGTAAAACACTTCTAACTGATCCTGACTCTAGCGATTTCCGTCGAAACTAACCAGACGCAAATTCAGACGCATCAGTTGTCCATAGTCGTGCTAACAGCAAGTTTATTGCATCACTGTCATTTTGAAATTGGCCTTGTACATTGCGCTCATGCATGAGAGTGTAAAATTTTGAGTTAAAAACAAAGCTCCGACAGTGGCAATTTTTCCAGGAATCTGTCCTTTCAATCCTGAGCATAGCGGAGGGAGTTTACCCATTATCAGACGGGTTCACCTGGTTGCCATGGGAAACCAAGGAAACGATGATTCTGAAATCTGGCTTGGAGTCTGACATGAAACCACAGCAGGTCTGCATTAGCAACGATCGAAGGACAAAAGACGAATGGTCACATTCCCCCAGTGTTTCAGATGGTGGAGAGGTCCGAATGTATTGACCCCAACGTTCTGTTCAGATAACTGTCCGTGGCGGGCTTATCCACCTTTTCAACGCCAAACATTTTGGGTCATTTGTTCAGCCATTTAACTTGACAAGAGCAATGTTGAGAGAACAAAACTAACAGTTTGAGACCAGTTTGCACCCATTTCCACTTCATATTTGCAGAGATCTTTGCGAAACCGACCCTTGTTTTTCGGCAATTAAGGACACTCGATTCCCTGAATCTAAGTTATTCGAGGCCTCCGTTTTCTTGGGTTTTTGTCTAAATACTTTACAAAATAATTCTTGATTGACGGTGGTCCAGCGGTCATCATAGAAACTTTAGGACCCTTCTATCCGCAGTCAGTATTCTGACCTCGCTCCCCTCCCCCGGTCACATTTCCCGGTTGGCAGCATCTGATTGACCGCGACTCCCTTCCTGAAACATCATTAGAGAAAGTAAATTGTGAAAGATATAGATAGAAGATCCTAACTATTGATCAACTTTCGATCAGAAATAACTGCCATCCGGATTTCCTTACAGTCCTGCTAAACTGCGAGGCTTATATAGTTGTAACTTTTTCATTACGAGCCAAAATAAGTTTCATAAGGCTAAGGTTATTCCTCACAATATCTGAATCATTCTATTAGCAAAAAAAAACATACAAATTTGGCTTCATTGTACAAGTATAGAAGGCACAAGTTTTGGAAGTGGGCGTTTGTGAAGCTCCAATAACAACACAGTTCTCTTACACCTAACACTCAGGTCACAAGCCTCCTTGCCGTATATCAGTAAGTGTGATGTACACATTGATATAGAAGTGTAGATGATAAATCATAGTCATACTATTAATACAGGATTAACTAATGGGGAGACAGTATCTTGTTGGAAATGTGTCAATTTCTGATAGTCAAGTGTGTTTTTATATATATGTATATATCATACGCAGATGGGGAGGAGAAATGAACGAACTGGGAAATTAAGCTATTTGTTTTCGTTTTATGGGTTGTTGGCGTTGCTGGTTTTGGTGTTACTGCTTCGAGTTATCCTCTGTGCTCAATCGTCAAGTACTGGTCATCACCGCATAATGTGTCTTTGGCTGCGTGCATGGGGACCCAAGAGTGGTAGTTTGCGGGTTTTCCGGTTGAGAAGGTTGCGTGCACAAATCAAACGAAGTGAGGTAATCCAATGTGGCTAGGTAACAGAAACGATATTGTTCGTCCGTTTGGACTAGACCGACGCGTTGTTGACGAAGAAGTTTGACTGTGGCGTACATGTCCACGACCGATTCTTGTCGAAGGCGTTCAAACACATTGGACAGAGCGATAAAAACACCGGTGCGTCCAGTTCCAGAGCTTTAAATGGCCAAATTAGTAATAACTGCTTAGCATATGGAAGAACTGGTTTTAGGTGATTGCATAACAATACAGTAGGCTAAAAGTAACGTGCACAAGCCTAATGGTTGTGTGAAATTTTCAGGCTTCTCACAATTTCTTCCAATATTACAATACGGAAAGTCTGACAGCGGATGTAAACTACTCAAGGATTACTGGCATACCTAATTATCAAACTGAAAATAGGCATGGTAAAAGGATCAAAAAACCATCACAAATAAGAAATTTGTATGGATCATCATTCCTGCTCTTGCGGCAGGTACTTTACTAATCCACACGTTTCCACATGTAAAAATGACTGATGAGACCTCTGTCGGGCTTTTGCTCGAGGGTACATCTTCAGTCTTTAAATAACTGAACGCAATCAGCTGGGTAGTCATGTTACCTGGATCACGGTGACTCTTTGGAAAAAGACTGAAGAGTGTCTGTGTGTTCCAGAATCAGATCTAAAGATGCATTTGCACTGACTACTACATCATAGATGGCACCTTGTGCTCAATGCGCAATGTCCTAAATTACGTTAAAAATCTGGGTTACTGTCTATTTGATTTGACCGCTTGTGGTTTAGCTTATTGGGGCCCAGTTGCAGCAGCAAGCGGCGGTTTCCTGGAGCCTTAACTGAAATTCGAGTGTAAACTATCGACCGAAACCTGTAAGGATAACTCAAAGACATAGGAGAACCCCTAATTTAAAGACCTTCCGAAAGCGAAAGCAAAATTGAACGAATGGTGTTTGGAAATATCACAACAGACTAGACAGAAAAACGATTTGACTCAAAGTACCAAGACGATGTGGAATCATTTGCTGACAATAGCAGAATCCTATCAGTTAACTTCTGGCTAAACAAATTCTTGAAGATGGAATTTCCTCGAACAGATAGTAATCGCTGCTACGTTGTTTTCAGCGAAATTCGCTAAAGCACTATCATTTCCTTCACCAATTCTACGATATTTAGCCATATTTTCAGGCCACCTAAAAGAAATCAGGTTTCTGACATAATGAATGTATTACCAGATACGTCTGTGTGTCAGTTTGAAAATTAATTATCTTCCACATGCCTGAAAGTTGGCACAATTTCGATATGGATCAGAAAGCAGCAAGTTTCTTAAGGGTTTTTCGAATTGTAGCATTTTTTAAAAGATATTCTCACTACTTGCACTACCATGGATAACAAGTGCGGTATCGTCCGTGGCTTATCTAATAATTGGTTCGAGAAAATCACTCCACGAGTAATCTGATTCAAACTGACCACCGGTCAAACATGCTTATTCATGTAAGGGTGGCCATGGAATTCAAAAGACCGTATTCAAAAGACCAAGTTTATCATCAATTTAGAAGTGAAAGTGGAAAGGTCAAAAGATCCAGTAATCGCACATTTCCGTTTCAATCAGAGGAGACCAAGTTCATATCCCAGACGGATGATTCGTATCGATATTGACGTGAGTGAGGGTGTCACCAAAACCGGTGATTGCCGTTTGAGATCGTACCACTGTTCATGCGGCCAGCTATGAGCATCAACACTGAAAGCTACGGCGCATTGAAGTTTGGCTTGTTTTACACTCTTCAAAGAAAGAGAGAATCATAAAAGTGTTGTCATTTTACTATACTTCCTAAATAGACCAACCTTCTTGGATACCTGGAATGAAATCCATAGGAAACCCAAAGAGTTATTTTTGTTAAAGAATCTTTTCTCAAGGTGGGTTGAAAGAAAACATAAGAAACATGTTTCTGGCAGTCATCATGAAGGGAGCTGGTGAAGTTCACATGGGTTTCTTCTTTATAGTATTTTCAGAACTTCTACCATAACCTAACTTTCGGTAGCCAACTGATTGTTGTACCTTTTCCGATAAAATTTTTATCTCAGTTGTACGGTTTTGTGGTTATTGCATAAATATCCTGTTCGTGACATTTAACTGTCTTTTTTGGAAGAACCGAATTTAGTTACTATTGCATCATTTACTTAGTTAATACTATTTTCATATGTAATACCGGTTAAGAATGAGTGAACAGTAGCATTATTTATGCAGTCATACAGAACATCACAGTCAAAAATAAAGCACACCTAATGGCCCTTCAAATATATAATTAATATTAACACATTATTATCTTTCACAGAAATATCTTATTTTGGAACCCCTTTAGAATGTCACTCACCTGCAATGAACCGTAACCGGAGTATTCTCCTTTGACATGGCACGTATCTTGTGCATCTGACCAATCAGGTCGATCAGACTGTCACCGCTGGATGGCACGCCCCGTTCTGGCCATCGCGTGTACTGAAAATGTCGCACTGTTCGTGATTCTCCGTCTCGGGCATCTGTGATTTTAAACTCGCGTAGAATGTGTCCGGACATGTGGTATTTGGCAGTTGGATCAATTACAAAAAACTGATAACGTGATGGTTTGATACTCGGCCAGTACTGGTGACACTTCTCCTGGGGATAAGAAGTAGAAAGGGGAAAAACAAAACACTGCATTTAGTTTGGGATTTTCTCCTGTGATTATGACTGGATACACTGTTCTGTCAGTCTCTGAACGACTAGTGTTAAGTAATCTTGACCCGAGAGCAAGCTCACCTTCATCAATACGGGTGCGGTCCAAATGACAGAGATTGTGGGAAACATAACAAACCTTTGTTGATCACATCCACCAGCTAACAGGTGACACGCTCTCAGACGAACACTATTGAATCATTAGAAAATTTTTACTTTTTATTGTGATTTGAAGCAACAATTTTACCGAAATTAGTCGAGTGTCAATTGGGTGTGAAGAATACACTTTCGATGAGGCTTCACGGAACATCCTAGTCCGTTTACACTCACTCTGGAGTTCAAGCAAAAACAAGAATAGCTATTTCATATGTTTCGCTTATGTACTCAAATACTTACTACCGAATGGATCAATAACCCAGGAAGTCGGTGTGCTGACCAAACTGCTTTCTTAAGACATGACCAGATAAGAAATTTTCTAATTCGCTGCATTTCTTACACTTTGGTTGACCTGAAGGCGATCACCCATGATAAAAACAAAGCCTCGTTGACGTCATTCCAGGGCCTGTGACGCGTTTACTCACAAGGGTAAAGTTCTGTGTTGACGGACGTCGGATGACTGAGAAGAAAGTTAGACCATTCTGAACTTGGTCTGTGTGAAATCGACAAATTCAATAGGCATTCATCTACAAACAGCTGATACAGAAGTATTTGTCTCTTAAAAATAATGTTTTTTGCATTATGTGTGTGCCGAGCAGTGATATGGGTGGGCGATAGACTGTGTACGGTAAGCGTCATGCTTTCATCAATTTTCTTCAAGGATGTGCAATTTATCTATCACCCATTGCACATAAGTTCCTGAAATCTACTATTTCGAAGTAGTCGTGCCGTAAAATATTTGAGAAAAACGGTCTGGATACTGAATCCCCGAACTGCAATTCTTCACGGTTCGCGTTCTTTTTGCTTTTGAAGGAACTCGTACAAAGAGCGCACAATCAAGAAGGCTAGCAAATGTCGGTTTCAAGTAACAGTAGGGGGTGTCGTTTTTGTTGCTCAGAGGTACAATAATTATGACGGTTGAATTTCCTAACCAAGTTTCAACTTGTTTATTAAAAGTACTGTAACGCATTTCATAACATCGAATCTGTCGGATGCACAAAACAAAAGGCAATGATTTTTTACATTTTATACAAGGCATTCTAAAAAGCTTTTGGATCAACTGAATCAATTCCGGTGTAACATTTTAGCAGCTGGTCTGTGGAATTGGAAGCACCTACCGGTAACGAGTCAATACGAATTGCCTGGATTCATCATGTGTACTGAGAGTTAGCTTGATGCCTTCAGCTTGTATCAGTGCATTGCACCACGGTCGAGATGGTCACTCAGAGTAGTTTGATTTCAGAGCTACGGTTGCAAAGTGCCGATTTTAAAACGCTGTACGTCACCTCAGCCCATCCAATACAAACGCACGATACATCTTTGGACAGGAATTTGACCTAGTGTGAAGATCATACGTTCAATTTGGTTTTCTGCAATGGACACAGATTTGCGGTTATTACCATAACTCCCTTAGGTATACTGAGCATAAGGATGAACTTTTTACCTGGTTGCATTTAATAAGTGATCTATACTTGCTCTGAGCATCTGAGCAATTTCCTAACCAATCATTTTATGAGGAATTACTCTTGTATTTCCTCGCAAAACCTATGGGTTCCTTAAAACTAATATTCCCTTAACCTTGACAAGGAACAAGTTCAGGAAACTCTTCAGAGAGTATCCTGGGAAACTGTCTCTTTACACAAAGCTCAACTCCTCAGAACTCCTACACATTTCATTCCATTACCAGAGGAGACGGCATTACATTCAGATTCTTCATGTTAAATTTCACACAGCAGTTCACAAGCGCTTACCTTCCCGCCTTCAATGAGGTCACAGAGCATTACAATTACATCGCTTTTCTGCTCCCAAACCATTCGCCAAAAGTCCTCGACCGTGGAAATCATGGGAGACTGGCAGGCAATAAAAGCTTTACGAGCCTGATACCCGTCCACGAAACTTGCATTGATGTAGTCAGATCCATCCACTCCTCGGATTGGACAAAGTGGTACCCGGTTCGAATCAAAAGGTACAGCTTGCGCCATGCGATTCTTGGAAATATTTACCTGATATGTTTTTAGATGATAAAAAAACAAGTTTTATTTTAGTGTAAATGAAAGATAAATTCATGTCAGGAAAGACAAGCGCTTCGGCAGAACAATGCTTAAGTGGTTCACAATCAAGCCATTTCGGTCTTTTCAACTTGATGCGATGATTAGTTTCTTTCAGGCCTTCACAATCATTTCAGGTAGCTTCGGCTAACAAGGTGCATCTAAGGGGGAAACCAAAGCTATTGTCTCCTAAATGAGTTTTACTAATTTTTATATTATACAGTTTTTAAAATTTTGAAGGGAAACAGCTCTGACTGCCGAGTGCAGAGAATTGTCTTTTTCCCTGGACCAACTTTTAGCCACCTACTTATTTAAGCATTAGTCGTTTCATGTCAGCCTCAAGAATTCCTACAACGTTTTATTCGTTTGAGCAGGTTTGATTTGCTTTTTCAATGATTTGTCGGGTTCAGGAGGAAGGCTTACTTCGCTACTGAAATCGGCAGAAATCTCGGATGCTACTTTATTCAGTTTGTGAGAAGTCATCACAAATACACGGCGTTCTTAGTTGCAACTCGCTAAACAACCGGGGGTTGACGCGAAACAGAATGTTGAAAACCATCCCGGAAAGTTACCGAAAATATTGGACCCTGGATTTGAGTACTAGTTGGATTGGATAGGTTTGCGCTGAAACCCAAGGGTCCTAACAAAGTTGAACCAGTTGTACGGTTTTGCGGTGATTTTAGCGTTGTTGCTGCTTTACAAATCAATTCATATGATGTAGCAGCTATGATGGGCTGTGTCATATGTCAACATGCTTCCAACAGCTGTTCATTATCTATTTTGCCGTCTCTTATCATCGCTCCAGATTCATCTTATTAGCTTTTGTGACCCCGAGAGTTTTTTCCGCTGGGATCACTCTTCGGCAACAAATTAAATACGTGCGTCATCCTCTTCCGGACCAAGCGATTGATCCTTAAACTTTGCTTTCCATGTAAGCAGCTATACTTTCAATGCCACGCATAAGGAAATCAGTAGATTACTTATTCCTAAATGTTTTTTCTATTAATTCATCTGTTCAGCTGTACAGCATGACAAAATTTCAATAGACGGAAGGAGTCTCCTACATGAGGTGTCTTAAATTACCCGTCGTCTGATGGCACCGAACTGCTGTACGTTCGCCATATTTTGTGTAACAGTATCGTTGTGGTCCCTGGGTGTATTTTGTGATAAACATTTGGATGAAGAATTTCTACAGATGAATGCTTCCTGCATCAAAGCTTTTGTTCCAGTTATTCTAATCCTAGCTTTGATCACTGAAACCTTATAATCTCTTCCTTGAGATCAGAAACGATAGAGGGCTTTCAAAAATCAGCTTTCTCTCTTTTTGATCTATCAGCCTCCCCGGAGGAGATTCTTACTGTGAGAGAACTTTAGGATGTGGACTCGGGCCGGCTTGGATAATAAAATTGGCATGGCCACTTCCGTATTATCGTAAAATATACAGTCACTAAAATTCACACTGGCCGTTTGGAATATCGATCAGTACCAGCAGAAGCAAGCAGATAGCAGACCTTATCCTACCTAATTGCATACCAAGAAAGCCTTAAAGGTATGTCACTCTGATTCATAGGATATCTACACATCATTTTATTTCCAACTGACTAGGATTTCGAAAACCTATTGCCTACCGCAGATAAAGCTTCATCACCGGAATCCACGTATTTGATCCCATTCAGATTGGTCAAACAGGTGAGCATCACCTGACTGGCTTCGCTCACACTTCGACCTTGTGATTTCAACACCGGAGCGGTTGCGGTAATCTTACGGAATTCCAGTTGAAATCCGGTCAGACCAAAACCGTTGCATGCTGTTTTGATTACACCGATTCCACCACTCAAATCAGTCAACGCGGAGGTCTGGATTTCATCTAATTGTTGAATGTGGGTGAAAAAATTGCGCGCCAACACCTCAGTATTGCCATCCACAATTGCTTCACTTATGATTCGATAAATGGAGTCATACTGAATGTCCGTTTCAATCATGCCCATACGTTCAGTACGAAGTTGCGCGGCCACACCGGGAATATCGATTACACCCTCGCATTTTGCTTGTTCCAACAGTATATCTGTGGAAATGAAGATACCTGAATAAATCAAATGAATAAAGTGGCAATTAGTTGCGATAGAAATTATCGGCGACCATTCAAATAGCGATGAAATAGTGGCAAACTCATCCAAGTAGAAAACATCATTTTATCTGACCTCTCTCAGTTTCACATTTTTTGATTGGACCATTATTGTGCAATAAAAAACCCATCAAAATGCTCTAATACGGTTTAGACCAAGTCAAGATTTCAACAAGAAGCGGAAATGCTGGCTGAGTTTACTAAACATTTCCATGTTCGCTTGTGTGTTCAAGATGATCAAATGATTTCAGTGTTTTATGTGCTACTTCAAGACGCAAGATTCAACAACAGACAAAAACAAAAATAAAATGCCTTTTTAGGGTAACCCAGAGGAACTGAAAACACGGATACATGAGCTTAGGTTGCCTATCTGAAGAAATATTTTGTATGATTAACATGAACAACATGGCTGTCAATTAGGAAAATCACCGGCTGCGTGAGGATTTGAGCCCGGGACAAAAGTGTCAAAATCCTCAATTTAGTGATCACTGAAACACCACTAGTCGAAAAAAAAGAAATACTGAAATGTGAACTGACAAAATACGAGATGTAGTGTTTAAGCAAACGAAATTCAGTTCATGCCCATTTTTCACCAGCTGCTTTCAACTTTCTCGCTTCCTGATTACGCGTAGTTGTGTTTTGTACTGGATAGTTTCTTTTATGATTGTGAAAAGTTATTTTCCCCTTTGATGAAACAGAGAATAAATATAGTTTTTTTGGAAATTAATGCCATCGTCTGTGGTAGTTATTCCAGGGAAACCACTTTGCCCCGGGGTTTAATAGAATCTCAGAAAAAAGTAAACTTCATTAATTTGTGGATTCACGGTAGGCTCACCTTTTAATTTTAAAATGGAATGTGATAATGGAAAAGAACTTTGGATAACAGAATCAGTGGGGGCGGTTTCGCTGCCCATTACATCGTCCATTTTATATAAAACAACTTTGGAAAAGGGTTTTGATGAATATAGTGACTGAATGTGGCAGTACTTGTAAGTGACAGTAAGATACCTAAGGAAAAATATAACCTGTTTTGAGGGAGAATAAATAGGTTTGTTATTGGTTGACTTGGGGTGAAGTTTCATCCCATGCGTAAATAAGCTTGCAGTTTAAGGGTATATTCAGGTTACCGGGAAAATTCACCGAAGTGTCAGAGAAGAACTGCAGAGAGCATCATTTGGCTCAAAGTGGCTAGCACGTCAGCAAGATGTACTGAGGCAAGAGCTAGAAAAAGTCCGTTATATTGTTAATTTGATGACTGAATCTCCTAAAAGTGAGACGTCATGATTGTATCGCAAGACATGTCCTCCAAGAAAACTGTCATAGAGACACTTAAAATGAACTAAATTACTATTTAACTATTCGGTTATTTCTAAGTACTTCGTCCAAAATAATTCTACCTCAGCTTTTATAAAGTATGAAGCACTTTTGCAACTTTTCTGTACAGTAATTAAGGGAAAGCAAGTATCTGTTGATCTCTGTTTAGCGCTGTGCATAGCTGATAATCTTTTATTCAAAGGTCCTGTCAGATAATGAGTAACGAGCTCCCGTAATTAGTAACTTCCTCTTATGAAGAAATTTCATTCGATTTTCTAAATCTGTGCGATGATAATGAGTCAGAAACAAATAAAAGTTGTAGACTAAAGGTGCATTCTAATTCAATCAAAAAATAAATGGGCATCCATGGAATCAGACGGCTCTGATCAACTTTGTTCCACTTATTTTGTAGACGATATTCAGTGATGAGACTGTTTCCATGTTTCATACTGCAGCTGAAAAAGTCGGCCTAAACTCTAAGACAACTGCAACCTCTTTTTGCTCCGTTCCAACTGCTTTAGAACCCTATTTGTATTTCAAGTTACATTCATGAGAAAAACACCGAAGTCAGACGTCCTACTGACGACCTCAACCCTGGACCGAATAAGAACTGAGGTAAACAAACTGCTTGCTTGTGCTTGATCACATTATTTGTTGTCTTCTCTTTGCAAGTAATTGAACCTGTTTAGATGAAAATAAATATGAGACAATAACGTGACGTGTTTGATATGGGTCGCAACTTTAGATAGAAAGAAGTGAGTTGTCAGTATTTTCGTGAGACGTACACGGGTGTTTGTGCGTGCTTGCGTGTCGCCCGCATGATGTTCCCTATGCTTCAGTTTCACCATGTTTATGGCAGTTACTTTATCCCCTTTTTTACTAAACATGAAAGGCAAAACATTAAAAGCGTCATAACCTCATCTGTCTGGTTCATCATTTCGAACTTAGGAGGGTTTTCCTGAATTAGCACAAAGAGCATGGATGGTTGAACGTAAACAAACGATGATATCCTTGTCTGTTCACATTTGGTCTATTACGTATCATGTGGGCGTAGAATTGTTGTAATTAGGCACAAATATCAACTCGCATATGCATGTGTATATAGTTGGCGTAATTGTTAGTTATTTAGTGAGTTTGTTTGTTTTTTGTTCTGGTTTTCTTGCTTGCATTTAGAGGAAATGGACAAAAGTTGTGTTGTTATAAGCGAGGAGAGTGAGGGTGAACTTTGTGCATATAAGACGGTATATTGTTCCGAAAGTTTCCATTCGTTATGGTTATAGTGACAACATAGATACACTAATATAACACGAAAAACAAAAAAGGGAAAACAATGTTATTTAACCAGTGCTTCAAAACTGAAAGATTCGGGGGTAAGTTTGTCTGAGATGATTTCTTAGGGATCAAATTTGAATAATAAAATCCCGAATGAATTTGCCTGTCTTCATGTCTGCAGAATCAAATTACACCTGATCAAGTGATTTTTCAATTGAAAATGTAATGAATAACATATAGTCACGATCATAATGGTTTTCTTTTTCAGTCAGTCCGTAGAAACTGTGCTGCACTAGGAAAAGAATCCGTTGGGGGTGCCAAAATGAAGTGGTCGGCTGCAATGGGATTTTATTCCGGAAGCACTACTTCCAAAGCTCGCCATGAAGGGTATTTGACCCCGTTGATCAGTAACTGAAAGCTCATGGTTATATTACCTAGCTTCGAGTCATGCAACTTCTGTCATATAAACTATGGGATTGATAACTGTTAGTGAAACGAGGTTTATTTTGATACATTTGATGAATGTTGAACTGCATCTTATATTGAAGGTTTTTGACCGGCGTAGGACTAGAACCCGCGCATTATCATCAAGTGCGAAAACACGAGTTCGGGGGTGAACGGCGGCACTCAGTAACTCAGACAATTTAGTAAGTTCTGATATCGATAATTTCTTTTCACAAATTCACGAACTTGAAGGACGATTTCATATTATTTGTCTGTTGTTCCGTCTACGGCGACTAAGTTGGAACACGTTTTTCTCGAGATAATTTGGAAAAGATAGCACGATTTATATCCGCCATGGTTTCGCTATAACTCAACATGGTGCATACTGCAGAACAATAGCATTTTTATGCGTGCTTGCATAACAGAATGTCCAAAAATTATGAGAAACAAAAAAGAGCAGGGGATTAAATTACATAACCAAAGTAAAGACTTGCTAACAAACAGTTCTTTCCGCTGACATAATAGAGGTCCCCGTCTGTTCAAGGAAAACGCCCAGGCAAATCTTGGCGGTCTGACTTTATTTGCCGCGTACTTGACCCGGAACATAGTGTGATTCGGTCATTTAAATGTTGCGCTATCAGAAAGTGTTCAGAAACGCTCGGCTATATCAAAAAGTGCTCCCAGTAAACAGATGTTCCCACTGTTCCGTCATCCCTCTGTCGTACCAACTTCACTGAAGTACTATGTTCTGTTTGGTTCTAATATGCCGCCGACCTTTTCCTCAGTATGAGCCAGAGAGTACCTGTCAAAACGGAACCCAGTGGGCCTTCCATTGCAGGATAGCAAGCCTGACCTTGGGAGGAAAATAATAAGTTTGTCAAGTCAATTCAAGTATTTGCTTTATGCATCCCGGTGGGTGAATATTCAGCAGTAAGTAGCTATGCTCACTACAATTAGATAAAAAATAAAACAGCAGTTACGAAAGCAAAAAGTGCAATGATAAGGCGTGATTGAGGAGCTAGGACAGTAAATATTTTTTGAGCTCAGCGTCGATGTTTGCAGGACTGCACGAGAGTGAAGGTAAGGGCCGGTGGACAGTCCTGCGTGCATAACTCATTTCATGATTATTGCGGCTGATGGACGAGCGAATCTTAGGCACATTTTGTGATGCTGGGACATGATGGAGTCTGTGAGACTTTTACGAGGATAAGAGCTTGAGAGACATTTTTATTGAGGTGAAAGTGTTTGCGTGTAGGCCAGGGAAGAAGACGGGAGAAGAATACAATCATTGAGGTCATATATATGCAATGAAAAACCGTTGAATGAGGTAATGGTTTACAGACATTGCTTTCAGAAGCAAAACGTAGTAAGTTAGTCTCCTCACTCTTATGAAAACTCAGGCAGTAGGTTTAGTCTAGAAAAGATAATGGGTGATAGTAATCCCAAGGACTTTGACCGATAGTTGACAAAAAACAGGGATGCTTCCCACGTGGACGTCTGGACACTATTCCAGAAAGTTCACATACCTAGTGCCTTTGAGAAGAGAAGAAATAACTTCTGAGCATTTACGAGATTTTAAGGTTAGTCTATGGGTTTTGGAACAATGGCCATATCTAAGAAACCAGATTGGAGCTCAGGTGTAGCTGATGTATCAGGATGAGGTAACCCAGCGGCAACATTATCTACATACTTTTTAATGAAGAAACAGTCACAAAGAGATTCAGAGGAGGTGTAGGCGGAGAATAGGAACGAAGAGAGGAATCCACCCTGTAGTACGCCTTGGTTTGAAACAAAGATGAGGGAGGCTCTGTCTCCGTATCTTGTAGACTGTAGCCTACTGGAGAAATAATAACATAATAGTCCAATGGTTGAGAGTTGTACTCCGCTGTTTGAGAGTATGTTGAAAAAACTTTCGTCTATCAAAGCTGCAAGATAGTAACTGTCTTTTGTGACCTGGTCCCGGTTTGTCATTTTTAATTTTCTTTTTCTCTACGTGACCACTGATGATACGTATGAACTCTCAACCCGGGGGAAGAAGCCGTGTTTGGACTAAAGTGGATATCCGTACGACTGGGCTGTAGCCCTCTTTTGAGCTCGGTCAAGTCCTTTCGGGTGAAAAAAATTAAACAGTTATCAGAATAACTAGAGTACTTGGGCCAAATTTTCCATATACATTTGACATCCGAAAAATGAGCACTCGTCTCATTTGCCGCCGCCATTGTGTGTGTAGAGATATGATGTAGGAGATAAGGGGTTACTGACGGCTTATTTCTACGTGGGGACCAGAGGACGGAAGATCCTCTATTCGCATAATATGATTCATCATGCAGAACAAACTATCAACTCACCACTGAAAACCATGGCAGTCTTTTATAGGTATTACATCATTGTTAGGAATCTTGTGTAGTGCCCATCCACAGAGCCACCACTCGGATGCGAACTCGGAGTGAGTCGGACAACTAACGGCCGGGCTATCCTGGCTGACTCTTCACGGTTTGTCATCACGTGATACAGAACTTCTGGCTTTGTGCGGTAACATCCCGCTACTCTCTGAGCGATCGACTCTGTTGATGGTTGACTTCCCATGTTTAATCCGCGTTATAGTGAACGTAGATAAGGCCCCCTAACCTACGAGATTAGTTGACTTATCGTTGTTCCAATGTATAGCTTGCTTTGTACAGGCACCTGAAAGAAAATATAACCATTGCTGTGACCGCTTTTGGTAACATAATCTCCGTGGAATTTCAAACCGTCGGACAGCAGGCGAACAGGCAGAACGCAAGAGCTCTGGTGGGTTTCATGCACGAAGAATGTTGTGTATTCCTAATTTTGTTGTCTGAAACGACGTCTTCCTTATATCGCAGGTGGCAAAACTGACTCTTCATAAAAACGTTCATGAACAGGGAGAAGTCTGAGTCAGTGTTTGAGGTTTTTCTTTTTTGAAACACACTATTTTTCACTTTTATGGTGTCGTCTCTCTTTCACAGGATAATGTCAGAATATCCTTCATGAAGCTTTGTATTGCGGTGTCTACTTTTTATCCCATAGGAAAAAACTGTTGAAGCTCATGTAGTACTCAGCCCTCGTTTTCTTCTTGTGTGCCTCGGTTTGGCTCTTCCGTCAACTCTCTTGTGAAGTGTAAGATTGGTAATGCCGAATTGTGGCTCTTCGTTTAGAACTTGAACGGACTGCTCCGTGTGTTTGGTTTGATATTTCAGTTATTTAGACTTTAGGAGGTATATTCGTGTGACTTAATAAGTCATCTGTGCTTAGTCACCAAAAGCTGATTCAGTGATATTCCTGCTTTCATACTTAATTCCTCATATTCTGGGAATGTTTTTGCTAAAGCAGTGTCTAATATCCATAGTTATATCATCACTTTGATGACACAGTTTCTTGTGAAACAGGAAATAAACATCAGATGTACACCTCAGATGGAGTTCTCCAAGTTTATTCCGCGATACTTTTATTGGCACATGATAAGTTTAAATATAGTTACAGTTAAAGTGAATTCTCCCTACCATGTGTACACTACCCAACTGCAGTACTGTTACCACAGGAGAAAATTGGTGGACTTTTAATGTTTCAGTGCTTGATGATTTTGAAAATTTCGAAGGAATTTCGGAAACTATACTTGGTGAAACTTTTACTGATGGGTTTCATTATAGTTGAGTATGTTGAGAAAAATTACCCTTCCCACAGATTGATGACAAGGATTGCAAATCTACGGTTAACTTTTATGCATCTTATTTACCCTCGGAGATACAGAAAATTCACCTCAAATTTGAATTGCTCTCAGTTGAACATAAGTACAAAACTGTGCTGTTCACCGCTGTCAGAGCTAGTTGCTTTGTTTAAGTATACAGGGTCACAAGAATTTCTACATGAGCAGCGAAGCACCATCGTACATTAGATTTTAGTCCAGTGCCACATATGTGGCTGAGCTGAATGTCTTGTATTCCGTGTTCTTCCTCTCGTTACTGGTTGTTTGGGTCGTGTTACCAGTCATTGCACGTGACTGCAAATTGTGTGCCGTCGATGGTACGATATTCGGTCGGACTTTTTTAATAAAGTGCCACCTGGTTGTTTCACTAAGAATTGGTTTCGGGGTTAGGTACTTTTTCTAATCTCTCGTTATCCGTGTTAGTGGGGAGTGGTTGATTCTCATGGTCCGACTGTTTGAAAAGTGATCTGGTCAACACAGGCACGGACTTTGCGAACTCTTATTACAGACTGACTGAGCCATGTTGCTTCATTTTAATTTAGCCGGCTAACGAATGGGATTCACTCGCCGAATCTGCCCGTGATTCTCAATGCGGTCCCTCAGCTCAGCTCAGAAAGCACACAGATTATCAAAGCTGGTCGGTCCGCATAAGCTGTTTAGAAGTACACTTAGTATGACAGATCTTAAAATTTGGATCACTTCAACACACACACACGCACATACTCACGCATACGCATTTAACTTGTCACTGTCAATGTTATGGACAACCATTCTCCGTAACAGCCTCATTGTCGAGTTGAACGGCAAAAATGTGATACCGAGTGCTTCAGCACCACCAAATCTAATCCCATCATTTTCTAAGTTTACTGGAATGAAATTTTACTACGTTTGAGAAAAGTTTTACTTAAAAGGGTTTATTAAACGCGGCGTAAATATTCACAAATTGAAAGTATCGTTATCTGCCTCAATATTTGAGGATTAAACCAGTCTACGTCATACGAGTTGAACAGGACAGAACTAAATTTCTGGTGTCGCTGATATATTGAGTAAATCTCAGAAGATAAGCACCACGGATAAGCCCTAAGAAGAGTAAAACACGATTTTGATGCCCTGAGTGCAGAGTTGATCGGATGACCTGAGGGTTGTGCATGAAAGAGGGAGTTTAAAAGACAATCAGCCCAGCAAAACAGATTTTCAATCTAACATTGAATGTGCAATTCGTACTACGAGTAGTCTTCCATCACGTTCAATAGGGAAAGATTCGGATGCACCTTGTCAGTGCTAGCTTGCGATCACACGTTGTCCTCTAAGATTTATAACTAGATCAAAGCTTGCCACCCGAAGAAATTTACTTTCGACCTACCACTTCAGACTTTTAAGTAGATAGTACTGCTTACCCGAAACTGAACGACTGGATATGACTAGCTGTGGGCGAGGGTGTGGGCAACTAACCAAGGCCTTGATTGGATTTGGTAGCCAAGCGTTTCATGAAACGACGCAGTGAACGACAACTGGTGAGTGACTTGATTGAAAGGAGGAACAGGCATGAATGTGTGAAGCTTTGGGACTATCAACAACACAATCCCCCAACATTGTCTTGCTAGTTGAACACGGGTCCATTCCTTGAATTAGTTTCCAAATCAGTTGCTGAAATTTTTAGGGTTCGTGCCAAAAGAATAGGTAGAGGGTTGTACGAGACAACTAGAACGGAAACTATTCGAGCAAAGGAACATCGTTCAACAATTATTCTACATTCTAGGCATTCTACAAAGGTTGTCGTTACAATGGTTTGTTGGCGCGTACATATGTATATGAAGTCCATCTGATCATCACAAAAGTGAGTGCAGGTACAAGCCCCTGCTAGTACTGCAAAGACAATTGGAAGTCGCAGTGCTTACAGCATCTGAACAGTCGTCCAGTGGTTCAAACCGTGTTGCACTGCTTGTGGGCGGTCGCCAAACAGGACGATGCCTTTAGTCCATTCTAAGTCAGAAACTCTGTTCCACAAAAGGAGTCCAGCTTCACCGTTTGAAAGTCCAAACAAGGTATTCTGTAAAGCATCTTCTATGGCAAAGTTGGAGGGAAATAAGGATACTGGGCAACCTTCAATTACCCTACTCGAGACTGGAAAAGATGATGAAAGATGCCATAGGCCTTATTCCGACTTAAATTATAGCAGTATAACTACTTAAAAGCAGACGTATGCTTCTGAGATTCTCCATTTTTCAGCAAACAGTTCCACAGTGCAGTCCTGTAGATAAAGCGGAATGTCTAGCAACAAGATAGCCGTTTGTCGTTGGAAGGTATAACAGTATTCTAGCAGCTGTGGAAGGGCACGGATTCGATCGATGCTTCAAAGTTAAGTGTGAATCCCAGCCATCTCCTCGAAAGTCTGCTCTTCAAGCTTGGTACAACCTGCGAATTAAGTCAAAAGCAAGAAGCTTTGACACCATTGGGATGAGGCTTATACCCTTATGGTTAGCGCAATCATTGGACCAGACATCTTTAAAGATGGGGCAACAACCGGTTCCCTCTACAAGTAGGGAACCTGCTTGGAATTTTAAACCTTCAAGAAAAGTAAAATGAAGCTCTCCAACAGGCTGTACTCCACTGTGTTTGAAGAGAGCTGAAGGTAGGCCATCGAAGCCAGGCGTTTTGAGGCATCTTAATGCTTGCATCCCCTTGTGGATCTTCGCTCTTATAGGCTGATCAGTCGAGCCTGGCCACGAGACGAGGGTTTGAATAAGTGTGTGGAGCTGAAACAGTGAGCCAGCTAATCTGTGTCTGGAAGTGCTCCACTCACCCTTCGAGATTCTGCCGCTGATTGTGGATTTGCGAACCGTAAACTTTACAAATCGTTTTGCTCACATCTGTATTTACATTTGATCAAACTTTTGTGCAGACTGATGTCTAGATTTCAGTTATATCTAATCGTTTCCCTCCAGTGAGTCTAATGAGATTTATCAGCATGCGGGGATTTCCCATGTCTATAGCACGCGTCATCCATGGATCACATTGTAACCACCAGACTTATCTAGCTCTGCGTTGATGTGAGTTCAGTGCTCGTCTCCTTTCTAGCTTTCTGATATACTCAGTTCAACCCGGGGCTGGCTTGTGTGCTTTGAGAAGCTGTAAAGATTCAGCAAAGATCCCAGGATGTCACGACACGACGTGATAGCTCACAGCTCACAAGACCGGGGGAAAGCATACCAGTCTTGATAAGCGACCAACACTGATTGGTGTTGTGGAGCGAGGCAAACCCTACCTTAGCAGCTTGTGCTTTTCGGAAGACTGATAACCAAGCTAGTTGGAACAGTTGAAGAATGCGTTTGTAACGACCAGTGAAGCATGTCTACAACTTAGTGCAAAATAGTGTTTGATCGGAGCCAACAGGGGTGTTCCAGTATGAGAGGCAATCGTTTTCAGAACCTCTCTATTTGCGGCTTATTTTGATGTGGTCATTCTGGGTCGATTGCTGACTTGAATAGGGCAAATGGCAAGTGGTCTACAGGCCGTTAGAGCTTCTGAAGTTTGTACTCATGAGCGATAGACGATGGGCACATTACGGATCCAAAAGAGTTCACCGCTTTCTGAATGACAGAAATCTGGACCAAAAGAGCGTCCCACATGCGCAACAATCGACTACAGCAGACCTACCCAAGATCACGATATCTGCCCAGCTGGCTTTCAGTGTGTTATCGTAGCTTTCGGTAGAATCATCACTGACGATTGCATCTGGGCTACAATCAGTGAGTGCGAACGCCAAAACTGTAGTCGGACTGTTTATGTCAGGAAGGAGACCGCGCACTTTGTACTACTTTGTTTTCTTACTGTGTATAGTCGACTGTCTACAGGGTTCAGGTCCGACAGGGTGGCTTATTCCTTCACAATAAGAGCAGCATCAAAGCTAAAAAGACCAAACATTGCAGCCCGAATGTCCTCAGAATGAAGTAAGTAAAAAGTAGTGGAGGGATAAGATTGGTATATCAGTCGAATGATGGAAAAGGAGTCTTGAAAGGGTGCCCCTTGAATGCAACTCGTCGACTGCAAGAGTTTCTAGCGTACGACCTTAACCTGCTTGTTGTTCTACACTCATCAGGATTTGTATGTTGAACGTAGCACAAGTACCCACCCATGGCTATCTATGCCTACTCAGCTAACGACATTCACTGTGTACTCTCTATATGGAGGTCTGAAGTGGTATACTGAAAAACCTTATTTATGGTACTAGCCTTTTTGTATATCACTGCATATACCGCAAACCCCACAGTGGTGCAAAACGTTTCATTGTGGGCTAGAGGACCATACTTGGTTAAGCATTTTCCATAACACCGGGTTTACGGACTTTCGCGTTCTTCATGTGAGTGATTATTTTCTAAGATTATGTCCACCTGGTTCGAATTTTTAGGAGCATGCAAGAATGAGGAATTCGCTGTTGAAATCACCAGTTGGTTCTCCAAAAGTTGTTTCAACGGTTAGTCATGGAAAACGAGTCATATAAGACTGAGTTGATCAACCTACTTTGGAGTTCGCAAGTATAGGAAAAATTGAGCAGGGAAATACCGGGTACACAAATCTGATGAGCGGAAACAACCGCAAAACCGGTCGTGTGTTTCCCCAGAAATTTGGTCCTATCGTCGGGATACAATGTTATACTAAGTATATCAAAAGGTGGTTCAAAATCAATATGAGCTATCTTTTATTCACAGTGTTGCTCTAAAATCACTCAGTTTCAGTTCTAGTTTATCTCACCACTAACCTCACAACTCCGTGCTCCGGTTTTGGTTACCCCACTCCAGAGATGTCGAGTAAAGGGTAAAAAGTAGAAGCATTAAGCGAAAATAGTCAAAAACTAAAAATAATAGGCGGAAATCACAAAAACAAAGAAAGAGCCTGAATGCAACTACGCAAATGGTCGCGACAATTAGCTAAATCACCTAATGTTCCCAACCATTTGGTACGCGGATCAAGTGGATCCAACCCAGGAGTTTCACAATTTCTACTTGGCCAAGTCCACTGGTCGAGGTTTTCATACCCTTTTGCCATGTTGTGAGCTGACCACCTCAAGCTACTTTCCAACAATTACCTGTCTCGCAGAACAGCTCACTCCGAGGAAGTCTATCGGTAGACATGAGTAGCACATATCCCATCCACCTAAACCTGTTTAGATTTAGCACTTGATCCGGGGGCTGACCTCTGGTTCCCAACACCTTATGTCTAGCCTCAGCATTGCTGATACCGTGTTCCCACCACTTTCGGTTAGAGCTACGGAGATATCGATGCTCGAACACCAACAGACTTCGTCTATCTTCTTTCCTTAATGGCCCTTCTTGAGCCCTCTAAAACCGCTGGATTATTTTACTTATCTAAATCGATGCTCTGACCCAGACTGGAGCGTGACTTATAATGTGGGTTGTTAGTGGGTACATCTGCTGTTGGTTAAAATCATGCGTCGTAACGAGTTCAAATAGTATAGAGACCGACTTCGGTAAAGGTAATCCCACCGATACTAAACAAAATCCAGAATTTGCCTGATAGCTTTCATATAGGATTTTCTGCAGCACATACACTCATTGTATTTCTGTTTAGCAAATCTAACACCTGTCACTGTGAGAAGTAATGTGGATTTCGGAAATCGGAATGCTGGGGACATTTGTTACACTTGTGAAAGCGACTTTCATTCAGGCCCAAGTATGTTCTCGTAGACATTCGTCTAAGCCTCATCTTATTCTTGACAAATTTGTTCCACGAAAAGTTACCAAAGTATACGCCTACACAGTGCTTTGAGCTACACAATTCAATCATTCTATATTGATAGTATTATTGTTAACATTATCATTTTCAATGCCATCGTTATCGTTAATATATAGTCACAAGTGTTGAATGCTCTGGCACCTCACTAACAGGGTCCAGTTTTCCCATGTGCTCTTTGGAAAGGATCTCGAATAATATAAATTTGGTTCAAACATTAGGGATATATTTTCTCAAAGCTTGTTGCGGAAAGTCTCAAAGATGGTTTCAGTTCAGGTCCTCACGTGGCCGGGTCAGTACTTCCTAAAACTGTGTGATGGCTTCCGGATTTTTGGAGCATTCATACTTGAATTCTTTACAAAGCGGGATTAACAGGTGAATCGGAACCACCGTTGTCCACGTTAGGGTTTGTCAGAAAACGTTCAGCTTTTCGGTTCAAAAACCAACCCAATGAGAAGAAAAAAGGTGACCAGAATGTCCGCTGTTTTAGTAACTTTAAAGTGATTTCTTTAGTAAACATCTTGTGCGGTCGGTACGGCTCGGTGGATAGGTAATATTATGCCGTCTGTCAGCATCGGATGCTGTGGAGATTTGTTAAAATTATCTAACTTCAAGCTGCATTTGTTTTATTCCCATACTGCACTTTTTGGGAGAGTATGTTTGTCTAAATAGCAATCATACTGAGGAATGCACCTTAAAGATATATCTAGGATAGTTGGGAGTCGGTGTCATTTGAAGATAAACAGTTTGGTTAATTGCAAAGTGTAAAATGTTCCCGTGCTTATTGAAGCTGTAGGTAGTATATAGTTTGCAAACAGTGCTGCTGTCTTAGTCGTTTATCGATCCAAAGTCATTCGTTAGTAACTTGTACTCTACATTTCGTTCCGGATGCTTGAAATCTGTTTTAAATTATTGAGGAGCAAGATATGTCGGGTCTTGCGGAGTTGATTGAGTGATAGACAAAATCATCACGGCATAACAAGTTCATTTGGTGACGGCAACCACTAATTAGCACATGAAACACTGAGTAATGATTAGAACAATACGAACATCCTGTGCGCATGTTGTGTGGAAACTGAAAGATTTCTTTATCCAGAATAAATTGAGAGGAAATAACAGGCTTGCTTCTGTTAGAAGTCGTTTGCGCCCGGATAAATAAAACTGGTCTTCACACGGTTATTTATTGCAGCAAGAAGTTGATCCCACATATCCTTTGCGCGCAGTCTAAACTACGTAATCAATCCTTGCAGTTAGAGAAGTATTTTACACACAGAATATTGTTTCCGGCAGGCGAATGACAACATTGAAGCAAATGGCTAAGTCCGGCAATGTTTGTCATTTTTGTCTACAGATTATCTTGGTGAACAATGCAAGATGGTTCTACTAATTTGAACCGTGAATACACCGGCTGAGACCTAGTGTTTGACAACTGAGCATGCATGCTTAAGTAAGCACATTGACATCTAGTTTGGTCTTTTGTTTCTGAAGATAAAAACTGTTTTTGTGGCGTAGATGAATCTGAATGTGGTTGTCTTTTGTACACACTTAACCAAAGATCAACCGGAGTACTCTCAAACTGGAAATTATCTCCTGACCGATGTAAACTGTCAAACTTGGTCAGCCTCTGATGCAAGAAGAAGTCAATGCTCGTTTTGGTACTGTGTTTTCATTGCATCCTCCACAAGTGCTGGATCTTTGAGAAACTGACTATGGTTTAATCAGTAGTTAGAATCATTTGTTCTTGTGCTTTAACAACAGAATTTTCCACTTCTTAGAGAGCAGCCAACAAAAACAATCGGAGGAAAACTTTATAATGAATTATAACAGTTGGTGCGATCGTTTCTTGTTTAATCGATTCGATGCTCTCACGTTCAGTAAAATTTTCACTAGGAAGATTAGCTTGAAAATTGAAACATAGGTGAAAAAACAGATGAATTTTTCTCCAAATTTTACATTATTTATTGGTCACCGGGTTATTTTAAATGTCCGAAACACAACGTAACGAACAAGCTCATTTTCAGCTTTTTGTACTTATACCAATGTACGACATCATGTATGACTCAAAAAAAAAAAAATAAGAAATGGGGATCATGATCCCAATCTGTCTCTGCAAGAGCGTGTACACATGTAAAGTTGATATCAATGAGGAATGTTCCGGTGGTTACACACGTGCTCGGGAACAATATGTGGGCCAAAGGAGATTAAGCTCTTGGCGTAAACTGTTTCGGAGCCTACTGGGGAGGATTATAGGGACGAATACTTAGCAAGCGCCTAACCACTTGTTGGTAGTAAGTTGTTAAGTCACCAAAAGAATTTTTTAGTTTACCAAAAGCTATCTTAGGAAATCTTCATAATTTTATCCATTTTCTAAATTTCACACAATTTCGTTTTCACTCAGAGCTGTGACCGAATCAGTCACCCATTTCGTAGTAAATTCAGTTGTTGAGCTAGCGTATTTCGAACACGAGATTTTCTACGTTCAAATGAGTTTGTATGTCACCAAGCTCGTATGTATGGCAATGCTTTCGTGGTTAGCTTTGTCATCGGTCTAATGTGGATACAAATGACACATACACAACCAAGAATGCTGTAAAAGGCCGGTTTTACACCATATGGAGAAAAACTATGGGGTGGAAGAACACTGGAATTTATTCTGGAATTCTTTGTTTTTAATTGATACATTTTTTTATTTCCCTGACTCGAGTGGATGAGAATTTAAGTGAGAGTAACTCTACGCAAACCACCCCAAAAGCCGATACGAATGCGTTACATTGGATAGGCTTGAAAACTTCGGCCAAGAAGCCCTGACCCATTGTTTTTTTTGGCTAATTTCGAACTGGCCATTTTCGGCACTTAAAGGGGGCGAAAAATGAGCATCACCTTTCCTTTTCCCAGTGAGGGGTTTACACTTTTTTCCCTGGGGCAATGCTCACTTTGTCATGAAGGCGGTAGAGACTAGTCGTGAAAAGCACGTGCTATTAACCGCCTCCACCTGCCGACAATGGAATTGGTACAGTATTTTCATTAGGATTAACCCGAAAATCCGTGGCTAAATTATTCCGGCAGCTGAATTTTCTAGCAAGCATTCCAAACTAGTTTGTGTTTCATGGTCCCAAAGGACCATTCAGCTTAACCAAACTTATTGCCGACGGTGAAACCCTAAGCCACTGTTCTTTTTGATCTGATGTTCCGGTGAACAAATAAGGGAAAAAATAATTATTTCCTCATGGTCTTTTACTTGTGGTAGATCATCATTCCTGTTCTGATTACAATAGTTATCTTTTTTGATATCTGTAGCTCGAAGACAATTCAGTAATATGCTTTATGAAATCGGCCTTATTGAGCAAACGGTTGATCCGTAATATTTAGAGTAACACGAGCAAGCCGTTGCTTTTATCAGAAAAACCATGGCTACCGAGGAAAGGGGATTGTCCTTTCAATCAGGAATGTCGGTTCACCACTTGCTTGAACTGAAGGACTACCTTGTAATCTCATTTTGACCAGCCGTCGATTTGTTGTTTGATAACTGTCTTTCCTTTAGTACAGAATCAATCCGTTTACCCTATACGTTTTTTGCGGCCTCTTCTTGATCGGGATCTGTACATGTTTATGGTAGCAAACTTCTGACTCTGAGGTCCCAGGTTCGAATCCTACTACGACAAGCAACAATACGTTGACCAGATTATTGAAACAAATTACTGCTATCGCATAAAAAAGGGGTTTAAATAAGAAATACAAATGTCATGAAAGGTATGAACCTTGAATGAAATCTGACCTTAACTAAACAACGACTGTGGCATTTATTTAGCCTAATCCCTGAGAACAACTTGTGAGAATGCTAGAGGTGTAACCGGTTTCTATCATGAAGAGCTTTTTCTACACTAAATTATTCGTGAGTCAAAGTAAGCGAGTGATAGGCCAAAGGCTAAGCGTTGTTTTACTACACCTAATTACAAACAAAACAGTGAAGCTTTCCAGGCATCGCTGCTGTAACTTGGATCAAAAGGGCTCATCGTCCAGTGTGAAACAGAAAATGTGGTATCAACTAAATTAGAGAAGAGATAAGGTTAACCAACATCAGAATTCACGGACATGCGAGTGAAAATTTTATTTCTTAGTCCACTAAAACCGCCGCGGCTCAAAGGTTTTCTTCGTCCAAGTAGTTGTCCAAGATTTTGGCTGTGAATAGATTCTTGCCAGTCCACTTTGGAAGATTGTTAGAAATTCATCGAGTTCACTGACATCTACTTCGATTGCTGTTATTTTAGTTTTTCATTTTCAATGAAGTATCCTTTTTTATTTTATTCTAATAAGCATGACGAAACATTTTATTAATGTTTGTACGGTACACGCTTTTTAAACCAGATGGGTGTGTACAGCTGATGATTCCTAACACGGACGAAATAGGTGTACGGTTTTCCCAAGGTTTTTCATGGTCACTTGGGCATTCACGCTGTTATAAAACTAATCGGCCACTACTATCATTCATACTCAAAACCTTTTAGTCTATCCCATCAAAGAGACTGAACTACTGGTCCTCCTCACCATCTTAAAACCATGTGACGCGGGCATTTTTCGGCCAGAATGGTTACTTTTCAGCCCCAAAGATTTATTTGCTTTTGGCCAGGCTCAGAGACGGTGTGAAAGAAATGAGCTAGTTATCAATTTAGTGTACCCACTCAGATCACTAACCTGTCCTGCTCGTGCCCAGAGCGCAGTGCACAATCACGGGACCATAACTTGGTGACGAGATTGCCCCCGTACGTCGTAAAAATGTGAGAAAGGAGGCTGCATATTTGGGCGTCTGATCTTTTGGCCATTCCGTGTATTGCAATTGCCACACGGTTCTCTGATCTCTGCAGGTTTACAATGAAAAACAAGAAGAAAAGCAATTAAATATCTGGGTGGAAAAATAGAATTTCACATTATGTTACCGACACACTCATCAGTCTTATGCTACTAATCCACTCTGAAAATCCAGTCACTTTTTGATCAAACACTTTTGGTGATTGTCTCCACATTCTTTTCGTCCTTTTGAAAATAAACCCGTAAAAGGTTGTGTAATTTAATAACTGTTTCTACTAAATGCATTAGATCAGTGTAGACTGCGTAACTTATGGTTAACATTAGCGCTGCACTATCTTAAATGAACCTTTTATTACGAAATACAACTTTAAAACAAACCTCCGCAGATTGGAATTCTTTTCACAGTTGCATAGTTTCTAACGCTACTGTTGTGTTCATCTGTCTTCTGTGGTGAACCCTCCCCCCTTGTCCAGTGTCCATGATACTCGATTCCGAGGTATATTAATGGTTCACCTGTCATGACTGTTCTGTGTCCGGCTGCATGATGCACAGATTAAAGTGCAGAACGGGATGGTTTTCACTCTCTGTAGATAGTCCACCTAGACCTCCCTGTTCAACAAACTGCTTTTTGGAAAACGAGAAACATTTGCATGATTTCCCCTTGAATTGGCTTTACAAATTCTCGGGTCTAGTAGATAACGTTGCATGCACTTTCCGGCAAAAGTTCACATATCTTTTATAAGGTGCTCAGCTGAATTGGTTTGTTTGTCGCATTGATGGTCAATTCAAGGTTAGTGGTCATCAGGTCACCAGACAGTGTTTGTCACCGATTCTACCGATTCTCGGTCACTCTCGTTGAAAACAAACCATAATAATAACCACAAACGCATCCGTCCTGCGACAGGCTGTGGTTACCACACAACACCGTCGCCCCTACCGAGGACCGGATGCCTACCTACATCGGTTCCACAGTGCCGCTGCTGGAACCTCCAACAGCTAACCACCCACCCATTCGGTTGTTCTACCATTCACACGTACACACAATACAGAACACTTCATCACACGTCCCTACCAAACAACGAGCTACAAATCCAACCGAACATACTAAATTTTTTGTCTGTCAACCGTTGTCCCTACGCCGCCCACGACCCCACATTTTCAGTCACATCAGCCAGAGAGAGAGAGGTGTATACGCTAATGTTACTGAGATAATTCCATACGGAAACACATGTTTATCTTGCACTGATCCAATTTTCAATCAATAATTTTTCAAAGAAATCATCATGTTGCAAAAGGTACATCCAAAATTATGGTAACAATTTTTGAGCTGATGAGTACAGAACGAAATCTGAACTCCCATATTTCCCTCCGATTATTTGACACCGAGATATCTGCTTGATTTCGTTATACATTTCACAAGACCTCTGATAAATAAACAGTAAGTTTCACTGCTGAAAATATGTGTTGGCTGCCACCTAAAGTGGAAAACATACGACATTTAGGGAAGACTGTCTACGCTGGGACACATAAAAGGGGAAATTCACTGTCGATTCTCCGAAAGTCAAATACATTGGCTCCTGGTTACTTCATTAATCCCGCTAGATGGGCGTTAATTTCGATTGGCACCTTACTTTACTTTTTACCTTTGCTGTTCACAAACTGTAAATTAGATAAATAGACCGAGGTGGTTGAGACTCTGTTGCATTCAGGAGAGGTAGACTTTGTTCAAGAACAGTTGCTGCGGGACCCGTCCAACTGATTCAAGTGGGGATCCGGGAAACGTGAATATTCATTAAAAATTTCATTTCTATCCACTAGTATTTAGTAAGAACGAGGGCATCTAATTATTCCTCCGTGTCCAGGGCGCTACTTACGAATACATTCTAAAATGGGAATCATAAAATAGGGTAAATACGTACTATTTGACTTTTTGCTTTAACAACGTTTAGGAAGTGGAGTTAAATAAATAAATAAATAAATAAAATAAATAAAACGGGAACTTCTGATATACCCAGGGCATGAATGGGCACGCATTGTTTTCATGGCATTACTGACGTCGGGGCGAATGCCCTTGAGAAGACACTCAACACCAGGGATGACTAATTGGCCTGATGTATCATTGTATCGGTCTAACTGGTTTTTATGATTGTAAAACATTTGAAGGTCTGTAGTGGCTAACTGGCGGAAACGCCCATTGTATCAGTGCACGGACAGATGCGTCATGTCTATCAAACGGTGTCATTCACCTTCTAGAGGTCATCACGCTTAGTCTGCGTGTTGGGTTCTGTGTTCTTTCCATCGGATTTACTCGGAATAGAATAAGTTCTTTCACTATTACACTTTTCCCATCAAGATTTAAACAAGACCAGCAATTCTCCAGCCACGATCCACCATTCATTAGCCTTGATGCACAACTTCTAACCATGCCACTGCAAGCCAATCAGATCAAAAGTATCGGAATATTATGACATCAAGAAATGTTGGAACAACTTATTTTTACAAACACTGGTTTTGCAGTGTTAGCTGAACAAATGAAAAATTGTGGAGGTCGTATTCCGCGCAGTCTGCCGTCGTACTGGTGTCGAATGCTGTACCGAAATGGACTGAAGGCTTGGATCATGATGCATTTTCAGTGATAGTGATGGTGTCAAATGTTGCGACATAAATAAAATGATGACAGTAATGGGGGTATACCTAGGACAATTGTGTGTGTTATACTCAGACTTTCAATGTATCGACTTATCTCGTCATATTGAGTCTAGGTCGTTGTAAGCAGTTTTAAATGCATGGTGAAGTACCTCTCGTTGCATTATGAGTCCTTACTTATAGAAGGGCAAGACTTTGAAATTTTATCTTTGCTTGGGGCGGCCCTTTGTCGATCCATTCATATTTCTTTTGGGTGTAGTCGGACCTTATAACCACACCGTAAAACGTTTGTGGTAGTATTCGCCTTATTTTACCTGACACTGTATGCATCACTTCTTAACAGTGTAGAGAGCCCAAATGTGAGTGCAAAGAAGCGGTCGTATCGTTCCATCAGCATTGAAGATCGGCGGAGGATAATCAAACATGCACAAAGACGGAAATGATTTGAGGGACACCAGGAACCCCTCAGTACGAAAATCTAAACGCGTGCTATTGCAGCCACGGATCGGGATGGAGTAATCACATCTGGATCCTACCAATCGAAGTTCAAAAACAGTTTATCAGGCATTTGTATGAGGTTGCGGACGAAAACCCAACAATCACAATGATGCAGTTGAAGGAAAAGATGAAAAAAGATCTACTAAGCACAACTGTCTGCGATCTATTCATTAATGGGTGGCGAGATGGGAGTGGCTATTTGGTTAAGAAGTGGATTATAAAACCCGTGCAAAGAAACGTATACATAGTAAGATCTGAACGAACAGAAAATGCCAACTACGTGCAATGATAAGGTACTGCAACTTGGAGGTTGTATATTGAAGAAACCAAAATATATGGTGATGTCTTATCTAAGAGCGTAGCTACGGTCAAGTAAAGGACCTAGCTCGAACATATTAGCTTGCTCATCTGTCACCGATACCTTGACGTACGTGGCATATTTTTAACGAGCTTATTTCAAGCTGCTCAGCTTCTATTGCTACAGTGCAAACTGGTGCCCCGGTAGTACTTACCTTTTAGACTGCAGCCTTTCATCGGAGAGCTACGGATGCACAATTACATACTAATTGTAAAATGCGTTTTCTCCCTACGAAAGGTCCATTATCCAACCTACCGAAAGAGGCTTTCAGTAAATTTAAACAGGATAGATTTCTTGCTGCAACATTTCATTTAGTTTTTTAGTACAATCAAAAATGGTTTGCTGAAAATTCAACAGTCATACGGACTGTGCCGTTTGGTTCAACGATAGGGGTGCATCGTTCAAACCTTCAGTCCATTTCGGTACAGCATTCGACACCAGTACGACGGCAGACTGCGCGGAATACGACCTCCACAATTTTTCATTTGTTCAGCTAACACTGCAAAACCAGTGTTTGTAAAAATAAGTTGTTCCAACATTTCTTGATGTCATAATATTCCGATACTTTTGATCTGATTGGCTTGCAGTGGCATGGTTAGAAGTTGTGCATCAAGGCTAATGAATGGTGGATCGTGGCTGGAGAATTGCTGGTCTTGTCTAAATCTTGATGGGAAAAGTTTCAGCCTTTAGGCCTTATTGAAATGTCAGAGGCATCTGCAATAATTACATACGGCGTGTGCTGCAGTGTACATGAGCATGAAAAGGCTCATCAGCTGGCTAGAATAATGTCTTATGAAGGCCTTTTTTGTTGGACCTTTATTTCGTCATCTTCGGAGTTACTTCCGTCCTGGGATTCCTACCTTTGACGAAATACGCTGTTTAGAACTGCTGTCAGTGGCAGTTATAATCTTGGGTGGAAGCCAGAAACGTTTATTATGAAAGAGGCTTCTTTCACGTTAAATTTAATTATCAGGCAACTAGAACTTTTCAAGGCATTTATCCTTACAATCTTTTTGCTTTCATTCGGTTTCCTCTCTCTCTATATATATATCTTATTGAAACTATATTTATCAGACTACAGATATACTGATGAGCTTACGTTGGAAGGGTTGCGCTTCATTCTGACAAAATTTTCTGAGCCAGACAGCATCGACTATTTTGTACTCTTGAGTCTAGCCCTAAGCTTGCGGTATGATTTCGTGGAAAACCTATGTAGAAGTTCAGCATTATTTAGGTCATGCTTAACAATTTCAGATAGCAGAAGGCTGCTGCAGACTGGATTTTGTCCAAAAAAGATGTCGATCCATTATAAATAAAAGCTCTCCAGAATATACACGTATTCATGCCCGTAAAGCTGAAATTCGCATTTTACGCAGACATCTCAGCCTTGCCGGATTATCGCCCACCTCCAAAACACTCCAAGGACCCAGTGGTTGGATTAGTTAGAGAACATCTTGAAGCTCTTTGCGAACCGGAGGTAGTTGTACTCTTTTCTCAATCCATCTGAAAGTTAGAGAACAGCTACACTATTCACAGTCATTGAGACCTAGCTTGTTTACCCAGTTGTCGATATAGAACATTTTAGTCATCTTCAAGTATTAAGTCGCAACATTTGTGATGATTATTCGCTCAATCTAAGCAGTAAATAATCTCGAGAAGATTGTTCCCTGATCAGATGAAAATCCACGATATGGGAAAGTTGCTCGGAAAGATTATGGCTGCTATATTTTTTGAAACCAATCACATAATGATGCCATTTCTTTCAGCTGCAATATGACAACGCACTTCACACGCCTGTTGGCACACTTCAAAGGGAACGGCATCGTGAACACAAATAGAAATGCGCAAATATTCACTTGTATGCGGACTGTGAACTTCTCACTCGGAAAGATGGAACAGAAGTCACAATAACGTCGCAACAAATCGATAGATGGGTGTGGCTGACTTTATTACTGAGTGACCCATCTGATGCTTGAAGCTGTATCACGTATAAACCTTTTTATACTTTGACAATAGTACATTTGAGCTGGAATTCGACCTCTTGTCTTACGTCCCAGTAACAAAACAACCAACAATAATTGAGCAGTGCATGCAGAGCATGGATCCGGGTAGTGCTTCATGATGCGAGTTGAAACCGGTGCACAGCAAGATATCGATACTATTACCGTTTTATGTAGTTCTATATAGATCACTCGTGTGTTAACTTTTTTTATAGTATCATGAAGCTAATACTCTAAAGAAACAGGTCAATCAATTTGGAATTCTGTAAGGAGCGAGAACACAAAAAGCGGTCAGTTTGGATGGAAACCTCTATCTATTATTTGAATGGTACAGTCCTAGATTCGACACGCAAATGAAAAACCTTTTTTTTTAGTTATTCACATATCAGGGAAGTCAGACTGCGAATATTTGAACCATGGATCTAAAAACTGAGTTTTTGCAGATAGGTCGACACATACGAATCCTCATTAAATCTCGAAAGCCAATAATATCCTCTTAGTTGACCATAACTGGTTCGCCATAACGGTGTTCTTCCCGGTGAAACGGTGAAGACGAATTTATACTTTAGCCTACGAAACGATTGCCATTTCATCGACAAAAAGAAGTCCTTAAAAAGGTTTTGCCAAATGGTTATAGTGACCAGATAAGCCTAAGTTGTAGTAACACTCTCTAAAGGAAATAATAATTTCGAAAAAGTTGCGTATCAGGTATGTCCTTTGTTTAATATGACGGTGGTGAACTCAAGTAAGTTGCAGAAAAGAGAATAACAGTATACTAGCGTGAACCCTGCCTACGACAGTTATGTTCAAATGCATGTGCCAGTCACACTACATGGCCTGATCGATGTTTCCACCCTACCGTGGTGATCGGGTACGCTTGCTACGATGACCTCGAGTAGTGCAAAGAGCTCCTTCAGGGTCGGACAGGCCATGTTGGACCGGTCAGTGGCGACTAGCCAAACAAAAGCAACCCGACGTTGTTAGAAGGCTTGGCAGATTTTTCGCCTGGCAGCAAACTCTGTATAAAGATCACAGAAGCCCATAGATAACAATGTGACGTGCGCGAATGTGGCTAGCCTTTGTAAATACGGCCATCAACTTTTGCCACTTACTCACTTACTCTGAGTGAGATAATGTGCACCAGGACGCGTAAGTAACCTTCGACTAGCAGACTGCTACCCAAAAGTCGTATGAATAGCTCGTTCTGACACCTGCTGCCAACACACAAAAATTCTGCTGTCCGGCAGCTAGAACTTGGTCGTACCCGGGCTAGAGTTACTACCTCGAACAAAGTGGTAGGTGACGCTGAGGACGCAGTTTCGTATCTAACTCCCAAGAAGCTTCTTGGAATGCTCCTCTAAATACCGCGCTCATAGGCAAGTGCCATTCAGGACATCTATGGAGCCCACTCATCCTCTCGCAGGAGCTAGTCGCATAAATGCAAAAGTAAGTATTTGTCCCATAGTACGGCTTGCAACCACATAATAAACTGGGATTACGTTTCATAAAGTTAGGATCATCATCGAACATGTGGTCTAATTGTTAGGTGTCGTGTGAACATTGGTTTTTGATTGGAGACGACAACAGATAGGCGATCCAACGAGAAGAAACCATCACAAGTTCATATGTTGGAAGAATTGGAATGAAAGGGGAGACTAATACTGACCATTGTTTTTGTACTCATGGACAGAAAAACTTACACAGAGGAGTATTTAAACAAGGTTTCTATATCACAGAAGATGGGCCCAGGACTAGTGGTGGAGATTCTTTAAGAGGAAGTCGGATTTGTGGGAACATCCTGTGAAAACAAGGATTTCTGTGCCATGTATAATTAGGCTCTAAGGCCGGCAACCAAGACTGGAAAAAGATAGCATCCTAGGCTAGAAGGAAGCGATCGGGATCCCTCTCCACGATCACCCTTCCTAACATTTGTGATTAGAAGCACTTTTTTGCACTCTCCAGTTTCCCTGGCCCAATCTTCGTCCTAAAACAAGCCCAATTCCAGACGGAAATTAATAGAATACGCATGGAACTATCCATTTGCAGCCTGGAATACAGCTTTTGCGATCATCAAACCCTAGTGTTTCCGTCTATTAGCCTATTTGGCCTAATCTACAAACTCTCAATAATATCTTGTGGTTCTGTGACTTGATTATAAATCACTGAAAACAAGCTAGTTCGGTAATCCGTGGTCTCTAAACAAGGATTCCGTTTGAAATCCATCAAATTGAGTAAAAGATACAGATATGTAACGAGATGGACTAATAAACATAGCAATAAGGATGACTAATTCAGACATTCCCTTCATTTGTTTTTATTCTTCAGCATTATGACACTAACTCCTCTTTTATAAATATATCACTTGTGCCTGAAAGAAACGATGACCAGGGACTGGTGCAAGCAAACTTCGAATTCTTACCGGGTTGATCGCAACAGAGTCAGATGGCTGGCATTCAAAGGAACCAGGCAAACACAAAATGGCACTATCAAAAATACTGACTGCATGGTATACTTGGAATAGGTTGGAAAACTTTGACAAAATGCCTGTGACTTACAGTTTAGGAAATTCGATAATATGCAATAAAAGGTTCCCTGGGTGTTTTCAGCTTTATGATTCAAATACCTAGTTTGATGAATGACCGAGTTGACGTTATTTTCTCAATTCTTAGTAGTGGTCAAGGAATCTGAATAAGTGTTCTTACTGTTCATTAATGACACACCTTGTTGGATGTATGCAATTAAGATCAGCTTGACCCTCCCGATCCGTGAGGGTATTTAATTGAGCATGGAGACCGGGTAAAGTATACAGTTAGCAGGGACCTGATTAGTTGAGCTGATCAACCGGAGAGTGACGGAAAGTCTAACACCGAGTAGATAAATTCAGTACAGACAGATGGATATCATCACATCGGATGAATAGGGAAGAAAGTTTTTTAATGTTCTCCTAATCTGTCTTTTTTTCTCCCTCCCTTTCCTTCCTTTTTTATACAACCTTAGTTAACATTTAAGGAAGGCGGTAACGGCCCTTTTTAAGGCTGTCAGTTGGGAAAAATGATCGGCCGTGGTGAGAGAATTTGAACCCGGGACAGATGGATCCGAAGGCTACCGTGATGACTTTTTGGCCACCGCCGGTAAATCGGTTTTCCAAAATTCGTTTATCTTGATGCTATCTCGGAAAAGTTGAGTTTTGATATCTTAGGACGCATGTTCATGAAGATATGCATACCTGTTATATGACTGTAGATTGTGAACTTAATGTAAAACCCCGCAATAAGACAGTTTATAAAGGAACAGTTGTCAGCAGGCCTTGTTTTGCTGAACACTGGATCGGTGGGGACTTTCTATCGGTGTTTATACTTCCTCCTGTTGGTGGGGTGAAATTCTCATATGTGGATGGTGCGTGAGTCATCAAAGGCCTCGTCAACGATGCTGTCGATTTTTTCTTAGTCTTTGGCTTATTAATAGAGTGAACCTGCTTATATATATATATATATATATATATATATATATATATATATATTACGAAGGCTCATAAACCAACACTTCAGTTAAAATCACTCGATCAAAAGCTATCGTATGCAAAGTGAATGTGGTTTGACACCGAATTGCATCTTCTGCCTATCTAGCAGGAGAGATAACAAACATCACGGATGTGAGTGTTAATTAAGAGTAGGGAAAGCAGGACACCCTGGAACCCTTTGGAACGGTTGATCAAGTTTTTGAAGAACTTCTGGTCTAATTTTTTTCATAGCACTTCATTTTTGAAAGCGGGCAACTGCTCCGGGTGTAAAAAGGATCCTCATTCGGAGAGGAATTATGAGAGAGAAGCAGAGCCAAATCTGAAAGCATGGAAAACACGTCTGACTGGCTGGCTATTCTTTCATAGGTATGTAATTAGGATGGACGGGAGGAGCTGCTGTGTCTAAGTGCAACTATTTGGTTCATACACAAATTCGATATGGTTATTGATGGTCTTTCAAGAGTGATTAAAAGTGCATACGGATAGCCTTCTAGATTCATTTCCAGCGCAGTAGATGTTAAGGCCATGGACGGAAGCATTTTTTGCCACAATCGGCTTGGTGGCCTTTGGAATACGAACGATAATAACAGGCCTCCTTGAGCCAGCGATAGCATAGCAACTTAGAGATTGATTTACAGCAGATTTCACCGCTTCAGACGAAGTACCGGCTTACATTTGAGGAAAGCACAGGTATAACCATCCGAAAAACAATACTGAAGATAATACAGCCTGCCGGCGTTGGTTAGCAATGACACGTAGACACAATCCAGCTGAGTTAGCTGGTATTCATCGGATTTTTAAGACAGATTTCGATGGACCAGATGTTAACGAGCTAAGTGGTCATAACTACGGACTTCATTTGAACTCCCTGCTAACCTTCAGAAAGTTCGTTTTTCGTCCGGTGACAGACTACCATTCCCTAATGCGTCAAATTTGGCTTTCTTCTTGGTTGAACTGAGTATTAGGCTGGTGTAGGTTGCGTTTTTTGCCAAGATTCACGTGTGATGCAATTAACTCACTACTATAACTTTAGAACCAGGCACTAGTGTATTATCGGTTCTCACTGATAATCATAATCTACAGTGTATTCACGACAAGATTAGTGTCCGTACTGCGGACTAATATAAGCCGCTTGCGAACAAAGGGGCAGAGTTTTTTCGAATGCGAGTGGGTTGGTGAAAACTGGCGGTTTTCATTTTGACCACAGAGTAGAAGAAAATTGTTCTCTGAACTAACCCTAATTTGAGATAAGGATGTATTTTAGTTTACTGTATTTTTACCCACAATAATTCGTTTGCCACATGGCTTCTGGAAAATAGGAAAAGAATGAAGAAAAATAATAACAGCTAATAGAATTGTTGTAGTTCAAGTAGAAAAAGATGAACAAGACTATCTTCCGAATAAATCTATTCGTCTTACTAGCAGTCAGAATAGAGATTTCGATCGCCATCAAGAAAGGAAGCAGAACCTTACGAGTGGAACAAAATCAACACTTCTAGGGGAGTTTCGTTAGGCTTAGGCCGTAAATGTGTGCATTTCCCGTTTAGTAATAATCATTATAGAGATAACAGTAATATTGACCGCTAATGTCCAGTTAATTTATTCTGTTCTCTTTTCCAAGCTTACTGTAATTAAAACTTTTTCAGTTTCTACGTCTAGACTACATTCACGAAGTACCGCTAGGCTTTATTGTTTAGGACTGCTAAGACTACTTGTAGAAATTTGGTAGTTTACACATTTAATTGGCTGACTGTCCTTCGGACTCCATCTTTCACGCACAAACCCCAAGCCATCCAACCAACTTGAGGTTTGCTCGTGAAAGGTGGAGTCCGAAGGACGGTCAGCTAAACAACTATTCATCAGTCCCACACACAACTGCAAGCCATTGCGTGATATAAGTATACACTTTGCCCGGACCTAATTTATTGACTTTGAATTGAGTTGGGTTTCCGTTATGAATTGCTGAGTAAGTTTTGGTCTGCTCACGTTAATCATTCCCACCGATGTTGCTGACGAGTAATTGGATATTTATAATACGTTTCAGCTTCTGAGGTAATTCAAAGGCTACTTTATTGATTTTCACTGGTTATTTTTCGTGAAAGGGTTAGGGTTAAAATGGCAGAAAATAGCATCATAGAAGGTTTTACATTTTTATGAAGTTGCCTGAAGTGATGCCCTGCAAGTTATAGGAGTCATATGAGTTCAGTGATTTTGTCCAAAAAGCATTTGTTCCAGAAAAAGGCTATTAAATATTCTTATTTTCAGAGTGATGGAAGATATGACTCACCTAAATACTGATCGATCGAGCTCATACGAATGTCACGAGAAGAAAATCTACTTTGTTTTTTGTAGTGATAGCCATTTTCGCGTTGTTAGGTTCTTCTGAATGGCACTTCTGTTCCCTGAATTGTCAGACTTACAGACAGACAATTGCATTGAAGTCGAAGCACGCGCGAAGCGATCGTCTGATCATCAGATGCCACATCGCTAAATCTAGGAAAGCTCTGACAATCAAAGTTTGTATTTGCTCATCATGGGATTTTTACTTATCTGTTCTGTACATGAGTGCGAAAGCCAAATATTTGATGTCTAACAGCGTGCTTGACTTGAAAATTATTGGGGAAAAGTAGTAGCTTGCGTCGATAACGATCATTACTGTGAACGGTGGACACTTCGGACCGTTCAGAATGGTGCTTAAAAATATCGTCAATTTTTGTTTTGTGCATCAAAGAAATCATTTTATTTGCTAATTTTTTTGAATTTACTTAATTCCACTAATTTGGTGCCCTAACCAAAAAATAACACCAAGTCATTTATGTTCCATCATGTTTTGGCGAAGTCTAACGTTAAAAATGTCTGATCGTAATAATATTGGGAAATCAATTTAGACTACAATACTCTTAACCTAGTGAAAGATAACAACGTGAATAGTGTCTGGTTACATCACTGTACTTACTTACGGCTTCTTACACGTTTGTCTACTAGCAAACCCATTACGAATTGGCTTACTACCTAGTTTTGTTTATCTAGTTTACCAATTCATGACGTCTGACTGCCCTCAAATCAGTTGTATCATTCGATTTAAGCGAGAAGTCCACTTAAGGATTACTGACTTAATCGTGATATGACCGATATATCAAGCAACTTAGGTTATGAAAGGATGTGAACCCATAAATGAGTGAAATTCAGTGGCTGGTACCACGTGTATTCCATCAGTTCCGTGAAAGCCCCACATCCAAAAATCTGGATATTTCTCAAATGGTTCAAACTAACCTCTGGCCCAAACGACGGTAGCACGTAGCCTAATTCACTCAGCACGTAATTTGATTTCGTCTAACGAAGCAAGTAGGTTCCAAAATATGCACTTCGTGACATCAGGAGCCGCCTTCCGTGACAAAAATGTTCTTAGTCGTATTCTCTAGTCTTTACGAATCATATGGGAAATGTTTGCCTTGCAAGAGTCAACATTCATTCGGAATGGACACTACTAGTAGAAAGGAGATGCTATATCGGACCTTGTCAGCAGACTTTCATCCCGTGCGACGAATGGAAAATTCAACAGACCGTGTGTTCTGTGTATTGTCAAGCTCTCCGGTTATCCGAAATTCTGGTAGTGATGTGTTGCCAATGCTGCCCACCTCAGTGGTAATCTTTTTGTTAGGATGCAAAGACAATGCAACCTACATTGGCCGAAAGGCAAGGCCATTATCCCAAAGAACTAAGGAACAATGTCCACGATGGCTACAATATGGAGGGACGGGATCCATGAGGAGTGCCATTTTTTGGAACCCGGAGGACTTAGATTATCAAATAAAAGTAGATTCGACATTCCATATCGTGTATCGAGTGCCCCTAATCCCCATAAACACATTCGTTTACACATGCTGATCATTGCAGAGGTGATATGCCTCTGTCTTTTCGCATCTGTTCACAGAAAAGATTCTTCTAAGCCCTGCAATTACTCTGTTGGTAAGAGGGCCATTCCCACCCCACTGATTCGGATCCGAACCATGTGACTGTCACTACCCAGTCGTGCAGGTGGACATGTTTATTCAACCCCAATCCCCTCCCAGAAGCAGTGTACAGTCCGAATGAACCTTGTTTGTTGCAACACAGCCATTCCCCATATGATTTGCAAAGACTAAAGAATGAATCATGGAAAAAATATTTTGTCTCTGAAATCGAGTTTTGATTAAACAACTGGGCTGAACCAGACAGCAGAGCGCTTTTGGTGGTATGATGTGAGTAACAGGTATGCGGGTATTCCAGTCCACACTACCTGGCGTATGTCAGCTCTTTAAACTGTCAGGCTAACAAGTTCGCATCCAACATCAGCAACTTGTGGTACTCAGTGCTGACGTGAAGGAAACGATTGAGAGCAAGACCCCTAAAAGTCTAACAGTTACCGTGCGCGATGCTCCGCCCTTGACAGCATCAGCGATAAACAAGTAAGAGTTTTACCTCCATAGACCTTGAAGGGCAAATCGGGCTTCGATTATTGCACACTAAGTCTTTCAACAGGAAACACGAATGCCCGACTACTGAAACTGATAGAGTAGCCAACTTCCGTGAATTGCTTCTCATACATTTGTTTTATCATTTTGAGTTGTGGGATTCTTAAAGTGATTGTGAACAATATTAGCCCTGCAAAGTGAATGCTTAGCTCACCATTGAAGACTGCGAAGCAGTTTGTACAAAAGTATCATTCTTGTTCTCATACTGACTGAGTGACCATTCACTTTAGGCTACTTACAAAATAATTCCTTTGATTTACTCAGACTTCCTACGAAGTTGTCCATCAAAGGAGTTGATCGCTGTACTGAGGGGCAGCGTTTTGCAGTCCGGAGCCGGTGACGAAAGGGTGCTGTATTATGTGGTGTTGGTAGTAAACTAACTTGGATAGCCCGGCACTCGGTTCACATTCATTCACTTCGGGTTCGTTTCCCAGATGAGACTTGATGAATATGCACACCTGTTGATTTCTAGCAAGGATGCAAGTAGAGCTGCGTAGTGTCTCCGTGGACTGCAATGGTGCTCTGAGCATCGTTATTGCATGCAGCATCATTCAAGTACCTTCCATTTATTCAAACCACTTCTTAGATGGACTTCATGTGGGTCAGTCGATGCATAGGTGAACAGTTGTTAACTTTCATATTTGTTTGGGCCGTCCCAGCAGTTATAATATCCGAGCGGCCTCAAATGTTTTTATTGATACAACAATTGAAATACAGCACAAGAGTAAACCGAATTCCTGTAATACGGTCCACCTTGCGGTAGATTATTTCAAATGGCCACAGGTTTTTTGTGAAAATGTTCTTCACATCGGACCATTATTATTCGTACTTGACTGTAGTTGTAATGAACAGAGGAACAAAGACAAGTGGTAACGCAAAATAAAAACGGAAATTGACTCGTGGTAGATTGGTTGCATTTCACATTTAAATTCACCCGGTCCTATTAAACCCGCCGTTGCTAATGAAAACTGACAAAATTCCACTCTAAACATTTACTTTCCTTTGATTGGTATTCATCGGCGGTTCACGTGGTGGGGTATGCTTGTACTACCCTAATAGACTGTTGCCTGATCAAATGTTTATAGTTCTTGCAAACGAGCAATTTAGTTGTGGTCAAATCATTTTGGCATTTTCTCAGAGCTCGGTTCCCTGATGAACGAACTATAATCCACCCTTTTGGATTATAACGGTTCATAGTGCTTCTGATTGAGGCTTAAGATACAATTATACGCATAATTAAATCTCACATACTGACCGTCAAACAATCTTGAGTGACTCTTAAAGACTTACGTAGCCACTCTTGACTTTTCTAATGGGCCGATACCACACGCCTTATTGTGGAGCTGAATGTAACTAGGCAAGTGAGAAAAAAGTTGAGGATGGGGAATAGATCGCTGAAATGTGCACGGTCATCAGTGATAAAAACGTTGGTTATGACTATTGACTTTATTGTCCAAATGGTTCGCTTAATCTTCCTCAACTGAACCACTAACACTCGATTATTCTTTAAATTATTTTCAATATGCTGATTATTATGACTATGGTAATTGCCAGCAGTATTATTATTTTCGTTGATAGCAACAATATTATGATTACGATTTTGGTTGTTATTATTTTTTAGATATTGTTTTATTGAATGTCTAGCTTGAGACTACTCACTTTCTTACCTTAAAACTGTTCTCACTTGCATATATCATACGGATGAGTCACTTTCAAGCGGTGATAGGAAGAATGCGATCCATCAACCGTAGTATCATCTTCAGATATTCCGTTTTGGACTACGAATCACTGTGGAACAGGCTGGCCTGTGTTAGTATTTTGTAAAATACTATCCTGTTCAACGATTTCTGGCGCGCAAGACATGTAAGGTGGCCTTATATGTTCATTGGACTTCCAAAAAGGAACCGGAAATCATGAGACTTGTAGTGGAGAAAAGCATTGGGCCCATATCGGTTAGGCGTGATAATGGTATTGGTGGCAATGTAAAGTGATCTACCACGGATGTGACGAACGCGGAGGAGGTTCGAGCCTCATACCATTGAGGTCCATGAATTTCAAGTCACTGAACCATCTTCTATTCAGGAATTTACAGTAGAGGGATCCAAATACGCTCGCATTTCGGGTCCTTTGGGTGGAGCATTTCATCGTCCTATAAATGTTATTCAACTAGCCCTCAACAGCGACCAAAAGATGAACTCTGAGAATCTATTAACAAACAGCCTAATCACACCCACAGTGAAACCAAAACTTTTTCTCATCCTCTCATTTCAGATACAAAATTCGTAAATATCTCAGTCTACCGTAGACGAGAGAAGCACACTAGCACACTCAGTATACCGTAGGACTGTTCTCGTGATTCCTCCCTCTGGAAGGACTGAGTACCACGATTATTTGAATGCATCATGAACGCTCAGCTATCCTGACCCCATTATTTTCAGCTAGTATCCCTAGTCTTTATGGATTTGTGATGTTCTGTCTTGTAGAAAGATAAACTGGATCTGGAAAACGGGGTTAGGAGACGGAAGTAAATTATATCGTGGAGTGTTGGATTGCAAATGGCAGGTATTGTTGGCTGATTTCATGCTATAAGAGCGAATACGGACAAAGTAGATTTTGTACAAAGTGTAGCTCCTCTCGTAAATAAAAGCTATTGCTTAAATTGATTCCTTCAGCGTATGCCCAACTTAGGTGTCCGATGGTCTCGGTTTTACAAATTTATTTGAGCTTCTATCGTTTTTATTATCTAATGGGAATCAAGAACAATCAGTGGCCGTTTAATGAATTACTTCCATACTTCGGTTTCGTATCGGAAACCGTTTCCAGGTTTCTCTGACTTCACGGGAGGTTGATTTTCTCATAGTTTACAAAAATCCAGAACAGTTGACTTTTAAACACACTCTGGTCGATGCTAGGCAGATCGAAGTGAGAAAACCTATGTTGGATTACTAATCGGTAGCAAAATTATTTTAATAAAGCACTTTGAAAGCAATCACGAAGAAGTAAACAAGCCAAACAATGATGAAAAATTTACGGATTTCTATCCAGATAATTATTTATATTCTTTTGTGTGAGACGTGAGGTATGTAAAATGAGTTCTTTTCTGTAATAATTACTAACTATTGATATATCTGTGTAGCTCTAGTTAGAGCTTATTTTCTGGGTTACAAAAAAGCTCTACTCACAGAACGAATAAAATGGCATAACCAGTTCACCGAGGTTTATATAAGTAGTTGAGAATGGGCACATCACTCTCTTTGAATCATTTACAGATCCTGGTAAATTGGAACACCAGATTAGAGTTAAGCTTACATATTTACGCGCGGTGACTGATTTATAACCACAGCTGTTTTGATCTAACATTCCAAACCCGTAAAATAGGAAAAAACAAGCATACTGTGTTTTGTAAACCAGTGAATCCCACACAATCTTTCACCGTTCGTACTTTGGAGACAACAGACCAAACCAACAACCTAATTGGCACGAGCCAAAATTCCTGAGTCCCGGGGTTTGACAAAACAATATTTTACCACAAAGAAATCTCCAGATTTGTTCGTGTGAAATCTTTGAATGCGTATAACAGCTTGGTGACTACGGTGATTTTATGCTTATACGCTTCGCGAGTCAATAGACTGAGACGAGGAATATCATATTATGTTACGAAATTTGAAGACGGTCATTTAACGTGGGATTAGGCGTACAAATTCATGCTCCTTTCTCTGTTCCAGTGGAAGGCATCAACCTGATGGACCCCGAAGAAAGCTAGAGACAGTGTTGTTGCCTGAGACTGAATCGTAATGTACATTTCTTTTCTTACTGTAACTGCATTTGTGGTGTGTCACTTTTCCTGAGTAAATTTCCATTTTAGTCAAATCGTCTTCATCTTGTTGAGCTTCACAACTGGTGCCGCAACCGGGGACCGACAATGTCGAAGAAGCCAATAAAGTCCTCTAGTGTAGAGAAGGCCAAAGACAGTTCGCCACAGAGGAGCAGGTCGACCTATATGCCTGTGGAAGAAGTCACGTGAGACCTGGCAGAATGCAGAATTCAGAAAAAGCAACACATACCGACTCCGAGTGCTCCCGAGAAATTTAGGGTTGGTAGCAATTATGACAGATGGGAGAGCCAGGTGCGACAGTATATCAAGTGGTTCAATAGAGATCAACAAGAGGATGTTTTAATGAGCCTTTTAGTTGGAGAGGCGTATGATGTCCTCGACGAGTCAGACGTTTTCAGTAATGGTGATTGTGATCTCATTTTCAAACGTGTTCGGAAGTTGCTAGACGCTCCGGGTCACCCGGTGGAGTATCGAGACCAGCTGCATCAGAGGCGACAGCTCCCAGGGGAAGATGTACGGTCTTTTGCTCGGGGGCTTAAGCAGTTGGTGATGCGAGGATACCCCTAGCAGGATAAGGCTGAAAAAGAAAGGCATGTTTTGGATCGATTTGTTGAAAACGTGGCCAATAAGTCAGTGAAGAGAACCCTCTTGAGAGGAAAACTTACAGAATTGTCTGGGGCCGTGGCAGCAGCGGAAGAAGAAGAATGAATGAAGAAAGCGCTATCTAAATCGACAACGGATCAGAAGTGCTTCGCCGTCCAGCGGCAACGAGCCCATGCTTCTAGGGTATAATGTTATTCGGGATCGAGAACTAATTGAAGTTGGAGGAGCCGCCGCGCTAACTTATGGTCTACCTTCAACTATCGGGGATTTGGTACACCTGGTCAGTGTCGCAGGGTGGTGCACCGGCCGGCGGTACAAAACACTGCATCCTTGGTCGAAGACACTCAAGCACCGGACTCGAGGCAGGCACCGTCACAACAAGATGGGTCCATCATATCAGTTGTGTCGTTGCTCACCAATTGTTCTGATACTTTTTCAACATTGATTCGAGTTAACGATGCCGAGCTATGTGCTTTAATTGATACCGGAGCCACCCGCAGCCTTATCAGTGTGGCTGCAATACCCCACCTGGGTGCAGTGAATCTGTCACCTTGAGAATTTTCACTGACTGGTGTAAACGGTGGGAAACTAAACACCGTGGGAGTTGCATCGTTCTTGGTAGAATTTGGAGGGCTACTCAAATAGCAGCCGTCTGTCGTTGTCCGAGACATCTATGACGCGACTGTAGGAAGGGACATCCTGCAGAACTTTGAGTGCGTCATAGATGTCCCGAGAAATAGACTTTATTTTGGTTACCAAACGAAGGAATGTGGAGAAAGTTAGACGTCTATTTTGTTGGGGTTTCTGAAAGCGATCGCAGGCGGCGGTTGCAAGAAATGGTGGAAAATAATGAATCCACAGAGAAGAATGAAAGGCCTTATAAAATCTCTATCAAATTTACCGACTTGCTTAGGTGGGAAGGAAGGACCAACGAGATTAAGCATCGTATCGATACAGGGGATGCTGAACCAATTAAGTTGGCCCCTCAGAAGAATACCGGTAAATTACCAGGCAGAAGTACATCAAATAGTGGAGGATATGCTGAAAAATAATGTTATACAACCCGCCCACTCTGCATGGGCGTCGCAGGTAGTACTGGTAAAAAAGAAGACGACAAGCTAAGGCTGTGCATAGATTACCGCCGGTTAAACGCAGTCACTAAGAAGGACTCGTAACCGCTACCCGTGATGGAAGATTTGTTTGATGCCTTGGGAGGTGAGCGGTATTTTACCACACTCGATATAGCCTCGGGATATTGACAAGTAGAGGCGGCTTTTGCTATTTCATCGGGCTAGTACGAGTTCCAGACCATGCCGTTTGGATTAACAGATACTCCCGCCACATTTCAAAGGTTAATGAACCACGTGATAAAAGGATTAATTCCGTCCAAATGCCTTGTCTATATCGATGACGTGCTGATCCATGGGAAGACGGTGGAATAACACCTTACGAATTTGGAGTTGGAGCTAGAACGGATCAAGGAAGCGGGGTTAAAATAAAACCCACCCAAGTGTCGGTTTTTCCGGAGAGCCGTCGGTTCCTTAGGTCATATAGTTTCTCGCCACGGAATAAAAACGGATTCTAGCAAAATAGATCAGGTCCTGAATTGGTCAACGCCCTGTCCCGTTCTTGGGCCTTGCCTCCTATTATCGCCGATTTATATGGGATTTCGCCGCGCATGCGTCACCGTTAAACGCTCTCCTGCAGAAAAATGGTAATTTCGCCTGGGACGACCAGGGTGATAAAGCTTTCCGATAATTATGTTCCGCGCTGTGTTCGTCGCCTGTGCTAGTGTTGCCAGACTTGTCCAGAGTGCTCGGGCGAATTTATCCTAGATACGGATGCAAGTGACGGCGCTATTGGTTCGGTGTTGTCTCAAGTAGGCACAGATGGCTACGAACATGTAATAGCCTTTGGCAGTAAAAAGTTGTCAAATGGAGAAAAGAACTACTGTACTACACGGAAGGAAGTGCTGGCTCTAGTGACTTTTGTCAAGGAATACCGACACTACCTAACTGGTTGCCCATCCCGAGTTCTCACCGAACATTAATCGTTGTTGTGGTTGCAGAATTTCAAGGATCCACATGGACAGGTTGCTCGATGGCAAGAGCCATTACAGGAGTTCGATTACCTTTCCGAGCATGGACCAGGTAAACGCCATGAGAATGTGGATGTCACTTCTAGACTACCAGTGAAAGACCTTGCGGAGTGTCCGTCCTGCACGGTCAACTGTGTGGCACAGATCAGTCCCCGTGAGGATACCAAGGGGGAATGGATCACGATGCAGTCAAGCGATACGGACACCGCATTCTTATATGAAGCCAACAAGCCAAGAAATAGCAGGTTCCAGTCTGTGGATGAAGCATTTATGGAGCCTCTGGGACCTCTTGAGGATGGTTTTCCAGTCGGGACCAAATTATCCGGTCAAAATCATTGTTCCTCGGACGATGATACGGACAGTCTTGACAATGCTGCATACAGAGTTAGGCCATGCGGACGTCAATAAATTGGAATATGCTACTAGAAGATGGTTCTGGTGGCCATATCAGAGACGAGATATTCTTGACTTTTGCAGGACGTGCGAAGGATGGGGCAGCCTTAACGATCCTTCAACCAAACATCGTACCCCCTTTCAGCCAGTGGTCGTCGGTTTCCCTAACGAGATGGTAGGAATGGACATCGTTGGACCATTTCCAACGACACGTGCAGATAACAAATACATCCTAATACTTGTCGACTACTTTACTAAGTGTTGTGGAGCAGTTTCCCTCTGCACAATTGACGCGCGCACAGTCGCTAACGCAATTCTCGATTGTTTGGTTTATCGCTGGGGTGCACGCTGCCAACTGCATTCCGACAAGGGGTCGAATTTCGAGAGCGCCCTTATTGCTGAGCTAAGCAGGTCACTTAACATCGATAAAACCCGCACCTTATCTTATCGCCCACAAGACAACCGGCTGGCAGAACGTACCAGTCTGACTCTTATTATTTTATTGAAAACTTTCATCGAAGGGAATGACGACTGGGACAAGAAGCTGCCTAACTGCCTATTAGCTAACAGTAGTACGGTCCATGCGTCAACTAATCAAACGCCAAGTCTGCTATGGACCGGTCGAGAGATCTGGCTAACAACGGATGTTCGTCTACCATCACCAATAAACTCCCCACCTCGGTAACGGAGTATGTGAGCGAGCTACGGGATTCTATCAAGAGCAGAGAGGAGCCGGCACGCACACACCTAAAATCAGCCCAGAGGCGTCATAAGGAGTATTACGACAAGAGAGAATTCGGCACCCCGCTGCAACCAAATGATCTGATGTGGCTCCACAGTGATGTGTCAGCAAAGCTGTCAAGAGATTGGAAAGGGCCCTTTGTTGTTGAAAAGATTTTGTCAGACTGCACCTGTGTAATTCGTAATGCGTCAAACTCTGGTCAGCCATCTTTTGTTGTTCACTTTATTAAGCTGAAAACCTATGAGAGTCCAACTCATCCAGAAAGCGGTATAGTACGGCCAGTACAGTTAGAACTGGAAGTTCCTTTAGAAGGGGGGAGAGCTGTTGCTCTGAGGACGGAGCCAACTGAGGGAGAGTACAGTGTTACGAAGTTTGAAGACGGTCATTTAACGGGGGATTAGGTGTACAAATTCATGCTCCTTTCTCTGTTCCAGTGAAAGGCATCGACCTGATGGACCCCGAAGATAGCTAAAGATAGTGTTGTTGCCTGAGACTGAATCGTAATGTACATTTCTTTTCTTACTGTAACTGCATTTGTGGTGTGTCACTTTTCCTGAGTAAATTTTGATTTTAGTCAAATCGTCTTCTTCTTGGTGAGCTTTACAAGTATACGAAATAGCAACGGTCAGCATATCCAAACAACGTATTGTTCTATGCTTGTAGTGGAAAGCACTTGATGTCCTCATAGTACTCATGGATGACAATGTAATCGAAAATACCATTGCATTTTGATAAACTTCATAAGCCAGTGATGTGTCCGAGAGTTATTTGTAATCTGTCAGCATTTTCGTAAATGCCAACTTGCACGCTACTTCGGAGCAATTGTGTCACAATATTATTCTGTCCGGGTTTTCGTAGGATGACCTGTTGTCCACCCCAGTGATTAGATAGTATTATTCTTGAGGACTTCCATTGTATGGGGGAAAGAACCTTATCTTACGAAGGAATCGTTTCGAAACGGATGATAGAAACAGAAATTTAAGGGGGGGGGGGGTTGTATAGTATGGTTCATCATGCAATATCAAGGCTCAGCCCACCAATGAAAACCATGGGAACACTGTACAGCCACTTCATCCTTGTTAGTATAAATAAACAGTGCACATCGACCGAGCTCCAAGTGGGCTCAGACCCGCGATGAAAGATTGTGAGTCACACATTTTAACCACGAGTCTGTTTATGCTGACTCTCAACGGTTTATTGGTTATAAACTATGTATAACTTTGAAAGTTCACCATCACTTGCCGCTCTGTCACCATCACCTGCGAAAGATGACTTCTACGTAGGGTCTGAAATTATTTAAAAATACCCGAAGAACTTAATTATTTTATGACTATAAGTTGCTGGATAGTATATTCATATAACGTGATTCATCGATCAGCAGCAAGAATAAAATAGCTGCACTGTGCCGCCTTGGTTTTTCAGTGGTGAGTTGAACTGTCGTACTGACTGAATGATCGTATGACGGAAATTTATATCAAAGGCAGTGTAGTTGACCTGGTGATTCATTTACCCTTCAAAATACCGAGGAAATATCAAATAGATTTCATCTAGCACGGCAAGCTTTAAATGTGGATGTTCACTCCGTGAAACGTTGGATTAGATTGTTCACGCATAACTACTTATCGGAGACGGGAACCCCACAGCATTGACTGATTGAACATTAGGCTGGACATAGAGTCTTAGTTTGCCGTTGTGTTTTCTAAGAGAAGACTAGTGCAAGCGAGCAACAGAATGCCTCCCTTAGAAACAAAGCAAATTGTTAATCGAGAAAGTTGCGTTATGAAATATTACTCACCGATGGAGCATAGAAGTTGTGTAAAACTTCCTGATTCCATCAAATGAGCCAAGGGAAGCAAACGTAACCGTCACAACTTCAACCTAACTTCCTCTGTCGGTGTTATTCTGAAAAATGAGCTATTTCTCTTCCAGATTTGTAGTTATTTTGGTACATGGATCATCCTTTATTTTTTTAATTATTTCCTTTTACTTTGTCATAATGGTATGAAATTTCAAGGAGGGTTTCATGGTCAGTTAAGGGCTGCCAAGTAGGAAGTGACAGGCTGCGGAACTCGGGACGGATCAGTTGACGATGTTCGTAAATAATGCGATCTTCTCGATAACATCGACACCGCGTTCGTCTCACCCGTAGCCAAAATACACCATGCAGAAGACTGTTTCAATTCAGCATCAGCAAGTCGTGAAAATAAAAAAAAATCAGCGTTTCAGCCATAAGATGAAAGTATTCCCGGGACTCCTCTTCCTGAACCGATCAAAAAACCCCACAAATTATCAGCGATAAAATTCCGCGAGAATAACAAACTCGGAGAGTGAACAGTTTTTTTAAGTGATTCCGATTCTGACTCCTACAAATGGAATGGATGGTGCAATCGATGACTGGTTTTATGGTCATTTTCACGTCTTCGTGTAGGGTGTTGTGGGTGCCTTAAACGAATGATGTGTGGAGATGTGGGTTCAATCCACTTATGACTTGGCTACTGATAGCGGGTAGACGGTTCTTCTTCTGGGTTTGACGAAATCCGTTTCTAACCAAGGCCAATGAAGCCAATAGTTAGTCGCCTTTTATGCCTGCGAATCAGGACTCATTTGGCAAAATTCGATCACATCTGTTGTGGCGACACACCGAAGTCGGACCATCTTCGGTCTGGTGATCAGCATTCTCTTCTCTTCTTAAACAATTTTTGGTGCTTACTTATTGATTTACTGGACCACGCCTTATTGAGTTTCGTTTTTGTGCTTGCAGTTCTATTACGTGCAACCCCCACGGAAAAGCTCTTCATGATGCGTATTACATTTTTGACGACCTTACCAACGAACTGTATCGTAGAGCCCTTCTCGAACCTTCTCCGAGAACCCTACCGGTTATTCTGCCAGCCTTGCAGCCTTCCTAATTAGTTGCGCTCTCTTCGTGTGAGCCGCACAAATACGGAACACCGGGCGATGTTCTTTAGTTGAGGGGGACAGTTCAAAGCTCAGACATAGATCGTCACTTCCATCTTAACTGAGGAAACCGTCGGTGCCAGCTTACACACTCACTTGGCTCCTTTTTACTGGGGCCTATGAAAATCATACAAATAGGCTGGTATTTACTTCTTTGCGGCCTGACAATCAGGAGGTCTAAATGACTGTACAAGCTGCAACTGCAACCAGGTTCTCCATAAAGACTGTGATGTGAAGGAAAATCCGTTGGGAAAATAGTTCATCCGTTTTGATAGAATAAGCATATATATATATATATATATATATATATATATATATATATTTGTATGCCGCGAAGTGTCATTTTGTGTAATATGATTCATCATGCAGCTTCAACGCACAACTCACCATTAAAAACCATGGAAGCACTGTAGAGCAGCTTCATCCTTGTTGGGAATCATCATCAGTGCACATCCACCGAGCCCTCACGGGGACTCGAACCCGAGGTGAACGACTATGAATCGGAGACCTCAGCCACGAGGCTATCCGAGCTGGCTCTCAACGGCTTTTTGGACATCTACACTACATGATATAGCATCCTTCCGTCACCGGCTTTGAACGGTAACAGACCGCTTCCCGCACAGCGGTCGACTCCTATCATGGATGAATTCTCTGTAGGAGCCTAAGTACAACGAAGGCATTCCGTTATAAACAACCCACAGAGCTTGGTTACTATATGTCATTTTATTCATATGTGCCATCCAAACCGCTGCCAAATTACTCAACACGACCATTTTATTGAAGATAAGCGAGCCCATATATTTGAATATACAACCGACAGAGGCACTGATACGTTTCGGCTGTTTTAATTAGTCTCTTTATGTTTAAATATCGCACTTTGGAGGAGTAATTGGCAAACACCGAATGGCTTCGAAGGGATTTTCTAGACTGATCTCAATAACGGTCAAAACTTAGCTACTGTTATCATCATCAGTAGCCAAGATTAAAATTTGAACGTGAAATTGTGTAACCAGAATCCATGAGCACAATTTCCGCCGATATGGCAAGAGAAAGATACCTATGACATATTGACTCGACATTTCAGCTGATTCTGTGACTAGTAGTGGAGGATTATTTTATCACATACAATAAGGAAATTTACAGTTTGGCTTTCACCTCTTCATTTTACAGTTGACTGAATAAAGTAGTGGGCACCACCTTAACAATCGCTTACCTTTTTGGAGGCGGTGTTGTATACTGTCATTATCAAGTTCTGGTTTAAGCCAACTGTGAATTTTGCTGCCGCGTCTGTGTTCTGCCTATCACGAACAGAAGATTTTGACAGATTCTCTGCAGACATAACTAATTGTTACCTGATTATGGAAGGCTTCGGCGTGCTTCCCGAGTCACTCTAAAGCGAACATCTATTTTGCCATGACCTTGTGAGCACTGAGCTTGGCTTTTGGATCACAAGCTTTGCGGTGACGTTGTCAGTGGACTGACGGTGTCACCTCAACCCGTGGTAAAATAATTGCCATCAAAACGGCAAGCTCAGAGATCCGAACATCATGGCAACCAACAACTTGAGCTACTACCAACACAAATATTTAAAGCCATTGAGTACATATATTTTTCGTACATAATTTGGTTAGTCATGCAGTGTGAACTTTTAGACTAAATCCACCATCCTGCTACTCATGCTCAGATATTTTTCTGCTAACATGTATACTGTGTTCAATGTGCTTTTAGAAATTCCACTAATATCTATGCCAGAGCGCATTAGCTTCTTTGTGAAATCACCGCTAGGTTAAGATACGCACTTCTGAATTTATTATTCGTAAAGGCTGATGTTGGTGATCCTAATTTCATGAGTAAAATCTGATAGGTTTTCTTTCGGACATGAAAAACAGGAAAACTAACTGCCAGTAGCTATCAGTAGCCAAAGTAGAAATTCGGAAATCCCTTGGTATGCTTGGAATTGTTGAACACACTGTACTTGTTTTCTTATGAAAGGTCTTGCAGAAAATTTGGGATTTTAAAGTTTTGACTGTTTTGATCAACAAGTGATCTGCTTTGCATCTGTTTTTCTGGACTGGTTTCACTTTTTAATGTTTTGTTCAAGTGATCAACACGAAACACAAATATGTTACTTTCTGCTTCATTGGACTCTTCTGTTAAGAGGCTCTGAGGGTCAGAATGCACGAGAAGAAGAGTTACAGTTCATATGATTGTGTCCTGATCCAAGTGTCTGGGTACTGGCAAACACAAGTATTCGATCCAAGCCATTTGGTTAGTGGTTGTGATGATGGTTGTGGTTTTGATTGGATTATGGCCAAAGAGCGGCAACGGAATATGAGGGCTTTAGGTGTTCCCTTCTGTGGGCCTGGAGCCAGTGTGAATAGCTGGATGCTGATCCACACCACGGTGTATAGTACGTGGTCCATCTGAACATACTCATCCCTCGAGTGATCCATGAAGACTACAACAAGAATCACTGAAAACCAGTAATCGCTTTTTATGTGGTCTCTCGTGGACACTTCACTAGAATGAAAGGCCAAAATGTTAACACTACCTTCATATAGTTACTAAGCGTGTCCTTTGATAGAATGGACTTTAAAGATAACAGGTAACGTTTGACAACCAGAAATTGTTGTCAATACCCATTACTTTTATGCAGGTATCAAGTCGACTGCCATCATTTGTATCCAGAGCAGAGAAGAAGGAATGTTCACATGACGTTTATGAAGGTACACTCCAGATCTGGTTCGTCACTAAAACCTACCCTCTTGCCGACTCAATACCTAATTTTACCCTACTGAGAGGGTAGTGTTAGGAAATCACGAGCGAAAGCATTCGCCTATTTGAGCATAGTCGGATACTTCCATTTTAAAGCTGCAAACTTGATGACCACCAAAGGAGAATGAACTCTATCGGAATAGAGAGACCTGATTCAACGTGGCAAAGGTTAACTAAGCCCAGTCTTGGTAGGTCGTACAGAGTATCGAAATTCAAAAATACTCAAGGAAGCTCGATGAGCTTGACCCTTAGAAAAAAGCGGAATGGAGGGAATAAAAATGAGTGTGCCTGTGATGTAACCTTTGATCCAACTCCGGCTTTGGTGATCTCAACTTTTATAAGAACTAATCTAAGCAAAACCAGGCAAATTCAAGCAGCTTTCCAAGAATATCCAGGCGCATGACGCTACTGACAAATTTATCAGTACCTGAAAATGTACTCCAGAATAACCGAACGGTGCTCCTTTTCCTGTGAAGCAGCCGTACTTCCTCAGCTTGAATACATGATGCCTTCATGTGAAATTGCGAAATAGGAATATATTCGAAATGTCTAGGACTTACCCTTTATCGGCCTTACTCGGACAAGACAATGTGTGATTAGAAAATCCGAGAGAATAATGGAACAGTGGATTACATTCTTACATGGCCTGATTCATAATACAGTACCAAGGTTTAAATCACCATTGAAAAACCACGGAAACATTGTATAGTTGTCTTGTCCTTTTAGGAACTGTTGAGAGTGCACCTTCACCGGACCCCAACTGGAGCTTAAGGCCCGGTAGAGCGATTGTGAGTCAAACACCTAACAAAGAGACCATCCGTGCTGACTCTCAACGATTTACTGAACTTATACACTACAAGATATGGCGCCTTCCCGACACTGGCTTTGAGTGTTAGCAGAGCATTTCCCGTGCATCGGAAGACCTTTATGCTGGAAGACTTCTATTAAGGGGCTTAGGCACAACGAAAGTATTCATTTAAACAACCTACAGAGATTGGATACTATATGAGTGCCCGGTAGGGGCTCCGTAGATGGCAGTACAGTGCTTGTGTGGTTTCCAGTGTTGACCAGATTGATCTGATTCAAACTTTCCGAGGGATTAGATGAAATCGGAGCTCGAAGTTCCCAGCCTTTTTGAGACTCTACTGATAAGTAGACTTAGACCTTCACTGCGCACAGAAACCGTTGACCAGCTGTGTGTGTGTTTGTCTTGACGGTAAGCAATCAGATTTGCCTTTCTTTTTTCTAACTTTTTGACGACGTCTGTTGCTCTGCGTCCCTTTCGAACACGGGATCGCATTGAGGAAATTAAAGGTAAGTCTCACACCTCATAGTTCATCTCTTCATTCGGTTCCGATGAACTAAATCTTATTATAGAAATACACTGTGGGCAATACCCTCGTTCATCCCTCTTCGATAGTTCAGCTTTCTGCGTTCAGCGAAACAGAAAGTCCGAAAAGCACAGTTTAGGAAAGGGTTTTTCACGGCGAACTGCGATACCCCATTGCAAGGAAGTATGGAAAGTGATAACCTGCTTCAACATTTTCGGCCAGTTAAAAGCCGAATAGAGGTGATCACGTTTTGAAATCGTGGAATTATAGTGCACACCAGTTTGTCTTTTGTGATAGGAAATTTCCAAATAATTTCATTTCAATGGCGTCGAGGTTGCGATACTTGTTATGCTGTTGTTGCAGGCGCTCAAACAGGAGCTTTCCCTTGGATGACTCTCTCTCGTTTTGAATTAATGTGCCCTGTCATAATTCACAAGAAACTGGCTATAGGTGGACATATTCATTCCTCTCCTGTGCATGTTTTAAGGCTTATTTAGCACAATCTCGCCCAGTGGCATTCCAGACTAACTTGTGATTGTAAATTTATTCTCAGTATGTTGGACGAAGAGTGCAGGGCACTTGATCCATATTCGATTTCGGAGTTCAGGGTTCAAATTGGTGTAGAACTGTAAGATTAGTTCCGAGAAACTACTGTGCGACCTAAGTTTCTACAGTACCTGTTGACAACATTATTAAGATTGATGAAAGAGCACATTTCTTCCTCCCAACATAATGCAGCATATACAATCGAAATATGGCATGCGTAAATTGATCATTATCTCAGTCAACGTCTGATACATTATTTCATTTCGTTTAACTGGCTTCCATTTCCAGTCCCTCCCTAAAAGCAATGGGTGTTTTATTCTGAATCGTGATTTTTGCGGTTAATTATGAAAAGACTCAGGCGTTACTCTGTTTAAAATTTTCTTTACATTATGAATAGGTTAAGAAACGTAGTCCATGCTTAACATCAGAAATGACAAACTACCTGTCGGTGGTCTTTAAATATGGATCACTCCTAGGCTAGACCATATCACCCATATTATTTGCGATCTTCAGACTGACTGATGAGAGCCTTCGATGTCCACCACGCACCTGAATCACAGTTACTCTTGCGGCCCAACTTATTCATTGATCATTTGTGAGAAATGCGAACATGGGGATGTCAAAAGGAATGTTTTAGTATAACGGATTATTGGAAGACATCCAGTTTGCACATGACTGAAGCCGATTTTCGGTCTTGCTTCGAACCCAAAATAAACAAACCTTTTCTCATCCGTCTTATCGCAAAAGCCGTCATTTTCTATGCAGTGGTGACTTTTAGCTGGTTTCTGTCAAGTGCCAATCTTCCCCAACCCACATCTAGTTGCGCGTGAGAGACATTCCCCAGTAAGGATGAATCATCGTACTAATATGTCTACCAAACTGCACTTCAATCGCCTTACGACCATAATTGTTTATGTTTGCAAAATTCTTCCGAGAAACTTTCCTTGGTTCAGAACATGGATATATAGGGGTTAGACAAATGGGAACGGGTGTGAAATTGCTAGAATCGATACATCACAACAGATCAGTCCCCAGGTTGGTTCGTCTGCCTCATAATAAATTTGAAAGAAAATTATCTCCCAGTTCATCTCGTGCTTTTCATCAGAATCATTTCTCACAATTAGTAAATGACTTAGGTTAAAAATTGCATTGTTTGTTGAAATGTTGTACAGTGACCATGTGGAACTTAAACAAGAGACTAAGAATCACACTTTTTCCCACGAATCAAGACACAGAATCACCTATCTGGCTCAATTGTAGCAATCTATAAGGGAAAGGAAAATGAACCGGCTGTATTTAGACATCTTCATTGTTAATCAACCCTGTGGGGACAAATCTATGGAAAACCGACACTTCTTGATTCGACCCGAATAAAACCAACTGTGTTGATATTGCATAAATTTGAGCCCCATTCGAGTTTCTTCTCAAAGTATTTCTCCTTCTCAAATTAATTACGCTACATGGAATACGGGTTGGGAGTACGTAATTCCACGTAACTGAATATGGTGAACGTCATATCTGTAGTGATCTGTGGGCAGTTGAAATCATGCGACCGTGATTGATGCGATAAATCTAATTAACATTTGATGGCCCAGATGTCGAACATGATAAACTGTAAGAACTATAAAGGCAAATTTCATCATCAGGGGTTCTCACCGCCAATAAAAGGTGTTGGTTCTACTAGAATTTGAACTGCTTTTCAAAGTGCTGACCATATATTGGAGAATTAAAAAGAGTGTGAACACGGCTGGAAACGCTTTGTTGTCTCGCGACTCAATGGAAAACTCGCGCTCGCTAATAGGTCCACTGGATAAATATTACAGGGGTTATTTCGAAAGCACGAAGTGGATATCAAAGCTATTTTCTCTGGATAGATTGAAGATGAATGGTCTTTAACTACTCAGTCCCTGTCTGATCGGATATCCAAAAAGGACTTGACTTGGGCGCAAAAGGTAAGTGAGGATGTTTAGATCGATCTTTTAATTTCCTATAGTTTGCAAGAAAGTGGTGAAGTTGGCTTCAGTTCCAAGCTCACAAACAGTCACTGTAATACCACGGAAAACCGATCCTGAGGGTTGGAGTGGAGAATTACACAGCGTCCCAGTAGGTCATTGGCGATAACGAGCCGGGCGACAACGAATTGCCCTTTCTCACCCATGAGACCGACGTTGGTCTGTTTCGGCACTCGAACCCCGGGCTAATTTCACCCGTCAGCATATACCATTATTTTCTGTATACAATGATGGTTTATATCTTATAATCGTACATAAAGGAGCCTTATCCGTGCCCTAAAGCTTACTCCATTATTTTAGGAGATAATTCTGGAGAAGTAGTCAAATTATGTGTAAGATATCTCACCCTCTCCTTTTGTTCGAATTCACTCGTTAGAAAAAATCGTCGCAAGTATATGAGAAAGTCACATAAACTATTTCAAGACGACTGGTAAAATGGAGGCCTTAACCCACTGATGTAGAGATAGTGAGATTTCAGAAAAAAATCTTAAATGGGGCTTGACCTGGTTCTCGTGATAAAGCTCACATCCGCCACTGGCTTGGGTTGTGGACAAGTCTAAATCCACTCCCCTACTGACTGTTACGATAAAAATGTTAGGTTAATATTACTCAAAAATTATTCGACAATTACAAACCAATCATCTACAAAACAGGTACTATCATACCATGCGGCATTAGTGTCCATGTAGGTCTGATACATAAAAAATGAAATCTATTTGATATGCCCGTAATATGAAAGGCTACCTGGTCCATGATTGTGGTGTTATCAACTAACTACTTTACTTTTTTAGCTGCCTCTTAGTCAAACGCGGTAGAAAATACCAGTAGTAGAGCTTCTCTAACTAGGAGGACACACCAAGAGTATGGATGGGTAAAATTAGTATGCATTTGTTTGATTTGACGAAATCCTAATGAATCCTAAAAATGTGGACGTTCATCTCTTAGAGAATGTACACTCACGTGGCACAGTGTATTAGAAATTTTCGAAGCACATAATAAGCCAATTCGGTCGTCTCCATGTGCGTCACCGAGATACGTCCATAATGACATGAACCGTGAATAGGCCAGTATCTGTCGCACATGTTCTCGCCAATTTCAGTCAATCGACATAGCATCACGATTGTACAGCTTTTTTGATCCCAAACCATTGACCAGAAATCTTCACACGTTTCGTTCAGAGGAGACTAAGGAAATAAAAAGGGAACGGAAAAATGGATACATTTGAGTACACGTAATCCTTGTGGTTGTTTTGCTTTCAATTGACAAAATTACCGAGAACTGTTCTTACCAATGCAGTGCATATATAGATCGCATGCCGGATTATAGCCACACTGGAGCTTTGTTCGTCGGAATTGCTGCCACAGAACTGGCAAGTCGAGCGTTCATGAACAATAAGTTGACATCAAATGAGAAATTGTGTATTTTTTCCAGATTTATGTTTTGGTCGCTTAGTACGATATTAAACATGCCTCGTTAACCGTGCTTTGATATTCCAAACTACGTCGGCTTCATTAACCCCATGAACAACTTTCCTTCTCTATGGTAGAATAAACTGCACGTCTTTTAGGTAAATATTAAAAGTACGGCTTTCTTGGGATTCTTTGGTTGCTTACTAACACCAATAACACCGGTGATCAAATCCGGGATGGATCCGGATCATTCTTGCGGGCCGTGTTCTCACCCCACCCCATTTTAACTTACCCAAACCTACCATCTTTTTTTATACAGGCCACATACGAAGTGAAGTATAAGCCTAATCTTGAATCACTGAAAATGAGCTTGTCTGCCTATTTGCGTTTTTCTCAGTGGGACCTGTGGGATTACTCAAGCCTACACCAGAGTGCCAATGACTACGTCATTTTAATGTTAAGCTCAACATTCAGCTCAAGTAGGTAAAATAGAATAACCATTTACCTGTGTGGCAATATAAGCATTCGGCTTCCGATGTCCAGAAATGTAACTCGCGTTGATATAATCTGTCTTAGTGGTTCCGTACACCGGGTTCAATGTGACTCGATTATGGTCGAAGGGAACCACTGTTTGTTGCCGGTTTTTTGTTCTGTTCTGCTCCAGTGAGCCAAACGTTGTTGACAGAGAACCACGAGGATGAACAAGTTCAAGCGCTCGAAATTCCTCTTGCGCGTGTTTTGTCCAATCGCCAGCATTTTGTCGTATCATTTGGAGGAACACGGGCACGGAGATGGGCTGACGTCCCGGGAAAACTATGGAAAATAAATAATAAGACAGATTTCTGATTGAGCTACGGGGATAAGAAAACACACATGGCAGTATTATTCAGTTCTTCATTTATGTATTGATAACTAGCTGCAGAAAATTTAAGTTGTCATGACCTGGCAAGTGTGATAAGGGAAGGATGGGGAATTTATCCAGATGGTGGTCTAAATACCGAACAGTTGTTACCACCATGATAACCTGACCTCTCGTTTGGCCTTCGGATTGCAGTTCCTTTGAAGTATCTGCATCAGTTCACACGCCACTGTTGCCTTATTCGCCAATAGTTTGACGTTGCCCATCCCGGTTCGCGTATCCTTTTATAAATTCTAATTACGCCATAGCGACCTTTTTTATCCGTCTCAAATGGTGTTTTTGAAGTCTGATATTTTGGTTTTTATGACTGAGTTTTCCAAACTAGTTGACATGAAGACTTTGGTTCTGTGAAATCATGGTAAATTTTTGAGCTCCCAGATGTACTTTACAATCATGTGCGTTTCAGTATACCATATAATCCAATCAACCTCTCTTATGTAGAAGTTTGTGAGGTTAATAAACACAAATTAGTCGTGTCCTTTATTGTCCCCGTATTTCAGTAAATGGGTGATCTAATCAAGGTAACTTTGCGCTCCTATACTCATGTTGTATTCTTTTTCTCTGTGTGATCAAATTACTAATTGTGATTGCATTTAACCTAAAATGGAACTTCTGTCTTCTCTTTCTATGTGCTGCTATGCTCTGTTATCGGCTGGTCAACAGTGTTTCTTTACGAAAAAGTTTGTTTTTCTGTTTATTACGCATATATCTTCATATGACTTCTTTGACGAATGTATATATATCCGAGCGGAGCGTAGAAAATTAAATGGTGGATAGACAATCACAAAACACATCCGAGCCATTGGAGGTCGTATAGACAGCGGGGGGCCATCCGTGTCTAGCACACGACTCGTACCTGGTCACTGGTCACTCAGTGTTACCACCAGAGACGAGAAATGCCTCGGAGAAATCCGCAGTCAAACACAAAAGCCTCCGACCATTCTCAACACAAACTAGCCAGGTCTGGCAACCTCAAATCAAAACAGTGCGAATCGTGGTGTTCTACAACCGTTTCTAACAAGAAATCTGGATCTCACGGCGGAGCTACAGATGTCGCAGGTTGGTGGAAGCTGCTCTAGTCCTCGCAATCTGTGATGTAACTTCCTCCCTAACAACACCTCCAGCTGTAATCAGGCTCCTGAGATACTTGAAGTTATCGACCGAATCTAGCTCATCACCACAAAGTGTGAGTGAAAGCAAAGGCTCCTACCAGTCTTATAAAATCATCTTTTACTTGGAAGGCGCATGATGCATATATGGACAACTCAATCGCCAAGCAGTTTAGAGCGTCCTGTTCTGCCTGTCCACAGTCACTCAGAGAGGTGATTTCATCATTGTATTCTAAATCAAAATCTCTGTTCCTTGAGGGGAGTTGGGCTCCACCTTTCTGTAGACCAGACGAGGCACTCCACAGAACCTTTTGTGTGGCAAAGTTGAAAAGAAATGAAGATGCTGAATAGCCTTCTTGTACACCACTGGAGACGGCGAACTTTAGCGAAATCTGACCTAAGGCCCTAGCTCGACCTAAGATGTGGAGATACAACTCTTCAAGGATTGACTCATACTTCTCAGCTGTTCCTTTCCTCAAGAAATGGTCCCATAGTACAGTCCTATGGACAGTCCAAGGCCGTGGTAATATCTGGGAACACGATTGTCATTGGTCTCTGAAAGGGATAAAGGAGCTCAATTACCCGTCTGAAGGTGAATATTTGATCGGTGCATCCATGCCGGTACGAAACCGAGCTTTCTGCTTGCGCATCTTCACTCCCCGCGTTTGACAAACAGTGCGGTATGACAGAAGCTAGCAGCTTTGATGCTGTTCGGATGAGGCCTATACCTTTATATTTACCGAGTAAATTAACCACCAATACGTATTTTTTGAGTAGTAAGAGCTCATGATGATTCATAATGATATGACCTACAATTTAACCACTCAGATCATTATTCAAACTACTAGAACTATCATATATGTGCCTCAGTTTGATTAAAATCATACCCTTTGGGTATTCATGGAGCATTTGTTTACGGGAAATCAAAATACTCAGATCAGACGGGTGGGAGCATTTTTTTGTAATTACCTCATGTTAAAGTAACTTGTGGCAAACTTCTGATGGCCATCCCAGTGGCGGGCTGATAAGCTCATTGCTTTTCGGGTAGTGGACTCAAGTTCCCCAAAGGCCAATGTTTCCTAGTTAAGAATTTTGTTTAACTTCCAGCGAAGCAGGAAAAGCTGCGCTCTGGTTTAATGGCTTTTACGCGGAAAGTTTAAGTTAGACTGAGCAAATCCAGATGAGATATCCTGTTATCAACATTTATGTAAACAATTTTGAGGCCACCGAGAACAATGCTTAAAGCCGTTTTTAATCCGTAATATGTTGGAAGCGAGAGATCGTATGTAATCTCTTGTCGTACAATACCGCATATCAAAATGAGTAAATGGCAACCAGCATGTAAGCACTCAAGATTTGCACAATTAAATTTTTCGTATAGGTGAGACTAGCCTCACGATAAACTTTGCTGGAATGTCTCCCTACTACCAAAACTACTCTAGAGTAGATATTTTCAAGATGTAAATGGTGGTATTCCTTTCTCAGTAAACTATATTGTGATCTTTTGACGGAATGACTTTTCACATTTCCGGGAGTGATTATTCAGGCCTCTTGTCATAGCAGATCCTTTTCCCATTTTCTTGTGGAGCTAGCTAAAATTACACATTGGCAAAGAATGCAGAAGGTGAGCAGAAACTGACACGAACTGAAGTTCAACAGATCTTCTCAGCTACCCTTCGGAGATGCCAACTGGCGGTATTTGTTCGTAAGCGTCCACTCTGATGAAAATATATAGATATGCTAGATTGAAATATTCTGCATCCATCCGGTTAACGGCTATTCTTGACCGTCATATGACTCTACACCTTTTCAGGAAATCCCTCTTCATTGTTATCGTTCTTTTCTTGATACGAGTCTGTTTCTGTCTATGAAACAATTCATCGGGGAATATAAGCACCATGCTTGTCTTGAGAAATCATAGAAGCAAGTGCTTCTTCTTCCTCTTCTGTAAGCAGCCTCAGCAGAGCATTCTTAACGTCAATCCTCCCTTCCACTTTAGTCTCAGCTGGGACTCGAATACGCAGCGCGGGGTTGTCAGTCACGTACACACACACACACACACACACACACACACACACACACACACACACACACAGAGGTTACCACTAATCTCTCCAGATCAGCTGTCGACGAGTCGCTTCTCCTCATGAATTATATGGTTCTGTTATTTTAAAAACCATTGTCTACGCACTTCCAACTTATTTCTGTGTTTCAAAAGCTATACTAATTAATTGGCATGGAGATGAGTGTCAAATCAATTGTCTTAATCATATATTCCAGTTGAATTACGTACTATGAAATATCTCGTGTTTGCCCAAGCTAATTCTAGGGGGAAAATCAAGTAGCTTTTAGGATTTGTTCTCAATATAACACGTCAGACTTTTAATTTGATGGAGTGTGGGTGCTTCGAAATTCAACTTCCTGTGACTGTTTTTCTGATTGATTTTGAATTTAAAACTTTACGAAAGCTTGATCCACGACAGCAGTTTCACTGCTGATAAAAGTGCACGCTGGTTGGACAGGGCATAAATCGACCGTTTTGTTTTGTTTGACAATAGTAGACTCGTTCAACTAAGGCTGCTCAACATTTGCGTGGTGTATATTATAAGGAGAGAAAAGCTCTGTGGATTCTTACGTTCATTACTAGCTGTCGAAAAGCTCGGGCTTGTATGTATTTGCACCGTGGGGCTCATTTCTGTCTTGATATCTGGGCTGTCAACACCTCCAACGTGATCACTAACAGCGGCAATACACTCCACCGCGTTGCCCTTTTTGTCACAGTGGATGAAACCGGTTCTTCGGCCATTGTCCGGTGATTTGGGTATATCACCAACCGGCTGCACGGGGAGCTCATTGCTGGCTAAGTTAGTCAAGAAGAAATCATTGACAACCCCACTCATCCCGGGGCTTTCGGTGGAGCGTAGTGATTGGCTGGTTATCAAACGTCCAGGTACAGCAGCCGCTGCCAATCCACCAGCACTGGGGTACATGGGATGCATCATTTGCAGTCCCATACTGGAAGTAGAAGGACTATTCAGACCGCTTGAGGAGAGATTAAGGAACACATCCGATGAAGGTGTTCGTTTGTAGAACGGTTTTGACTCATTCGACCGTCTGGAGCTGGTGTGAAATGCCAGTGTAGTTGCTGTCTCATCCGTGTGCATGGATTTCATCACATCACCGCAGAACTGGGCATCCCATTGTACAGCCGAGCCCAGGATGTGACGCTCAGTCAGGTGGCGTTTACGATAGCGCAACACGCAAGCTAAGATTATACTGAGCAACGCGAAGAAGACCAGGCCACAAGTGAGTCCAATCACAAGGATGGTGAATTTTGATATGGCATGAATTCGTCCGGATTTAGCTGATGGTTGATACACGTTGCTCAGATCATCCAACTTCGGATCGATCGGTTCAGACCATGGACTGTAGGCGCACAAATAGCGTCCGGTCGGGTACTTTCAGTTGTCCGAACGCGTGCACGGATAATGAAAGAGAAAAAGAAGTGGATCATAATTATGATTGACATCGATTATAGCACTCCATACTTCATGAAAATCCAAATCATCCACGAAAGCAAGAAAACTGCGGACCATCGACAAGCAAAGACAACAAACCGGGTATATACTTATATATGTATCCGGCGATGGTCCACCTATATGTGTTTCTGGTTATTAACTTTTTGGTAGGAGGTTGGAACCCTACTGTTGACGATCGAGTATCGTGTTAGTAAAAAGTGCTGTCGACCGGGTAGTTTTAAGGCCTGATCTGCTGGGACTCAATATGATTACTTCAATGCTGTGTTTAAGGTTCTCGCTGGAATTGCATCAACAATGAAAATAATCTATGAGTTATCCACTTCACTCATAAATACACACGGAGCAAAAGGTGCGGGGTGTAGGTGGTCAAATGGTCATCAAGGTGGACTATCAACCCTTCTGCTTAGGGTTCGAATCCTGATCCCACTGCGGATCCATTTTCCCCTTTGGCAGCATACAATTGGCCACGACCTCCTTCCCGAAATATTGTTCCTTTATTGTACAATGAAAGAAGGGCAAATAAAAAGGTAGAGGCTATCAAGTAGCCACATGTCTGAGAAGTAACAACAAGAATTATACACAAATCCAGAGGTCACAGTAGGTGAATCCCCGCTGAACATTCACTGAAAGGCCTACGAAGCTCCCCATTGTATAAAAACCAATCACCTAAATGGTCTGATGTTAAGCGAATTTTGCATTATGAACGACGTCGCAACTTACGTCCAATGAGTACTGATTTCTCAGGTCTCAAATTTACCCCAGATGACTATGAATATTTGTGCTTTCTGCTCAATTTAAAAAGTCCTAATGATATTCTGTGTGTAATCTAAAACTCTAACTACCCTACGGACGGACGCTTGTTGATGTTTATGACGCAGTTCGAAATACAGTACCGTTTAATCAGAAATACTTTTGGATGAATGAATGCGGTATACCGACGTCAATTACAGAAAGGCATCGGCAGTGTGAATAGTATTAAGCAGTTACCAGTCACAGCGGACAGAGTTGCGCCGGATCAGCATACCTGATGAATGGCAATAACCAAGAAATCCGGTCGAGTGCTCCCGAGATTCTTTGTTCATCTGTCTTCGAATACTACGTACTACTGTCAGCCGACGTGGGTGAATCTGGGACTAAGGTGAGATATAGCACAAAAGCAATCGGAACATTCACAGTCTAGTTTGCCAACAACGCCCAGTTAGGGAGATGTAGGAAACAGAGGGCAGTCAGCGAGCAAATAACCATGAAGAAATATGGGGTAGGTGAGAAGTCTGAGAAAATTCAAGGGATGCTGATCAGACCGTTTGATGCTGTGGCATCCAGTAACAAAACCGTGCACGTTGGGCTACACGAAGAACCAAGGTTATGCAGGACCAGTGATTTTGCACATGGTGGAGTGCGGCAAAGAACAGGTGTAAGGGGATTTTACTCTAGAAACCAGCGGATTGATCTTTTTTGGACGTATAACGAAAACAATACTTTCGAGTAAAGTACTGACAAAAGTATGCAAACAAAACTTGATCAGTAAACGAGCAACGAAATCGGATGGTGAAAAGTGAAAAATCGAGTCCTCTTTGTGAAATGAATAAAATGATGCTTATTCGTAATCAGGCACTTGTTGAATTTATGAGTAGTGTCAACATTTTGTGAACCATCTTTTAGGTTTTATGAATGCGGACACCGTGGAGAGAGAGAGAATTACAATCGAATGCTTTCTGGAAATCAGTAGTTCTGCTTCAGCTAAAATATTCCAACTTTTTCTTAGAGTCTTATAAATGTATGCTGTTATATCAGTAGGATAGGTCAAGTTATACCACGGAGTCAGTAAGCTATCTAATAATTCCTCTGATGTTCTCATAATTATTTGTGACATCTTAATTAACCTCTTGTTCGTAGTGGCAAATCAAGGTAGTTCGGCTCTCCGTGCGTTGGTGGAGTGGTCTTCACGCTGAACCCCAAAACTAGTTGTCCAGGCGTCGCAAGTCACTTCGCTATTCGACATCAGCATCTAATTGGCTTCAAAGCCATTGCTGAAATGTTATACCAATAAATTATAGCAACAAACTATGAAACGGAAGCAAAACACTATTATTAATATCATAAACATTAGTGTTATTACTGACACTGAAATGAGTCGAACAATGACAGAATTGTACGTATGCTAAAGGTGACTTTACGTAAAACCACCATAGCCCGGTGGAAAAATGATCAAGTATTTGAAACTTCTTTTATCTAACTTCTTGATTCTTGTCATCAAGCTTATTTGTTTGAAGACAACTCATTGGAACAAATACCCTACAGCTTATTCAGAAAAGATTCAACTGACGACAAAAAGCGAGTTCCTTCATTGAAACATTTAGTTCAATTTGATCAGCCGAATTCGGCCACATCTTTCATAGTTTCTCCCAATCGTCTGGTGGTTACTCGAAAATCCAAACAACAGGACGATTCACTAATTGGTCATTTATTTTTCATGACTTAAGAAACTGTGTGTACGCAGTCAAGGAAACCAACATTTTTTGAATCTCGGCCAACCCTAATTTTCTTAGGTCCGTCTTCTAGTGGTTGACGCCATTCTTATCCCTGTTGGCTTGGAAACTGTGCCATTTCCAATTGCAAATGTGAAATGAGACCAATGTGGGAACGCTTTTTTGCTTTCTGTACGTTATCAATTGATATTACTGAGTACCTGACTATGTGTGACAAAACCTCGTAGATTCTGAGTTTTGATTTAGTATTTACAAAAGTAGGTTTTTCGAGATCCAACAGTACTCTGAAACACCTCGGTCTTCTTTCATGAACCCCGTACGAGATGGGATTTTGCATCGCTTTTTCCTGGTGAAAAGCTGCAATAAACATACAAACTTGAACCGTCAAATTATTTTCCTTACTGGGCGCATTATTAATATTCTGGAGTTTCATAGGTTGGTTCATATGCGGAAACCTTTGGCTTGATGCCAGAACACGTCAGTATACGTTAGTTAAACAAGGAGGAATGGTGATATTAGTTCATGTAGCTCACTTTTGCTGAACCACAGAGATTCCATCATTTACGTTTAAACATTCAAAAATGAACGTGTTTCAATTTTACCTTCCTCTGCCGGTTCCGTGGTTTTGAATATTGAGTTGAGTATTGATGCCGTGTGATAAATCCTATTACAGAAATTTAAGCGTTTATTGTTTTAGTTCGAATTCAGTAGATTATTTTATTTTTCAGGTCAAATGACCATCTTTCGAAGATAGAGCCTGCATTATTCATTTACCTTTACCGCTGGCGATTGCATATTACAAAGAAGTAAGTATTACCTAAACAAAGATGTTAATAAATGTCTCCAGATTATCATGTGAGTCCTTGAAGCTTTTCCGTCAAGATGTCTGTTTAATTCATTATACTCAGCGGTGATACTCCATTATTCCCCGTGAGCTTTTCAGTCCCACGTTACAATTTGAGCTCCGTTATCTTTGCTGTTCAGGTCCGCATAGAATTCTCCGTGATTAAGATTACTTTGGTCTTCTGTTTTGTCTGTAATTAACAGGACTGAAGCCACCGCAACAACTACTGGACCGAAATCATGAAGACGGTGACTAACTGCGGCGACTTCTCAAAGCACTTCCGTCTAATCCATACTGCATCCGGTAGGCGACAGTCGACAGAACCTCGCCCTCGCAATGTTGCCGGGCTGCTCATTTCTGAACAGGCCGAAGGATGCAGAGATGGACCGAACACTTCGACTGTCTACTAAAACGTCCCACGACAAGCTCTGCGTACCGAATCCCAGCAATGCAGATTGAGGGCTATGAGGTTAATAAAAACCCACCAACCCAAGATAAAATCACCGATGTAACACACAAGCTGAAGAACCGGAAGTCCCCTGAAGAGAAGATGGCATCACACCGGAAATGCATAAATCATATCTTTCGACGCTACTCGAGCCACTACACACCCTGTTTTGTTCAATCTGCGAAAAAGAACAATTCCCAGCGGACTGGGGGACCTCAGTTCTACTTCCTCTTCCAAAGAAAGGTGACAGGACAGTGTGCGAAAACTACAGCGACATCAGTTTAATCGACGTGGCCGCCAAAATATTCTCCGTGCTTTTGTTGAACCGTTTCTCAGCGGTGCGGGACCCACGCACACGTCCCAATCAAGGAGGCTTCCGCTGTGGCAGAGGGTGCGTGGACCAAATATTCACCCTCCGCCAAGTACTAGAACATTGGTACAAGTCTCAGCAACCAATGGCAGCTTGTTTTATTGATTTTCGGGCTGCCTTTGACTCACTTGACAGAGAATCCCTACGGACTACACTACAAATGGATGGAATGCCCCAATAGCTTCTCAGTTTCATGAGATGGTACTACGCAAATACCCGAGCGAGAATACGGATCTATGGAGAGGAGTCCAGCGATTTCTCCCTCAACTCCGGTGTTAGACAAGGCTGTCCCCTGTCGCCAGTGTTGTTCAACTATATCGTCGATTGAATAATGCGTCAGACGCTCACCGATTACCCTGGTATTCAGCTGGGTACCGATGTTTTCTTCGCCGGTCTAGAATTCGCCGACGACATCGTCATCCTTGGAGATAGCCCAACTGCATTGCAGCCGGTTCTCAGTCGCGCAGAATCTTTTGCGAAATCCATGGGAATAGAGATTGATCTGTCAAAGACCAAGATCCTTTCGACATGCACTGCAAAGTCCACTCTCCCGATGTACTTGAACGGCGAACAAACTAGAGACTTTCCGGCATTCAAATATCTGGGCTCTACGATTCTCCCAAACGGCCAAGCCAAAGATGAAATCAAGTTGCTCATTGACAAGGCCAGGTCTGCGTTTTTTCAACTTTGCAATGTACTCTGGGAGCCAAAAGAAATCAGCTCCCGGACCATAGCTCGCGTCTTGCGAGTCGCTATCCGCGCAATACTGACCTACTGCTGCTAGAAGTGGCCACCACAGGTCGAGGACATCAGAAAGCTGGAAGTGTTTGGTCGTTGGTGTCTGCGACGGATACTGAAAGTGGTGTGGTATAAAAAGCTTTCAAACTAGACCATAAGACAACAGTGCTTTGAAATCGAAAAGCTGTCAGTGTCCCTCCAGCTCTGAGGATTGCAGTGGTTTGGACATGTCCTACGAAGTTCTGACACAGAGGTATCAAAACGGTGCCTCACTCCCGTTCTATGTCTAGGATGGCGCTGTCCCCTCGGAGAACAGATGAAAAAAATGGGTCAGTACCATCAAATCGAACCTTGAAGGATTAGGACCCCAGGCTGTCTACGGCGCTCACAACTGGAAGCAGAACTGGATTTCTCTGTGTTTGTGTCTCGCATCCGATCGCCGCTCATGGGCTGGTGTTTTTCGGGACATACGTGAAGCCGGCTTATCCTCTCGCAGGAGCTAGCCGCATAAAAGTGAAAGTAAGAGAAGGTTCACTTGTGAATGCAATTCAAATTTACGTGAAGATGGCTTTGTCTCACTAACCTAGAACGCTAAAATAGCAGGAATGAATTGTCTTAAATGAGTGACTATCAAATGAAAGATGAGATTTACCTTAAAACTGAGTTTAATGTTATGAGCCCAAGCGTTAATCTGCACTACACTAATTGCCAAAAATGCGCCCTCAGAACCAACTGCGATCTGCAGGCTCCATACCGTCAGTTCGGAATATTTCAAACGTTATAATTTTGCGCCATACAGCCTACATTTGCATGGTTTTTTTAATGAAGGTCAGAATCACGAGTGTACTTTCCAGTCTAACTGTCCACACGTCTCTCCGTTCTTCTGAGTTCACACTCACAAAGGTGACGGTTGTCTATCATGCGGTCATAAGGTGGGAATTAAGGGAGTCACTCCACGAGGTTACCAGTATTTCGGTCTTTCAACAAGGACAGTGAACGGATGGATCTGTCTGTTCAGCAATGGGAATCCAGCACTTGGGCCGACGGGTTACTATTTTCGTTGTTCAAACATGATCATCGAAGGAGTGTTCAGAAAACAGCGCAGCATAATGCAGGTTCAGGTCACTTCTGGGGAACCATCGGGTGGGAATGTCGGAGTAAGCTGGTACTCCTGGGTGACACAGTCAATGTTCATGTTTACCTTGAAGTCCTGATGCGACTTATCTTGCTACTAAAGCAATTTTCTGGGAGGACAACAGGTCCGCATATCTTTCCCTTATTGTACGCGAGTTTCATTCGAGTCACGGTGCAAAGACGACGCCATGACTAACTCGATGTCCGGATATCCGTCGAGACCAATTTTGTGGGGTCAATTTGGGAGGCAAGATCAGAGGAGGCTATACAAATCTGTGGAGGAGCTAAAGATTACCTTCAAGGAAGAATGAGACCGTATGCCACAAGATATTATCAGATGTTTGATAACCAGCATGACTCGCCAGATAAATCCCGTTATATAGTCCAAAGATGGTTCACACATACTAATGAGTGACTGTTTGAGAACGATGACATCATCCTACTCACAATTAGACACCTTGATTTCAGTAGATGGTTTTATTAATTTATAATGCTTCTGTCGGGGGGGGGGGCGGTTATTGGCAAACAGTGTATGTACTTCATAGCACACGAAAACCTACGAAGAAAGAAGCTCTGTGACCCGGAGGAAGTCAAACCTCTACACTTAATACAAACTTCTTGTTTTGCGGTATCGATGACCACTACCCAGACTAGCTAAACGACTCAGCAAGACAGTACAGTGCACTAAGGAAAAATATCACAAAAATGACCATTAAAGTTGTGACGGCTTTTCTGCCAATGCTACAGAGATGATGAGGTTGCTAAATTGATCGTGCACCGAAACGGTGCAACTGGCCATATCTATAGTGCGACCGAATTGTTCCTTCTTACTCTGATACTACTCGGATAGAAATCTAATCTACGAAATGAACCACTATCTCAAAGGTAAGTTCAACTGTACTGAACATTTCAACCATGAAAACTTCAGAAAAACAATCTTCAGAAGAAAGCGATTGATAATCACCCAAATAACTCAAGGTATCTTACCTATGACTCCAGAACATAGTGAGTTGGTTAGTGAAGTTGATAATGTCATTGAGAAAAACAAAGGTACTCAAGTTATGGGGTTAACAATAAACGTGGAAGACTAGTTAAGCATGGATTTGGACTCGAGGTTTACCAATTTTCACGTGACAAACAATGGAAGATTCCGATTAACAACAGTAGAGGGAGAACAGATATGTTGACAAAGCCTTAATCGTAATTTTGCTAATTGGTTATTTAATTGTACGAATGAGTAGGCCTTGACTGGTTGAATGGTAACTGTCATAAAGTCACGAAGGCTGTCTCCAAAGTGTATGCATGGTGATATTTGTTTTGCCTGCTTCCACTACGGTATCAGACATTGACTAATTTCGTCTTCCGCCCAGTAATTCAAGCGTATAGACTTATTGATTCAGTGCACACAACAGACGCGTACCTATTGCTTCCGATGTAACCAGCGATCGGCATCGGATTTTCTTCGCACATTTGTGAGCCGGTTTGTGGCGGTGCACCAAACTGTTCACGTCATTCAAATCGGCCTAATGACCACTACCCATCAAGCGTATTAGAACGAGGTTGGTAATTGAACCTGGTTTCCCGTAGGTCACCACCCTTGGTTAATTCTCCTTACTTTGAGAGGAAACACCAGGCTGCCTGCATTTGTGCGAAATAAGATATGCGTAAAGAGTACGACCTCAAGTCAGTAAAAACTGACACACACTGTCCGATATCTTATGCGTTGCGTAGTTGTGAGATTATGATCTACGTTCAGTTAAAGACTGTCGAGTAATTATCTATCTACACCCAAAACATTTCACATGGCGCGAATGGCTAATTACAACTGTCTTGCCTTGGAAGCAGTTTCCTATGAATCATTTACCATTCCCATGTACCTGATTGTTGAAGACTGTGAAAACTACAAATCTGACGACGGGGCTTTTTTCATCGAATAAAGGCAGTACCGGATTTTTCAAAACAAACTATACACCTCATTTTGCGATTAAAATAACAAACTTTATTCCAGTCATTTCAAGCTGTTCATTTTCTACTTCAGTGTAAAATAATGTTTTAACGACCGTCAGCATACATACCAGGATGGTGAATTTCTGACGAAACAAATGACTTAAGGTACATTTCTAAGTAAAGCGAACGTAAGCCATCACGGAAAGCTACATACGGCTTTTAAGTCATTGTTCTCGTGCGGTGGATCTGGTGACTGTTACCAGCGTTTGCGCTCGTCTGCTCAGTCATCTCCAGTCAAAAGCCATTGCTCATTGACTCACTTTTAGTTTATCAAGAGAATTCTCGCTCACTCACAGTCAGACATTAGAGATACACTTGCTTTCGGCACACACACACACACACACACACACACAAACACACAAACACGCCTACAGAGGTCACATTAGTGAGGCTGATTGGTGGAAGTCAATGGACTCCGCAAAGGAATGTTTGACTGAGAAGCGAATCCCCGTTAGGCGCAAAAAATGATAAACTGTTAATCATTCATAATCGGCTACTGTTATAATTTGTATAGTTCAACTACTGAGGACGAGTACGTTTGTTTTCTAGCAGTACCCAGGTAGATAATCGAGTCATAGGAATTTCAACAAGTCAGTTTTGTTGCTCAGCCTGGGTTGTACACATATAGATATCTATTACAAGGCACGTTTCATCCTACTTCATTCAGTATTTCATGCTTTAACCAACGGCACATCAAGCCCTAAGTTAAGTGCATCGTCCATCCGTCAAACCGCGGTAGTTGATTTCTAATTTAAACCAGCTAACGAGTTTCACCTTGCTCGGTAAAAGAATTGATCTCTAAGGATCGGTACTAGCCATGATTCAGAATTTGTGAAATTTCTGGAAAAGTAATTGACCCACTTTTGACCGTTAAAAATGGAGATGAAATCATACCCATTATAAATTTTGCATTGGTTTGCCGTAACTACTTGCACGCTAATTTCTAAGTCCTGTAAAAGAAGGTAATTGTTGTTGAAGTCGACTTAAACTTTTTCGTGTTCGTATGTCATTACTGGTTCAGTAACTCATCCTTTTTCCACTACTCCCTACCGGAATTCCATGAATTTCGAAAACAGTCAGTCTGTTCAGACAAAAAATGTTTAGGTGTAACTTGCTTACCAACAGAGCCCTGTGAATCTTTATCAGCGTTCGCATAACCATTGACTGATTTAAAACTAAACGGAACCCCGTTGCTAGTACAGAACTGTGTTGAATGCATTTTGTCTCACCTTTGAACAAGCAATCAGTGCAGCACGATAGACGCAGGATGGATCAATTGGTTTATTGGTCACCCTGATCTCAAATTCATCGGTTGCGGCAAATCCATCTTCCAGAGTTGCTGACCTAATGTGTCGTAAGATTCCGTCAAAAGACTGGTTACCCGAAATCTCCCGTCGATTATCAGCGACAGCACGTGAAATGCGTAATGCTTGCTCACTTCCCACAATCACGATAGCTGTGTTCTGATTCTGTTTGAATAAATCTTGCGGTGATCCGCGAGTAGCTAAATATGGGGCATATTCTTTGCCGGGTTGTTGTAAATTGTCTGACAGAACCTCTAGAGTGAATTTGTCTGGTAGTTGATCCGTCGGTGTTCCTGCTTCATTTGCACAGTCATACGGAGAAATCAGGACAAAGTAATCATGTATCGGTCCATTCTGTTCAGTGATGCGTTGTATGCGCAGTTCCAGAAGCGTACCGCCAGTTATGGAATCTTTCGGTGCAGGATGAACAGCTTCTAGTTCAGGAGGTTCCACCAAATGGGGTTCTTTTCAAAGTGAAAAAAGGAGATGAGTTTTCATATGATTTGGCAACAATATAACATTGACTTAATGGTCAGTCAAAAACTACATCGATTGAAGTCCTTAAGAGTGCCATAGATGAAAAAGAGAAAACCTTGGTAATTCGATTGGACAGTAGAGGTTTTACTGTTTTCATTCGATTCATGGAAATGGCTACAGTAAAGTACAACATCAAGTAGAGATCAATGAAGGAATGCTTCTCAAAAGCTGCGTCTGTCAACCCCTTGGGATCAGTCGTGTAGATCTGCCGTAAGTCATAAAGGCTAGCACTGATATCCGCCTATTTTTACTATCCAAGGACATCTTGATTTGTCCATCTCGAAATATCACCTGGCTACACCCAGTGATTCAAAATGGCAATGAAAAGGAAGAAATTAATGGCCAATTTGAGAGGTAACAACGCCCAAGTAAACAGGGCTCTTGCTGTGATCTCCAACCACTACCTAAACGTATAATTGCTTCCTGGAGGCTGCTGTTATTTACAGGAAGATGTTGTCAGTGTGAGCCGGCGAAACTGCACTATATTAGAATTCCTTCTCCAGCGTAGTCCAAAAATAATTAATTAAACTTAAGATCACCTCAATAATGTACATCCTCGGAATCCATGTAATGAACGGTTTCATGCTCATTGCTCAACGGACCAACAAAATTTCATGGTGGTACTGCTCAAATGAATAAATTACTGTCAGTAACAGGTAGAGGTACGTCCTACTTCGAACGGGAAATCAAGTGTGGTCTGTGTGACTTTAAAACCTGCACTTTAACCTTCAGGCTACGGAACACGTTAAAATTGTTTTGAACTACTAGAGTCGCGTCAACATTGCGTGATACAGAGGCCAGTCTTCACTGGTCTGGGACATATACAACTTGTGACCCACAGTAAGATCAACCAAAGAACCAAGGGTTGCGAACAATTTGCAATGCCTTCAGTTCATTTAGATCCATACTTTAAAGAAGCCAGAAGGTCTTGCTAACCGGATCCAAGTTAGCGATGCATCATGCCGCAACGGAATTCGATCAATTAGACAAATAGATGGAAATGATATGGACTAATGATCACGACAGTTGTGATGCAGGCTCAACTCGAGACCGGATATCGACCATTTCATATGTATTTTCCTTCTTCGTCTGGTTACCGGAACAAGTTTAATGTGTTTTCAACGCTTCAGACAATACTGCGACAATAGAAACCATTTAAAATGGCAATCCTCAATTTAGGAAAATAGAAGTTGCTAGAAGTCTCTGTCCAACTTGCCATAAAGTTTGAAACAAAAAAGATAGAATAGGCCGGGCCATACTAGAACCGATACGCCGTACGGAAACCATTATTTCCAGATTGCTTGACTTCCCGAAAACGCATAACGAAGTAGCCCCTTCGACACGTGACCCACCATACCGTTCGGTGGTTAAACGGCTGACAGTGTTTGTTAATTACGAATCGTAATTAGAGTTTGTCCTTTTGTCTTCTGTTTAGTTACTTATTAGTAGTGAGTACATGCATCGTGAACCCCGGACATTTGTAATGTATTTTCCCTGTTTCTAAGGTATCACATCAGTTTATACTTGAGTTTCATGGTACTTATTACATGAACAGTTCACGTATTTGTTCATAACCTTGTTTTCCCGAAGGTCTACACTTTTACTGTTATATACTCTTTCTGAGTGTTTCATTTGTACTGCCGAGCGGAGGCTCGAACTCCCAGTCTTATCGTTTCTGTCAGTGCACTCCACTATTGGCCGTCATACGTCAACGGCATTAACAGATCCAGTGCCGGATTCGCCTATTCATGTTGACACGTGCTTTTATTTACTCCACAGACTTAGCTCATTTGTACTTATTTGTTAATGAAACTTTTTACCATTGCAACCACAGTCCAATTCACGCGTTTGTAATCGATTTATTGATCTTTGACGATAAACGCTCTTGATTTATTGACTGTACCGCAACCGAACTGCGCTACAGTTTCGTTCAGCTGCCTGCTAAGTGGACCGTTCATATTTTCTGCGCTGTCCCGATTTTCGGAAGCTTACTGCCCATTGTTCTTGGTTTCTCACCTGGCTGTAAGTCCTTTATTTGCTGTATATTTATGATTATTGTATTATTTAGAACCACGAATCATCGATAAACACGGTTATTCGATTGGAATTTGTTCTGCTGCCCGTAATCGTGTTCTGCCCATATCGTGCGTGTAGCTAGTGAAACTAAGTTACTGCTAGATTCCCAGCCCTAGACATCGGGATAGTCGCAACAGTGTTGCTGAAACCGGTAAGACCGTCACTGCTGAAGCATAGCCTCAACGATGCATTTGAATTGATAAACTACTTTAAGGACCCACACGTAAAAGGATAACGGACGCTTTCATTAGATGACAGTTTACTTTTTACCAGCGTCCCAGGAAATGAAATCGTCGGCCACTTATGTGACTACATTGAAAGCAAAGCAACTGAGACGGACATTTTCCTAGTTTGTGTGAAATATCCCACGGAACACTTTGAGAATAAACATCGTGGCGAACAAGCTCGTTTGCCACGTTGTTTATTCTCAATTTTTACAGATCCTAAATAGTTGGTGTTTTTCCGCATTTACAAAAGTTAGTTCAAGCTTAACAATCAGATCTATCACCAAAATGACGGGGTAGCAACGGGCTTCCCACTCGGACCACTACTTGCCTAAGCCTCTATGACAAAGTTAGAAAATGGCCGCTTGAATCACCTGCCCGAAACTGTGTAGCATATAAGCTCAATGAAGATGACATTTTAAGCGTAATCATTTCATCAGATTACGTAAGTCAACTATTAGGCAGATTTGACTAAGCTCACGCAAACTTACGATTCACAATAGAAACAGAGTCAGATAACACTATTGATTTCCTTGAGATTCGAATAAGTCTTCATGAAGACAGTTCAATTAGCCGACCAGTACACAGAAAGACAAAGTGGAAAGGGGAATACATCCATCTCCACAGTTTTGTGCCACTTAAAATTAAAAGGAGCCCATCTCGGTGAATTAAAAACAGGATAAGAAGAGTATGCTAGAAGGACACCGTTGAATATTACAAAACGGTCCGCAGAATCTTCATCCAAAAAGGCTACCCAGATTGACTATCTGAGAAGACGATTCGAATGAAGGTTGAAAATTCCAGGAAGTTTGTAGTGGAGAGGAAGGCACAGTGCACATCTACTATTCAAGGATGATACTTTGGCAGAGTGTGCATAGAAGCTTGTCAGGTATTATCACCGAAACCTTCTACGCAGCTCCAGGTTTTATTCGAATCCAAACCAGTGGTACTTTTATGGTTTGAAGACAAAGTACCCGGTTCTACAGCCTCATTTTGGTGTATACTCATACTCTTGATCCTGTGGGACAGTGTACATCCGGTCTGGAGCTAAGTCCGTTCCGCATTTTTGTAACCATTAATCCCTATCACTTCCATCCATTTGTTGAACTGGTCTAATTCCTTAAGTTATCGTAATATACGGTGTCGTCGTGATTATAAATCACTGAAAATAAAGTTGTTCTCCAACTGATATTCCTTAAATGCATATTTCTCTCAACAATGGAAACAGGATGGAGCAGTGGTAATACACACGCCTTCCATATGAAAGGACACTGGTACAAACCCTGGCCTCGGGCGCAGAGTGTGCTTCACTGATGAGCTCCGATAAAGGCGAGACTCGAGTTTGGTACTTCCGTGTGCAGAGTCGATCGGATGAGCTGAGGTTTGTGCGTGAAAGGTGGAGCCCAAAAGAAAGTAAGTCAAGCAAAAGTCCCCCAGAGGTTTTCACTGAGAATTTTTAGATAATTTGGTGGTACCTTGTAATTTCGGCATATTCTACCTTTTTCTTCTCACTGTATTGTACAGAAAAATCTACTGTTTTATTAGATTTATAAAAAAAGGTTTTCAACGCACCTGCAAGAGGTTTCCGCCGTTCGTTCTCTCTGCATTACTTGTGAGCGTCCTGTGACCTGTGGCTGAAAAGACCAAACTCATACAGTACCAAAGGCACAATTTTAACTAGCGTACCTCGAATCGGTAGCCGACTCCGAAATTATTAGGGTCCATTTGAACGATGTACAACCGCCTGACGGAAAGCTGCATCGAACTAAACTTGAGGAGCGGTTTTGTGTAGCCGGTTGATATCAGTTTGATTCAAGCCGAACAAAATGTTTTATTCTGTAATCCGAGTGAGTCAGGCATATCGTGGGCCTTCAGTTTTGTCAGAAAGTTAACACAAATCTGATGGGCAAATAATTAGACTAGTTCTGCTGAAGGAAAGCATTTGATAGTCAATTTGGTACATATACAGTGGGACAAATATTTAGATGAAACGGAATTGACAGTAGCAAAACTTCTGTTTTTAATCATTCTGCGGACAGAGATTGTCACACCGATTTCGTCACTTGTTATGCACTGAACACAGAAACGTTACTTCACAACAACATTCAGCCGTGAACTAATTTATCCAGAGATACGGCTGATAGACGTATGACAAGTAGCAACATATCGCGGACTATTTGAGAGACAGAAGTTGCTCCATAAAAAGCTAGACCACCCACAGCCTGTCTGGCACACTCACTTTTCCACTCCGTTTGACAAATTACAGTAACTGAAACACCGTCGGTCTGATCCATACCACCTATGGCCGGACGTAGATGATACAACGGACGAACCGTGAATTCGTAGCGACTGTACGGTTCTAGGTCGGTCACCTGAAGAAACTGAAGCAGTTGATCGGGTAAGTGCCTTCCCGCAATGGATGGGTACCAACTGGGATATCGTGTAGCATGTTGGTGAGGTTGTCGAACCTGTCGTTCGCCTAGATGTACAGACTTGAGAACACCGTGCTCAGTGAGAAACTCTTTCCGTCCATTCAGGGTTATCTGTAATCAAGAAGTGGAGCGAAACTGAGGGTGAAATGTACTTTGGGAACTCATAAGACAGCTAGACAGTAGAATGAGGAGGACCTCTGTGAGTTGTTGAAAGCCAGCAGGACAAAAAGAGACAGCTACCACAGACAATTAAAAGGGATACTAGTCGGAGACTGACACAAGATAGTTGTTCAGATTCAAATTTGTTAGCCAGGGAAACTTCATCACGTGCTTGGTCAAACATATCACTTGTTAATTCCGGCTCAAAGCCCAAACTGAGAGCACCCCGGTGTTTAAAGCCATTGTACTACTTAAAGGAGCTCACAAAAAGATTCATAATTCTTATTTTTTATATTCTGAACTTGTATTTGTTATTCATATTTCATGGCTCACCTTGAGAGATGTCTGTGCTATCAAGCATCTTCGATACCTACCATGCAACTCGACCACATAGAACTATTTTCGCTGGTTTTGTGCAGATGAATCCGAACCGTTTTAAACCTATTTGCTTCCCATGGGAATCATTATTTTTTATTAACAGTGACACAGGTACTGATTGTGTGTAGAGATTTGTTATTGCAGGAACCCAATTCATTGAGGGTAGGGTGAGTTATACCGTTTGTAAAGGTGCTTAACATGCCGTGAAGCTCACAGGTTTACAAGGGCTGTCGAAACCCATGTAAGCGGTGATTCTCGGCTAAATGGGATGCAAAAACACCCTACGTTTGTCTCATACATGCTACTTCAGAAACCTGCGTGGATTCCTTAGAGAATGAGATAATTCTGCATTTATACCTTGAATTGTATGATTATTTTCTTGCACCATTGCTCTGCCTAGAGTCTAAAGTTTTCAGCAAATTATCACCATCTTACTTAGAAAATGTGTAGCGAAAGTAATGCCCTACTACCGAATTTAGTCTTTGACAATGTTTCCAATATCTTGGAAAGCCCTACTTGTAATTACTTTAATTAATTACTTAATTGTTTCCGAAAATGTTCAGTATCAGTTCCGAAATTAAGCCAAACGAAAGGGATTGTTTGGAATCAAATCATGCAACTCATCAGTTCATAATGCTTTCTCTCGTCTGGTGGCATGAGTACGGAGAACCACATGGAATTTGTTAGATCCCCGCAATCGGAATAAGGATCTCTCGAGAATCTTAGATTTTATTTCATAATCCAAACCGTCCGATTATTGTGGATGAGAGTTTACTTTCTTGTCCATAATCACCATACTCTTTGGAAATGCGGAAACAACTGGAGAAGAGGATAAACAATCATGCAATTACTTAACTTAATGAGATTGCCCAGTCTGTATGTGACTAAGTATGCGACCGGTACTGGAACAAGCAGATTTCCGGTCAGATTCAGCTCTTCTTTACGTTGTTTGCACAGTCATGCTATACGTATACCCGGAGGAGACAAAGATGTCAGACGTCCTATCAGTCGTTCACCTCCACATTTGCTCAAAAGTTGGCCAGTGTCGGTAATCGTGAACAGTCACAAACCACCCCTATTCTCGGCTGATGTCACCAAAACATTTCCGCCCGATAAAAGCCCCTGAGTGAGGCGTCACACAAGCCATGTGGTGGGAAACAAGGAGTTGTGGTAAAACACTCAGATGACTGGTACATCTCGTTAGCGGGGAACTAACAGCAAATGGAAGTATAAATTGGGAGTTCTATAGAGAATGAGTCATTTCTGATTGGTTATCCAAATTTGACTTCCTTTTTGAAAACCAAAGGAAGTTACCGGAAGAGACTGTATTTGAAAAATCCTTTCCAGGATGCTATTTTCAAATCGATTACATGAAGTATTCTTCATGTTTGAGAAGTCACGCAATGAAGTGTAGCAGGAAAACTAGTGAATTCTATTTTTGGCATATCATCGAGATTGCTGCATCACATGCTCCACCGAGATATAATAAAGTAGGTTCGAAAGTTACATTCTCATTGCCAGTTACTCACTGATACTGAATTGACGATTGACATTCATAAAGGATAACATCGTCACGTGGATATAACTGGTGGCACTGAAAAAGTGACCAGCCCCTGCAAAATTATAATTCATTGGGCTTCTTAAAGAACCCTAAAGGATTGACAGGTATGTCCTTTCGGTGAATATAAACGACAATAAACATAGTGTATTCAGATACCTTGGTAGAAGATAGTAACATTTGCTCTAAAACATGTCAGATTCCTAGAATGGTATCTGATGCTTGACTTGTAGCTTTTTCTGTAAAGAAATAACATGGCTCGGAATTAAATTTGATGACGAGTTGTCCCGGTAGTGTGTTACTGAGTAGACTAAAGTTTATGAAAAAAACACTGTAACTCTTCAAGCAAGACAAGAAGGTTCTGAACTTATCGCATATTTGATATTACCATGAACATTTGGGATTTTTCTGGAGGTATTTGAATACACAGGAAAAATGGAATTATATGGAGTGGACAATCGTACAGTGTCAAAGTTCAGTCTATCAAACTGTGAGAAAGTTGATCATAAGAGGGGATAGCCGTGTACATGGAAATTTATCAAAAGGTTAGTAACGGGATGAGAGCCTCAAAGTGTAGAGACGAATTAGTGCAAGCGATTGAGAACCAGCCGGTTTAGCCCAATGACCCAAACATTAACATGTGACTTGGAGTCTCGCGAGACGGTTTCAAGCAATTCCGTACTGATTCTCGGTAGAAAAGTAATGCAACTGATCGTTACCAAACAAACCGTAATAAACACCTGCAAAGTATGGCATGAACTGAGTGTTGAAGAAACATGATGAACCAGGTTTTGTTGACCGAGTCGCATAAGTTACTGCGTCACATCGATGTACTATCACACTTACTTCATATTCAAGCAGATCTTTGAACTCTACTGGACCAATCCATTCCAGTCCAATCGAGCTGGGTGTCTGTGACGCACATTTCAAGTTTCGGACAGCATAGTAATCCGGTCTCTTCATGAGTCCTAGTCGTTCTGTTCCGATTTGTGGGCGAGGTCGTGAAATTGACAAGGATCCCTCGTCAAGGGGAATCATTGCCGGCATGTACACAGTTTTGGAAGGGACGCTTTCGTGGCCTTTCTCATCAAAAGCGCTCACTTTGACCGCGTATGAAAGCTTCGGATCCAAGTTAGTCTGACAGGATGGGTGCAGCATGTAAAGTATGGAAGATGGTTTGGACAGTGCGTTTTACGTAAATAAGTACTGCTTCACTCATGCCTGCCTATTGTTCCCTGATATTTTCGCAGCAAAATATCTGCTTCACGAAGACTTGTACTTACTATATGTTTGGCAACTAGCTTTGTAAAAGTCGTTCGCATCATTCATTCAATAGGTCTTTGTCTTATTGAAAATAAGGTAAACTATGTTCTTATGTCAAATAACCGACTGAAACATTTACGTGATTATAAACTTCTCTACAATACACTGGTCACGATTTGACGTTTAGTGAAAAGAATTTGATGGTGAAAAATCCATTCGCAATTTTTGCATCTAGAACTCCTCGGAACGAGACTGAATCGAACCGGAGGCATACACTTGCGGGAAATTTATTCTACGAGATAAGCTATAGCGGTACGGCCAATAAAAGTGAGTATCGCAGGTGAATATCCCATGGGGTGCAACTATTCTAACAAAAAACAACAAATCCCCTAGTTTTATTTACTAGACTACATATTTATCAAAATTTCCGGTGAGTCTTGTTTAGCCGAGTGCTGGTCGCCCCATTGGGATGTGGTCGATGACGTTAGTCGAGATTAAGTGAGGAACTATTGCCATGTGTCACTGGGATAGTGGTCTCCGATCAGTGGATGTTAACTTGCTTAATTCTCATCCCAGTGACAGGACTGTCTTAACTCAGCCACTAGAACAATTACCCAGTAAGCCGAGGGCCACCTTCTCGAGCGGCGGGATTAGGATGCGAAAAAACCTCTTGGCTCCACGTTATCTACACCTTTCTCGCTTCGCATGCCACCACTAAATTCAACATGTGCATTTACATTTCACATCAAATGTGATCAGTCCATTTATCCCATATGACCTTGTCTCGACTTTGTGACAAACAATACCAGGATTACAATGTTCATTCGGATACTGAAGGGACTAGAAAACAGTGATCTACCTTTGAATGCGGAGCATGTGCAGAACCACTCAAACTTGGATAGTTCACACCTAGAAAAGCCTGCTTCAGGGAAATGGAGCTGTTCCCCTATGCGTGCTGCAAACAGTTAATCGTCCTTGTACTACCCTTGTACAGGATGGTCGTCCAGTGATTCAGTGACTCGCAGACAAATTAAACCCAAGCCCCAAGAAAGACGCCACAGGCTCGCTTTACTACGTATACTCTGGAGCAAATTGCCAAACAGTAGCAATAACGTAACTCAAACTGTGGGCAAACCGACCACAGGATCAATACAGTGAACAAAGTCTCAAAAATACCCAGGCAACAACAAACAGAAAACTCTAGAGGCAGCAAAGTAATAAAGAGTCACTTGATTAACAAAGAAAGTCCTTGTTTATGGGGCCATAATGACCAATCAGCGGACAGGAGAGAAGTAAGGGTCCAAGGGAATACACTCACACAAGCGTGAGGGAAGAACAAGTGGATATCGTGGTTGTGAGAAAGTGCAAGATCATACAGAGATGGCCAATTTCAGCCATTCACACGGATAAGGCAGATGGAGAGAGAAAGATGATTACGTCCAGACGTTTGGGCCTGGCCAAGTAACCCAGGTAATTATGACGTAACAAAAAAAACGGGTCAAGCGTACCAGAGGGTCATGCCAAAACCGGGGAGAAAGTTTGCGTAGGCGATTAAATCGAACAGATAACATCAACAATTAGAGTCATGACAATTACAGTCAGTCGATTCCTGCCGTAGAAACAAGGCTAAAAGCTGTGCTACAGAACGGGACTGAACGAACAAATTATCACGCGAGTGAGGAAGCGAAGGAGTGGTGGTTAGTGTGGAAATTAGTGGTGAAAATGCATGGAAAGCAAACAAATTGTTTGGTGAATACATGCATGGGATCTGGACTAAACCAGCTTATCGAAGTTTGCCGATAAAGCGAGATGAATTTCCTTAGCCAATTTTAATAAGTCTTTAAAACCCTTGTTTTATAGTTCCATGCTTCTGGAAAGCATACTACGGCAAACATGAGCACAAAGGATTATCACATTCTAGGGTAGAAGACTATGACAGGAGAAGTAATTTTAATGGTGGTCAGTTTCGGGGATCATATACTGCTAAAATGAAAGCTGTTAACAAGAATTTTGTTCAGGCATTGTTCACAAGTCGAAATACCCACAATGCCCCTCTTTATTCCTTTCAATGAATGATACTTTCTGGGCAAGACTGAATTCAAATCGTCAGAGGCATTCGGTTGTTTTTAATTTTTGCTAGCTCGCGCTCTGGTCCCGAAAAAATGGTCAATAGGTAATCCTATATCCGTATTACAACGGATCCTAGAATTACGGTGAAATACGGCTGGTTTGCTTCAGATAATTTGACATTTTGCAGTTTGTGTGAACACATCGCCCAGGCCGCCTATGAACTACATCGTCCACGTGGGCGTTAGAGCGGATATTTTTGATGGGTAATGTTTTGTCTCTGTGCAATGTTAGTTGAAATCATTTACAGTTCTATGCACACCACCAAACGGCACCGAGCACTCCACAGTATCTTCCGTAGCTTAGAAGTCTTGCACCACAGTTTTAGTGCCTTACGAAGCTTCGGTTTTTGACTGGTAAAATGAGTGAAATACCGTAGTGTATTTTGGTAGTGGATTGAATCCAGTTTAGTAGCGCATATATGCTCTTTCTGTAGTACCACGCTGTGTGGCTCTTTGATCTTGCTCTTCATTTCTATTAGCACAGAATGCCTAAGGTCGTTTTACTAAGGATAACTACTCCGAGGAATTCGTATTCTTCAGTAAAAATCAACGTGACGTATGAGGCAAGGGCAGAAAAATACAAAAAATCATGTTTATTTGGTGTGTTTTGGCAGTGAAATGCCAGTCGGGTATGATTCTGTTCCTCCGTGAAGCGTGTATCATTCTCGCTGGACCAGTGGGAGTGAATATTAGTCAACCTCTGCTACCCAATAGATGTTGTTTATCGAATAGATCGTAATATGCTTAATCTATCACATTGGCTGTTACCGAGACCATTTAAAGAAGAGAAGTTGTGTGTGCGTTACACTCACATACAGACACGCACTCGGTATGTCGTTATTCGTTTGTCAATTCTCTGGGTTAAATGTTAGTAAGACTGTAACGTCCTCGTTGAGAATGCAGGAAAGCAACTAATAATTAAGCAACACAAGGTGGCGAACAACCGCGTTTTCAGTGATTCATAATAATATCTTAACATCATGCTTCATATGAACAGTGTAAAGTTAACAAAACGGCAACAAAAATCAATTGAAGGAGACAGGTTAAAAATAAATGTAGGGGAGGCTAAAATTTTCTGTGTGACCCAGATCCATCTCTGCACCATGAGTGGGTGTTGTGGGTGTCAATACTCTGATCAGCGGATCAGTGCTTTGTCTGGGGATTGGGAGTGGGTCAAGGAAGTTTCAGCGCTGGTACGAGCAGATTTTAAGCGCATAACAGCGAATTGTAGAGTCGAAAACAAACCCCTTCCTCTGTGGCTAGGACACTGTTCTTCATCAGTCTTGATTGCTCACTTCGGACTTTGCAAATCGATAGGAAAGCTTCGGTCACATTCACTGAGTGGTTACACCAAATAAGGTCTGAACACAACCACTGACGATCATTCACCTTCCGAAGATGGACCTGGGCCAAGCATGCAAAATTTCGGTCTCTCACTTGATTTTTGTTGCTGTTTTGTTCACTTTACGCTGTTCAGATGAAACGTGATGTAATGGCATTACTGTGAATCACTGAAAACGTGCTTGCTTGCCATCTTATGTTGTTCTTCATATGTTCTATAAATTTATTAAGACAAAACAATTCACAGCCTAAACTTGTGTTATAGATCTGGGTAGTGAAAGATTGGAGTTTTAAGTAACATGATTCATCAAACATTGTGAGCCGTCAAACCGTTGAAAACCATGGAGAAACCTTATGGCTGTTTCATCTGATTTGTTAGAAATCATCAGCTGCAGTGCGGAACCGCCGAGCCCTAACCGGGACTCAAACTCTGGATGAACAATTGTGAGTCGAACGCGTTAACGACAAAGCGATCCGAGCTGGCTAGCAAAAGAGGGTTAAACTTACGCACTGAATGATATAGCGCCCTTCCGACATTGACTTTGAAAGCTAGCCGAGTATTTCCAGTGATAAATTGCTGTTCTCAATTGCTCAGTTCAGTAGTATAAACTTTTAAGTAAAGGGCTATGCTGTAACGTATGCCGCAGTGCAGTCGTAAAACATTTCATCTACCATCCCACACATTTACGTGATCGTTAAGGCCCTCAAAAACCGTCTCCGAATACTGACAAATCAGATTGCTTTGTTACTTCAAATTACTGGGGAGGCTTTTGTCTTGGCATTGTTCTTCTCCAAAGACATCCATTGGTGCATAGATAAAATGAGGTAGCGAACAAGCTTATTTTTGTTAACTTCACCACTTAGCTAATACAAACAAAGACAAGCAAACATACATACATACATACATACATACATACATGCATACATACATACATATATACATTCATACATACATACATACATACATACATACATACATACATGCATACATACAAACCTACAAAAGCACACATGTACTTACATACAAAGAAACATTCCTGCAAAAATACACGCGTATATACGTACACACACGTGTACATTCACGCTTACATACATGCATATACGCATATACATGCTTACACACATGCATATATACAAGGTGTTTATAAATGTTTACAAATGATAGGCTGTCAAAACCTCATATTCTGCAAGCTGCATACTTTGAAAGACAAGGTGGTTTCGTCTGAGAACCAAGATACACCAGATGGTCCAGTTAGGCTCTGGGACCACGGAAGCCATCCCAAGTAAAATCCCAGGGCATCTCGCTAATTTAGGCCATAAGGTGAACAAAGGATATGTCGTCAAATTGATAAACAAGGTCCTTCGGAAAGTGTCAACAGAGCTTCACCAATGGCACTTGGAAACGGTTGAACCAACTACGATTCAGCTTATGAATCTGTCTCCTAGTTCTCAAAACCAATATTTTCACTGCTCTGTTGACCCAAAGCCAAGGTTCGACTTGGCATGTCGCTCGTTGACTTAACCGAAAATTGTCTGACCAAGAGAAAAATAATATAACAATACTCATCACACTAATTCTCCTGGTGTTTGATTTTCAAATCTACAACATAATTATTTCCGTTCGATGCATACCACCTCCACGAACCAACTATTTTACTATGTTAACAAACTATAGGATGTAAATGCTCTTAAACTTCCTTCAATTACTTAAATGTGTTCACCAGAGGAAGAAGTCTTTATAGTTGATAATAATGATAATAATAATATCTTCAATTCCATTCGTACCTTTAAAACCATACCCGGTCCTCGAAACTCTTCACAATAGTACCGAGGTTTACGAAAATTCAGCAAAAGGTAAACTTGGGGGAATACTCGTTCACCCACAATGAACTTGACACCCAATCAGCAAAACTGTTTTTTTTCGGGGAAAACATTCTGGCTTGTGTCAGACAAAAAACAATGATATTTTGCGCCTAGCGTACCATACATTTTAGATGAGATGCATTCAGCTCCAGTTAGATGAAATAAAGAAGTCACGAGGGCGACCGCGGTAACTATGTAACGTCATAAGGGTTGATACCAACCAAGGATTTATAATTCATCTCCCATCGAGATATACCGTGCGCATTCAAATTTATGTGAAATTCACTCCCGGATAATGCGAAAAATTACTGGATGGTGTTACAAATCTTCGTTGTCTACTGTCACACCACTACCATTTGCCAGGCAGTCTAAGAAGTTTGAACCCCCTTTACCGACGACAACAGAAATCCTCTCTGTGCAATACATTAGCTGCCCTGTTTATTCAACTCCATCTGCTCTATCCTAGTGTCACCTAGTTCTACGGCATACCGACATTCAGTGCGAAGGGGAAAACGCGCTTGAGGCACACAATTTGACAAAGACTAATTCTGGTTTTTCGTAAGTTAGTAAAATTGGCTTACTAATTCCATGAATTCGCCCTTTGTGAGTCTACTGCTCCACTGAGTCACTGGAACCACTTCGCTTTCAGAAGTGTAGTACACCATAAAGTGTGCTGTCGCAATACGACCACTTGGCATGCTCCACTCCAGGCGAGCAGTGTTCGACGACGTGCGAAAAGCGTGTACGTCGGTCGGTGTTGGAGGAGCTATAGGGAATAAAAACGGCAAAGCAGTGTAGGAATTACGAGCAAATTATTTCAGTTCCTTAATAACAAAAGAAGCAATTATTTCGTGATAGCTCTGATCATCAAGGTACAACGGACAACATGAAGTTAACATTACAGGGATGACACAAATGTCGAGTTGCCGGTGAAAGACTAGTTCCATTGTTGAAATAGTTTGTCACTTAAAAGTTTGAACCACAGTTTGAACATCCATGCGAAGTTTGCTGTCACAATTGTTTCAAAGATCCACACAATCAACGGGGGGTTATTTCTGAATTAAAGTCACTTAAGCAGAAGTTAGTTAAATTGTCTTTCGACCTCTTTCATTTTGGGTTTCTGTGGCTAAATAAGTGCAGGTCTCCATTCAACACTCAAAGATACGAAGCTGGTTAAACTAGAACAATGAGAGAAAGAAAAACAACCACCGTGGGATGGAAGTTGGGATAGCTGTAATCTCATTTGAATCGAATGGAGCGTGTATGGGTGGGGAGTCCATTTTTAGAATCACACGGTAATTCTTCCAAAGCTAATTCGTCGATTAACGCTGCCAACTTTCAGAACGAGGACACACGGTCCCAAATATAGATTTTCGATATGAGTAGTACGGCGTTGTATCTGGATGACAGGACCCTGGGTCCTCGTTCTGAAGGTTAGCCGTGTTAACCGATGAATTGACTGTGGAAGAATTACCATGTGATTCTAAAAATGGACTCCCCGTTCATGCACGCTCCATTTGATTCATGTGACATTACATCTGTAAACCAGCAGTAGAGTGCTCAAGTATAAGGATGATTGGGCTGAAGAGCACCGGGTACGCATACCTGATGAGCGGCAATAACCGCGAAGTCGGTCGGGTGCTTCCGGGGAAATTTTGTCCTGTCATCCACATACAGTGCCATACTACTCATTTCGAAGTTGTGATTCTGAGTCGTATCCGAACATCCTATGCGCGGAAATTGCTGTGGGCTCTAGCTACGCCTAACAGGAAGGGGAAGTATCGTAATAGCGAGCACCTAACCTGTTCGTTTATTTGTAATGCCTGCATTGACACGAGGAACAATACGATACATACGTGGTGGGTGTGAGGGAGTGGTCCCAGCACATTGCCAACAGACAGCCTAGTTCAGTGAAGCAGACAGCATGTGATCGGCTGATCAGAATAGCCGATAAGAGTAGGACCAGCCAGGCTACCAATGGACCCATCAACGGTAAACTTTCGTCTGAAACGACCAAAGCCGAATCAACAAATCTGGATGCTACCAGATAAACCATTTAGGCCTATCAGTAGACCAACAAGCTTTTGTGCACGGTTTTGGTTATAATCAGCATATCTTATATAAGGGACATATTCAGTACCTCCAAACTGAATTAATTCGAAAGTAGAAGAGTTTTCTCACTAGAGATAGTGAGATGGAACAGAACAGTAAGCAGTGCACTAGAAATCACGAGTTTCCTTTCTATTAGAGTTGTCCTGGACACGACAATATGGTGCGTCGAGCAGCATTCAAAACAGTTCGAACCATCCGACAACTGGAAGAGACCGGTAGTATCACTGAAGTCCGTGTGCTTCACCTCTGTCAGATTTGCTTTTTACAACAAAACGAGAGGCACTGAGGAGTTATGGTCGCAATTTGTATTTTGGGATATTTGTTTTACGTGCGATAGTGTTGTGAACTATGACTGGTCAGCAAGCTAATCATTAATGGGATCTTTAAAGACTTCTTGCTGATATCGACTAGTGTGCAGATCGAAAATTTCCGCGATACTGAAACTTTGGGTTCAGAAACCCCTTATGCTTTACAGTGAATCCGGGATGAGAAAGTCCCCCTTTAATAATTCCGTGAACATTAGGGCTGATAGTTAACTGAGAGAGAATATAAAGTGGTAGATACTCAAGGCATATTAACAGATTTTCCGACAGATGGTCCTAAAAGACAAGTTAAACTTGATTCGCCGAAGTTTTTACCGCAAATAGAAATAGCTAATGACCAGTGTGTAAACTGGTGTTTGTTTTGATACGGACGATTATGGAAATCCGATTATCCCTGAGAACCAACCTCTGATCATGATTAGAGGAATGTCAAGAATTAAACACTTGCATCACTCGGTAATCCCTGAGCTTGGAGCTCTGATCGCAAACGTTTCATCACCAACATCATCAGTGTGCACTGTTGTTTTCGGTTGATCACATGGCTGTCCGTCCTTTGTCTATTTATATTTATACATGCAGTATTATATAGAACCACGCAATCACGATAAATATGGTTATCTAGTTGGAATTAGCTTTCCTGCCCGTAGCAGTGTACAGCCAGGATCGTGCCCGGAAGCTGTCGATGATAAGTTTCTGTTACCTCGATAGCTCGAAAAATCGATATGGTTTCTACATCTATGTTTTAATAAAGGAGATATCACTACTTCTGATCAGAATGTACTTTGTTCATGGTACTAGAAATTTCTCTCCTCGAATAAACTATCTTTATGTCTATCCACAACCTTATTTATCTTGAAGGTCAGACACACACTTACAATGATGCAATTCGTAGTTTGACACACGTTGATCATTTCATTTGGATTCGCGTGATGCTCTCAAAAGAGAAAATCGTTTGGTATTTAGTCGAAATTTAGAAGTCAGGGAAGTCAGGCCACTAGATTACCAAATAACTTGGTCTTCCAAGACGTACAGTGAGCGGATGGGTCCATCGGTTAAAAGTATGTGTGATTATCGACAAACTCCATGGAGCGGGATATCGGGCCAAGGTGATTCCAGGTCTTAAAGACATCTATGTATGGGTCTTAAATTTAATCGGTCCTGTTCAACAGCTATGATCTCTGACCTATCACTCTATTAGGCTCCGATTCTTCCATTCCGAAAACAAATTTCAATGAAGGAAGCACATTCTCGTTCATCTTTTGACTAAACGTCAACAAAAGCGGCGTATGCAGTAGGCATTGAGGAGGTGCGTTTGGAAGAACGAACAGTGGAAATCGATCACGTGAACCAATGAATCAGTATTTTTGATATTCAGACTAACAAAAAGGGATATGATGAAGGTACCAATACAGTACAATGGAGATTTAGTGCACGTCTGTAAAATCATCTAAAGGAAAGGTCGAAGTGAGTTGATACTTCTGGAAGGCGTCGTCAGTGGTCAAGTTTACCTAGATATTCTGATCCAGTAAATGTTTCAGATTTCACTTTATTCAAATATATAAAGGGTAAGCTCGGGGAGCAACTGGAGCAAAATTAGTAGTAAAAATCTCTATAGGAATTGAAGACTACCTTGATGGAGGAATGGGACCCTTTGTCACAAGATTATATTGGAAGCTCGACTGGTAAAAGCTGTTGCATCATCCAGAGGTGGCTGAACCATTCTGATGATCCACCCTCAGAGGGCGATCACAATATTCTATTCCGGACAAAACATTTTGCTTTCAGTAACGAATTTCACAGATGTAAATTATTTTGACTAGTTCGAAGGAGGTTTGATGTATAGCTTGAGTATGCTCTACTCAGAAATCACGTGAAGTAAACACTATTCCATAATAAGTCCCTGAATATGGAAGATAATCATTAAGGACCACGTTCATTGAGATTACAAACCCCTTCGATGTTTTCGCCATCACTCCAGGATCGGGTTGCGTGGCATTTTGCATCCTCTCGAGCATTTCCCCCGAATAAGTCGGTTTTCCATTTTTCTCCTGCAAATCTACTTATATAGTTAGTATGGTGCTAGGCGGACAAACCAGTATTCCACATTTGGTTACCCGAAATATTGTGATTTAAATGTAGTTACTGAAAAGCCGAAAGCGTTTAATAGAATTTCGTGCTCATTCGGAACCTTGTCCAGGCGAGATGATTACTAATTCGCTTATATATTTAAAAAATAGGTGATAATACAAGTAAACATCCTGAAATGTCCAGCTCGGTCCGCCAAACTATGTTAGAAAGGTAAGTTACAAAACGTGAAACTGATGTAAGATTGATGCAGGTGGATACTCTGCAATTCAAAGCAGAGAAAGATGATCTTGTCGAAAATGATGAACTTTCTGGAAACATGAAAACGGTTGACTTCAAGGAACTGTTATGGAGCATTGTGATGAATTTATAATCTACGGTGATTTTTTCGACACTTACTCAAAATGTGATTAATTCGATTCAGGCCAAATTGCATTTTAATCAGTATGTGACCAATGGTGCAGCACATACGGTATCTACGCCCAGATGGCTGCAACTTTGGGTTCCACTAAGCTTTCACTGTCTGTGAATTGTCGCATTCCTAGCACATTACAAATCAAATGTATTCAGGTGCCATTTGATGAAAATCAGTCGTTGAAATTCCAAAAGAAAAAAATGCCTCCAAACTGTATTCTGCGCATTACTTGAACTGATGGGAGCTATTGGCGGAAGTTCAAAATTGACCAAAGGTAAAATGCGCCGTGGTGTTAAGTCCACGGGAGACGAGGACCACAAGATAGAAAGCCTGGACAAACTATAGAAAGTAAACTACTTTCAAATGCAGATGTCAGCTTCTTAAGATGAAGTGCCAAAAAATAGTTCGAGCGTTAACACATTCCCTATTGTTGAATTATATCATTGCTCGACCTAATGAACTGAGTTTTTCATTTCTGCACAACGGAAGCCCAGTAGTGTGGATCATACTCAACTAATGACCCGGAGAGTTGGAGTGCTCTTTCGGACGATAATTACCTCAGGCGATGATAGCGTCACTGACCTAACTGCTCTTTATGCCCATTGTCTGTCACAGTGTGACCCAGACCGGTGTTGGTCGAGTGCTTTAGAGAGTTTGCCTGGCATCCCGAAGTTCAGAGGTTCGAGACCCACCACCGCCGGTCACTTCGGTGGGAGCCAGTAGTCTACTGTCATCCGGCTCGTTACCTCACCTGACCTATTGAGACCTCATCTTGTTTTCCATTTCAGGTAGTAGTGGTGGTGATAGAATCTGTAATAGTCGTAATAGTAGTAGTCAAATCGTCTTGTCGGTAATAACCGGCTGATATTATCCCCTTTATAAGAGCATTTCAAAATAGCTCCAAATTTTGACATAGTAGACAAATTACATTAGTCCGCTTATACCTTGGGATGCCTGAGAATAAAAGCGCATCTTTGTAACGGTTTCATTACCTCATTTTATTCATGAATTTTGTGCTGTCAAAGGCTTCATGTCTTGTGTTTTCAGCTATCCTGGTTCAAATGACTGTTGTATGTTTTGCTCATACAATGCAAACCAACGTTTTCGTGTGTTTAAAACTCAAGTCCAACTTTGTACTACTGTTTTCCCTTTATCATACCAATACGAACAGCAAGTGAGATAGAAGTTAGATACTGCCATATTATTTTGTTTTCCAGCTGTGCTAAGGAGAGACCGTAAAATACTGAAGGCTGACGTATGTTGAATTGGCCCACTGTGGAAACTCTCCCTAACTAATCAGTTGACAAGTGTTCCCGGATCGATAGGTTTGTCCGAAGTAAATACGAACATGAATGAACAAATAACCCGCTGTCAATTTTTCTCCCGAAAGGAATGATTGACTAAATGAGCTAACGTGCATCAACTGATCTACACCATGTCAGCACATGTTTTAACTAGGACGTCAAAGAGGACTTCCAAAATGTTGGGTCGCATTGTTTAATGCTGGTGTTTCTGTTCCCCGTCCCTTCAACCTCACCGCATAAAACTGGACAACCAGAAACCCCAACTTTCATGACATCTGGATTACTCTCTCTCTCTCCCTCTCTCTCTCTCTAACACATAAACAAGTAGCCTAACACGTACACGAGTTATTTAGACCAGTCACAAGGAAAGCAAAAACTTGTGTGTGTGTGTGTGCTTGTGTGTACATGTGTGTGAGTGCAGCTGGGTGACCAAACGTACCACAGGTTGACTGAATAGTTACACTGTTTATGTTGTGGAGACACTAGGACTAGCCCAATAATCAAACGGCACAGAAAAGAGCGGGGAAGAGAGAACCAAACGAAAGAAAACGATACCCCAATGGAAATGATAAAACTAAAGTCACAATCACAACTCACAAAACTGAGGTGAGGATGAGGGTTAATTTGTATGTCTGCCCGAATCAGAATTTGGGTTGCTGAGTTTCGGGTTTGTGGTAGAATAAGTCATCAGTCTTAAAGTTTACGCAAATCTGAGGACAGATGCACCATTTTTCTGAGCCCTCACCTGAAAACTGTAGTCCTATTCAGTAAAACATGGAACAAGTGTTGCGACCGGAATTTCCACTTCCTTTTAGTTCCAACCCCCTCCCTAAAATCACACAAACAAGCACGCAAAGAAGATACTCCTGTATTCAGTAGGTCTTGAATCAGAATGCTTATTTGTAAAGTTAGAGGATCCCATGGACTTCAGTGGGATAAGTCTCATCATTTCTAATGATAGTCAAATCATCTAAGGGAAACGAACGAGCAGTTATGCACGAATCTAAGATGTTGTTCATTCAGAATTGTGTTCCTATTTTTGGAACAGCAAATGGAACTGATAAAAACGTAAAAGAATTAGGCCTGACGAACTGGGGAGTTTGTTTATTGTAAATTCACTGTTACTAGCTATTGCTAGTAGTTTGTTGCATATCCGGTAAATCTAATAAGAATATACCAGAACTTATTTCAAGTATGAAAAGAAACAAATGCCTGAAAGAACGAGGCATGGGGAGGCTTCTAGGTAATATTGCACTAGTGCAGCATCAGCCAGTGTTATCATGACCATCGAAGTCTTTACAATTAATACAATCAATCGGTTACTTAATATTTGTTGGATAACCTCGGTTTCTTTTGGTTACGTTACATCATTCTGCAGTTACTGATGTTATAAGTGATGGAAATTAACTTAGTTCGTGAGTGATGGGTTCGTCAGTGTGTCGTGACTGTTCCAAGTAAATTTTAGTAATTAGAGCTTCGGAGTGAAATGTATTTAAATCACGAAGACCCCCATTCTATACCAGTTTATATAATTCGTTAGAAAGATATCGTGTTTATTCATATCAGACAGTTATGCATGATACTTAGAAACACTAAACAGTTGATTAAAAATCTAAGCAAATTTAGAAAAAGTACTACTGGTCTTCTTTACCGAATGCAATGAACAGGAGTACAAAGCATTGCCGATCCTCGTTCGACACTGTACACTTTTATCTTATAAAACACTGCCACCCAGTAACTCTAGTGAAAAGACTGTTCTGGCTTCGAGCCTCTTCACTTTAACCAAACCAGGTGGACAGTTTATATAGGATACTAGGTGCATTCACAACGATCTTTGCGCCCCGAGCTTAGTGGTCCAAGCAGGCATCTTTTCTGATCGGTTAGTTCTTGCCACGACCAACCATCAATTGACAGGAATCCTTTTTCGTTTTATCAACTCTTTGTTCGCTTGTTCGTGATTCCGTTCACTCAACGGCTAGTATAGATTTCCGGCGGACGCTGACGGGATGAATGCCAACGAGACTCGACAGTCTGTCGACGATGAGTCAACCCGTGCTCTCATAGTATCACTGATCTTCATTCCATAACCCATTAAATATTATAGATAAAAAGTGCAGGCAACAGACACTGACGGCTTTTTGTTTGGCCCACACTCGCTCATTCGTGAAGTGAATAGGGTCTACCCAGCAGTCACCAGGATCCACGGTACCGTCAATCAAGATCAACAATCTTGAAGCTTCATCAAGACAAATGCAGTGGCCAGCCTAAATAAGGTGGACCACCCTTCCACGGCTGACCGAAAGATTGCTCCGTTTAGTGAAGTGGAATTTCCACTTCGTGTACTACTGTCTTTCATGTTCTAAGCAACCCTACCACTGGGCTTGATTTTGGAATAATAATAGCAATCCTACATTCGATTCATAAATTAACTCAGACAAGAGCTTTAACCATCGTCATTCGCACGGTGAGCGTTTATGGCAGTCTCATTTACATTTTACCTCTTAGATAAAATTACTTGAACTCTTTTGGGGATACTGTGGATGAGACTCACTTTTTCTACCACTGATGATAAGAATGGTTGATTGAACTTGTGAGTGTTATTCAACTAATAATCGGGATCTTTTCTGGAAGTAGGATGTAATATTCTGTATATCGTTTTTTCGCGTGTGTGTGTAAACTTTGACGGTGATAAAAATAAATGGAAAATACTTCCTTACAATAAATGAATATTACGTCATCCAAGGGCATTGCTTTACAGGGCACCGTTGATTCGAGAAAAGCTTTGTTTGTTTCACTAAGGATCCTAGGAAAGAACATAACGACTTTCATTTCCACTGCAGCATAGAGGTCACTGTATATCCAAAGAAATAAACCAACTCCAGAAAGAATATTTCCGTGACAGCAAACCTATAAATTGATGCGTACTGAAGTGGATACCCTGAAAGTAGAGAGTTGAGATTTAAGCGCACAGCTAGCACAGCAGTACTTCTGTGCACCAAATACACGGGTCAACATCACGTGCACTTGGTGGCTGTCTACGTGTTAGTTCAACTTGTGAATTACGGTGTTCGCTCAATTTCGCCTAGTGGTTCAATTTTGATCTGACTGAAATCAATCTAGGTGTGAGTGCTCGCGGGAGAAACTTTCTCGGATGACAGTAATCGCTCACTGTATTGTTGTCTACCGTTGGTGTATTTGGTTCAACTGAACTTGTCAAATGAACGAGTTTCCTTGCACGGGAGAATCACAAACTCTGTCACGGTAAGATAAAGCTTTCTATCGGTTACGGCGGTTCCTGTTACTGGTTGGATGTTGTTCAGTGTTTTGATGAGAAGTTGTATCTTTTCTTTTACGCTTATGCCTGAAGCTAACATTTCAAACCAGATTGGTTGTAATGATTCTTTGCGAGAGGGATCTTCGATTAATCAGTGTCACATATTTTTGTCTACCACAGGGTAACAAAACTGCACTTCAGTTATCCCCAAATCACACGCTTTCCAGAGAATTTCGGTTTTGTGTGCTTCGAGTTTCTGATTCGATGTTCTGAAGCATTTCAAAGTGGCTTAATGTGTCCCTGACTGCGATAAATTGGGCGTATATCTGGGCTGCAAAACCCGACGATTCGAGTTTAGAATCGGGGAGTCTATATGGAGCATTGGTGGGGCATCTGTGAACATCGGATAATGCACTTTCTTCGTAATTTGACACATTCTTCTGCCATGCTTTTTCTTGAATTTCATTATGAAGGTGAAAATGCTAGGGAATTGAAAAAGTATGTATGTGGCTGACACTGTACTGGATTGCTGACGACTTATAAAGTGTTTTCATCCTGTCTGAGTGGTTAGACTGCAGCCGTTGATCTGAAAATGTCAAAAATGTTTGATCGCAACGCAGTCCTACTACTACTAGTTAATTCACTTTATGGAAGGGTGCATATCGACCACGCAGCCAGAAATGTATGATAGACAAACACAAACCACGCCACATATAACTGTATTAATACGGACCCTATTTGAAGTGGATTAATTCTAATTCAAGGGCAGAGAAGCATCTCGTATAAGCAAGACTAAGTCAATTTGAGCAAAATGAAGAAGTGGTATGAAGATGAAGTGTGGATGATAGTCTGATTGTTATGAACCAAACATCAATGAAAAGAACAGCACATGTAATAACCATGTGAACATCAGTTGACCGCTGGACCGCGGAAGATGTGCCACTCACTGTGTCAAACTGTGGCTATGTGGTTCATGAGTCTCTTGGAGCTGGACATAGTAGCAATGATAAGGCACAGTCTACGATATACACTTAAACTTGAAAAATGAGTAACGCACCTAAACTTGTAGGGGGCAACTTGAGGTGTAATTAGATACCACGTCACTAATCAAAGATGTCCCGACCAAGTAAACCGTCGTCAATATATGTGGGTAAGTACAAGCAACGGGGTCGAAATAGGTATACCATTGGACAACCTGCAACAGTTCTCTTTAATTTTACCGATCAGATTCTCCATCAAAGAGAAAGTGCCGCAGACATATCTCCACTCAGACCAATTTTATCTGGCTTTTGTGTGGTGAAGTTGGAAAACGGTCCTTTGCGATCATCGATCAACGGACTGTGGTTGTATAAACTATATATGAATGAGGTCACGTGTATAACAGATCAACTCTCGATAAAGACCAACCATTGGACTGTAACTCGCGACACCTGAATTGGTGCTTTAAGCTAGAACCGGGATCAGACAATTAAACAGCCTTCCTAGACTTACTTCTGACTTGTTCAGAAGATGGTTTAGTACGATGATCAAGGCACAGCACTGCAAACAGGAATGGATAATATATCCAGTTTCATAATTTTATACTGATTAAGTTGAAAATAAACCTCATCACATGCTTACTGAATAGATCGAAGAAGATACGCACCAAATATACCACCGAAGGAAAGTTCCATAAGGTGCGGATTAAGTTTTATTCAGAACGGATACCCGAATCCGTTAGTCTATCACGTGATGCAGAAGAACGCATGAACAACGTAAGACTTCGATGAAGGAGAAGCATGGTACACCCCCTTCCATTAATCAGGGGCACATTGGCACAGAAGACAGTCAAACAAAGTCAGTATTACTTCTGCTTTGCAATATTACGTGTTCTGTTCTCGTCAAGGTCGGCGGCTTGTTTACGGCTGAAGGAAAACCTGCCTGATTCCGCTGCCACGTTTTCCGTGTATTCGTTCAGTTGTTGATGTGGAGCAGCATTCCTGACCAGACCCATATCAGGACGCATCTCTGAGCACCACACAGTGCGGCTAAGGACTGGGGAAGTGAGGACAACTACCCGCAGAATCGTTTCACACCTACATGAGACCAGCCATAAGGTGAGTCTCGGAACGGGGTCCGAGGTCAGCGGGTAGACAAGTGAGAAGTCCCATTATGACCAAAGTAAAATCAGTCCGGATTCGCCTCCACAATCCCCTTTGAGAGCTCATGAACAATTTGTGCACTTACAGCCTACCCCGACCCGTTCACTACCGGATCACCACTGCCCTAGACATTTCGAAAGCTAACAGTTTGAGTATGCCAAAGTCCGTTCACATCTGGTCTCCAGATAAACCTGTGGTAAAATTTGTGTGAATATTGATCCTCAAGATTTCCTTCATTACCTGTATTCCTTTTGTATCCTGGTAATTAATGGTGTTGTGATGGCATGATTATGAATCACTAAAAATTCATTCAACAATCCTATTTCCTAATATAGAGGAAATAAAAAGAGCGAATAGATACGTTTTCGGTGACATCATCCTAATGGTTAATACAGTTACCTCTATAGGTTAGAAAGGCATAATTTGCAAGCAGTCTGTCAAGATGCCATTGGGCAGTCCTGAAAATTGGTGTTGGATAATTCGTAAACGATGGGAGGGCAGTTGTTGGTATTCCGTGATTGGGATTAGGCCGGCATTTCCTACCTGTAATTGCAACATGATGACTTTGCCACGGAAAACGAGGTTTTCGTTATTCGCCTTTCCACATGAGAGGCAAAATTTCCACCATCCGGACAAGAGAAAAGCATGGGAAGAAAAACTCTCTAGGAATGTTCCCAAATGCTGTAAATCGGACAGAATCAAGTTTTATTTTATAACAGGTCAACAGAATTTCAAGTTCTCAGTATGTTGATGTTTACGTGAAAAATATATTACAACTGTCCCTGATAGTTCGCCATATGGACGTGCAACAACCTGCTCTGAAAAGATGTAAGTTTATCAAGAATGTGGACTATAATTCTCGCCAATTTGCAGTGCCTTCAGTAAAGGGGTATGTAAGGGGCTTGCCAGCCGGTCCTTGTTTTTCCTGTACAAACGTGGAATAGATTTCTTGCCTCTCCATGATGCGATTTATTGCCTACCACCAATAAACACCTAGCTGTAAGTTTTAGACCCTCGGTTGTCACTCTTTCTACACAAACGCATGACGGTTCGCACGTAGAATCCTACAACAGAGAACAAGAGCATTCATCCGTGTGAACCAGTATCTATCCACTTGGATTTGGAAAATGATTCAATACTGCCTTCGGGAAAAGAGAATCTTTCCAACCCCAAGTGCAATCAAGTCATCAGAAGGATTACAACTATTCAGGTATCTTGGCTTTTTGATATAAGACATATAACAAGCCGGATTTCGTGAATGATTTATGGGCGATTCTGATAAAACTTTTAGTCAGACAAGCTGTAAATTGTATCAGAGACTAATAACCTATCGCATTTTGAACCATAACAGGTTTTCTGATTCACCTCACTCTACCGTAGTCGAGATTGAAGTTTTGAAATCCTGAGATGTACTAAATAGCCGTTTCGCATGGTTTGTTAGCCACCATCATCGGCAGTGTACATTCAGCAAGTCCCCATCTAGAGCTTCGACCCGACAGACACGTGCTTTTAGCGGTGAACGCAACTTTTCTCATAACTAAACTGACAGTGCTTTCCAGTTTGTTCGAGTTGTTCAGTCTCGACGAGACTGTCACTTGAACTGGTGAATTGCGTGCCTCCATGACCCAAAGATATATGCAGGACGGCTTCCTCAAACAGGAGTTACAATCATGCCTGATAGGTAACTGGTAGAGGCAATACAAAGTCCAGTCTGTGGACCAGTTGATGAGTGACATCTGATTCTAAACTGTATGCCCCTGGAGAGGACCATCCAGCAAATAAACACGGAGAGGAACGGTTTATCGGCCTAATAACCTCCTCCGTGGACGTAGGAGTGGAGTATCTGGGGTTTCTATCGACGGGGAGAGAAGTCATCGCAATTCATTGTACAGCTATCTCCCGCCTAAAATGGGCAGCCCCCAGCCCAAAGGATGCTGCCTAGTCCACTTCCCACTTGCTCCTTTGGGTGCATGGGGCTAAGGACTGAATCCGAAAAGCGGGTCGATAACGAAGCACCAGCGAAGACAAAACAAGTTGTGGATATCCACCAGGTCTCACGTGACAGACCAGAAGATGGTCCTTCAAGGGTGCTTCGGTCAAGTTCCCATGCTGAGTTAATGACCCACTGCATTGTGGCTGAGACTTTTGAGTCGAGGGCTCCGATTAGAGTTCCCAAAGAAAAACCCCTTCTACAGTGTAGGCAACAGCAAAGTATGATTCGCCCAGAAATCTCCGGCTGTACGTCGGGAAACATTTTTTATCTCTCTATTATTCATCCTTTACTTTTCAATTTAAAAGAGTGCGGGAACCCACAACGAAATGTGATCGAAAACTTGTAGCTGTCTGTATGAGAAATTACTTGGGGAATGAAGAAAATAGAGAACCAGTACTCAGACCCAGGCATTCTCTTCACTTTGCTGATTTTATCGTCCGCACACTTTGCCAAACTGGCCAATAGACTGCCCTAGCTAGAACTATTAAAACCTTTAAAATGGATGTGTGGTGTGTCTCTGAAACATGCATAAAAGACCCAACCTAAAGGTTAACAATTCGATCCCCAAACACAAGCTCAGCTTCTCGTCTCACTCTTCGCACTTTGGGCAATTCTGTATCTAGTGCTCGTGGCGAGGTTGGCTTTCGTATCGCTCTGAGCTAGTAAGATGAGCGCCCATTGCTCGATTGGATACGCAGTCAGCAGCCATCTGCGTGCGGCTCGGTTGACTGGTTCTGTGCTTTTCAGCAGGGGTAGTCTCAAGCGCCGACGCCTGTTGGCCGTTTCTGTGTATGCCTCAACTGACTGTAACTCTTCTAAGGCAAAAGGCGAATCGTACCACGAATTATCTCAATTTTTCAGCAGGTTGCGCTCTACGGACATCATGTTTGTTGCTGGTGATTTTAATGCTCAAGTCGGAAGTCTAAACGAGACGGAAAGAAACGTGGGAGGCAGGTATTGCGTTCCAGCCGATCGAACTGGCAAAGGTGATCGACTAATTCGACTATGTTCCGACTATGGACTATTTCTAGCGAGTACAAATTTTGCTCGCAAAAGGCCACACCGGCTAACCCAGAGTCCTCCTGCGCCTTCACAGCGCTGAACTCAGATCGACCACATTGCTGTCGGTTACCTCTGGCGTGGTTCAGTTCAGAACTGCCGATCATTTTGGTCCACGTCTGTAGACACTGACCATGCCCTTGTCTGTGCGCGTTTCAGCTTACTTCTCGTCTGCGGCCAAAAAAAGCAAAGCCAACCATTCCCCGCAGCTGCTACTGAACGATAACCATTGATCAGCTTTCCAAGGAGAATTATGCTCCAAGTTATCGATGCTGTCAAATGTTCAGGATCCAAATGAGCGACAGACAGAGATCAAGCGGGCCCTATTCGAGGCTGCTGATGCTGCCCAAGGTCTAACAACCAGACGCACAGGAAAACGGGATATCTGCATCCTCGGTTGCACTGTTAGATGCTCACAGATCCTTTCCTCCGAATTCCAGATACCATGATGGACGGAGATACCTTAAACACCAAATGATTTGGAGCCTGATAAGCGAAGGTGAGCAGTGGTGGATTGCGAAGTGCAGGGAGATGGAAAAGGCTGCGGAGATTGGAAACAGTCATAACCTTTCCTTTATAATTAGAAAAGCCGGTTCAGGAAAACCATGCTTTGGTAAATTGATCAAAGAGACAAATGGCTCACTGGTTCACACTCTCGATCTTGATCGAACTCTCCGAGCGAAACATTTCAGGATGCAGCTTAGTTGGCCTTTATCCCCCACAGATTTGCTCACTGGCGCGATGACTATAGCCCTAGTTATAAATACCAAGCCTCCGTCAGAATCTGAGGTTCCCCTTGAGGTAAGTTATTCTTGTGACAAAGCTGCCGGACCGCATGGGTAGCGTCCATCTGTTTTCAAAGAAGGCGGCTCAGCACTTATAATAGAGTTGACATAACTCCTCGGTTTGATATCAGAGAAGGAACAAGTTCCAAAGAGCTTATGTGAATCAGTGATCGCACCAATTTGTAAGACTGGCGACAGGTTCTCCTGTGAAAACTACGGGAGGATAAGCCAGATTGACGTCCCATCCAAACTACTCCCAGGTATTGTGTTTTTTCGCTTATCAGTCGCTCGCGAACAGTGCTCGTGCAAGAATCAGGCTGGGTTTAGACCTGGGCAGGTTATATTGGTCAAATTCACCCTCTGACAAACTATAGAACTTAGGCAAACCTCACGTAGGCTAACTACTTCCGGTTTTTTTTTATCTTAAAGCGGCATCCGACTCAGTCGGCCGCACAGTTCGTTGGCGCTGCCTTTTGTTGGAGGGTGCAACAGAGAAACATATTCTCATTATAAAGTTCCTTTACACGAATAGCCGAAGCCGAGTTCTAACTTACGGTAATCCTTCACCTGGATTCATCACTAGAAGTGGTGTACGTAACGGTTGCTTCTCTCTCTTTTTCTCTCTAGCTTTGTGTTTATTATGATCCTAGATATCTCACTTTTTCAGGTGAGGATAGTAACAGTGAACATTCCTCTAGTGGAAGAGTGTCGGACCTTAAATATGTGGACGACATCTTTCTCCTAATTGGAGATCCAGGTAAGTTACAAGCTTTTCTAGACAGCTTGATGGGTTACGTAGCAATGTTCGGTATGCGTTTTGCACCTGCAAAATGCAAAGACGCCGTTACAAGGCTGGGTTGGTCCAACGCCAAATCTTTCGCTATTTGGAGAGACTATAGACCAGAGAGACAAGTTCTGTTATCTGGGGAGCTGCATCTCACCCGGAGGTCGGATGTCGGATAAAGTGTCTGTGTATACAGAAGGCTCGCTTGGCATTTGCCAACCTGAGTCATCTGTGACGTCGAAATGACATCCGTTTACCCATCAAGGATCAAGTGTACGCTGCAGCAGTGAGTCCGGTGCTTCTGTATGGTTCGGAGACATGGCCACTGTGGGTGGAGGATATACAAAGATTGTCGGTATTTAAACACCAGTTGCTCTGCAACATTCCTCGGACGGTCAAGTGGACTAGAGGGTTTTCTTACCACCTCGGTGGTCCGATGTTCGAATGCCCACCATCACCGGTTACTTTGGTGGTAGACAGTAATCCGCGGTCGTCCTGATCGTTACCACACCTGACCTATTGGGACGTTATGTGGTTCTTCGCCACTCCAATTCTCAGGGTCTGGTTGCAGGTTATCCCCAGTGGTGCAGTGGACCTTCGTGGTAATGGGGTAAACGCTCCTTCCACGGTACTCATGAGTAAGCATGTAATACAAAGATCTGTCGGGAACACCGTGTGAGCAACGCTGAGTTTCGGAGGAAAGTCTTAGGTTGAAGGATCAAATCACTGGATGAAACACTTAAGCTCACCAGGCTAAGATGGTTGGATTGTGTTATGCGTGTCCCTTGACAGGATCCCCCGGTGTGCTATGTTTACTGAGGCGGGTACCAGTTGGAAGATGAGTGAGGTTGGTCAGCCCATGATGTGGAAGATAGGTATGAAAAGCCTAACTAGTGATCTTGGCCATTTAGGGCATGCCAGACTTCCTTGGTGAGGTCCAAAAGATCCCCCCACTTTATGATTAGATACACTGGAGGATACGGCTGGAAGCTGCTGTCAGTGGCGCTCTTGTGTCCACAAACTTTCTTCATCAACTTGATACTAATTTTTTAAGGCTCCCAGTTTCTCCTTTCATATTCTTGTTCCTTTGTATGATTTCCTATTAAGGTTGTCGCTAGGGGATAGCAATCGAAGCCACTGCTCCGAATGCATAGTAAATGGGTTCTCTGAAATGAAATGAACTGAACATGTTGTTCATTCCGTCTGTTGCTCTCATGTCACTATGCTTATCACCATCGTTACATTTCTTACCTTGCTTGTTTCTTCTTGGTTATGAGAATCATTGGACATTTGGGGGTCCCGTTGCTTGTTTGTCAAATACACCAGATTGTTTATGAGACCTATCAGATAATCGAAAGTTAATTCTAAAGATTCCATAGAGGATAAATAGCCGAAAGACTAGAAAAATGTGACGCGGATTGTAGAGGTACCTTGTGAGAACTATCCATGCCACGCACGTGCCTACCGATTATTGTCAAAGTTTCTGGACACCTACTAATTTTATCACCTTGGTATAATAATCCAGTATAAACCATACTTAATAAATCTCTTGCTAGCCCGGGGATAAAACCAATTAATTTGTGATCATGCTTAATGTTTATAAATTCTAATGTCAGCAAATGATTTGAAGCGGCATGAAATTGTGCCATTCGCTCTTTAGTTTGAAACCATAAAACCATTTTTTTGTTTAAGAGCACCGCGTAAATAACGTATCGGCAAAGACAGCCTGGCCGTTGAGAGCACTAGTGAGAACGACGATATTTGAGGTTATCCTAGTAGACTAGTGGGCCCACATGTCAGAAAATTGCCCAATCCACCCTATAATTTGTTGACTGTGTAAGGTATTACATCAATCACACTAGTGGCTAAAGTCTTTCTGGCCTTGGTAGCACAATGTGCTTATGTTTCGTGTAGGAGTTATTATACTCTTGCTGGGATTCATACGCTTGCACTTTGATTTACGAAGCACGATCATGTGAATGTTTCAGTATTTCGGCGAACCTTACCAGTTTTCTCTCTTTTGACTTTTACCTAATGGGCAGTGCCAGAATTCTTCTACAAATGTGTCCGGCAAATAATACTGTACAGTAGATAAGCATATTCAAATGTTACATTAATTGTCATTGGGGAAATGAAACAATTATTCAACTTATTTTTATCCAGTTCATCGATCAATTTCAAGTCCCAGTAGAGACGCCTTGGAGTTAAACTGAGGCTAAGAAAGGCTAACAATTCACCTAAAACTGATGGGTGATACTATGGTGGGTTTTTAATGGTTAACTGAACTTTGATACTAAATTCTGAGTAGTTCAATAACAATCCAGTTCTTCTAATACTCGAGGTGTTTTATGTTTTTCTCAATTTCGAGAGGCACAACAACTCCACAAATGACAAAGAAAATCATAAATGTTCCATTTTCCTCTTTTTGTTTTTTTGTAGAAAGATAAGATTGCCTTGGTCAAAAGAAAGGGGCTATGATCAACTAGTACCAAACCAAACACTTGTACGGGTAGTAAAAGATTGGAGTTCTACGCGCAATGAATCATCGCACACTGTGAGCGGTCAAACCACTGGAAACCATGAAAACACTGTACGGCTGTTTCATCCTTGTTAGGAGTCATCAGCTGTAGTGCACATTCACTGAGCCCCCACGGGGACTCAGACCCGGAGAGAACTACAGTGAATAGAACACCTTAACCGCAAGGCTATCCCAGCTGGCTCTCAACTGTTTTGTTAAACTTCTGCACCACATGATATAGCACCCTTCTGACACTGAGTTTGAATGCTAGCAGAGCAGCCCCCGCACATCAAGTGAATCCTATGCTGAACGACTTCCCCGTAGAGGCCTATGCACAAAGCAGGTATTACTTCGAACAAACTACACAGATTGGCTACTGTGTGAGTTTTCAGTGGGCCCTTGATGGATGTGCACCGTTGATTATTCCTAACAAGCCATATGAAACAGCTGTACAGTGCTTCGGTGAATCTAAGTGATTTGGAAGCTCACACTGCATAACGAGTCATACCTTGCAGCCACATGTCTTGGTGATTCATAGACAAACGAAATTGCGTAACCTTGATTGAGTAGATATCTTAAAATAATAGGGTATCAAACGTGACTGGTTTTTAAACTATGAGGGGAAAATTCGCCGTAGAAGGTTTTCATTCACGAAGAAGATATGTTCATCCGGCCCGAAGCAGTTCAGTTTGCCAAAGTGTGAACCTTGTGTGTACTTCGAAGAACGAAGTAAATTCGGAGCAGACACATATGGACAATACACCACTATCTCACGGCCCAAATGAAAGTGCGCGATTTGAGGTGAAAAAATGTTTTCATTATTTCAAATACTCCATCTTTACATCAAGGTCATATGGGGGTAATTCACCAGGTATCCATTTAGGTTTCGCGATGACGAAAAACACTGTAATGAAAAACAAAATGACCCATTAACTTGGCAACAATACTTGAGCTCATAGAGAGAGCGTGTCCGTAGCACTTACGAGTCGGAATCTTATCTCAAGTAAATAACCGTCTTTGGGCATTATTCATTCAAAAAACATGGTTTTGAACAAGATACGATGGTCAGACAAAGAACACCCAATTTCGGACAAGGTTGTTGTTCATGTGGAAATAAAGACGAATGACAAAAGGGCATTACACATGGCCGGTAGGAAGACTTTCCAGTAAATTAGGCTAGAATCAGGTTTAATAAAGTCTAACTGAAGCTAGGTCGCCGGCAGGTGAGTGTATTTAAACCATTCTTCGGGTCATTTTCAAGTAAAAATATCGACTGATTTGAATTGGTATGATTTACAAGCGCAAACAGTATCTAATTCAAATTAACTGAAGGATAAATGAGGGAATGTGATTATTATCAAAATTAGTATTCTTAATTCAGACAAGACAGAAGCCTTTGGAATCATGAAGATGACATTATTGAACCTGGTGATCGGCTGAAATATTCTACTTTCGCTTGACTGGCCATTAGCATACGCGTGAACACTTTTTTTGCAATAATTGTAGAGTGAGATAAAACACTCAACCACTTGATTGATTGTATCCGGTCTACTTCAAAATCGACTGCATCCGGTCACATTGCACCGTATAAATGTTGATTGTTCCTATCCGGGAAACTTACCAGAACCTTGTATTCGAAAAAGGATCCGATTACTCCACGGTCCGGGACCTACTTTTGTCCACGCTCGGACCAGACATGCGTGTGTCGCCGGGGTGAGGTCAGCTATGACCAACTCGTTCGCTGTAACACGGTGAAGCTTTTCCGTGCTCTCCTCCTGATCGAGCACATAGCATCGGACCTGGTATTGTGTTATTTTTCCATTTCTATATTGGAACCGGGGTGGTTTCCAGGTCAGATGTACGCTGGTCTCGTCACCGGTGGCCACACGGAAATCAATTGGCGCATCCGAAGGAGCTGCGGTAAAATAAGATAAAAACAAAGCCTCAGTGTATATTACATAGAAATGTGGAGTATCGCATAATCTGTTTGGGATTACACAATCTGATTTGGCCGGAACTTGCCTGAGAGAGAACATCAGGCTAATCCAAATAGCGAATCTCAGAACAGCTCTGAATCCTTTAACGGTTGACTCGATGTCGTAATTCTAGTAACTTTTACGGGTTTCGGAGTGGTACTAAGCGATAGACTGAAGCCAGAGCTAGATGCTGAAAGTAAGCGCACGCCACAGACCTTAGCAGAATAAATAAAATATTTTAATTCTCTTGTGTCGAATCTTTCAGTCTGCATTGCTTTTTTGCTTGTTGGCCTTTCGTCCCACAGCTCCTTCTGCATTTTGTTTACAGAAGCAATTTTGAACGTCCAGCCAGTCGAGTTCCACAAGAAAATGGCAGTTAGAAACCCAGAAAGTGGTAGCTGTATCGAAACAGCAAGACAAACCGACGTATTAAATACTAATCTTTTGATCTGATGACATAAGTACAGAAACTAATTTCTGACAGATTGTTAAAGTTTTGCTAATTAACTGGAGCTTTATTTACTCATCATAGAATAATGTTTTATATTGCGTTCATATTTAATAATCCTTACATAAGCATTCTAGGTTTACCGGGCAAGTTATTTCCAGGATTAACCTCGACTACGTGACTACCAGTATGATGCTGAAGGCTGAAAAATACGGGGATGGACAAGTGTAAACCATGATTTCAGCCTTCTCATCATGTTAACTATCATTCAAAAGACCATCGGTCCTTTCCATTACTTTCAAAAACACAAAAAGCTCATACTTAATAAAGTCTGCACTATGTTGCAGAGGTCAGAAAAGAGAGATAAAATTCTCTTCTTGGTTTCTCATAGGTGCACAAAGTCTAGAGATTACACTGTTTGGAATAAGACAAGTGAGTGGCCTGACTTTCATAGTTTACTCGATTACACGCATTTCTACGAAACGGTGTCTGAGTGCGATGATCTTCCAGCGGGTACTGCAAATTTCAGTCTGAATCGTTCGCACTGTAAAAGTGTAACCATCGACATGATGGTAAACTAAAACTGCGTGACTCAAATCCCAAAATAAGGCAACCCGACAGAAACTAGAGGACACTCCAAACAACTTCAGACAGCTACTTGTTGGAATTAGTTTTTGGATTTGAATTCCGACAATCGCTTTTGTATACCCATTATGCAGAGCCACTAAAGCGGTTTTTCTGGGTATGAGAGCTAAGATAAACTGCATGAAGGGCTCCGTTTAATTAGAGTAATCAAAGGTAAAGTGTCGGAGCTACGGTACGATCGATTTTTCAATCACTCACAGCATACAGAAACCGACGCCTATTGATTGCACCACAATAACCCAGCTTGTAATGCTACTGCCCAGTAAGTTCAAGGTTGCTGCTTCGACTCCGGAGAAAAGGGTGGACAATTTTATGCAAAAACGTACGTGGATTTTCAATCATTCACAGGATTCAAGCACCTCTTAACAATATAGAGTAACAGTTCACAGTTAATCTATTGTTAAGAAGTACAATACTATTTGGAATTTAGTGATGCCGGCCGAGTAGTGACGATTTCTCGTAAACATGGTTTACAATTATTCAAAATTTCAGTTATATTTTGCCATGTGAGCTTGCCCACCATGATGTAGTCTGGATATGTATCCCACTCCATTCGATAAAATTTATGGGGCAAAGTGGCTCCATACTCTCCACTACCCCATATTCAGATAGCTTTTACGGCCAAAGAAGCCCATTTTCTTGTTTAGCCCAACTAGAGTGAAATGTAGGACCTTTTGAATCAAATAAATTTTGGAGGTTTCTGGCAGCGAAATAGGATAATCGTCGGTTGGATGCATTATTCATAACATGTTTGAAACACTTTGCACCACGAATCAGCGGCGGAACTTCAAAATGTGGTCAAAATGGCAGTGAGAAAGAAGGGTTTTCCTTACATGTGTCAGGATGTCTCTACTGGGACCCGAATATGGGCATGGAAACATTTAACTGAGCTTCACAACTTGTCAACTGCTCTTTTTTGATAGTTATATCAGTGAAGATTACTAATTTCTTTGTTCGAAGCTGATATGGTGCTTTTGACTAAGATGCTAATAAGGTAGATTCTGCCACTAATCTCTGGCTCTACACAATACTCTTCACTGTTTTGTCATACTGATAATTCCACAAAAATTAAGATTCAGCCCCAACCGCAGGTTTACTTCGGGGGCAGCTTTATTATTTGCCCAGTGTCCCCGTTTTGTGAACTTTAGTCAGATAATCAACGATCTTCATGACCTTCAATCAGAATTTTTCTCGCCCCTTTAATTTTTCCTTATCATTTCAAAAAAATTAAAGTAGTCTTTATCCCCCAAGTGCTCGATAGCTAATAAATTTTCGAAATCACTCAATTATTCAGGCTTACACAGGTGGTCTATGACATGACTTACTACTAGAATCAACGCTCAGTCTTACAACACCAGCAGTGGTAAAAAAGGTATAGAAATTAATGTGTTGTGGCAAGTGGGAAGCTTTGAATCAGTATGGACATGAAATCCCTTCTTACGAGAAGCGAAACTTCTACAATATTCTTCAGCTTTTGCGAATAAATAGAACCAAGAAACTAGACTCAGGGAATGATCAACTCTCTCTTGGCCCCGATTCCGGACGGTTTTCATTCACTGAAGAAAAGTACCGTTTGTTGCTAACATACCATTCCAAAAATTACCGAGCGGCTCAGCTTTCGCATACATTTTACGTGCTTTTTTGCACTTGTTTTTAATCAGAAGTGTCAAGTAATTTATGGTCAAAACCATATTTGTTTTCCGCAAAAACGGAACGAGACCGTTGAAAATGTACTTGCTAATTGAGAGATTTTTTTCGAACAGGGCCGCTTTTAGAGAAAAAATATTGAGGCGAAAATCTAACCAACTGTCATCTTCCCTCACATAACGGCACAGAAACTGACAAGAAAGTAAAATTGGCTCTCCATCCCAAATTTGACAAAACCCATAAATTATCATTGTCAATTTAAATTTATTGAACGTCAGTTATGAAAAACACTTCTCACTGTGGAAATATCTTGCTTGTCATTCGTTTTTCGTAGAACCAATTACTTGCTCGTGTAGCTGAAAAGACTGTCTGTCAAAAAACTTACATGAATAGATGGGGTAAGAGATTGCAATAGAAATACTCTGGTTAGAATCTTCCTACCTAAATTGGTACATACTAATGAGATTCTACGGTCCTGAAACTGGAAACGTACCACAGCGGTTGTGAAGCGGTCATTATGTTGTACCTAAAATCTGGCACCACTCCAGGTCTCTTTCCTCTCAACAGTCACTAACTGGCCACAACCCCGTTGCTGAAACTCGGTATGACTGTTCCATAACAAATAAAAAGTTAAGCTATTATCGTTATTCGTATTATTGTTACTACTGCTACTTAACCTGTCTCCTGTATGCGAACAGTAATAGTTCCCGATTAAATTGGAAACGGGTTACATAAAGAAAAGTGGTTAAAATCTATGCTGACAGATATTAGGAATACACACGTTTTCCGTAGTCGTTAATTCAAACCATATAACCTGTTTGTGATTTGCACGTATATCACGTTTTGAGTTGATGTACTCAGCGTAAGACCTTGATAGTTCATTTACTGGAATAAATCTGTGCCGCACAAACGCATTCAGCTCTAGACAAAGCGCGAATATCAGCTCATTTTTTAGTTCTTTTTTAGTGCGTCTGCCGTGTTTACTGAAAGAATCGACAATGAAAGTTGATAGAAACACATTCTACACAAATAATATGACCAATATTATTCTAGGGCTTGCAATGTACTGGTAAAGTCTACGCAAATCTGTTCCCATCTAACATGCTGTACAAAGGCAAAGCCTAATAAAACGGATTTGGTCTTTGTTGATTCCGATAATACAAAACACACTGGCTACCGACTCCTAGTTTTCGTGTTTATCTGCTCAGTATACTCTACGGTTTTTTTCGAAAGTAACAACAATTTGGCGAAAAAGTTCATTTTCGGTACATCGTTTACCGCCCAACTCTAAGGAATTTTACAGCTCAGGGCCAATACAGAGATCGGAATGTTGGTCATGGAGACTACTTGTTTAAAAGGTGTTGGGTGGAATGGGGAGTGGAGTGGAGCTATGAATGCTCAACTACTGACCTCGTAATGAGTGAAACCTATCTGCGAAGTGCGAGTTTTGACCAGCTTTTGAAGTTGGAGCAGTTTACACACGTGGATATGAGAGGATAAAGGCCCTTACGAAATGTTAAATCGGACTGCTGTCACCTGTCCCAGTGGATAGCAATCTAGCCCCGTTACTTCTGAACCGGACCGTGGTGATTGAATAAATGGAGTAGTACGACTCTGTGGTCACCTGTTCAACCTACACTCCGCAAAAAATTATTGTAGTTTACATGACCAGCGTTTTGAACATGCATGGACTCGCTCCAGTTCACTTACTCAGAGAGAAACCAAATCTTACAAGGGTCCTGGCTGCAACTACTCTAAATAACTCCAAGTCGCTCCACTGAAGCAGTAATCTCAGAGAGCCAAAAACCTTGACACCGTCATGTTAAAATTTCGCCTTGGCCGGTCATTTGCTTCCTTCTTAGCCTTATATGGACGTACTGTATGATCATAACATGGCAGAAAAAACAAGGTGATAATCGTTTAAATACTATTTTCTAACTAGAAGAAAAATTACCATCTATATAATACGATAACCGGGAACATTCTATTTCCGTAACGGAATTGAGCTCAGTGCAAGAGAATCATCGTTTATCAAGACAGTTATTTCATCTTCCTTCGTGAGGGGGGAAAAGTAAATTTTTCAGCTATTTTGTTTGAAATATATATTTCTGATTCCATGAATCAACTTACAGCTATCAGATCATGCTCGTCTGTGTCAAAGGACTCTGCAAACTGAGAGCTTCTTGACCGTGCCGGATGATTTGTCCCACTCAAAGGGGGTTTTGCTGATTATCAGGCTACTGACAATTTCGAAATATCACAAATTTATTGCACATTTGATGGTGATTACATCCATACTGGCCCCCACATTCAACCACTTTTGAACTTTTCAGACCACTTGCCCATTATACGTACACTCATTGTTGTTTTTTATAAATTTTATTGCTCGGCTTCTATATCAACAGCAAAAGCAGTCACAGTTAGTCACCAGCATAGCTTATGATGAGTGACTGATTGGGGAACTGTTCCCTTTCTTTTCCCGAACTATGGGGTGCAAACTTTCCCTGGAAATTTATGGGCCTATTTGGAATGACAAATAAAATGAACGAATTACGGTCTACATCTAAGTGATTTTTCACGAATCCGTTGTAAGACGTTTCCTTATGATGTCTGCTGTGTAAGTCTTACTCATGTGTGAATCGCGCTTACCACTGGGCGGAAAACCACATTCATTTCAAACATTGATTTTTCGGTTTATCCTTAGTATTCTGGTTCAGCTTATTTCAGTATTTTTGAACAAAATCGCAAGCACTAATTGTCGATATTTTCCAAAAGAAGAAAAATCTAATCACCACCCTGTTATTTATAGGATCTAAGAGAAGCAGCAAAGGACCAGAAAGCGTGGTAGAATTTTCAGTGAATGATAATAGCTCGTGAGGTTTAATTTTGCCTCCATATTTTCATGTGGGGTTAGCTTCGACATAGAAGACGCGTCTAATACTCAGGTTCATTGTTCCCTTTGAATTCAGACTGTCAGAAAACGGTATCTCAGTTAGATAGGATAAGAACTAGGTCGACGTCCGAAGTTACGCACGTTTTTTAGGCCAAAAATATTAGCAGCATCTAATAAAGCAGATAAAAATAATAATACTATCAATACTAATCAGTTTTCTCCCATATCGATCTCGAAAGAGACAACTCATAAGTGACCCATATCGACAGTTTCAAGCAAGACCCTTATTTGTTTGTAAAATTCCGTATAACTAAATGTTACTTTTCACAAGTTGACAGCCGAGAAAACTTTCCTACTGATTGGATCAACTTTTTCCTGAGCTCACGTGGTGAGTTGAAGGCTCCTGCACGCGGGGCGGTGGGCTATAGCATCTTCCCCAGGATTTTACCTACCAGATATAGCCGGGATCAGGTAGCCAGATTCTCTTGATACAATCAGGTCACTGTATTAGGGGTCAGATTATGGCATACGCACTGCAGTAATAACTATTTCAGTACGTACGGTTTCCCCAGTAGATTCGAATAACACGTACAATAATTTTCGGTGAAGGTGAGAGAAAATTCTGGTGACTGCTATGCATGACAACTGGGAACCTAACGGAGTTTTCCACCTCAGTTCTCTGTTTCGACTTACACCAAAGATAGGTTAATATGCGTTTGTGTTTATGGAGTGCAGTCTTCCAGTTGCGCTCATATAGAAGCATGTTTAACGAATTGGAATAGTACCTGGAAAATGTACTCATTTTAGTCAAAAGTGTCTACATTCAGATGGTATAGAAAAAGGCCGGTGGTCTATGCTAACCTCCTCGAATCTATACATTATCTCCATCCAGGGTTGCTTTTGACATATTTACGATAGGCTTGTTTCAAGTAGTCTAGTTATTAGATGTTGTAATATGGGCTCTACACAGCTTTCGGAATTTTTAGACGAACTTTGAATTTGTCGTAGATTCTGACAACGGTCAGCTAAAAACCGGCCTAGATTAAACTGAATGTTTGGGAAGCTGTTTTGCTTAGTCAAAAATGGGGGCATTTTGAAGTAATCGTGAAAACATCTGCATATTTGTCTAGCATAAGCTGCCGCATGCTGACTTGAACAGTCAGTAGATGGGTCAGTCACTGTCGAGTCTGGTAACCTGAGCAAGTAACAGATAAAACGGCCTGGAGCTTGCATGCTCTTTCACTTTGTGGCAACCAGTCGAACAAAGAGGTTGCTCGTCGGCAAGCTGTGCTCATTGTGCAAGCCCGAGCCGTGACTGGACAGTGAATTCACAGTAATAGCACTTTTTGGTGAACGAAGAACTTCATGCGTGTACGTGATGTCTGGACTATTTCAGATGGCCATGCAACCCAGTCATAGATCACGTCTCATATCAATGTGATGTGCGTAGCAAAGTTTTTATCTCAATTATATCGGTATATTTTAGGCGGTCCTAAAATATACAAACTATCCGTTGGAATGCATTGATCTGACCGAGCGTTTTGAATCCTCAGAGGAAATTGGGAAACAAGGCCTGGTTCGTCCAATCGTCGTTGTCCATTGGACAGAGTGCACGAGATAAAATTGACATTCAGACACCCGTAGAAAGCCATTTGCAAAACAGGTCCATTGATTTCCAGTGGTTTATGAATATCACAGTCCAAACTTGTTTACATAATACGTGCGTTACTAGGACGAACAATGAACCAACAGTCGACTTAATGTATGAAAGTATATATGTATGCAATATATGCACATGGATGTCGCCAGATTCCTTGTTTACAACATAACTGGACCAATATGATCGGTTGGAAGTGGGTGGAAAGCGGAACCAGAACGTGATGCATAGGGTGGCAAGAAGCTGCCAGAAGTATCATATCTTTCCAATTTCTATTCTTTTTTTCAGATGTAATCGTTAGGTTAACAAACACAGCGAAAAAGGCCATCCGTGTTGCGCCAGCTTCCGGTGTGCTGATTTCAATCAAGTTTTCTTTCTGATCTGTATGTAAACCATTACCGGGCCTGTGTAGTTCATTCCTCCTTCAGAACGCGAATTTAAGGAAGCAGAATAGGACCTATCAAAACATTTATTCATCAGGAAAGTCCATCCCCAATTTCCCCTTGGTTTTCTATCCTATCCGGAACACTTCTACTGTTCCTACTTCCGGTGCATCTAGTGCTGTTTGTGCCTCCCTTTCGCATACTTAGAGTTTCCATGAATTTCAGTTGACCAGGGGAGCATTGATACCGCATAAAAAAGCATCATCGGACAATTACACTGCTTATCAGTAGACGGAAACCAAAGTATCTACTATCAGTGAGTGGCCTCTTGTTTTAATTAAAGAGTAACTAATTTTTAGTTCCTATACAGGGAGTAACTGGCAATCCCCATCTTTCACTAATACTCTAAACAATCATGCCTTAGAGACTAAACGTAACTTTGCTTCTTTAATCTGACCAATAAAAGCTTATTTCAGTCAGCCGAGCAGCCGTTAGCAAGAATTTGGACTTCATCAGAAGTATTTCACAAAACTGGCATCTATTTTTATGTCCCATAAAACTAAAAATTCTGGTAAAAGCCGTCACGACAATTCTATGTAGAAGTGTGCAAGAAAACCTAACCAATCAGAGTTTTTCATGAGTAGAAAACTGTACTACATGAACAGTTTACCATTTCCCACTGGGTATTAAATATTGTTCTAATTAACTCAGTGAGACATCAGTTTCAAACAACCTCACCTTTCGTCCGAACCGGGCTTGGTGTTTTCCACCAAATATTGTTTACATGGGCAGGTAAATCACAATTATGAAGTCTTTACACAGTTGGGGAAAACCTCATATGTAAAACGATTTTTATCTAAAGTTGGTATGAGTTTTCGTGCCAACCAAAGTATCTAATAACTGCTTTTGACCAACTATTTTTGTATTTAGTGTGTTTGCTACTAACCTATTCTCTGTTGGAAAGACCCTTGTTATCATCTCCTTGCCAGTATGACACCTTCCTCCACATTTTGAGAAGGGCTCCATTTCAAAAGTCAGACAGCCTGAAAATAGCATCAAGTTAAATATGAATCTTCCGCACTCATATCATTTTCGACAGCAGAATTACATTACTTTCTCGAAAGAAAATTGTTCCACAAGATGAACAAGACTTGAAATTACACAGCTAGACATAAATGCACTACTTGATGCTTTCACTTAACGCAATGCTTCGACTTGCACACTAAGAAACGTGCCTTTGTAGTCAGCATTTATTCAGTACTAATGAGACATGTGGTCTGTAGAACAAGGCCAGCTGCTGACTACATAACAACGGTTTTGCAAAAAACATTAGCATAATGTTACAGGATTAGGGACAAGATTTAAAGCTCACAGCAGATAACTCTAGCCCGGAATCAACGAGCTTTACTGAGGTGGTGTTAACATCTTTGAGCCAGCATAGTAATTATCTAATCACTGACAATCTCACGGTATTTCTGAGCCCCTGTACATTCGTCACAGTTGTGAGGTTCGGTTGAAAATCATGTACAATCTTGGGGAAATTAGTATTCACACTTGACGGCCACGACGGACTTCGCTGCTTCAGTCATACGATTGAAGCTCATAGCTAAGTTTGTTAGTTCGGACCATTATTAGTAAACATATAAGAATAGTTGATCAATTCCTGACGTCATATAAACCCAGACCATTAGAGAGTCATAATGTTTGTGTTTTCGTCCACGGTAGACAGTTGGTCAAAGTCAGAGCAGTTGTGTGATAGGATGACCATTGGTAAACTAATATTCCTATTTTTCTGAATATTGTTTTTCCTTTCCCCTGACCTCTATGATATTGAAACTCAGCAAACCACGGTAACATAAACAACCACACTTGCCCGTCTGGTTCACATTTTTAGTAAACAAAGACGAGCATTCCCGAGTGCGTTCCTCTTATTCGGATGAGATTCGATTAGACGGGAGGTATTGCTCACATTTACCTATTTTTTGAAAAATCTTCGCTCGTTCTTGCTGTCAACAAACGGCTTATCAGATAAACAAACTTCCGTCTGATCTTAAATTGGATCAAACGAACGACGAACAACATAGAACGATTCCCACAGTGGGCTTTTACTGTCATCCGTTCTGACCGCCTAATGGGTTGAATTCACTATTTTTGGTTCAATGTTGCCGGGAGAATTGTCTCCTTCGTTAATCCCTGGCAGTTATAACGAGCTTACAAATCAGCTAATGTTTTAATGTAAAACCAGTTAGTAAGGTACGATTTGTAAATCTTGGACAAAATGACTGCAAACTGAGTCTTTTGGACTGTCAAAACATTTTCTGTGTAAATAACTGTAAAATCCACGAAACTCCGCGTTTGATTTACCTGGCTGAACTGCAGTAACAACAAGAAGACCCCTAATGCAACAATAAAACTAGCATGAATAGTGAATCAGACGGATGTATTTTTAAATAATTCGTTGAATTATATCCAGTAGAAATCAGTGATTATATAGCTTTTCAGTCCAGTCATGTGATTTCAGACTTGAACCATGCCAGAACTAAAAACGTGTTCCAAACGAAGATAAAAATCCTCTAGTAAGTATGCTGCTCAAGTTTACCTCGTTAGCATCAAGGTGTGGATTTGCTTCATAGCTAACTGCCGAAGGTAACTAACCAGTCACTTAAGTGAACGAAAGTAAACTGGATTTATTGCGGTCCGGAAACTGGACGTTCTGCGGAACACAGCAAGATTATGATCAAACTTCAGAGTTTCATTGAATTTGGATATTAAACTCCATTTTGTTCTTACTGCTTAAAAACTGTTAGTAAGTTCTTTACTTATTCAAAGTATGCGAATGGGCCCAAGGCTTTCTGCATTGGTTTGTTATCGTCTTGCTGCAATAGGCCAGCATTTTCACGTCTGTTGCTGGACTGGGAAAACAGTAAAAATGGGCAGCACGTGGGAGAAATCGTTGTGAGTAGAACCTCAGATGCACTTTGTTTCATAGATGCCGCTTTTTTCGTTTGATACAGAAATTATGGTTCGTTTGGTTTTAAAACTGAAACATGATAACTCAAGTGGGATGCAATTACCGGCACCTTTCAGAAGAATTATGGAAGTTTTTTTAATTTCAATAAATTTTTAACTTTCCTCAATCTGGAACGAATAAACATCTGAGTAAAATATAACTGTCCTAGTAGCTGTCTGTAAAATCAGTATGTCATAACTTAATAAATGATTTATTCGTGTTGTCCGCAATCGATATATTATTGCTCGCTGACTAACTGTAAGAACTCGGTCGCTTCATTTCTTTACGAATGAAAAACGTTTTCCTTGTAAACTTGGTACTATCTATGTCTTCCCTGTGATTGCTTTAACTAGACAGATGTCTTTGTATGAAGCGATTGGTCATCTGCGTAACTATATTGTATTCATGAAATGTCCGGTAAAAATCGGGGCCTGTTTTTAATATACTTCCTTTTGAAAGATCGGCCGCTGCAGCATGTTGATGATTTGATATTACCAACACCTCTCTAACAAGATCAAATTGAATAAATTTATCGAAGTTCAAATGCGATTCATAAATCCACCAAGAAACTCCCAAACTTCATTAGCAATTTTGTACCGCGTTCCCTTGAAATGTGAAAAATCGGGTTGAAATACTTATAAACTACTTGATTCCTAGTACTTACTCCATTGCAACTATTGTTAAAAATATATATATATACTTTTGTATAATGATTGCGGCTAAAGCTCAAAGCCGTGAAAGAAAATTCTCATGCCTTGGTAATCCGTGAGTTCAAATAAAATCAAAACTTCTCTGATAGATGTTAACCCTGGAGATAGCTTTTTCTGATTGAAACTGGTTTCATTTAGATATCTGTAGGAATCCGGACAGTTTTATCATTATATTACCGTATTTTAGTTTTCACATTTGGATTAAAAATATACGTCTCCCCCCCAGCCTTTAGTTCACTTGTGGATATTTTATATACAAAAATCATGGATGAATTTGCAAGTTATCTCTCTGTCGAATAATTTCTCGATTCTCTAGCAATTTAATGTAGCGTCAACTTGACTTTTGGGTACAAGCGGTGCCATAAGTTGATGCCATTTGCATTCCTGCTGGACACTGGGTCCATGTTGAATTCAATAGTCAATCAAATAACTTACCCACTTTCCGAAACTGTTTTACTTAAGACTGAACAAAAGTCAAATATCTGAGAATGCCAAACACTGCCTGGTAACCTTACCAGCTTCCGGGATCAGTATTCTTTCAGTGACCTCGGGACTGATGAAGTTCTTCCCGACGGCGGCCACACGGACCTCGTATCCGACACCAAAAACTGTAAGGAAATGGACAATACGAGGGAATAACACCTCCGTATCACGCTAGAAGAAATGATAATTAGAAAGAAACACTGGCTGAGTGTATGATAGTTAGTTAACATGTTTTCCATGGCCTTGGAAGTGAACATTTGGTTGGCTCAAGAAATGTTCATAATCTTGTTATTGATTCCAATAATTAATTCCATGACTGAATAGCATTGAAGTCGATCCTGATCAGAAGTTGCTTAAACTTTATCAAGTGATTTCTGTGTTGAATACTTCATCCTTTGAACAGGAATCTCATTTAACATAATAGGACTTGGGCTTTTTTAGGGAATTTGTGTTTTGCTTCCTTCGCAAATCTCACTTCGGTTACCAATGACCTTTGATAATTCAATTATGCAACTGCAAAGCCAATAACTTGCCTTCATATTCAAACATTCTATTGTGTGCAATAAAAGTTCTGAGTGCATCAAAGTAATAATGTGGCATTTAAGAAAGCATAAGAGCCCCCAATAATAGACAAAGATTATTTCGAGAGTTTGGAGATCATCAAGCATTTAAGCAATAAATGTATATATGTACACATATATACATTATTTACACAATGACCTGAGCTAAGGTATGTTGCTCACTCGGAAAATGAGAGGATGCAGAAGAAGTCAAAGGAAGAATGTTATTTTTGGCTGATCTGTTGTACAGTTTTGCAACCTCTGATGCGATTAAAAATTCGTGAGGTTCTGAAGCTATTCAGACAATGCTTACAGCATTCGTGCCTCCGGCTTCAGTTTGGAAGCAGATCAGTCAATAACTATAAGGAAATAGAGTTATCGTCCTTTAGGACCCAATCGGAAAGTCGGAAAGATGTAAGTGGTGTCTTAACAAACGATAAACAATCGATATTTGTACGTGAATTCAAGATTCACCCGTCAGGTTTTCCCTTTCAATAGCATAAGCATCTGTAGACATATTGTCTTTGACATTCAAAATGATTCTTTGGTCCGTAAGACTTGAACTGTTATAAATTTTCATGGAGATGGTTGCTTGCGTTAGTGCAAAACATTTAGATTCTTTTCATTTGACGTAATATTTTACGTGAATGCATTGTGATAAAAAATACTAAGTACTGCAACTCCACAACAAGAAAATAATACCAAACTCAACAGGATTTGTCGGAAACCTCTGCCGTTATCCGGCTTCTCCTGGGACGGCCAGCATAACAGTCTTGAAAATCTATCATTCTAATTTTCGTCAAGCATTCAGAACGGGAAGCAAATTTGTACTGAATGTTTCTGAGGATGATGATGCTATGTTTAGTAGACGAATTTGGGAGGACTAGCCTAAAAAGCTTGATAATTTCGTAGCTCACATCAATCCATTCACGAAATAACTGTTACACAAATTCTATATATTTTAGCTACATGTTTCGACTCCACGGGAAATCCTTTTATATGTGCTGATACAACAGGCTGACATCGTTCTTATTCCTATTTTTAGTCACAAGTTAAGCTTTGATGAAAGTTTGCAAAACTAATTAAGTTGTTACTAAGTAAATAATGAATATTCTTTTAATCCTTTTATTTATCATAAGACAGTACAACATTTCTGGAAAGGTGACAGCCACCAATGAAAGCCTTCCAAATAGGGAGGTTACTGACCTTGGCGGGAATAATCTCTGGGACTTCACCGGCCGAAGTCCACGATAATAAAAGCTTGACCAACGGGAGGACTCTTGTATGTTCTCCTTCTTGGATGGGTCTGTTCATTCTTTGCAATACAGTTAAGCGTCTCAGTATGTACTGAATGTAAAACTCCTAGAATAATTACGATGCTTCACGTAAGCTGGGGTGTCGGCTGTTAAAATGAAAAATCGTTTCTGTACTTGGCCGTCTTTCAGCGGGAAAGTCAACCACCTAACTGCGGAACACCTGAAAATGCAGATGTTGTTCTTCATTGGGTAAAATACAATCTCCATTGACATCGGACCAGTTGGTCATTGGCATCGTTGTATATAACGAAAAATTCCGGCTATGACGAATACATTGAACTGGAGAGGTGTATAACAGTTCATTTTGCTTTGTTTGAGCTGGTCTTTGGCGCTTTTTTTCTGATTGCCAAGTAAATGCTGCTACTTTCAACTGAGCTGTGCGACAGGCATATCGTTTCTTTTAAAAGCACACCATCCGATCGAGGTTTATGAAGTACATGAAAAAGCTAATTTAAGCTCAACAAAATTAGTGATTTCCTTCGTATATGCAGTGATTTTTGTCCAGAATGGTCATATCTGGTTGAGTAGACGGAAGGCTTCAACGACTACTAATTGAGCGTTGTTCTGACCAGCTCCGGTTTGAAATGATGTGTACTGTATTGATCTGTATTGATTTTGAATGCATAAGACTTATGTAGATAAACCACATTTCGAAAGGAAAAAAGCTTCAATGCTCTTCCACCAACCCCGTTTTGATTCAACGCTGAGAGTTTACCGATGTAAACGCAGTCACGGATGAACAGAGAAATTCTAGGTTGCTATGCACATTATTCAATTCACCACGGTTGCCCGATTTCCAAGAATCGTGTCATTCACGTTGCCATGACTTGGTGATTGCATCCGTTAACCGTGTGCGATGAAAGTATTTTTTATAAAGACTCCACTATCAGACCTCGATGATAACGACTGAAATCAATAAAAATGGAACCGGTCTCAGTCAGTGGCCGACGTCTGATTGCCGATTCGTCTCACTATTTCACTCCGTCAAGAGGTTGCAAAAAGGTGTTATTCCCTTCATAACTAGCCGACTCAATCCACAGCAATACCTATTTTTTGGATGGGAAGACACTGTTGAATTATCAAAGACAAACGGGTTTGGCCGATGGTGTTCAAGTGGTTTAGGACTTTTCTCTACCGCCTCGGATTTTAGTAGCGCGAATCCAGCCACGGCCGGTAGCTTTTGTGGTACACAGTAATCCCCCGGTTGTCCTGTTCGTTACCACAGCTAACCAACTGAGACCTTAAGTGGCTCTCCATTCACGTCTCAGGTTCTGGTTTCCGACTATCTCCTGTAGTGTAGCGAACCATTGGGACTATGAAGTACGCCCATTCCATCGAGCTTATGCTCAAGCATGCAATAGAAACTGGAAAATTCTCTCTACTGAAAATGCGCATTGTGTCTTTCAGAACAGAATGGTGGCAAAGCAGCTTGTTTTCGGCCAATCCATATTCTATTTATTACATTTTTGAGTGTAACTGTATGATAAAGAATAATAGAACCAATGTTTGTAACGTGATAAGCAAAGGAGAGATAGTGATCTGCTAATTGTTTAGAATTGGTCGAAATTTCAGAATGGCCTTTAGGAATTGGGTTGAAAATGTCATCCTATCCACCCTCAGCCATTTTTACTTACGCCCTCCGGCCACCAGGAAGGTGACCGCTTGAGCAACAAACTTGAATCTGCGTTCTTACTAGGGGTACGAAAACTTACAATATGCCTTAAAAGTGCGCAGTTATTTTGCTGACTGACAAGTTACTTTTAACAGGATATTACTGTGGTTATAAGAACGTGATTTATCGCACTCTGTTAGCAGAATGCATGTGTGGAATGGTAACCTCTAGAGGGAAATATTTGTGAAGCTCTTTTCAAGAACTGACTGCAGATGAGACTTCAGTACAGGTTTAAATTTTCCCTCATTAACTGTTTCTTTTAAAGTAAACGAATAAAATATCTAGAACTACCCGAAAATTGTATCTTCAGCACTCACACGCTTCTACGGCATTCCTAATAGTTTTGTTGCAGTTTTTATCAGTGTATGAAAAGAGAACGTTTACGGTAGGGCAAATGATTTGATTAATGGCACAGTTGCATTGGATGGGAATGAGTGGGTTTGAAAACTTCTCCAGAACTCATTTCTACGAGGAATAGAGCCACTTCGTGTCATCTGCCTCAAAAGATCAATCTGTTCGGTGGCGTTGTACTAAACTTCATCCATAAGAAAACATTTTTTACTGGTTTTGCTTCTACTATCCGTAAACCTTTTTACTGTTGACATAAATCAGTATTTGGATATCAAATATATTATTCCGACGACGAGACAAGGGCAATGTGCGAAACTTGACGGTAAGGTTCAACCATGGAATAATTCACGGCTCTTTAATTTTCGCCTCAGATATTTCACGAATTACTGGATTCATTAGATTTCTTTTGACCCGCTTAAAGTTCTAATCTGCTGTGTATTGCACCTTCAGATCTACTGCAGTATTCTTCTTGTTCTGTGTCTGGCTGTTGACACAAAACGGCTTGGAACAATTTCTCAGTCTAAATTCAAATCAAACGTATTCACTGTGAATCCCAGGGTGAATATTCAGTCTCCGCAGTACCACTGTAATGTGAGAAATTCAGTAAAATCATGTTTTGAACGAAACCGGTTCAGAAGGTCCGTCGTGGTCAAAGGTAGGTCCTCTAAGGATTGAGTGAGCTAAAAAAACCACAGAGCATCCATAAAATGCTTTATAATACTTGTATTGTGATCGAGTAGCAGACATTAATTTGCTTTTTCTGAGGTCAGAATGAAATGTTGAGTGTTTTCAGCCAAAATCGTGCAGGAGAATAGTGATTACCGTGTGATGATGGTTTGCAAAAAATGTAATAAGTCCTAAATCATTTTGCTATGTATTCGTCACATTTTTAGAGAAACTGGTGACAGTTTTAAAGTCTTTTTAAAAACAATCTGGGGAATATGACGAGGAAACCCAGGCCAGTATGTAAAGACCATTTTCAGTTGTAAGCCGGTTTCGAGAAAAATTATCCGCGGAAACCGAGAAGTCGACCGACTAACATCTTTTCTGAGAACTTTAAGCACTTACGTAAGACATATCACATGGCACATCCTTTTTTCGCTAAACTCCGAAATGATTCCGGCTTCAATATATTAGCGTAACCAGAATATTATATTGTTCCATTTGAAACCCGCTTAACGGGAAAGATTTATACCCAAACACATCTGATTTAGTAAAATATGATCAAGATTACCTACGCTGAGCATAAATCCGCCAAATTATGAGCTATACGTGTGGCATAAAAATGCAAAACTGTTCGCCCACTAAGTAGCCTAGACAAGCCTTTTGACAATATTGACTGTCACCTTACGGGATCAAACTAAAATAATCAAGAAGGGTCTGTTCCGACAAAACCAGAATCGTTGCAATACTTACGGTGTTCGCCGGCCGTGGTAGTAAATTGCAACCTTGTGACGTTTTTCTCCATCATGCGTAAAAACGGTAGGTCTTTTTCAGACCTTTTATGTGGTCTCTCATCTATCGGATCTGAAGCTGTGACAAGGGAGTACCGCACACGATAGGCCACCAAATGATTCCAGGCACTTTGCTTGGAAGTCTGCTCCGACTCGTCTGTCGGACTGACTGCAGGTGGCAGCCATGCGGCCTTGATGCAGGGACGAGTAATTTTACAAGCAATGCCCAGAGACAGCTGCCTCGGTGGTCCAAGAATGCCGGTCAACACTGATTCGGTTTGTTCTGCTTGCCCGTGGCATAGTGTGACGCTTCGAATAACAAGTAGAATGGAGCATATGATCCAACACATGATCCTAGCGAATTCGCGTCACATCCAGTTCAGAGACATTTCCGGTCATCATTTCCGCATCGGTTCCACACGCGACCCGTTTTCTAACTAATGCAAAAGAGAAATGGATGAAACACAATTCTAAAGGAAGCGCGATCAAACGGCGTCACACGTCAGATTCGTTTTGATGCGCATGCGCAGTGCACCAAAACAGCCGGCTACTTGTACACAGCTGTGTGCACATGGTCACATGGGGAGCACAGCAATCAAGTGAACGCATCACTCGGGCGCGCAAACAAACACTTCGCACAATAACCACATAGATGAACGAGGGAGGGGGAGACTTTGGTGACAAATAGTTCAATGCTTGTCACGAAACAGTCTTTCGCAAGCCACATTTATGTGCGTAGACATAGACGCACACACGTGCAACGATATGCATGGTATGGCACAAAGTCTCTCGCTTATCCACACGCACCCAAACGCAAACACGCGCAGTATGTGTAAGACGTGTGTTGCGACAGCATTGAAGTATGGGGAAACAAACTGTTCAGCGGAGCTCTGACTGATGTTCTTGTGCATGCCAGGGAAGGGAAAATTGAGGACTGCCACAGAAAGGCGAAAAACTCTTGTGTTTGTTCTCGTACGTGTGTGTGCGCGCGGTAGTGTCCAGTCCATTAAAATAACATTACTGATTGTTTAGTGCCTTGGAAAGGAGTGATTAATCTTGGACGATAACAAATGAAAGAATAATGATGTCACATGGACGCAAACACCCATGCTCTCACACATGATCAACAAGCCGGCGTACATCTGCAATACTGACGCACTGCACTATAGAAACGAAAGTTTGACTTCGGTTGTCTGCGTGTATATATATGTGTGTGTATTGATGGTGAAATAACACTAATTTTTCTTGTTCAGTCGAGCATCACAGACCAGGAGGATTAACTATGCATTTGGACGGAAGGAGATAATCATTCTGAATCAGTGCCATGCACCAATTTCTTTGGTGATGTCTACTGACCGATCATTTATAAAATAAACACGCATTAAATGAGTGCTGTTGATCACCCAGATACGGACACTCAGCTGCAGGTAATAAAGTTCAAGTGCCCACAGCATGTTAGTTTAGTACCAGGTGCATCCAAGTGCAGTTATCGGCATCCAGATACGAAATTAGAAAGGACACGTGGATCCTTCGTACGGTACAGCTGAGCTGCAAACGGAAATCAACTTTGAAATTCAGGAAATGCGTCAAATATCTGCGAAGAAATTCATGACATGAACTGATCTTTTAAATTATTAATTCAGGAATTATTTCTTCTAAAATATTCGGGTTAGCCGATTGTTAAGCCTCGTATGAAATTTTCGCCATGGTATCACTTTCACTACCTACCTTCGCTGTGGAGCGAACGATCTCCTTCACTCCCAAAGGTTACAACTTTCTTCGACAGATAATAACCTTATGGCTGATCCATAGTTAGAGGAAATTCAGCTGTCTATTGAAACGAGGTAACAGACATGATGTTCACTCTGGAAACATGAATCACTAATATAAGTTGACGCCACTTCCATGGTGATACGCATTAGAAATACCTATATGAATATTCACTTCTAAACTCAATAGATTGCTGAACGAATGGTCTGGGCTGGCAAACAAACACTGTGCTTTGTATATCTGTCAGCATGTATGGCGGTTTGTTATATCACCCTTTGAAAATTGGGCTGGTATGGTTGATTTGTCTATGCACGACAGAGTGGTCAACTAATACTTGGACTTTAAATGGAACTTACAGATATCCTCAATATATATCACGCAATTACTTGCGAGTAGTATGTGAGGTTGGGGAATCGTTGTTTGGCTGACTGTACTTTGGGCTCCACACTTCACGCACGAACTTCAGCTCATCCGACCAACCTGCACTCGGAAGCACCAGACTCGAGTTTTGCCCTTGTTAGAGCTCATCAGTGATGCATATCCCTTGCCACACCCGGGGTTTGAACCCGGGCCTTTTCACCTCGAAGGCGTATGTATTACCGCTGCGCGACCCCGCTCCCGTCCTGGTTGATCCGAATCACCAAGCTGAGCTTGCCAGTAGATGACCTAACATTTTTGACACAAAGCTCTACTTCAGTGTTATTTAAAATAAATCAGTTGTATTCGGGACTGAAGCGCATGCGGTTGACAACATTTACAACAGTACTGCACCATCGTCATTTATGCCTGATTCAATAATCCACTCGTGAACAACTCCCCCCCCCAATTCGCAACATGCAAATATCAAAAAGATGTTTCTTTTGTCTTATAAACCATATGCACAACCAGCCTTCATTTCTCAAATGAATCTCGAGTGCCCGAAGCAGAATTTTGAGCTCTATAAAAATACAATTATGCTATTCGTTCTGATATTAAGTGAGCAGATTCAAGTTACCCATGAAGAGCTCATTTTGTGTTTCTTCTCCATCTTTTACGCGATTATTTCCTGCTCGAGGGTAAGTCGACTCCATGAATATCTCAGAAATTACTCATGGATATTCTCGGGAATATAGTACGAAGCGGTGTCCTCCGCACCTTTCGTGACTGTTATACTACTCGGTTGCCCAGTCCGGAGTAAGCAGTCAGTTTACGGCACCTCATCCAGCCCATTTGTTTGTGGATGCATCTCAAGCCCTTGAGCCATCAAGTGAAGATTTCAAGGTTGCAGATTGTTTCTGGAAGAGCCGGTGGTCAGTTATGCAGTCCACTCGCCTCTTCCGGAATGCCGCGTCAGGTAAGTTGGACAGTTTTCGCTGTAGCCGTTGGAAGAGTAGATCTTGTCAGCCCATTCGGGACTGTCTGTCTTCACATACCTAACACGGTTTCAACGAGGTATGTTGGACCTTCGTTACCCTCAGCCTAGTTTAGCCCACCTGGAGAGCAGTTTTTCGGGGTTTGACCGCTTATGCATCCTTCAGAGTCTTGGAGCCACGGATGAGAAGTGAGTAGAAGATGAAGACCAAGGGGTGGAGGATGGCCCAAGGGACAATCTACCAACTAAGAGGAGTTACTTCTCTCAGACATCCCCAGACACTCCGTGCTGGATCTGAGGGTCCACTACTGGACACCGGCACATCGATTCGTCCCCTTAATGGACTTCTGTTTTGGGGTTTGATCATGGCAACCTCTGACTCATGGAGCTGGGCTACTCGATCAGATTAAGTAGAGGAAGAAGAGGGGTGGGTGAAGGTTCGAAAAGGGACAAGATGTTTCATCATTTCGTGTAAGCCTTTAACTCCTGAAAGAAGATCTACTGAAACAGCAAGCTTAACTGCTGTGCTGCATTTCCATCAGAATCGAACAAAGGGCCCACTATTTTTGCTTAAATCCACCCTACTCAATAACTGCCGGGGTCTATATATATATATATATATATATATATATATATATATATATGTATATATATATATATATATATATATATATATATATATATATATATATTCTTCGCAGTACCTATTGAATTTGACTTTGTTTCTGATTTGATTACAGTTTTCTGAGAGAGAGAGAGAGAGAGAGAGAGAGAGAGAGAGAGTTGCAATCAAGGAAAAATTGGGCGAACAACTCGAGTAATTCTTGCTGGTATTTCTCCTATTTTTTCATCACCTGACGTCCACCAGTTGCAAAAGAACAGACAAATCCCACAGTCTAGAGATCTGCGTTACCATAATGAAATAATTTGGTGGCTGTTCTAAGGAAAAAACCAGCCTGTTGTTTCTTTGCTTGACATCGTGGATATCATGGAAAGGGGACATAAAAAGAGGGTTACGGTGTTCCGCAACTTCACAGTTCTTAAAATAGCCGAGTGTCTAAAACCACTAGTGCCACAGGTTGGTTTAATCACCTTATACGGGGGACTTGTTGCCTGCGTAGGTGACAAACAATGGAAAACCAGCACAGTCACGACCACATTAGTTACTGAGAACATAATGCATGGTAATGACGGTAGAAGAGATAAAATGCAGAAACCGCTCGGTGACATGCTAGTGAATTCAGAGTGAAAGTCATTGTAAGGTTCTTAATGAGACGGACGGATGCGCTTTTGGATAAGGTCGAGAAGAGACGACAGAGAAGAAGAACAGACCCTACCCCAAATATGACTGCTGTATTCAAGAGTGGGAGGAATTTAAGTGGTCTATGTTACAAGAAGTTAGCCAGGTGCAACGAAACTTCTGACTGGGAAAAGAAAATTGCTCTTTATCGATGCACTCGAGGCCGGATACTGGAAAATTGAGAATGCCCGATGAAGACGTGGAATTGGTAGAGTTGAAAGTGAAGTCTGGGCAGAAAAGTTTTGTTTTAAAGAAATAAAGATATTAGAAGTAACTGCAGTACTGTAGAATACCCGGAAATGATCCGATTCAGGTCAGAATTTAGCACCACAGTAAAATCTGAGCGGCCGCAAGAGGTGCTAGATGACAAAGCATGAAAACACGAACAAGACAGGTATTGGTGGGGTATAGTACCATGGACGAAAATATGAACATGGGAACTCTTTGCTGTTCTACTTTATGCATTTTATATGGAACCAGCGTCTGGTGTACTTGTTCTCCCCACATATAACAATAATAAAAAGAAATATTTTGAAAAAAAGAGGAATAGCAGTAATGACATTATGGTTAGTAATAATCCTGATGTTTCGTCACATTATGTCCGGTCATTGTACTCACTGCCATTTATCGATGTATCTTTTTTGATTTCCTAGTAACCAAACTGGTTGCGGAGTTTGTTGTACTAAGCGAGTCACCCCTTGCTTTTTCGCCATATCGTTTAAGGGCCCTTCTATCAAATGAACACACCAATCTAGATGTCCCACACCTTAAAATCCATCTATTTATAAACACAAAGACCAAATGAGCTGCTAGATAATGATCAGTTGACTTCATCACGGGACGAGAAAGTTACGTCAACAAAAGTCAACCTGAGTGTATCAAAATTTCACCAAAAAATGAAAAGCCTAACGACGAGCAACTCAGTATTCCTCGGAAAATTAATTCAGCAATTCTTTTAGTGACCCTTTTCAGGCAACACAAGAATGGGATTATAACTCTGTGACAAATAACCCCAAGCTGCTAGTTGGGATGCAACAAAGTGTTACCCACGGGTAATCACAAACCAAGTTATGAAGGCAATATAAGGACGGAAAATTTTTCCGTTTAAACAGATGAAGTATGTCAAAGATTTTTCCCAATATCCTCTTGAGTTTATTGACCATTCTTGGGTTTGTCATATTCCAGTGTCGAAATGTGAAGCAAGCTTGAAACGAATTTTTTGAATCTGAGTAGGCCTACTTAAGTTCATTTGAGTTCACCTTTTTCAGTAAACCATAGATTGATCATTTCAACTCAGGAAAATAGAGTGAGGATTCAGAGTGAAGTAAATTAAGCTAAATGGTAAGTGACGGTAGCCTAATTAGGTTGATTCTGTCAACTGGGGAACTTGAGCGCTGAATATTTCCATGAATTAAATGACGCTACTTGCGAGTAGTTGAAGCTATTAACGACACTGTGGCATCTTGTAAATTTCTCATTCAACCACATCCTTCTCATGGTATTTTACATACCCTTGCATTGTTTTCTCCGAATAATGAAGGCACACCTTCAACACACCTGGAAGTAATTACCTATGGATCGCTTTCTCTGCTTTGCTTGTAAGCTTTCCGAGACTTGTGGCTGTAAAAACAAAATCCATACAATTTTAAGTGCCATTCTTAGTGCGTCTACACTGACTTGGCAGCCGTGACTGGAGTTATCAGGATCCCGTTCGAAAGACGTAGGATCGCCTGACCGAGAGCTATGTTGAACCAAACTTGAGGAGAAACTGCGTGTGGCCAATTTGATATCAGGTTGCTGAACATTGAGGACTAACAACGAGTCACCTTGTTCTATTCTTATTACGTCGTGTTTCTGTGCACTAGCGTTTGTTAACATGCTTCTTTTTCGTCTGATATATTTATCGAGCCATCACAAAACTGTAGAAGATACAACCGGTTGTATTACTTTGTTCGGCTTGGGGAAATTGCGGAGGGATTGATGCGTTTGCTCTCACGGCCCTCGGGAATGTTGAAAACCGAGCAGGTTACTCTGAACATCACAGCCAACACAGAAGACTAGAACTCCATAACTTAAAATGCGTAGAAAGCATATTCATCTGCATCCAATCTGTTGTTATTGGTAACGATTCAACAGCATCTCATTAAAAAGTTAGTAAATCTCATTTTAGTACCACTCATGCTTATGACCCTTAATGTCTTGACTTCTGTAAGAACATATGAGGAGAGCACAATACTACATAAATTATTGCGGCTGAAGTATTTTTGTTCCGTTGGAAGTGATTTTATGTTCACTAAGCAATGCCAGCAGACTACGAAGACTGGCTAGAGGCACCATCAAGGACACTCTTAAAATTCCTAGACGCAAATGCTATTACTCAGAATGTGAGACTGACTAGAAAATCAATCTGAAAATGCCAGTCCCATGGCTCCGAAGACTACATATCCATTTGCATACGAATTCACAGTCCGACTTATTCCTTACGTCAGCTTAGGTGGTAGAATATAATAAAATCCCATCTGACTACCTGTTCAGTATTTTTTGCGTGGAGCTACAGTTTCAGTGTTACAAGACAAAGCTTCAATCGATATCAGTCAGTGCAATTTGAGTGATGGAACATTTTGGCATTTTCTCAATAAATTCACTCTTGAAAGTGGCCAGGCGTAGCATCCTTGAGTAGAATTCAGTGATCATAATATTTCGTAAAACAAGGAAAAAAATAAACAGACTAGTTTTTAGGGAAAACCCTCTAATAATTTGTGGACCGTCTGGATACTTCGGTCTGTTTCTGCAATTAACTTTGGGCTAACAACTACGCGTCTGATATCATAATTTGCTAACGCTTACGCCGTGGACCCTCGTTTCAAGGGAATAATCTGGTGGCCTTCCCGGAAGTTATAGGCGGCTTATTCCAACCATCTCCTTGACTTAATTGTAAAATTGATTTGATAAAGGTAGCCGTTTTGTAGTGATTACATTTTCCTCGATAACTACTAGCATTGTTTTCAGTAACAAAAACAGAAAAGCGAAATTATAGTGGGTGAAAAATGTAATTACCAGCAACCGGATGTGGGTAGTTTCGAAGTCCGTTCGAAATCCTATGGATAGGAATCCATCTAACAAAAGAACCACTTGATAACTCACGTTCTTACACTGTGGCTTAGTCATTGGTTGGACAGTCTTTGGCCGAGAGATCTCGCTCTCTTAGGCGTACTGTCCATAACGCTGAACGCGAGTCAATTCGAACGCCTACATGAATATGCGCCAGTGTGTGCGTTGGTGTGTGCGTTGGTGTGTGCGTGAGTGAATCTATTTCATATCCGGGTGAGCATAAACTGGGAAGCTGATCGCATGGGATACAGATTAACCAGTCATAAGTTCTAGCTTCCCGCAGCAAAATTTCAAAATGAGGGTGGTTTACCTTAGTCTGAGATTTTCCACTGGTAGCCCCGGGATTATTTCTTAACGTTATTTTCTAAATTCATATTTGAATAATTTGCCTCTACGGAAATATATTACTATGACGAAAGACCGAGTTGATGAATAAGTAAAAACATCAAAATAGGTCTCGCACTGTAAACAATTTTTAATGAGATTCTAAATTGTCATAACCCAGTTCAGTTCAGCTGAAAGCAGAGAACAAAAAACGGTAATAGTTTGAATAAGAATCTCCTGTGAAACGACGTTCTCTTTGTGTATTCAGTCCCCTGTTCCCGTGGAATCAGGTACGTTGGCCGCACGACCAGCCGCTTATCCAAACGTGTTCGTCAACACCAACCGGCTAAGGTGAACTCTGGAGCAATTAAGACAATTACGTGTGCTGTGTGTTCACACCTTGTTGAGTCAAACCATTCCGTAGAGGTGATAAACGCTTTTCGCACAATTTACAAAGTCCGGGGCAAGCAATCAAGACTTGTCAAGTGTAGCATCTTAGCCACAGCCGAAGCCGTGAGCATTCGACTCTACAATCCTTCCCTATATGCTCAGAAACAATTTGTGCAAGCACTTAAACTTCCATGGCCCACTTCTTGTTCTCGAACGCGTGTACAACCACTCAAACATTCTTCACTGTGATCCATTTCACATGCACACACACACACTTGCATAGACTAACTTGGATGACCATTCCCCTTCGTTGGTTTGAGCCATATTTAAGGCTACGTATTGGTATGAGTACGAATAACTGAAAACGAGCTTGTTCGCCACGCTGTTCTGCGGGATTTTTCGTACAGCTGTCTAGTCAACTAAACAAGCGATTCCATATAAATTTACCATGTTCTTTTACCTCCTAGATATTCTTTTGTGTTAAATCTGTGATATCACAAATGGTTCTGAAAGGAATGAAATTAACTAAGATGTAGGTATAATACTATGTGAAAGTTTCCGCCATACTAGGAGCTGGTGTGAACTGATTGTACGGAGGACTGGATATTGTTACCACATAAGCGGAATTCATACTCAAAATGTGGACGGTAGAATCACTTTTGACGTTGACTTGCTCCAAATAATTGGACCATTGTTTTCAGAAATTCCGATGATACTCTCGTGTATTTATTTACGTGACTGAACGGAAAATTTAGGGAACGGGGTAGTAGGGCCCTACCAACTATGGGACTTGTCCTTACTCTCATTCTTTTATTTACTTCCTTTTTCTATTAGATAAAACTGGTGCAAAATTTCAGGAAAGTGGTCGCCGCCCATTCGGGGTTGCCGGTTGGGGAAATTGACCGTTTTCGTGGCGGGATTTGAACGTGGACTATAAGGGTCTATATTCCGCTATGATGACTTGTATAAATAGCCCCGGTCGCACTTTGAAACTACATAACAGCCAGTTCAGAAGCGTTCCGTACAAGCGCAAGTTGAGTCAAGTTAAGGTTTAAGTTTATTGACTTATGGATGCGAGAAATGTAACAACTGTACAGGTTCCAGGATATCCACTCGGTCCTCCAGCCATAATTCTTTTTTATGACAATAAATTTACCGCGTTTGGCTACAAGAGCACTAAACAAATAAGAACCGAAGAGATCAACTTCTCTAAAGCGCATATACACATGGCAAACGGCGTTGTGCACGCAACTGCCGTATGCACATGATACGTGGGTGGTTCAAAATACGGGATCAATGATCCAGTTTAATCCGGTAATATCTGCTAAATTTTGTGCACACCGATAAGTATCAGCTGAATATGATATTATGAGTGAGAATGGACAAAATACAGCCGGATAAATGCGAAGTGTTTTGAGCTTAGCTCTGTACTGAGATAAATTCTCTTGAGGCTTTAACAATTTTAAGCTGATAATTCGCTCACCACAGTAAGAATTTGATAATTGTGTGGGGATGAGCTAGCGCGCTGTCGATAGACGGCTTGGTTCGTTTAGCAGACAACACCATGGTTTGGGGAGCACCCAGCACAACTGTTGTCCTAAATCAGGCGCAAGATTGGGCAAAATGATGCAGACCGAAAGGCCAACCAAACGTCAAGCCTCATCTGAATCGAATCAACCAACTGGATTTCTTTGCACACTAGCCAAGGCGTTAGTTCTAAAAAACTGGACACGATAAAAGGAAAAACGGAGTGTCAATAAGGAGAGTCAGAAACAAAATAAAATGCTTATTCTTTCTCTGATTGGTCACTTGAGCTCATTTTTCTAGATGCAAGATAATCAAAAGGTATTTTCTTACTCGAGTCGTAAAGAGTAGGAAATCTGTTGGGTGGGCTACTGGTCTTCCTCATGCCATAAGTCAGTAAAGTTTATATATGCAGCAAAAAATTGAACGGACCCTCAGCTGACATTACGCTCACGCACACACACACACACACACACATGCCAGCATACGCACACACGAACAATGTTTGTCGGTCCGGTTATTCGGCAAGTCACAATCGCTCATTTTCGTATCGATTCCCTTTTATCGCTCTATTTTTTTTAGACGTGCCTGTATGTCACTTTTATGTTCATTCATAAGAAGATCCACTCAGCGATCGGTTGTTCCGTGTCTCCTAAGGATTGGGTTATAACAAAAATCAAACCACTTTCTATCATGATTAGTTTCAGTATTAGGATTATCAGTTGTGCATAAAAGGAATGATTGTACAGTACAAAAACTAGTCGGTCAATCAAGGAACAACTGTGCGGCTGTTAAATCTCTTTTTGAGACGGAGTCAATGGAATAGAGTGGACAACCAGAACCAATGTAGCGTGAAAGAAGGACGGGAGTTGGATTCACGGAGTTCACGTGTTTCTTCTCCTGTGTTTAATCCTTCCCATTTATTGTTACATCAGCAAATGGGTTACAGAACATCAGATAAGCTATCTCATTTTTTAATCGACGTATGTAAGTGTCTAAAGCGTGATCTGGAAAAGAAATTTATTCGCTTTCCAATCGTTTTTATTGCTATTTATAAGGATACTTCGAGATAAAAATAAGAAGTGAAAAAATCAAGGGAATTAGTTTTCCAGCTCAGCTCTGCTCAATTCACATCTTGACAAATGATTTCCCGTCAGTACGAAACAAATCACTGAACTAATCACTGTACACAGATAGATTCCTGTGAACGCTGCATGTTGATAGCATGTTAGTTAACCTCCCCTGCACGGATTTTGATCCTAGCTTCAGCGCCTCAGTTGAGCTCAGTTTAAACTTGTTTGTTTTTGGACAATGAACACAAAATTTGGTTAGTTGTAACGTAATGTCTTCATTTCACTCAGGCTTTCAACAGGGAAGGCTTTCATTATAAGAGCTGTGTGCGATAATGAAAGATACACGGCCTACTTTGTTTACCAGGCAGCACGTCTTCGCCTGTTCGGAACAGAAGAAAAAGTTGGACTCAGAAGCACATCGATGTTTTAACAAGCAGAAAGCACGCTATCACTTGCCCTAACAGAGGACCGGATTGGAGCCCGCGGAACGGAACAATGGACTAATCAGTAGCCGGCAGTTTCCCCAAACGGCTCGAGCCGAATCATCTAATCATCTAATGCCTACCTGCAAACTCCTTGGCCCAACTGTAATTGATGAGTGACTCTTCTGGCTGGCTGGTCTGGTACAACTCGACTGGTTCACTTCAGACATTTGTCATTTGGTTAGTCCATCACTCGGCTTCGCTGTCCCATATCTTGTCCTCGATTCTGGACAAGCACTGACGTACTGCCTGCTTGACAAATCATAGATCTTCACTAAAACTAACCTTTCCCTTGATTTTGAACGAGAGGACTCGTGCTGCCTGACCACCTAACCAGGGGTTCTTTGTTCCTGCTGCTACGCTCACACTCTTCACACAATTTCCCATCTTTATCTCAAAGGTTCTCGCCCTTGTCGCACAGTTTCTGATCTGTTCGTAAAACTTTCACCCTTAGGACATCGGTTCTCGTCGTAGTTTCATCTGCTCATCACTGTGTAGCATCTCCTCACCAAAAATACATTGGACTTCAAATCAAATTTACCAAAAATGTCTTCAAACGACTGGCTCGTTTCCTGTAACGTATCAAAGCCGCGACCATTACTGATTTTCTCCTACGTACCGACCCTATCCAAATCAGGCTAACAAAATGTTTCCAAATAAACCTCCTCCCATCATGCAGCAATAAGAATAAGTTAACCAACAAGCTAGGATGGAAGTGTTTTTGGGATACAATTACATATTTTCGGAATTCAGTGTCGCGTCTCAGTAAAAAGAAACTTATTTGTTTTCCATAACACTTCGGTGAAATGCCTTGAATTTTCCTGTTTATACATTTGGCCCGTTTACTCCAAATTTCACTGAAATCTATCGACCGGTTCACACTCCAGGAATACTCGAATCATTTCAGGAGACCGGAAGATATAGTGTCCTTCTGGACGGCGATGGCGACTTGTTCCATCTGATCCATCCTCAGACAAGCCGACAAGAAAACTTCAAGCCTTTTTACGTCAGTCGATTGTATCGATCCAACTTGCTACCAAATCACTTTTCTGCCACGGCAATTGGGCTTACCGACGGTTTAGCTTTAGAAGATCTTGCCCATTATGACAACGTACAGGAAAGGTCTCATTCTAAATGTGGAAAGTATATATTATTTAGACCATGCAAATGGCGTTATTTTGGATGTGGACGTCACGAACGGAATAAATCCAGCAGTATACAATCCCACAGGTGTCATCAGCCTTACGCCAGAGAGGGCATGCTTATTGGTCATGTGATTACAGTCACGCAATAAATATTGATACATTTCAGCTAAGATATGCCGTTGAACAACAACCAGTCACGCGTAGGAGCAATTAAAACATTTATGCTATAGTCTGTCACAAGAGAATGATACACATCTCACAGAAGAGCATTTTTGACCATACAAGAAAACTGCGGTAATTCTCATGTTTCGCCTCCAATACCAAGATTGCCAAAGGCGACAGACCGCAAACTGCCGCTGTTATTTCCGTTCTGATTATTCTGTCCAGTTTCATTTTAAAACCTCATGTGCTCTGGGATTAAAACTGATGGCGATTCACGGGCTTCGCTTACTCTATTCATGCCTTTCTGATTTCAATCTGCTGATCAATAACAAATTGTTACTGTTGAACTAACTCGCGTACTTTCTCGATGCACGATGATGAAGTTTTTTCACTCAAACCTTTGGTTGCGAATTTGATATAAAATAGTGTAGAGTTTGAGGTGATTTTGAATTTGTTCTCAGTGTCACTGTATTTCATTCTGTCCCACTAACTCTGGTGAAATAACATTTCTGACTCCGAAACATCTCGGTTTATTGGCTCAGAACACTCTGTTTATATGAGAAGAAAGAGTCATTGTCACCAATTTTTGTAACGCAGATTAACTGGTTCAAGTTTACTCAGGGAAACCCCTCTTCCAATCGGTTGTTTGGTGAAATGGCAAGCCATCATTTGACGGGAGTCCTGACCCGTCTTATCAATTCGCCACCACGTCTTTCGCAAATCCGTTGGCTCAAGCCTTGAGCTGGATTCTGGATAGGTGCTAACCTGCTCTTTGCTAGCGAAATTAGACCATATATCAAAAGATGCATCAGAATATGCCCTCATGCTGTAGAGTATCAAACTTTGATTAAACCCGGTACAATAATTTTGACTTGGATAATGGAAAATATACAGGACTGTCGTCCAGTATTGGGATGACTCGCAGATAAACGAATCGCAAGCCTCAGGGCAGAGAACGCAAGCTCGCTTTACCAAGTATACTGTAGGACAAATTATCAAACAATGACGGTAACGTAACCCGAATTGCGGGCAAACCGACCACAGAATGAAGACAGCCAACAAAGACTTTAAAACATCCAGGCAACAATAAACAGAAAACGCTCAAGACGGCCATGCGGGAGCGAGTCAAGTGGTTTACAAAAAAATCACTATTTATTGGAAACATTTTGACCAATCAAAGTTCGAAAGAGAAGTAATTGTTCGAGGGAACGTACACCCAAAAAAGTGTGGGGAAGAACAAACGGAATAGCTACGGCTAGGAGGAAAAAGGGTATGATCATGACGGGATCGCCGACATCCGGTCATTCACACGGACAAGGCAAAGAGGGAGAGAGTAAATTACGTCAAGTAACCCAAGAGATTATGACATCATGACAGAATGGGTCGTGAATACCAGTGAGCCAGTGGACACAGATATACATCAGGGGAGAAAGGTTACGCGATAGGTAAAATCTGTTTAGAATCTGAGTTCGACACAAACAAATGGAGCCAACTGATGAACCTTAGACAGATCCTGGTTAAGGTCGATCAACCCTGGTCATGGAAACAAGGCTAATGACTGGGTGACGCAATGGGGGAGGCAAAAATTGTCACACGTGGGTGGGGACCAGGGGGCGGTGGTCGGCTTGGAAACTAATGGTCAAAAAGCATGGAAATCAAATGAACTATCTGGTAAATACAAGATAAAAATTCTAATGAATAGCGTGGGATCTGTACTAAATCCATTTAATGGTATTTCTTGAGATGGCGAGTTTCATTCTGATGTCAAATTTCAATATATTTTAACAAAAAATCTTTCCGTTATAGTACACGGCTTCCTGGCAGATTGCGCATAATTTTACAGTGAACATTATTATTGGCTGTGGTCTGTTTCGAATCGAGGACTGTACAGGATTTCCATCCCCTAAATAAGTGGCTCGCAGATAAAGGAGCCCCAAGTCCCAAGGCAGAGAACACAGACTCGCTTTACTACGTGTACTAGAGGACAGGCTGTCAAACGATAACAGTACCTAAAATTGTGGAAAAACTGACCACAGAATTCATATAGTCCAAAAAGGCTTTAAGAGGTCCAAGCAACCATAAAGTGGAAACGCTCGAAAAGCCAATGCCGAAGCGATTCAAGTGGTTTACAAAGTAGGTCCTTATTTATGGGGGCATTTTGACCAATCAACGGACAAAAGAGAATTATTGATTGGAGGAAACAGACACACACAAGCGGAATAACGTGGTTATAAGAAAGGCGAGATCACAGAGAGATGGCCAAATCCAGTCATTCACGCGGAATGGGCAGATTATGAAGAAAAGATGATTATGTGCGATTGTTTGTGCCTTGTCATGCAACTCAGGCAATTATACGTGCATTATTCCAGAACTAGGGAGATAGGTTACGTAAGCGATAAAATCGAACTGATACGAACAACAATTGGATTCATGACAATTGGGACCAATCGACACTTGCCATAGAAACAAGGATAAAGTTTGTGTGACTCAACGGGACTGAACAAACAAATAATCACGTGAGTGGGGAAGCGAAAGGGTGGTGGTCGGCGTGGAATTTAGTGGTGACTGAGCATGAAAAACAAGCAAATAGTTTGGCAAGTACAAGATAAAGTTAGGATAGAAAGCATGGGACCTAGACTAAACCAGTTTACCGAAGTTCCGCGATATGGTGAACGGATTATTTTGTCCAAATCCAACAAATCTGTACGGGGACGTTGCGGTCCACACTTAGCACTACGAAGTCGTAGATCTTTTACTGGTAGTCCTACTAACTCTACTTGGGAAGTCTCTTCTGACGCCGAGTCATCTCGCTTTATTAGTGTTGTTGCTGGTCCGTGTACCTAGTCGACGAACACAGCGTACTGGTCTGACTGGTGTGGACTACCGCGTTTTGTGATTTGAATGCCGTGGGTAGGATTCGCCTCCTATTTCCTGATTCACGCCATTTATCGCTTACTCTGTCGCTCGTCGTTTCGCGCTCTCGGCACTGGGTAGTTGTCGAGGCACTGTCTGTCATTGAGACTAAGCGCTCTGTCGGATGGTGTCAGACTATACAGTCACAGTAAACGAACTCGTTTTCCGAGATTCAGTAACCATGCAAATGTGCAATACGTATATGAGTTCAGAGGAATTTTATCTCAAAAGAGGTGTCTTTTCTATTATATAAGTATGACCATTTCGATGAATACGTTAAATTCATGGGAAGTAAGGGGATGTGGTGTGCGGAGCGGCTATGGGAGATTCGGTCTGGTGGTTGCATTACGATAGAAAATGAGCTTTAACAGGGAAACGTAAAACAAGCATGAGATTGAATGTCAAAACATGGGAAGCGGGGACCGAAAGGGTTTAGAAGGTTGAAAAGGGATGATAGTCAATCTTTTTGGGTGTGTTAAAGATCTCAAAGTTAATACTAGGTCAGCCGCGGTCTGTTTTTAACGCACAGAGTTAGTGTGAACTTTCCAAATGCCGAGAGGCCCTATTTTGTCCAACTTGGTGTGAAAACCTGTACAAAAGACCACGTTTTTTCAATCGGTAAGCGTTAGACCACTTTTTCCTTCGCTATCTTACTCTTATTTAAAGAACCTCTTCTCATTACGTTTCTGCGTACACCGAAAGTCTAATATCTGTAAAATTGGGTCCTGAGAGAGGGGATAGTGAAGTGAAAAAAACTATGCCGATTTCGAAATGAAATGGTTCGTCATGTAGTATTAGTTCACCATTGAAAACGTTTTAAGTGCTATTCATCTGCTTCATCCTTATTAAGGTTCATCAACACATACATCAAGCCCCCAACTAAGACTTGAATCAGGCTTTGCATGCGGTTCTAAAGGTTTTGCTAAACTTCAACACAGCACGCGATAAAATGCCTTTCGCCACTGGGTTTTGAAAGATAACAACCCTATGATGAAGCGATTCTTTGAGGGGAGCTGAGCTTTAATACTGAATGATTATTCATTTACTGTAAAAATCAAATCTCTTGCTATTTACGTGTCTCAATAAAAGTGCAGCAGATTCAGTCGTTTATCAAACTATGGCGCAAGGCCAAAGTAAGTCCAGAGCCCTGCCAATCTGTTTTCGAATGCAAAGTGTGGAATGGATCCTGCGAATGGCCATCTTCCCGTTGGTGGATAGAGCTTAATGCTCTCTCTGTATGAGGGTAGCTCATTTACCGTATATAATGATTCACATACCTCAGCTGGACGGCGAGACATTTGGGCAGCTTTGCTTCTCACCCGTTCCAGACTAACACAAGCATAGTAACGTTCGTGATTGCGATCAGTCAAGAGTCTGGTCGTAGGGCCAATATAGGTTGCCTGAGAAGGGCAACCGAATTGTCAGACGCAGAATGGGGTCTTTACAAAAGGTTGACAAGAGTAAACGAAATGCTTGCGTCTCGCGACATATGTCTCCTCTCTGTTCCCACGAATTGGATTAAGGGGACCCAATGTTTCACTTTTCAAAAGGGTTTGATTTCCGTGGCTTGTTCCAGCGTAGAAAAACGCTAAAATAATTGACCTGTGAGTTTTACATGCTTAGGTATATGCGAATTCTGTGTCCCGAATTTATTGTTTGTCAGAGTAACTTTCCAATGTCTCTTACAGATCACGTATTTTCTGAAGAAAAAAAACAACAGATTATAAGATTACTAACAAGGATGTTTTACATTATTTGACCAAAGGAAGGCAAGTATTTAATCGTTTAAATGGCTTTCTACCCATAATGAAAGAACTTTATTCGACATTTCAACAAAAACACGAAAATAAGCTGTCACACGTGAGCAAATGTTTGGATTGCCTGATCAGTTTATCATCGGGGGGGGGGGGGGGGGCGTAACAGCTAATTTCATAAGAGATTTCACATAATCTTTTCTAAGAGCTAAACTTTTTTGTGTGAATCATCACTTACAAAAGTCGATTGTTTTGAGAACGCCTCCGTAGGTCAATAGAAAAGTTGTTATCTCGTTTTGCATAAAACGTATTTGTAACGGAATACGTGACAATACGAATTTTTAACAGAATTGCGCATCACTTCTGCTTGCTCCGAAAGCAACACAATTCCAATTACTGTACTGGTAACCATGTTGCTTCATACCTAATTTTGCTATAAACAAACACTGAACAAAAGTGTATTAGTGCGTACATTTATGCCATTTTCTGTCCCAGTCCCAGGTCAGCGCGAACTGTTTTCCATATGGAAGTTCTTTCTGCCGTACAAAAACGGCTGCAACCCTGGATACTACAAAGAAAGAAAGACTTCTTGATCCAGATGTTTCGCATTTTGTTCGTTCCCTGTATTCAACACGCATGCAAAACCTACAATTCGAAGCAATTCCCCAGTTGAATATAACATGCCAAACTATTTGCCAGTGGACCTTATCATTATAGATGACAAAATCCTAATGGGACTGTGATTCATTCATAGTTAGTTTACATAAATATTGATGGAAAAAAACTTGAAGTTTTTGTTTTGCTTCGATGCATTTCTTGGTATGATTTGTGATGATGCGTAAATAGGCATCATATAATTAACTCATTGAAGTACTATTTTATTGGAATTTCGGAAGAAATTCGGAATTAGTATTATCAGATCACTTTGAGATGTTTGGTTTAAAGATACTTGCGACGTAGTTAGTTTTTTCAAAAGTTGACTTGTAGACTTTCTAACAATAAATTTGTGTACCCAAGTGCAACTGTTGATATTCGAATGCAAGCCATCTGTCTTTACTTATCCAAATGTCGTGAGTACTACTAAATAAGGCTAACTGGAAGGATAGCTCTCCTAAGAAATCTTGAACGTAAAGTGACAGTAGACCGATAGGACCCGCTTTACCTCCTTGAGATCGACAACGATCAAGAAAGAAACATTAATTTATGAGTTTCATGATCATTCTCCAAAATATGTCAAGGTACTCAAGCTAATATCTGGATCAATCATGCTCCACCAATAGATTAACAAACAGAAAAATCGATTTGAGATTATCACACGAACAATGAAAAACGGGAAATAGAGAATGACGGTGTGCTGTGTACAGATGGTTAAGAAAGCGAAGGCGAACAGACAAACTGAGCATCTGCCTTGTATCCTGTAAACCTTAAGTAAATATTATACAATAAGTCAAAGAATTGCTTCCTGTGGGACAGTTGACAACGTAAACGGAGAAGGTCATACACAGTTCGGTAATGACTGAATGTGAGATGTGAATGCAGTCGACCAATTCAGTAAACTAGTCATCACAAAGCTCACGAACTCGAGAGACGGGAAAGAGCAGCTTTCCTGGCATTCGTAGTCAGGTGTTTGAGTGGCTTCTAGCAAACAGTCAGGAATATAAAGTTCCCTATCAGTCTACTGCTTCTATTCAAATTTACTTTCACCAAAATGTAGCATCTCACCATAAAATCTCACTGGTAACTGTGAAGTCATCGGCTGACGCGTCGATAGACGGCTTAGTTCCGCTGGCAAATAGCACGTCGTTGTCTGCCCAAAACTGCTAGCCCAAACAAGTGATCACGAAGCAGAACGAAATCATTCAATCAACGGCCAATGATCACTTTCACCGAACCGAGCCGAACCGACTGGTCAACGACCAAGTGTTGAGTCAACCGACCCGGACGAAACAAGCTAGTCCAGGACGTGACCAAAAAAGCTAGTCAGAAGATCCGGTTAAAGGGATCGTTCTGGACCGGTGCACTTTGTAACACGGTTTTGACTACGTTCACTTACTATCCTATATAAACTGTTTCCTTAATATAATAAAACGCGATGAATCGAAGGTACCATAGTCTTATCACTAGAGTTAGTAAGGCAGTACAGAACAGTAACCATTCGAAGATCAGGAATACTAAGACTGCTTGGAAGTAACACGTGTGTGGCCTAGATTTTTTACATACGGTTTTCGTCTTTACGATAACGCCGCTGTGTAACGCGCCCTGCCAGGATTCCTTTCTATTGTACAAGGAATTTCAAAAAATGTATAACTAGTTATTTTAGATTCACACAAAGACGAATGACATTATCATTTACAAGATTAATTTTTCTTAGCTAGAAAGAACAACCCTACCCCACGAGAAAAGGGCAAAATCTCTTTTCTACCGTGCACTTTTGGTTCTTATGGATTTCACGGGGAGGTGTTTTAGATTTATCCGAAAATCTTCCAGTGTGTGTGCGGTTGTTTTTGGGAAAAGTGATTCCTTTTTTCGGAAACCGATAAAGACCCAGTTAGTCGACAGCGATTCCGGTGCAAACTGCGCCATCCGAGGCCAATCGATGCGTATACACTTGGCTTGGCTGCTTAACATTTCGGTGACCACAATGTGAAAACCAACCAGAGTCTGATCCTCTGGTATAGAAGAGTACAGCTGGGTTAAACGTAAGTAGGATTAGATGATAAGATGTTTCGGGTGAAACTACTTCAACCAGTAGATCCAAAACTGAGCGATAAGTACAAATATTTATCTTCCGTATTCAAAAATGAATTAGAGATATAGATAATCCTTTTATCCGGTGCACTAGGAAGGAGTAAGTTTCTTTCGGGTAGTATTTGGAAAACCCAGTTGATCAAACTAATCCGGTGGTTACAATCTGGCACCGTTGTTACATGCTCACAGTCAGCACTTCATTATCGCCTCGATGGTTACCACGGCTGATCTAACTGGGGTGGGGGGTGGGGTGGGATGGAGGGAGTGGTTTGTATTAGCCTTGGTACTCCAAGTCTTTCGAAACACTGAATCCCTATGTTTTTGGGTGTGCCTCTTACAATACACTCATGAGAGAGTGTAATATAAAGGAAATCAAAACAACTACGACTTTTCAACACGTAGGCTATAAAGTCACCACAAAAATCATGCTCCCATACGAATAGAGCAGTAGGATACGATGTTCAGGTAATTCGCTTATTTGAATGAAACTGTGCACAGCTTACCGAATTGATTTTCCTGGTCCTATCTTTATATTATTGCATAACCGTTATGCGGCAGACTATTTTCATCTTCAACAAGTACTAAAGTACAAGGCAATAAATCCTCTGTTTCGATAACCCCATTTTCTTTTTATTTAATTTCGGGGAAATCGGGATTCATATAGATGCACTGGCTGTAGAATCTTTTTACTAGTAGAAAATGAACTACCCTCCAAGTCGAGACGATCAGGTCAGAGCTCGTCACCAGTCAGCAGAACAGGCGAATAGCTCTAAACAGAACGAAAACGTAAAAATCATTCAAACTTTCCCACAGACAGTGTGATTAAAGGTATCAGATTTCCTTCTGAACTCAACCCTATCAACTGCCTGATGATCATTATCACTGACTAAATCCGAGGGGCTGGTAAGTATCGTATCTACTCCGCCAATTATACGCACTGAAATAACTCTCACCTGAACTACGCGTATTGGGACAATGACAAGAACAGACAAGAACGGCTGGACTGTATTCTGTCACATCTGATTAGTACTCACTCTTTCATATAGAAAAAGGGGCGTATAATTTCTGGCAGACACCGGGCTGACCAATCACAAGGCGATTTTGCTAGATCTGCAAGATCTGACAGTTAAGGCCGGCCTCTCCTGATTGGTTGGATACTAGAAATGAAGCTGTAGCCCACTGGACCACGCGCGAAGATACTTGAATCACTACAGGTCGTCGCACCACCAGGCAAGTATGGATAGTCTACAGCATTAGCCTTTCCCCATTCGTTAGCACAGACAGTTCCAAACCGCTCAGTCCACTATAACTACTCATGTCTGTCAGTGTGTTCTCCAAATTTTATTGTGTAGTTCTCTTTTGAATAACTTTGTCTCCTGAGATAAGAATTTCCAGTTCTTCGGAGTCCTCGGATATTAATTAGTCATTTCCCTAACTCGTGTTCAGAAATCTATCCTTAGGCATGTTAGCAGATACACTGAATCGTGCACGAAGTTTGCCCACAAAATACCTCCGGACAGTACACACCCGTTGCATGCCAAATTGTCGTCCTGTTACTCTCGACCGAAAACATGTCCGGATTCTCGACGCACTGCCCCCGGTATAGACATTGACGAGGCTACATACAGTTCCGAACCTGGGTTGGATACTACTCACCAGAGAGAAAGTAGTAGCACAGTTATGCCTAAGTACTAGTACGCAAATCTCAATAGCTGTGGTCAGTTGTTTTCTGTGAGCTTTCTGTAATCCATTTCATATCATTGTGTAACTAAAACATAACGGTTCTTTAGAGTGCCAGATTTGGACATTTGCCCGCAAATGTCGTACAAATGCAAAAACCACATGTTAGTAAAATAGGGTTAAACAGATGTGAAAAGTTGAATTGAGCTGAATGTGAAAAGTCGCTGAAAGAGCGCACACGGTACTTGGGCATACGTGGCATCCGCGCTTGAGTTCGAATCAATTGGGATGAAAGAAGTTCCACTTTGGGATCAATTCAAAAATGCTAGCGCAACAAAGAAACTGTTTGTTGGTGATGTCAAAACCAATTCATTAGACAACAGTAATAAAAAGAGAGAAAAATATCCGTCCGCCCTTTTTATTAAACTCGTCAATGGTAGCTGTGGCACAAATAATGGAAAGTTTCTCGTTCGGGTTAAGTAGAATTTTAGTAAACGTATTTTGAGATAGAAGATCAAAAACATGTAGTACATATGCCCTAGTAATCTTCAAGAATTCATTAAAATATTGTTGTGGAAGACATAATGCAGTTGTATCACTGGCTTGTTGTTCCTTCGTTATTGGCATTCGCCAACTGTATTGCAGTTGTCTATTTTAATCATCGTGCACCAGTCTCAGTAATAATACACTCTCGAAGATGCCATGAATTACCAACTCGAATTGGTTTTCTTTGTCCTCCGGGGTTGTCCTTAACTGTCCTTTGGGCTGACCGCCGGGGTATATAATAGATAAAGCACAAAGATGATACCATTGCATGATAACCTCAGTTGGTCAGCGTTGGGAAGTGAATGTTGGTGACTTTTCTCATGTTTCACATAAATCACCGCTGAATCGCTTTTTTGTTCAGTTGACTGTTCACAGAATTTCGTAAACAGAAGGGCTTGTGCTGTGGTGCTTTCTTTATTGTGAAGGTATGGGCTGATATGTTGTCGGTAGATAGCCAAGACTGGTTAGCAGCTTGCACGTCAGTGCCTATCCAGAATCCAGGTCAGGGCTTGAGGCAACTCATACGCGAAGGACAAGGCAGCGAATCGTTAAGACGAGAAAGGAATCCGGTCAACCAGTAGCTGGCCGTATCACTAATCAACCAATCAAAGGCGAGGTTATTCTATGAAAGTTTGAACCAATTGGTTTGTGTTGGAATGATTGGTGACAGCGACTGCTTCTTCCTGTATAAACAGTGTGTTCTGAGCCAATACACTGAGATGAGTGAAAGGCAGAATAGTCACAGTAGATCTACTGGGACGGGTTAAAAAAATTATTACGTAGTGATGCAATCGGTGAACCAATTATTTTAAGTGTGCAATAAATCCATTCACAACATTCTGAACATACAATGCCTGCCAAAACCTAAAAGCTCCCTTGACGAACTGATCCACCTACCGGATCGAGTGGTTAACCAACCGGAATCCGTCGTAAAACTCAGCAGGTAGTTTGGTTTATTCGGTGAAAAATGACAGTGGCGTTTCTGTTGGACATCAGCACGCACCAGTCAGTTTCATCCGCAATGATACATGGCATCAATTTATTACACGCATCATTAGGCTGGACTCTAAATGAGCAATTCTAATGTTGACCAATCTTATTGTATTACGTATAATTCTTGTCCTAACTTTGCACACAGTGTTCCATTTGGCCCAAATGTATCCTAACGGACAAATTATCCAGATTGCTTTTCTCATTTCTAGAAAATAGTACCTATTTGATTTGTACGGCTCTGATGTTATAATTACAAAGGTGAAAAAAATGTCGATAATAAGGTCACCATTTGACTTCTATGGGAAGAATATTTCACCTCAAAACCAACATAAAACCTAGTTCATTTTTTCCAAGGGGGTACTGGAGATCTACTGTTGGAACATTTCTCGTCATTTCCCACATCGTAAATGCAATTTTACTTTGGAAGCCCTAACCAAAGCCTTTGACTCAACAATTTGAACCAAAGGGCATCAGGCGTAAGGTTATGAGCTGACTCATTGTTGACTCACAACCGAGTCACTTTATCAGTCAGCACTCGTGCCCAAGGCATGAAACAACGGAATAGAATGAGTGATGAACCCTGTCAGCGGTGTTTAAGCCTCAAGGCCTGGTTGGCCACAGCAGTCGGACCAATACGGTGAATGCAAGGACTGGACACACGGTCCAGCTTCCTGTATATCCGTCGTGTTGTGCACTGATAGACGATGTGATTCGAGGGCGGGAAGTCTTCGTTTGTGTTGGTGGAACTGAATCAGGTAGTAGGGAACTGACTAACACGGAAATAGGACCGAAGTACCCGTTCTTTTTCCTGTATTTTCACTTATGTCCTCGAGATACACACATGGTCAACACTGAGGTGAAAACAAGCTCTAGTAGGACCAGCATTCGGTCATGGGTGACGTAGTCTACCTGTGGTGAGTTTTTCATCTATAGCAAAGGCAGAGGCGAAGTCAAAGTACATGTAATTTCATATTTATAATTTTCTTTTGGAATACTTTATTAAAATAAGGGAACGGGAAATTCGTTGTAAGGAAAGTAAATTGAAATAGCTATTTCAATGCAGTATGCTATGTGGATGACCGGGACTACAGCTATGGTATGTTAGCTTCCCAATCGAGTTAGATCAGTTATGAGTAGGCCCAATAGGAATCAAGTCTAGACAGAAAATTAGTTCGTAGCAAAATACTCCGCTATTGTGGAAAATATGATGGTGATTATTAAAGCTCACTGACTAATCCCATTTCAATATATATAGAAAACACGAATAGTGAACAAGCTCCTGTTCGGTAAAATCATCTTCGTGGCTAATACAGTTACATCTATAGGTTAGAAATGCATGAATAACGAACAATGTCTGTGTGCTAAAGTGTGATTGAATAGCCGTCAAAGTTGGTGTTGCGTAGTTAGGAAAGATAGGAGGAGAAATGTTGTTGTTCTGTGGTTGATAAAGGGAGCAATGAAACAATGAACATGGGTTTCGGGGATAATCCATTTCCGTTTTAAACCAAAGGGTCAACGTATGGGCCACACTGGGTTCCAGGGTCGGTCTCGGATCGCGGCCAGGGTAGTTTGAGTGCCTTAACGAAACGTTTCTGAGAACAAAGCGATGGACTGAATAATCTGATCGCCATAGCAGCTGCCGTTGCTAGATGTTGTTTTCGAGTGATTTTCGGCGCGTTCGTAGGGACTCTGTAGACTATTTTGAACGCGTCGTCGTTTACGTGATGTCCAGTGTCCGTAAGATGCGCCACAATTGCACTGGTGATGGATTTTCTGCTTCCCGTCAACAGCCAAATTGGCTTGTGCTCTTTGATCCTTTGTGATAATTGCCGTGTGGTTCTACCCATATAGCTTGCCGAACATGAGCTAACAAACGAATAGGTTAGCATGGATTAGGCGAGGACAGGTAACTTGTCTTTTAAGTTCGTCGGGATCACTGGTCGACTGGTGAAGTGGGCACGTAGCGTGGCAGTGGGAAAGCCCAGAGCGATTGTCTCTTTCAGGCGTTTTATTAGTAACTCGCTTTTGTCATCTCCTTTGAAAGGGAGTTGAATGTATAAATCTCTCATCTTTATGGTCACTAAAGCTTGTCTTGTTGCCATTTTTGCTATGTTTTTTGAATGAAGCACTCGGGGTATCCGTTAGCCAATAACGTTTGCTTCAAAATGTCTAATTCTCTACTCATGATCTCATCCCATCAAATCATTCGCACACGGGCTGCGAGTGAGTGAATAAGGTTGCGTTTACACCCAATAGGTACGAAACTGGCAAAAATGATGTACTGGCCTGTCCACGTTGGTTTGTGATATACGCGACGGAGCAGTTTGCCATCGCCACCTCGTAAAAGAAGTAAATCCAGAAAGTGGAAAATGTCCTTTTCTTCGACTTCTGACGTAAAGTCAACGGCATTATGTGCCTGGTTGAACTCCTCCACCAATGACTCCAGCCGTGTATGGTTGTCAGTTAGGACAAAAATATCATCTACATATCGACAGTAGATGGGTAGACTTTCTATCGTATCGCTAAGTTTCCCGTTTTCTATAAACGTATTTGTATTAGCCACGAGGATGATGTTACTGAAAACGGGCTTGTTCGCTATTTGTGCTTTTTAACTGATAAAATTACAAACCACTGCGGGGTGAAAAATGTAAAAGGAACATGTCGTTTGACAGTCTTCCAGGTTCAGCGGTCGCAGCACCACGAATGAATAAGACAAATCGTTAGAAGAGCTCGTGTTGGATGACATACCTCCGATAAATCTCGTCCGATCGAGTACAATATAGGAAAGACCAGTTTATACTCAAGGAAAAACTAAAGGAGAAATAATAACATACACAAGTACAAAACAAGCTTTGAGGAGCTTTGTTGATTTGTTTATTAGGATCTGTGGCAAGTTAATAACGAGATTCTACTAAGAAATGAAATTTATTCGATTTCACATGAAAATTATGCAATCCATGCAGCTTAGCTCGTGTGGGAGCAACATACGAGTTGGTCGACGATTTCCCAACTGATCAAAAAGAATGTTCGACTGTGTAGTGATGGGTTTTTTGGGACTTAGTGACACTCATAGAAAATTGCCATTGCCTATGTGTGCACTCGTCGCTTGTACATCGGTTACCGGATCGGATCATTCGCTTCTACCAACTATTCAATGGGTCCCAATATGAGCCAATAAGAACGACCTTTATCTCAAGGTCATCCAGTCACTGGTTACACAATGGCACCAATACACACATGCGCGCATATGCACCTTCCCACGCCCTCACCCACGCTCTCAAGCGGGCCTCCGTACTCGTACACGTACACAGTAACACATATCTGGAGGCACGTGCATATTCATGTATAAGCACATATGTGTGCAGGCTGATCGTTTTGTGCGCGCCGGCTATTTTCTGATCATTTTACAACCGTAAACCATGAGACGCGTTGTTATTCAGTGTCGTTTTGAAGAAGACATCCCGAAATTGATGGAAATCCTAAAAGAGGTGAGTGGTACCCATAAGCCCCATTCTTGATTGTGTGTATGCACGAATTTAGTCAACGACACTTTCAAAGTTGTTCATTGAGAAAAAGAAGAATTTTGAGTTCGTCCTTTTATTCAGTTGTATTGAGATGAAGATTAGTGTTAGTTGGCCAATCTTTAAGGTTTTATATCTATTGTTGTCTATTCACAGACACAAAGTGACCGAATAAAAGGGTATGAAGATATCACATAGTTCAGTTTTAGTGAACAGTTTATCTCAACATTTGTTTACCAAATCCATTTGGATTATCACGTTTGTGATTGCGTAGCTTCATTTGACAACGTATGTATATTCCGAATCGATCTAACTACTAAGCTTTATCAGCCTTGAGGAAATGGGAAGTCAAGCACAAACGGCCCCGACGCTCTAGTACCACTTGTACTCAGCTAGCTGTGGATCCACGGTGCCACATCAGTGAATTCATACGTTGCCGGTTCACTAATTAATTCTCGCAGGTTATGATCCAGTTTTAAGGTAAGAACCATGGTTTATTCCGTTGATAAGTGGAAAAGTTACTATGTGGATGGGAATCGCCTGCGCTCTATGATCAGCTCTGAAATTCAAACTTAATATCACTTACATCATTTTTCTGATCTAAAATGGGACGGCTTTTTGGTTGTTCTCTATTAATGTTTGCACAATATAGTAATTATGACTCAATACCAAGACCCAAATGTGTATTTCAGGTATGACAGTTTACAGTCCATCGTCATAGAAGACTGGTCTCAATCACGCGACCATGCTATCAAGGATCGTTTACATAGTGAATAAGGTTGCACTCAATAGAACAAACCTAATAATCCTCAGAGAAGGACATTTTCTTTTTCCTGTTCTCATTGCCTTTGTCAGTGGTTCTGTTCTCTAAGGAAAAGAAGCCTGCTTTTGTAAATAAATCATTCCTGAAGAATGAAAGGAAAAGGAATTCATTCTGTATCATTGGATTGATGAGGAGAGCTGTCGTGACCGGCCGTGGTCAAACGGTGATCGTGGTAAACTGTCCAGAGCATGAATCTTGCGGCGGCGACTGCCACTGATAACTTTCCCCAATTCCTAGCTTTTCATTACCTTCGAACCTCTTCCTAAGATATTTTGTCAGTATTATGCTACTAAAGGAAAGTCAATAATCAAAGGCAGAAGAGGGTGTATTGACATTCTCTAAGCAACTAAAGCTACGTATCGGACTTCAATAGTCTGCTATTTGTTTTTTTGCAAAATTAGACAAACATGTGGAGCGTGATCAATACCATTTAGTTGTTATTCCGGGAACGGTTTGCGTAACTGAATGAGGAGAAGCCATTTTACGTTGAGTTCTACTAGTTCATGAGTTTGTAATTATTCTCTGACTGACAGAAGTTTGAGGTGTGATGTAAAAGATCGACAAAGACTGGGGAGAATTACAACATTACGTGTTCATATAAATTACGGATTTTGCTGTGAAAAGTTTCATCCACGCTTTGGAAGAGTTACTTTGATGAATGTTCGTCGTAGTATATTCTTATTTGCACTGGCCATGTGTTCCAATAACGTGGCAATTATGTTGGAGACATTCTAACAGAATAGCTAATCTGAATTGATTCAAATCTCGAACTTCCTCGGCCTAGTTGAGGTTCGAATCCAGGCATGAGCACCGGTCACGCTCGGGCACAGCTGAGCTACTGGGAAACAATAGGAGTTGTGAACATTTAGCAAGTGAAACAAACCGCTGTTGGACATCGGTTATTACGGGGAAATCTAACGATGAGCAAGCAAGTGAAACGTGTAAGATGCCCTGTGCAAACACCATCTGGTGGGGGAGCAGCGTGACACATCTGCGAGAAGTCCGAAGCCCCGGCGTACCTCTGTAGTTTTGCAGGTGGACTGCGAGCGGTAGTCACTTTTGGCTGACCCCATACACACAAGCATGTGTATATATATATATATATATATATATATATATATATAGTGTGTATGTTTGTGTGTTTGTATGTTCAGAGACTACCAAGTTTGATGGTCTTTACCATTTGCATGATATCAAAAGTTCTCAAATCAGCCAAATGGAATTTCTTCAGGTTCATTTATAAATTTTCAAAGCTGTGACGTACCTGATAGCCTTTGACGGGAAGCCTGTTATTCTTTCACGAGAGTGCCTTCGTGATCTTATGTCTCAACTGGGACCGACTAACCGACAGGATGCGAAACAATGCGACGTGCTTCGGTTTAGTTTGGTCTCCGGATCTGCTATCATACTACCATACCGAAGTTGGTAAAATTCAACTCAGAAATGCGTCTGTATAAGGCAGTCGGCATTTCTGGGCAAATCTAAGTGCTGCAAACACGAAGCAAAATACATGTAACCAAAGGTATTGGTTGTTTTAGTAAATACTGGGGCATGAGTGTAACGAAAAAGGCACACCTTATAAACTAAAAGGACCACTGCATAAATAGGTTTAACGAGCACCCTGACCTTGTGACTTGGAAAGGCAAAGAACAACATAAGGTCCCAATCGGTTCGCTATGGTGCTGAGCCGCTTCTAAACCCAAGTAGTGATCTCCATGCGTAAGCGTGCGTAAGGTAAGTAAACATAAACGGTTGGTCACACTGGATACGTGATTCTAGTTCGCCTAGCAGGTGATCATATTGTCGTGACGAGCAAAAATGTGTGGGACGGACAGACCGTTGAGCGTTATACGCAAAACTTACAACTTCGATTTTCACCAAGTCACCTCAGAGTGGACGTTCTGCGAGTTGTGAACGGATTGTAAAAGTATCCTGTAAACTAAAGTTTTCAGTAAGTGTAAAGCCCATGGTAAACGAAATGACAATCTGTGGTTTGCTGTCGAATGGAGGTAACAGAACACCGTCACCACGTTGTAATATTCTCAGTTTTTATATAACTATGCACCTGATGGCTAGTAGCTCTTTTCTTGATCTTGAAAAATTGCTTTCGTAACCAAAGATATCAATTTCGAGTGCCGTCCTGTATCTAGGATCTTAGATGTTGAGATGATATTTAAGGACGACATATATCCTCGGTATCTATGTGACTGTCCTTCTATCATCGTTGTGGCTTAGATTTCAATGTATTTCACTCTATTTACTACTTTTCTTTATATTAGACGGAATATATATTGGTTTTCAGCCGCGCACCGAAAAAAGTATAGAAGTTTACGACTTTGATAGGGTAATACTAATAAACAAAACTTACTTGAAAAGTTGAATTTATCTAAGCGTAATTGCAAAACTTTCAGAGTACTCTGTCAGTCGTTCTAAGTTAAGCCTTTCTGCATATTGTTGCATCCTGTTCTTTACTCTAAAGCAATTTGACTGCAGTATACTGCCGAAAATCTGGTAACTGAACATAGTCCGTTTGGTAGGCTATTCGATGTCACCTTCTACGGCGACCGTCTGCTTACGTAATGATGTAAAGTCTCTGAGGCTCGAGAAACACGAAAGATCCTGTTCTTTTTCAGCAATACCTTTCAGGTCAATTAGGAGTGATTTTTCCGCAAAATAAAAGATTGAATCTAAATTGTATAACTCATTAAAAATGTTCGTTGTGAAGTTGAGCACAAGACCAATCATGTTATTGGAATTAGCAATGTCGCTCTTAAAATTCACCCTTACCTTACGCATGGAATTTCACCAGCCAGGACTTCAAGCTACGCAAAAACAGCTTGTTCGCCATGACAATCGTTCTAATTCTATATCTTACCTGTCTCGTTTTCTCACCTAACTGTATTTACTGGTTCCTCACAATGTTCCTTCATCTGCGTACAAGGAAAACGAAGCGTACAAACAGATCCCAGAGATACGGATTTAGTTCCAGCCCATACTACAACGTGCCCTATTTAGTTTTTTATTTTAGTGATAGGTGGAGATAGACTGTAGTCAGGCTGCTTACCACTATTGACCTATTGGATAATCAACTCATTCTCTGAGTCAGGTTGCTGGGTATCAATAAGGTGATGGGGATCTATAGAGCTATGGGGCGTGCCCTTTTCAAAAACAAGTAGTATAAAGGACATTTCGGAACCACAGTACGTGCCTAAGTTGCTCCCGAAACTCACCAGCAGGATCTCAAATTCTCCGCCGAATCCTTTCAGGCAACATTTCACCTCACCAGCTGTCTTTCTAGGAAATCCCATACAGTTTCAGCTGGTTCTGATTGATTCATATAGCTACATCTTGCTCATTTTTGTAATAATTCATAAATTATTGGCTTTGAACCAAAGATATTTTGACTTTTGCTTACTTTCATGGTGATTCCAGTTATCCTTCTGTTTAATAAATTATCCCTTATATAGTATGAACGCTAAACTAACCTGTGAAAACCTATGGAATAAGGTTCATTTTTAGGAAACATCAAATATATCTGTTTATTAATTTGGAGCCGTGGAAAGCAGAAGTGTAACAGGGAAAATAGTCAGTTTTGCACGAAAGCCCTTGGGCTTTCCATAACAATATTTTTTAATGTCAACAATTGGTGATATAGCGCACATCCGCAAATGATTTTAGGGTGCAACTTTCGTTCCTCAAACATTGACCTATTTTACTGCTGAGAAACCTATCATCAGTGGCCTTGGTGGAATCAAAGTACCACCATCAGCCGTCCACAGTATGACTGCGCGAGACGTTTGATTTGAAAATCTGAATAGTCGCCGGAAAGCTTTCGTCATGCAGAGTTATTTTGAAGCTCGCTGTTGAGTGCCACAGCCGACAGCCTAACAATTGAAGTGTGGAGTTCACTAAGGTTTGCATGCCGTGCTGAAGTCCCATCTCTGAGACATTGTGGATACATAGAGCTGCCGTTGAATACTTGTAAATAAAAGATGAATTTGTCACAGAACTGTGGAAAACACTTAAGTAGTTTTCGGTGTTGTATTATATCCCCCTGGAAGCTAAACTTTAGACCAAAGATCATGTTTAGTGCCTTCGGTTTTTGATCACAAAGTTCTATTCGATCACACAAACTTCTCGACGTGTATGTGTACCAGGAGCATAGTTATTGGGCGTCTCAATTTTGATTAAAAAAGGTGGAATGTCATCTAGAACCACAATCCATCAGTTTATTACACTGTGTTATTCAGTATGTATCTATTCGCATGATTTGAAAAGAATTCCAGTGTGCAGGCTTTGCTTATTACCCCACTATAAGGGTGATCCATTGATTAACGACCCCAACGGCGAAACGACTGTAGTCAATTTGGCATCAAAGCCACGAGCTATGTAAACGTCAACATGAAAATAAGCTTCCAATAAAAAAGTTGTGCCGCATGGATTACGATTGTCAATTTGTGTTGTACCTGGAGTCTATTCGATTCGATGGAGCCTGTTGGAGGTGGATGGGCAAGGAGTGAATCCGATCGTACAAAATTACGTTCCTGAGTATAAGGGTGCTGTCGAGACCAACTACACGAATATTTCCTTGACAAATGAAACCCATTTCCCTGAGTTTTTCGAGGAATACCACAAGCCTGAAGTATGCAATTCTCTAGAACATGATCTCAGTCACTTTAGATCTGAAACAGTCCGGTGATGAGTGAAGTTGTGTGACCCTGGTCATTAGGATAAATTAGTCAGAAGTCCAGAAGTCTGTAATTAGTTAAATGTTAAATATGACCTAATGTCAAACCGCCAAAGGTAAAACCCATCACAGATGGATTTGTCATTGAGAAATAAGTGCTGATTCTACTAGGAAGGCTCACTTTTCCCTACTTGTCTGCCGTGTTTCTGACCAACAAAAACAAGAAAAAACGGAGTGAAAATGTACAGGGGAAATTGTTGTCAATCAGTTCAGCTGAAAATTTACAGTGAATGGTAGCCTCGACAGAAGAAAACATTTTGGTTAATTTTGAATGCTTCACCTGGATTTGAAGGTCCCGCGAGCGCGTCCGTTAAATACTCGCTCTGATTCTGCTAAGCTGAAAATGAATTTACTGAAAACCGGAAAGTTCAGCTATTTTTTTAAAGATGTTATGTGCAAAAAAGGAGTATACCTGACTTGTTTATTCACGTTACCTTTTTTGAGGTAATAATTAACAGACACAGAGTAAAGAACTTTGAATATGAAAGTGGATTGGATAAAGAACTTTCCCATGTGCCGCTGCATACAACGGTGGAGAAAAGTTAGTCACTTAAGCTTTCAACTGATCGAAAGCAAGTATAAACGAGAAGCACAGGTGACTAATTGTTGAAACAACGAAATACCCAGATTCTATTGCGAGTCTTCTTGAACGAGTTGTGGGGAGAACTACGTGGCTCACGAATACGTCCGTTGGGAGAAGAAATTTCCGATGGAACTCATTATAGGGACTTTCAGGTAGCTAAGCTTACCACCTTGGTTGACGGAGGCTGCAAAAAATCACTGTTGTCCTTTTTGACGGGGCTTTGTTAAAGATACACTGAACAAAGTAGAATTCGCCGTGCACGAAAGGTGAAAGCTCCCTGTCTGTCAGGTTAGAGGTTATAGTAGGAAAACTGTCTCATTGCAGAATGATGAGCTGGGCCATTTCTCAAGCGAGGCTGTACATCTTACGGACATGGGGAAATCAATTTATTTGTTAGAAGAGATTAAAGTAGAAAAACTACTGGAAGATTTAAAGGTTTACTTTTCAACGGTTCTTGCCCTATATCACGATTTGCGTACGATAGAGAATTTATTTCTTGTGTGTAAGGAAGAAACTACCACAGGTTTTCCATGTAATTTAGAAACTTTTACACGGATGAAACCCAGTGTGTTAGGGAACGATTAGTTCGAAAATCCCGAAGTCTAGAGAACTTCGACGTAACATGAACGCAATCAATTTGCCTTCACACTATGAAACCAGTGCTTCATCGGACGATAAGAATGAAACTCATCAACATGACGGAATGTGTTTTCCCAGAACAGAAACAAAACATACGTGGAGATATGCATGCAATTTACGCCCGATACTTTTTATTACGAAATTTTGTTTACCTTGGCAATAGTTCAACACACCTGAGTATATCCTACCAAAATCATTGTGAGGCCCTTCAATCTGAACATTATCACCGCAGAATTGGTATCTACTGGGATGCATGTGAACTGATGCATTTTCCGTTTGCAATAGCAAGACATATTAGTTCTGTTTATATAAGATGTTCAGCAAGCTGGAATTTTCTGTAGATAATCCGGATCGGAATGCAGGGTAATCGTACTTCTTGCCGAATTAGGACCGACTTCTCTACTCACAAGTCAGTACTTGCGCAGTCCGATATCTCCGAGAAATAGCGGACAAACTGATTGTGGTAAGTTCAAAGTTCTGTTTAAACGAATCACACGTATAGGGTGCATATGAAATCACACGAATGAAAGATTGTCAATTAAGTAAAACGGTCAGTTGTTACAGCTGGAAACCAGAAAAATATCCTCGCTGTGATCTTGGAAATCAAAAGCAAGAACGAATCAGCGTGGTGTGAGATTTAGTCACTTGTTTTCGTACCTAACCACCTCCGGTTATATCACTCAGTCAGTGATAAGTTGCATCTTGTTTGTGGGCCAAAATCAGTTCTCGGCTGGGGCAGTTGGAATGACCTTATGAATCACTCTTAAGAACAGGGCATTCCACAGCAAAACTGAATCACAGACGGTCCAGCTGCCCTCCACTGTCGTTGGCGAATCTCCTTTGATGCCTTCCGAAGAACACAGGACGTCTTTTGAAAAGCACCTTCTTTGTTTACGGATGACTTGAATATGTCACACAGAAACGAATTAAATGAGAGACGACCTTCACGGTCCTACTGCTCACTCGGACCAGCTTGGATGTCTTGCATCCTTGAGGAAATCACCTAGTCGTTTGATTTAAATGGCCAGCAGAACGAGAGGAAACAAGAGAGTGCACAACGAAAATCTATTACTTTTAAACATACTTGTCCAGATCATGCATGTAACCGTATCAGACAGAGGATAGAGTTACGAAAAACAAAGTTTTTGGTTACGTAATTGCTGTTGAACACAAGTCAGTAGAGTGAATAGTAGACACACTGAGAATAAGGGTCACCAAAAGTTTTAAACTGAAACACTGGTGTTAGTATTCTCAATAATATTCAGAAACACGCTGTGACTTCTTTCTTCCTGTCCAATCTTGATCTCTACATTTCGCATCAGATTTCATAGATATTAGATCGAAATGGGTACTCGAACGACAATAACTGTTATTCAGGTCCCCATATCCCAGAACTCTGAAATCAAGTTCAGAAAGGTCGGCCTATAAGTTAGTAACGGAATGTTACATTCGCCTAGACGATCACATCTTGTGAGTTGCTTTTTACACAGCACTTTCACTTCCAATTCACTACATCCTTCTGACCGTTCACTTGTTTGTATCTGTGGACTGAACCATTCAGAATGGTTCAAAGGGAAATTCCATGTTGAATAATTTCTATAAAACGTGGTAAGTTTATTTTACCCATAATTAATCTGTAGCTAGTACTTCATATAATTTTCGCTTACAGATAAACGGGAGTGTTTTGGTTAGGACACTGAGGGAGAAACTCGCTGTTTTGAAAAATGAACAATGCTTAGAGTGAGGACAAACTACGACTGCGAATATGACACTGCCTTTATACACCGGTGTACTAAAGATGTTGTGGCTTTAATAGTATTCTCTAATGAGATATACATTTACGAAAATAAGGTTGGGCAGAATTGCTAGACTGGGATGAATATCTCAACTGAAGTGCATGAGTTTTTAAATCGAAGTTCCCACGTATGAGCATACTTTTCGACATTAGTGCAAATTGGCATCGTTTAATTCAACTTCCTCCTATATGTATCTCGTCTGAAACCCGGGAAAAGGATTTCACACTAGAAAAGGGCTTATTTTTGTCAGGAAACTGAGAAGTACCACAGTTTCAGTGTCTTATGCATAGGCCTAACATGATTGCCTTAGAATATCTAGCAAATGAGAACACTGACGGGTTCAGTTTCTAGGTTTGAATCAGCTTGCCATCCAGCGCAAAAGAATAGCAAGCTGATCGGTGAACACGTGCAACTCGGTTAATCCCAAAATGTTCAATTATGGGAGTTCTTCACTTGAGGACTTGTGAAGCCAGCTCTTGCCAATGGTTGCGACATTCTAGACCTTGGTGTCAGTGAGACGCTCTCTCATAGAAACATTAGTAAAAGCTCTGTCTCGCACTTACACACAACAGTTGAGAGAGGATTATTAATAATATTTGTGATATTACTTGATTACTGAGGAATCCTTTGTAGATTTGGTTGGTTTCAAGTTGAGGAGTTTGCAAAATTTCCCATACTTGACAGTTTGCTCATCACTTGCGCTTGGAAACAGAAATCAGGTTCATTGCTTCTCATTAGTCATTTGCTGGAACTGGTGCAAGCAGGATTACATGGAACTTCCTTTTAGAGGGAAGAATTCCTAATTGTTTTCGTTTTGTGGTCAGTAGAAGCAGAATAGACGTATATTTGAGGTAATTCTGAATTCCCCACCGAAGCCCTGAAAAAATCATACGGGTTGATAATATGGCCTTTTTCAAAAGTGACCTATCACTTGTCCAACTTGCACACTTTACCATCATGAAGACAAACAGTAGTTACTCTGATTTATCTAACGGTGGTTTATGCTTTAGTCACATACTCTTCTTGGGGTATAGTAGCCTATACTGTTATTACTTAATATACACCTCTGTATATATTAGTCACATGAATGAATATTGCAAATTCTATCGGAGCCGTAATTATTAGGTCAAGTAACCGGATGGACTGCAGACTTTGATGAAAACCGAACCGGACAGAAGTCAAGCAGGCATTCATAGGTATACCTGGAAAAGTAGTTGGTCTATTCGGTAGTTTTGTGCACTTTTGTGGGGAAAATAACATACAGTCACCCTGTTTTCCACTCTCATAAACAAACCATAACTTTTTAACAAACATAAAGCTTTGGGTTAGTTTTCAAAGTACAGGGAAAATAAAACAAAACTAAGCAAAAGAACACATCAATAACAAGTTCTGTCGCGAATTCCTGCTACTATCTAACGGTAATCGATAAGTCTCGCTGGAGCCAAACCCCATTGATGTACGAAAGAGTGAAGCTAGGTGCATTGATATTAATGATAACAAATACAATAAAACTCCATTTGCGTGACATGTGGACACGGAGGAATGGATTGTTTGCGCGAAATATGCATCTACCATAACGCCTAAGGTGAGGCAAAATTACTGAGTACAGGATGATTGCGTTCGAGCTCACTTACTGTTGGTAAGTCTTACCGTCCTACACCAGAACCGCAAAGTTCGGACCATTCCGACGGCAACATGCTTCATTCAGAGTTGTCACGGGCGATTAAGTATTTTCACGGAAAATGTTTTGGCACGAGGATTCTGAATAAAGTGGATAGGGGAAAATCTATTTGCGTTTTTCACATCCAAGGATCCAATCATGCGAGATGCAATCCTAATATCGGCAGTTTAATTCCAGCTCACTACGCTGTAGTTTTGGTTTCGGAAAATGCAAGTAGGTTTTCCGTTATAAATAACTAAGTATTTATAGTAATGAAGTTTCCAATGAGGATTTTTGGTCGATATTCTCTCAGCTGTAACCATGCGTTAACCGAAACTTCTGCTAATTAAATTGGTTCATTGACAATGCCGTCTTATTGGAAACACAATTTTCTCGTGCTAACAAGGATGACCGTTCTGAACTGGGAAACAAAGCTCAAGCCAAGTATCATTAGAGACGATTCGGAAACAATTATTGAGGAAAAATACTCACTTAGAAAAGCCTATGGAAGCCAGACTAATCAAGGTGTATATAGTGAAGATTGTTCTGCTCGGAAAATGTATGGTCTACTAAAGGTTCACAAGGAAGTTACATCACTCCAACAGTCCATAAAATAAACTGGTACAATATATCCTTGTAGCGAAAAATTCAATGGTGACACCAATATGAAAGTTACGTTGAGGGGTAGATTTTGGGAAGCACGAGCTGTTGAACGAGACTGATAGTCGAAACAGTTTACTGTTCACGTGTCACTTTTCCCAAAGTTCCCACTGAACGGAATCAAACTATGAGGGAAAAATCGAAGTATCGGATACCACACAATGTAGGCTGAGAGCACTAATTCTCCTGGGACAAAGTTATAGAGTGTTAGATACGGTTGTCAAGAGCAGTAACGTTCAACCCATTTCCTTTGATATCACCGTTTTCACCTCCTAAATGATTATAAAATTAGCTTCCAGGCTATATCAAACCGTCGTTATCAGTGACACACATTTTTCATTTTGAATAACAAATTAATCGGAAAACAAACAAACCAGGGTGCATCGCATTATTTACCCAAACTAATTGGAGAGAGAAAGCAGTAACATTTCTCTTGATAGAGTGTTTACTCGACAAATGAATGAACGGAAGATCAGCGCTTTGGAGCCTTAGTCAGTTCAGAGTGTACCGAAAAACAGATGTGCCATGTGAAGTGATGTACGTAAGCGCTCGATGTTCGGTAAGAAAACGTGGTCGGAAATGGTGGTAGCCAGTAGAGGTTTCGATTTCCGATGGTAACCCTTCCCAAGACCTGTTTACAATTGTTTGTTCATGGGACAATAATCTAAAGTCATTGGACGTCAAACGGGGCGTGTGCCCGTGAATGTGTAGGTGTGTGCGTGTCTGGAGGGGAATGGGGTTATCCGTTTCGTCAGTGATGACAGGATAATTTGAGATCAACCAAGCGTTAGGATCTTTGGGACATTTGTACGTCGTAAACGTAAATAATCAGGATACTATCCGTGCTTCACCCGATGCCATAACGTGTCCTTTACAAAAAGCAGTCACTTCATTACATTACGTGCTCATTGGAATTCAAAACGTAACAAGAGCGAAAACACGGGTAGGATACTTGTGTCCGAACAGCCAAACAATCGTCTATATAGGCCCTTTTCCAGGTTGTGCGGCACCAAGATTGCTATTGCAGCTGCTTGAGTGCTTCTGCTGAGTTCTGGCCAGTTGGCCGTGGCCGATAGCTTGCTTCTCTTGGGCGTCATTTTTCTTCGGTTGGTCCGATTATCTCAGTTGACAGCTCGATCGGCAGCCCCTCACCTGGGTTATCTCGCTGGTTGCCGACGATCCCGCTGCTTCCCCTCTGGTAGTCCGTATGCCTCTCTTTGTCTGCCTCGGGAAGCCTCCGACATATTCGCCGTCTGTTCTTTTGACTGTGGTCCTCGTTTGGTTCGTGCTTTCGCCTTGATATTCACGTCGTTCCCTTGCCCCAGCATTCCCCGTTACAATAACAACCGGTTAAATTACTGGGTGTTATTCGGCCCTGTCAATATTCACAGAAAACCAACGCGATTCAAATCAAAGCAAATGATTTGGAATACCGGATAACGAAAGATTGTTGTGGGCTTGCAAAAGCTCCGTTCGAAGTATTTAGCAAGAAAGACAAAGTTCATCCTTTTTCTTTAGGCTCGTTTTTTATAACTATCTGAGTGGTAAATCAAGTGCAACAAATGCCCCTATTGAACTGATAAGAGCAAACTGGTTTCAAATAATGTCTCACTAAGTTACTACAAATTACGCACGACCAAATTCTGTTTGTTAAGCTAAGGGTTACTCTGAAATTTTCATTCCAACTTGTGAATGAGAGAACTCTTGAGTAAATGTTTCCCAAGATGATGTTGTCTTTATGTCGAACTCACCTTGGCTCTGTTAACTTGGCTACATGTATGACATGCATAGGAAGAAACATTTTAGCACAGTGAGGTGTCGGACACGTACTACTCTCTTCCACGCACAAGAACCAGGGCTTGATTGCCTGAGTTATGCGGTTGCTGTGATTCTTTGTGTAACTGGCAAGAAAATAAATGCGTATTTTTATCATTTTTGCTACTCGAATTCCTGGTTTTATTTAGACAGAACGGAATCGAAATACCCGATCTTATTCTCACCATTTGTGGCTACAACTGAACCATTACAATGCAATTATAGTGGAAAACGTTTTATGAGTTGCAGCTGCCTACAAATGAACTTTCATTTTCACTGGTGCTGATTCCGTTTATTTCAAATTTCAAGGCTTTAAGAACCGAAACGAATGTTTTATTGTACTGTTCGTGGTTGGGAAAACTGTCATTGGTCGCAAGAGGATTTTCCTCTCCATAAACACTGAGACTAATATTTTTCACCAATAATGGCGGAATATGAACAAAGCAATTGGGTTGGACTACGGTTGATATATGAAATTTGCTTTGGAGGACATCACTTGTCAAAGCAATATTGTCCGGTGAAAATTTATCAACTGTATAAGAGAATAAAATATCCTCCAACCGAATTGTCCTACCGATCCGCGTCTATAATTATCAGTCTCATTTTGAATGAGCCAAATTTCGGGTTAGAAGAAAAACCTTTCAGCAATTTTATCTTTTTGACCACAGGAGTCTAGAAAACCTGAACTGTTTGCAGTAGGCAGTCAGATTCCTTAATACTTTTGGTGGATTCCATGCGCTAATATAGTTTAAGCGGGTTATCAATGAAATCCGTTTGTAAAATGTTCCAGGATCTCCGTGTTGCCTCGTAGCTCAGCTGATAGAGCACATGCCGTAATAAAACCTAGTTGGAACTCGCAGAGCGTGAATTGGTTTTTACACCATCCAAGACTACATCAGTCAGGACGTTCTGTCAGTTGAAATTTATTCATATCTCTGTTGTGTCATCCACACATGCTTGTTCGTGCACGTATCGACCTGCAGTCAGCTGACTCTACCGACGTGCTTACAGGCGTCTACAATCCTTTTCTATATATGTTTGATCGTTCACTATCCCGATAAGCACGTTCAGTCGCACAACGTTTTCTACGGAATGACGTAACTAGAGAGTGTTCTGTTGATACTATCTGGAACACGATAGATGCTTGGGGTTGCATTTTTACAAATCTCCGTTTGGCAGTCGTATTTACACCGACTCAGCCTATCCACTCTAGTCATGGTGAAACTCGGGGTAGTTCAAAACTGTGAAAGATTCAATCACTTCGCGCGCTGACCACGAAATTTAGAAAGACTAGTGAAGATAACTTCAGGATCTTTAGTGTATTTACATAGTAACTGTTAAATTATACTAGTGATTAGTTGCCATCGTCGAAATTATTCGTCTAAGATCTGCAGTGACGTTTAATCTCTTTTCATTGACAATCATTATGCTAGAATAACGGATTCCAATTCCTAATACGTGATAAACACTGTAAACAACGGAAAAAGTGTGCTTTCAAATCATGAATGACTTTCTCCATTTTATTATTCAAATAGATAATGTCTTCTTTGAAATTTGAAAGATTGGAATTGGGTTCAAAACGAAACACAGACGGCCACTTCTCTCGCAAGTTCATACTACTGGAAAAGTTCATCAATGTTTGTGATATTAAGGCAGTAAAATCCAGTGACTGATTATCCGCATTTAAAGGTCTCTTGGTTTACGTGATTGATTCGTGTTGTCCCAAAGCGAAACGCATTCCGCCCAGTGTAAATGCATATCTAAAGTCGGTCGTCCATAACTACTCGAAAATTAATTCCCTTTTGCAATGGTAAACCGCTTCCTATTATTGAGCTAAGTTTGACTGTTCACCTAGTTGAAATCATGGACCTAGTTTGATAGCCTCGTCGTTCGTTACCAAGTAAACAGGACTCGGAAGAAGTGATAATCGAAATGTTTGTTCCAATTTCTTGTTTTCGCTCACTAGGCTTTTGGTGATTAGATCTCAAAGTCCTCCATCGTTTCTAATATACTAGGTCCGAATCCCACTCCTGGTGGTTAAGAGTGGTATAAAACAATTCGCTAACGCGCGGCTCATTACCTTGTTTGGTTGGTCATATCTTCCACAAATTTTGCTACAAGTGACAGGGCTATGGTTGCAGCTTCTGCATTGAATTGCAGTGAACCTTTGTGACTATTGGGCAAAGACCCCTTCCAATTGCCATCACACATAAACTCGGAGACAACAGTTCAAAATCGGAGTCATTCTAAGAAAAAATATAAAATCCCAAAATTTTGAAAGGTAATGAAATGAAACTTGGGCCTGAAACTAGGGAACGAGAGAAATTTTAGCTTAAGATAAAGTGATGCCTCTATTTCCATCAATTTCACCACACTGTTACAATAGCAAGCACTAATCATGAAAAACAAGTCATGGATTTTAGACTAATATAACAAAGTTTTTGCTTTAACTGGACACTGGTCTTGGTTCATTTTACTTTCAACCTGTCTAAATTACTTTAAATTCTTATGTTCATCAATTCAACGAACATTTTAGATCTTAAGAAACCTTCAGGAGAAAAGCATAGATAAGTGGAACTGAATCACATTAAGCTGTCTGATCACTAGATAACCCCAGTCTCTAGGTGTAAATGATCGTTTGATGGATTTGAGAAGAACAAGTGCTGGTTACGTTCACCATGGTAAGCTGTGACAATTTTTAAAGCAGCCGTTAGATTTGTTAAACTCAAGATGATTTTGTGCTACATTGCGATACACTGTTCCATTTTACAGTGCAAATATGATACAATTATGAAGTCGTTGTTATGCTTCGAATTAACTGCGTTTAGGAAAGAGCAGTTTTGGTTTGCGACAGAATTAAAAAAACGGTATTGTTCATGAGAAAAATCAATCGATTAAATTCCGATGGTCTCTAAACATCTTTTGAGGAGATGATTTGGATGACAAGGATGCCTTGGTTTCGGTGCAACATCAAGGAATATTTCAGTTGGTAAAACGAAAATACTCACAAATATTGTCGAAATTCGAATAAGGCTCAGTTTTTGGAACTGATATGTCCTCGACTTAAAAAGTTCCAGCCTGATACAAAACTTACATGTCATTTTGAAGAAAAAGCATCAAATTACTTTGCATAACTTGAAAATCCCGTCATCGTAATCAACTTGGGAATCTATGGGGCCATTCTTGTAAAGGAACCTTTAAAATTTCCTTCTTTTCTTCTGTAAGTTTATTTGTCAGATCAATAGATATTTCCACAGCAATGATATTACAATTTCCATGAAGACAACCGGGCGCGTTGCCCATCAACAATGTAGTCCTCATGAGGGAACTTCGAAACTCATATACAGGAAAAAATGTATTGCCCCAGTCTGAAGAATTCTTTATTAATCACAGTTTTGTACATAAGACTGCCTCAGTTTGGATGGTCATGTTTTATTCCACCTCGTATCAAAATTCAAAAGTCACGAGAAAGAGTAACTTTAAGTTTTGTATCATGGATATAGTTTTCATGAGCGCTCAAGTTTCATCATAAAGCACGGACAGTAAATCGAAAATCAGAGCAAACCAGGATAAAGTCTGAATTTTTTTCGAAACGGCAACAAGTGACCACACTTACTGGGAGTTTTCAGCTGGTTTTTGATCGGTCAAAAGAATAAGCAGTTCATTTTGCAATAGCGTGCAGGAATCTGCACTGGAATACTCTGTTGGCATATATATTCAGTGCTGTTTAAATATTTCTTAATCAAAACCTATAAATCACCGTTATCCAAGACCACTGCGTTGATTTTGATGCACCGCATCTTGTAACGCTATTTTTCGCATGAATAATACGAAAAAGCCCTTATTCTGATAAGGGGCTTTTCAGAACTAATTCTTTACCGGAACAACCTAAAAAATGCTTTGTCATAACTTTAACACACTCTTGTTATGAGCATTTATCCATCATCAAGAAAGCAAACTAGATGTTCAACAGACTACGCTCACGTGACCTTGATTTCAAGTTTAGGAATCCTAAAAGTCCACAGCTTTCTTCTCGTGAGTCTACCACCAGCCAGGAGATTGCCAATCAAAAACAGGTGGTACGGTTTTTCTCAATATGTTTGTATCAGTTTTGTTTTTATGCTAGGAAAAATATAAATGACACTTCTATGATTGAATTTATTCCTCCCTGGTGAAAACCACATGCTATGAATTCCTCTTTCCTGACCTTTCTAATTATTCATATTTGACCTTTCTATGAATGTCGTCTGTAAAGCATTAAATAACCGTCAAGTGATTTAATTTTCGCACAGAATATTGCAAGGCTAACTTGAACAGTAATCATTTATCGGGGTATTTACGTTTTTCACCTTTGTTCAGTACAATTTGAAAATATCTACAAAAGTAAACAGCATAAATGGGATAACAATTTTTCACTCTGATTTCAACAGTGCCTACAATCCTCCACCAATATCTATCTATCTATCTATCTATCTATCTATCTATCTATCTATCTATCTATCTATCTATCTATTTGCTTACTTGTTTATATGAAAATGCTTCCATGTACATATAAATGTAGACTAATGCATGCCTTTTTCTCTCGGACTCCTTCTTTCCACAAAACATTTTCCACCCTCTCCTTCCCGGCAGTTCGGAGCTATAGTGATAAAACCCGAGAATCCGGAGCGATTCGATCACATTCATGTCGACGTACCCGAGGACACACCGACACAAGTGGATGATTTGCAGAAAAAACTAATGGAAAGCATCCCATTGATTGCAGTGAAAATCTTCTGATCGCCTATTCGTACATGGTGTTTTTCAAACAACAATTGTGTTTTTTCCAGCTTCATGCGCAACTTATTTCTGACCATCGTTATGCTTTTACCTGCCTCGTTGATGAGACCGGTTTTGAAGGTCAAAGTTGGTCTTCAGATGTCTAAGCGTTCCGACTTCATTGCATTTCATACATAAAAGATGGAGAGACCAAACGCGAATCCAAATCCATATCAAAATTCGAAGTTTTATTGAAAACTCTCGCATTATCAACCCCTTTATGCTCTGCGAAAACAGATTTGTAAATGTCATATTTATAGGTCAAAATAAACAGTTAGCAAATTCTGATGAGTTCGTGTTGTGTGAAAGTAACAATTTTGCTGGGGATTACGCGATAAATGAAAAGAAAGGTCATAGTTTGACCACAGTGTAACCAGTGAAGGCTTCAGTGTTTTAACATGATGCGATAATAAATTGTAAGTGCGAACTATTGAAGACTTTCTTCAAATGCATGAACACGTTGTACATGTTTGGTTAACGTTGGAATATTAATTATGCGATTGAATTAGTTAAATAATTACCAATTTAGGTGCTAGGGGATCAGATTTTATATGCTATGATTTACCAAGCGGTTTGAATGCTCGTGTTGCCCCTGAAGACGACGACGACAACAGCCGTAACTACGGGGATTCGATACCAGGAAGGAGACAAGTTGGGTCGTTGGAAATGTGCTGAACTCGGTGCTCTTTTGTGTGGATTGCACTTACACGATCCGCTGAGGTATAGAGAGAATGAAACCTGGTGAATCGAAGCCCAGTAAATGCATAACCATGCATCTACGCCAACAGCAGAGAGCATGGGAACGGTGATCTATGTGAATACGTTATATCCTATCCTTACTAGGGATAATCAGCAGTGCACACCCAACGAACTCACACTGCAGAGACCTTCAAACTGGCCCGATTGTTCGCCACATCTCCAGGCTGTTTTGTTAAGTCACCAAATTTATCTGCACTATTATTAGATTATCTTTTCGTCTGTAGTTATAGAAACATTGTTCCATTAAATTCTTGCTTATTACTGTATGGTATCCGTGTGATTTCATCAGATCTATGAAATACTCGATGTCTTTGCTGATAGCAACTTTGGAAAATCCATGAGGAATAAAACGAAGAGAAATTTTGGAAAGCTTGACGAACATTGCATTAAACACTGAGCTCGTTGGAAATTGGGACTAAGGAAGCAAGCTTTGTCACCCATGTGCTTACCAATTATCAAAAGCTCCAAAGTTGGATCACTGCTTGGAAAATTGACGGAATCGACTGATTTTGTCCATCCTCAGAATTATAATCAAGCGGGTGTCATTGTGCTACAAGAACCCTGGATTCACACCTACAGTACTGATGAAGTTTTCATACTAGATTATTTTGGTTTAAATATTCCATATCTCATCTCAGTGCTTTTGTACTAGACTTTGAATCTAAACACCTAAATTAACACAAATCCATAGCTTTTGTTAGCATGTATATCTCCCCAACTTGTCCTCTCTCTGAGCTCGATAAGTTCTCTGACAACTTCTCCGCCGATTTGAGGAACTTTGTTGACTCTTCTTCATGTTTGTTGTAGTGACTTTAACAGATTCGACGTGAGATTCGTTACATCCGTTGGCCTGACCAACATCGGTAACTTCCCAATCAGGTTTGATGCCATTCCCGATCTTTGTCTTGTTAATAATCTTGACTTGTTTCGTATTGCCAGTAGTCCTCCACATGGCTGTTCAAATCATGCGATTTTAAAAGTTCTCCCAAGGTTTTACTCTAGCGGTAGACATACACATTTCAATCAAAACCATGACCATGAAATACTCAGTCGACAATGTCACTCAGAAAACCTCGTGTGACTCAAGGATATGACAGATAATTCTGGCCTAAGCATATTTTCTCACTCCGACCACCAAAACTGAGCTTCATAGATTGAATGCTCCGTGCTTTCAAGAGCTAACGGTCAGCGGCAGTTGCAAGGAGACATGGAAGACGAACAAGCACTTAAGTGGTGCGAATTTTCTTAAATAGCCACATTTGGCGGATGTTGATGAACGCACTCGTCGCTTTACGGCTGCCTCACACCTACCGGTCATCCCACGGTGCTCACTTCCATCACGAGCCTTCCACAGAGGGCCTCAGCTCATTGGAAGTATATAGAAAGCCCACTCACCTTCATGCACATAAGGCAAGTGGCCCAGACTTCGCACACCTGATCTGTTAAATGAACGCGCAAATACACTATCCCCTTTACTTTCTGGTCTATTTAAATTACATCATTCTCGACTGTTGTGAAGTGGCTTCTGAAAATCCAGTACCACATGGGGCACATCTAAACTGTGTACAATAACTTGCACATAGGTTACTGTTAAGGTGTTTGAAGAGATTATGATGAAAAGACTGTCTGCCCAGATCAGTGTGTCGGACTCCAAGCAATTTGTTTGTCGCCAATCACGATCAACCCTCGATGCTCTGGCTTCTCTCATCCACTCTGTTTTATCATCTCCTAATAGCATAAACCAAGTATTTAAGGACTGTCTCTTTGACTATAGTGAAGCTCTGAACTGCATTCAGAGATCAGTTTTACTCCATGTGCTCGGGCGTCAGTATCTCTAGCATTGTTCTTCTGTCCAAATGCTTTTTCAATCAACAACAGTTTATACGATATTGTGGCCGAACAGATTTCATGCTCCCCTCTACACAGGGCGTTCTCAAGAGCACCATTCGATCATCTTTTCTGTTTTCTGCTTGCATATCATCCATGCCCCGTTTATGGCGATAGCCCTTTTAATAAGTACGCAGACAGCGTGATCTTTTGAATACCCCATTGTGAAAACTCCACATTTTCTCTTCTACAACCAAGAGTAGCTGAGCTCGTCAACTGGCCTTAAAATAGAGACCTAAGGATGAATTCCTCAAAAAGCTCTGATATTCTACTCTACATAAGACCCATCAATACTCCAACCTGATGATATCCGACCCAGATGTAATCACCAATGGAGAACCAATACAGAGATTATCGTTCACAAATCACCTCAGTGTAACCATCATCCGTGACTTTACCTGGATAGACCACTTCGCGGCTTCTTCTTGGAGGTTCGGCACCTCACCGTTTACTTGATAGGACTCAGCTCATTTTCTACCCCTTTTCATTTGATAAGAAGCTTTGTATTTTGGTGCTCCCTTCCACCCTGGCTCTGTGCTTCCCCCTTCATATTCCACGGTCTGTTTGAGGAAAACTTTAAAATTCTCGTCAGGTTTCTCAAACATTTCTGTGGACATAGTGCCATCAGTTATGGTCTGCCCATTACATTTTTCACAACCCAACATCTTAAGGCATGTCTGAATTTCTCCCGGAAGATCGTAGAGGACAGCAAACACCCCCTTCACCCCGATCTTAGCAATTGCATATCAACATCTTCCACTCATTCCCTGCACAAACACCTGATTGCTCGCACTGAAGCACACAACAGTAGCTTCTTACCTTGTTTATTTTCCTGCCAACCCATACCCTATCACCTGCAACTTTCTTTACTTGCTTCGTTAAACATACGCTTTTTCCCATTGCTGATTTTGCAGTGCAGCGGTTATTTAGCAGCCGAATACTCACCCTGAGGTGCATAAAGCGTATACTTGACTTGAACTTTGGCGAGAACCCGCGGCAAACGATTTTGAGTCTAGCCTCCATCAAACAGACTATCCGGGCTGACTCACAATGATTCATTGAACTCATACGCTACATGATATAGTACCGTAATGATACTGCCTCTGGATATTAGCAGAGTATTTCCCACCCAGTGATCGAATGCTATGACAGAGAACTTCTGTGTGGGCGGTCTAGGTACAACGAAGGCATACCGTTGTGCAATCCATAAAGTTTTGGTTACGGAAAGTGTAGTAGAAGATGGGATTTCACATGAGGTTATTCATCATGTACTGTGAAATCTCTGTGTGCAGCTGTACAGTGCTTCCATTGTGAGCTGAGCGTCTTCACTGTATGATGAATCAGTTTATGTAATTAACAAACATTGCAAGCATCAGTTTGAACACGTTTACCTCCTAATGACTTTTGCCACCTGTGTATTGTCAGAACCAATCGTGCATTTATTAAATTTCAGAAATTGTTAAACCGAAAGTCCAAAAATCGCTTTCGAGTTTTCAACCGATATTTTGACGAATTTTCGAAAAACATTCACTAAATGAAGATTATTCACAATAGTGTTTTCGATGCAAGAGTAAATGTTAGCTTCCCAATAAAAATAAAATTTTAAATTTTACCTATTTCTAGCAAAAATAACTTCAGCTTATCCTCTGTTGCTAGTTTTTATAATAACAACGGTACAAAGAGAGGGAAATCGCCAGACAGGTGTGAGCAACACATGTGTTGCCAAAGAAATAAGAACTTTTGGCACTTTTCCACGGAATATTATCTCTGGGACAGTGTGTAGTAGTTGGTATATCGGGGGATTGGTCCAGGGTCCATAAAATTTGCTTCCATGACTTGTAGGATATTAACGGAATCAAGTATTTGCAGATTAAATCCATCATAATCAATGAGATGTAGAGAATTAATTTACCGTAATTATTTGGCACTGTTAAGGGGAGCTATACTGTTATTGTTATTTACACGGTTTCTTATTTAAAATCATGGTCGACCCAATGATTTAGCATTACACGCCTTCTACACTTATAAGTTTTGTTTGCAACAAAATAGTTCCGAAGAAAAACAAATTTTTTCAAATTATTATTTTCAGGCTATTTGAAGAAAGTATATGGCATATTGTTCTTTTGCAGGACTGGGATTCCCATTTAGTTCATACGAACATGGGTGTACCACAGAAACCTTTGTCGATAAAGTACTGGTACTATTTTTCGATAACCGGAAATTAGAGCCTCGAAAGATGAAACCGTTTTGGGAAGCAGCGGTAGCTCTGCGAGACACGAATTGAATCACAGTATCAAAAGCAATCTACAGATTCTCGTAAAAGCGAATCCCACCTCGGTTGTAATTGCCGGATTACTTATCTATAGAGACAGAATTGCTAAACCAGCATTTTTGCGCACATAATTTACACTATGCGAATGCACGGAATAATGTAAGAAGAGCCTCTTTAGCAATAAATGTGTCTGTCTTTTGTCCTCTAACTGCTCCCCTTATGAATAAAGTTTGATTTGCTCTCCCCTCTACATTCAAATAGATCTTCGGATTAGATGTAACAGCTGACCCTCGCGTAATAACTGAATAGTGCATATCTTTTAAAGCCTATTGCTTTAAGCTATCATGAACACACGGGGTTTTATGGAGATATTTCTCAAATCCGATCTAACCTACAGTTCACGATTTTGATAAAATCTGAGTACTTTTAGTTCATAAATATATTTTGATTGTAGTTTATTATACTGCTGATTTTTCTTCGTCTAAAAATACTTTTCATTGAAAACGAAGAGCGTCATAATCATCTTGCATCAGTGATAACCATATAATTGGATGCTGCAATTGTTGAGAAATAAATACCAAGATCAACGCTCTGGAGCACATAAGAGCCGTCTACCCAAACTGGGTTTTCTGCTTCCGTGATCCGACAATCTAATTCTAGCTCGACCTGGATAACATACAAAACAAAGCAGACGAATGATCAGGATGCACATTCTGTAACTAACAACCAATTCTAGTTGGAAAACTCCTCTGGTTCGAACCATCACGATTAATTGGCACGAAAGTGATAGTTTATAAAGGATACTTGGAGATCAAAGCCAAATTCTGACCTGCGGACATATTGGTTCACTCATTGTTCACAACCAGATGTTCTGAGCTGCTAGTCTGATTACGAACTCAGTTGGTTGATTCCGTTCAGACAACAATTCGCACCTGATTGGCTGTTCGGTGTACTTCTTTGTCTCCAATCTTATTCTCAATTTAGGTCAGGCGAAAACGCCTTGGCGTTTCGCCAAACCGTCGTGTTGATTGCTAAACGAACCAGACCGTCCGTATGCAATATGCCAGCTAACACCATCACAGTGCGTAAGATCATTCATTTATTTTAGCGAATCTTTCTGAATCAACTCTGGAAGTTGCGAAGTTTGAGAATATACATTACTTCAGCTTCATCGAAAATTGTTGGTGACAAAATTTGGTCTGGATTATTGTGAAGGACTGGTTTAAAACTCGATGGTATATAGTCTGAGTGTACCAACTTCTTACTCATGATCGGTTCCATGGAATTCATCTTCATTTTTCAAAGCATAATCTTGGTCGCATCCTTTCGGAATGCTGCTGAAACAGGAATCCATTATGCTGCTTTCCCTTTGGAGAAATATTTAGATTACGATTTTGAATCAACAGACTGCAAGGATTTATTAATCTTTTTCAAAGCTTTTCAAACAATATATTATCAATTACTTGAAAAGCATTTCCCGGAAGAATTATCACCTAGTGGTAAATGCAGCTATGACCAAGACAGATTTCCCTGAAAGCCTCCAGTAAAGGTGAAGCCTGGGCGTATTCTAAGGTTGATCACACTACTGACATCTGTGCAAAATTCCATTTGGCCTTCTGGTTTTTGATTTCTGACTGCTGAGCGTTTGATCTGATGCTGCATCGCCTACCGGCAGGAGACAAAATTATGATAACTAACCATAGCTCCTGCAACTCAAATGACGCTTGCCATTTCGTTCTATAAACTCGTTGCACTGAAAGTGTACCAGATCGTACATTATGAATTAAGTATACTTATTGACCGGTCTGCTTACACTGTGATTTCAGTTTACGCCATTTAATCATCAAACTATGATAAATTTTAAAGAACTGAGTTTGAATGTAATTGTCTAACCAACTCACTAAAACATCAGTCAGCTTCGGTTGTTTGATAGCATTTATTGGATCGTTGTTTTCTCTGGTCCGTATTAGGAGGGAGTTCTCTTTCAGTCCTTCTGGGAGATAGTAAATTGCCTAATTACCTAAACTCAGCTACATTCCCATTCTTAGCAACGAAGATCAAATTCGATTACCTCATCTCAAATTCTCAACTAGCGTAGACACATTCTTTCTACGGTACGCAACAGACAATCGTATTGCACACTATGAATTCCGGGTTAGATAGCCGTAATACATTCGAATCCGGTATTGCTAAATGCTGACTGATAATCATAGATAAATGAAATTTATTTAGAGGTGGAACATTATCTGATCAGCTTTCGGATCGCTGAGGCGGGGACGACTAGGAGATAATGAATGGTCGATAGTAAATTCCGATTTACATTACATGTACAAATCCAAACTACCCAACAGGCTTCCCGTAATATCTTGGTTTAAAAACAGCATGGCAGAGAACATCTGTCGTACATAAAATTTCTGCACACGTTAAATTATCCCACAGAATGTCAGGCTGAAAATTATTACCGAAAGTCCCAAAGAATGAAATGTCATAAACCATGTGGATGTTTTCGATTGGATTTTACTGTGATTGGTGATGCAAAGAAGCATTCCTGTCATTCCCACAAATTTTACTGATGAGAGATTGTTCATCGTTTCACGAAGGTGGTGGAAGACTCCGATTACTGGATATTTTAATACTTTTCTGAAAACGAAGCTTTTCAACGACGCTACGCTAACCGGATCACAAAGTAACTAAGAGAATCGATATGAATACTGTCAGACTGACATGAGCACAGAAATTCGTATTCTTTTAGACAGAAGCTTTTTTAACTTTGTATTGCTCAACGTTATCAACCCTTAGAAATAATCTCCGGTATCACGGGCCGATAATTCGGAATGAGAAAACAGTCAACAGTGAACTTCTCATCTGCTGGGCTGATATGGGTTTCAAATGAATGTGAACAGTCCTATGAAACGTACACCATCCAAATCTGCCACAGATCGAACGAACCACGCACGTTTTTCCGTCTGCTGAACTAAAATTTCCACATTATTTCATGAAAGGACGAACATCATTTGTGCACGAGGCTCTAGCATCCAGTCACAAATCTGCCCCGACACAGAAACACAAGTGTCCGATTCTAATTGTATAAAAGTGAACAACTTGCAGGCAGTCTTTTGTACGTAACAGCTGTTAATTCGTGTCATAACTTGTGTTCAGCAAATCATAAATTATTCAGAAGTTTTTCTGATTTCATGATGTTCAGAAACAAGTTGACATGGTAGCTTCTGGACCTAGTCTAAGTAAAGATAGGGATTTAGCTTTAGTACTCTTTACAAACGTACTGCTTTCTTAGCATATCAAACGTGTTTTTATCCCAAAATAGTAAATCACGAATGGACTTTACGGTTGACAATAAAATATCATCTCAAGTACTCTGATGAAGATCGCAGCTAAATGGAACAGATCATTGGATCGCTATCTAAGATGATTCATTTGTGTTGCACGGGCCAAACCGATTGAGTGATCTCGGGAAATAAATGAGACACTACCCAGGTGCAGTTGCTCCTTCTGACAAATTATTGCTACCAGTGTCAAACTTTCAGTCTCAGTTTTTCCTTTTGTGGACACTTTTGTCTTGTATTCGTGGCAAGTTGAAAGTTCCATTAGGTGAGGAAAAATACAGAAAATGAATTGGTCCATCTTTAGTTCAGTTTTGCCTCCTTTTATCTATGCAGGGCTAAGCATGATTGCATCAGACGAAGGAACAAAATCATTGAAAGGCTGCCGATAGAGTTCTCTAACTGGTGCCTGTGGGGATTGATCACGAGACCCAAAGATTTCATTCTTCTTGTATGTTACGAATCCATAGTCACTGAAGATCATTATAACTTTTATTCCAATGTTTTGCGGTTGTCGTTTCGTCATTAGGCAATGATTCACTTATAGACTGAAACATTTATAGCATATAATACGAAAAAGTACAATAAATACGGTAATTTGCAATTGCCTAAGTGCTTTCCAGTTGTGCGAAGATTGGGAATGGGACAGTGTAAAACCAATGATCTGAAGTCGAAGATTAGAAACAAAAATCAAACGAATTGGGGTTCGACAGATTTGATAAATTTTGAAAAGCATGTAACCCCGGTGGGATTTGAACCCGCGCATATTTTCACCGATTGTCTTCAAACAGCTGAGCTATGAGATCATACCAATCTTGATGTCTACATTTCGCATCAGATTTTATAGATATTAGATCGAAATGGGTACTCGAACGACAATAACTGTTATTCAGGTCCCCATATCCCAGAACTCTGAAATCAAGTTCAGAAAGGTCGGCCTATAAGTTAGTAACGGAATGTTACATTCGCCTAGACGATCACATCTTGTGAGTTGCTTTTTACACAGCACTTTCACTTCCAATTCACTACATCCTTCTGACCGTTCACTTGTTTGTATCTGTGGACTGAACCATTCAGAATGGTTCAAAGGGAAATTCCATGTTGAATAATTTCTATAAAACGTGGTAAGTTTATTTTACCCATAATTAATCTGTAGCTAGTACTTCATATAATTTTCGCTTACAGATAAACGGGAGTGTTTTGGTTAGGACACTGAGGGAGAAACTCGCTGTTTTGAAAAATGAACAATGCTTAGAGTGAGGACAAACTACGACTGCGAATATGACACTGCCTTTATACACCGGTGTACTAAAGATGTTGTGGCTTTAATAGTATTCTCTAATGAGATATACATTTACGAAAATAAAGTTGGGCAGAATTGCTAGACTGGGATGAATATCTCAACTGAATTGCATGAGTTTTTAAATCGAAGTTCCCACGTATGAGTATATTTTTCGACATTGGTGGAAATTGGCATCGTTCAATTGAACTTCCTCCTTTGTGTGTCACGACTGAAACCCGGGAAAAGGATTTCACACTAGAAAAGGGCCTTTTTTTGTCAGGAAACTGAGAAGTACCACAGTTTCAGTGTCTTATGCATAGGCCTAACATGGTTGCCTTAGAATATCTAACAAATGAGAACACTGACGGGTTCAGTTTCTAGGTTTGAATCAGCTTTCCATCCAGCGCTAAAGAATAGCAAGCTGATCGGTGAACACGTGCAACTCGGTTAATCCCAAAATGTTCAATTATGCGGTTTCTTCACTTGAGGACTTGTGAAGCCAGCTCTTGCCAATGTTTGCGACATTCTAGACCTTGGTGTCAATGAGACGCTCTCTCATAGAAACATTAGTCAATGCTCTGTCTCGCACTTACTCACAACAGTTGAGAGAGGATTATTAATAATATTTATGATACTACTTGATTACTGAAGAATCCTTTGCAGATTTGGTTGGTTTCAAGTTGAGGAGTTTGCAAAATTCCCCATACTTGACAGTTTGCTCATCACTTGCGCTTGGAAACAGAAATCAGGTTTATTGTTTCTCATTAGTCATTCGCTGGAACTGATGCAAGCAGGGTTACATGGAACTTCCTTTTACAGGGAGGAATTCCTAATTGTTTTCGTTTTGTGGTCAGTAGAAGCAGAATAGACGTATATTTGAGGTAATTCTGAATTCATCACCGAAGCCCTGAAAAAATCATACGGGTTAATAATATGGCCTTTTTCAAAAGTGACCTATCACTTGTTCAACTTGTACACTTTACCACCATGAAGACAAACAGTAGTTACTCTGGTTTATCTAACGGTCGTCTATGCTTTAGTCACATACTCTTCTTGGGGTATAGTAGCCTATACTGTTATTACTTAATATACACCTCGTGTATATATTAGTCACATAACTGAATATTGCAAATTCTATCGGAGCCGTAATTATTAGGTCAAGTAACCGGATGGACTGCAGACTTTGATGAAAACCGAACCGGACGGAAGTCAAGCAGGCATTCATAGGTATACCTGGAAAAGTAGTTGGTCTATTCGGTAGTTTTGTGCACTTTTGTAGGGAAAATAACATACAGTCACCCTGTTTTCCACTCTCATAAACAAACCATGATTTTTTAACGAACATAAAGCTTTGAGTTAGTTTTCAAAGTACAGGGAAAATAAAACAAAACTAAGCAAAAGAACACATCAACAACAAGCTATGTCGCGAATTCCTGATACTGTCTGACGGTAATCGATAAGTCTCGCTGGAGCCAAACCCCATTGATGTACGAAAGAGTGAAGCTAGGTGCATCGATATTCTTGATAACAAATACAACAAAACTCCATTTGCGGGACATGTGGACACGGAGGAATGGATTGTTTGCGCGAAATATGCATCTACCATAACGCCTAAGGTGAGGCAAAATTACTGAGTACAGGATGATTGCGTTCGAGCTCACTTACTGTTGGTAAGTCTTACCGTCCTACACCAGAACCGCAAAGTTCGGACCATTCCGACGGCAACCTGCTTCATTCAGAGTTGTCACGGGCGATTAAGTATTTTCACGGAAAATGTTTTGGCACGAGGATTCTGAATCAAATGGATAGGGGAAAATCTATTTGCGTTTTCCACATCCAAGGATCCAATCATGCGAGATGCAATCGTAATATCGCCAGTTTAATTCCAGCTCACTACGCTGTAGTTTTGGTTTCGGAAAATGCAAGTAGGTTTTCCGTTATAAATAACTAAGTATTTATAGTAATGTAGTTTTCAATGAGGATTTTTGGTCGATATTCTCTCAGCTGTAACCATGCGGTAACCGAAACTTCGGCTAATTAAATTTGTTCACTGACAATGTCGTCTTATTGGAAACACAATTTTCTCGTGCTAACAAGGATGACCGTTCTGAACTGGGAAACAAAGCTCAAGCCAAGTATCATTAGAGACGATTCGGAAACAATTATTGAGGAAAAATACTCACTTAGAAAAGCCTATGGAAGCCAGACTAATCAAGGTGTATATAGTGAAGATTGTTCTGCTCGGAAAATGTATGGTCTACTAAAGGTTCACAAGGAAGTTACATCACTCCAACAGTTCATAAAATAAACTGGTACAATATATCCTTGTAGCGAAAAATTCAATGGTGACACCAATATGAAAGTTACGTTGAGGGGTAGTTTTTGGGAAGCACGAGCTGTTGAACGAGACTGATAGTCGAAACAGTTTACTGTTCACGTGTCACTTTTTCCAAAGTTCCCACTGAACGGAATCAAACTATGAGGGAAAAATCGAAGTATCGGATACCACACAATGTAGGCTCAGAGCACTACTTTTCTTGGGACAAAGTTATAAAGTGTTAGATACGGTTGTCAAGAGCAGTAACGTTCAACCCATTTCCTTTGATATCACCGTTTTCACCTTCTAAGTGATTATAAAATTAGCTTCCAGGCTATATCAAACCGTCGTTATCAGTGACACACATTTTTCATTTTGAATAACAAATTAATCGGAAAACAAACAAACCAGGGTGCATCGCATTATTTACCCAAACTAATTGGAGAGAGAAAGCAGTAACATTTCTCTTGATAGGGTGTTTACTCGACAAATGAATGAACGGAAGATCAGTGCTTCGGAGCCGTAGTAAGTTCAGAGTGTACCGAAAAACAGATGTGCCATGTGAAGTGATGTACGTAAGCGCTCGATGTTCGGTAAGAAAACGTGGTCGGAAATGGTGGTAGCCAGTAGAGATTTCGATTTCCGATGGTAACCCTTCCCAAGACCTGTTTACAATTGTTTGTTCATGGGACAATAATCTAAAGTCATTGGACGTCAAACGGGGCGTGTGCCCGTGAATGTGTAGGTGTGTGCGTGTCTGGAGGGGAATGGGGTTATCCGTTTCGTCAGTGATGACAGGATAATTTGAGATCAACCAAGCGTTAGGATCTTTGGGACATTTGTACGTCGTAAACGTAAATAATCAGGATACTATCCATGCTTCACCCGATGCCATAACGTGTCCTTTACAAAAAGCAGTCACTTCATTACATTACGTGCTCATTGGAATTCAAAACGTAACAAGAGCGAAAACACGGGTAGGATACTTGTGTCCGAACAGCCAAACAATCGTCTATATAGGCCCTTTTCCAGGTTGTGCGGCACCAAGATTGCTATTGCAGCTGCTTGAGTGCTTCTGCTGAGTTCTGACCAGTTGGCCGTGGCCGATAGCTTGCTTCTCTTGGGCGTCATTTTTCTTCGGTTGGTCCGATTATATCAGTTGACAGCTCGATCGGCAGCCCCTCACCTGGGTTATCTCGCTGGTTGCCGACGATCCCGCTGCTTCCCCTCTGGTAGTCCGTATGCCTCTCTTTGTTTGCCTCGGGAAGCCTCCGACATATTCGCCGTCTGTTCCTTTGGCTGTGGTTCTTGTTTGGTTCGTGCTTTCGCCCTGATATTCACGTCGTTCCCTTGCCCCAGCATTCCCCGTTACAATAACAACCGGTTAAATTACTGGGTGTTATTCGGCCCTGTCAGTATTCACAGAGACCCAACGCGATTCAAATCAAAGCAAATGATTTGGAATACCGGAGAACATAAGCTTGTTGTGGGCTTGCAAAATCTCCCTTCGAAGTATTTAGCAAGAAAGACAAAGTTCATCCTTTTTCTTCAGGCTCGTTTTTTATAATTATCTGAGTGGTAAATAAAGTGCAACAAATGCCCCTATTGAACTGATAAGAGCAAACTGGTTTCAGATAATGTCTCACTAAGTTACTACAAATTACGCACGACCAAATTCTGTTTGTTAAGCTAAGGGTTACTCTGAAATTTTCATTCCAACTTGTGAATGAGAGAACTCTTGAGTAAATGTTTACCAAGATGATGTTGTCTTTATGTCGAACTCACCTTGGCTTTGTTGTCTTGGCTACATGTATGACAAGCATAGGAAGAAACATTTTAGCACAGTGAGGTGTCGGAAACGTACTACTCTCTTCCACGCACAAGAACCAGGGCTTGATTGCCTGAGTTATGCGGTTGCTGTGTTTCCTTGTGTTGCTGACAAGAAAATAAATGCGTATTTTTATCATTGTTGCTACTCGAATTCCTGGTTTTATTTAGACAGAACGGAATCGAAATACCCGATCTTATTCTTACTGTTTGTGGCTACGATAGAACCATTACAAAGCAATTATAGTGGAAAACGTTTTATGAGTTGCAGCTTCCTACAAATGAACTTTCGTTTTCACTGGTGCTGATTCCGTTTACTTCAAATTTCAAGGCTTTAAGAACCGAAACGAATGTTTTATTGTACTGTTCGTGGTTGGGAAAACTGTCATTGGTCGCAAGAGGATTTTCCTCTCCATAAACACTGAGACTAATATTTTTCACCAATAATGGCGGAATATGAACAAAGCAATTGGGTTGGACTACGGTTGATATATGAAATTTGCTTTGGAGGACATCACTTGTCAAAGCAATATTGTCCGGTGAAAATTTATCAACTGTATAAGAGAATAAAATATCCTCCAACCGAATTGTCCTACCGATCCGCGTCTATAATTATCAGTCTCATTTTGAGTGAGCCAAATTTCGGGTTAGAAGAAAAACCTTTCAGCAATTTTATCTTTTTGACCACAGGAGTCTAGGAAAACCTGAACTGTTTACAGTAGGCGGTCATATTTCTCATTACCTTTGGTGGATTCAATGGGCTAATGTAGTTTTACGCGGGTAATCAATGAAATCCGTTTGTAAAATGTTCCAGGATCTCCGTGTTGCCTCGTAGCTCAGCTGATAGAGCACATGCCCTACTAAAGTCGAGTTGGAACCCGCAGAGCGTGAATTGGTGTTTACACCATCCAAGACTACATCAGTCAGGACGTTCTATCAGTTGAAATTTATTCATATCTCTGTCGTGTCATCCACACATGCTTGTTTCGTGCACGTATCGACCTGCAGTCAGCTGACTCTACCGACGTGCTTACAGGTGTCTACGATCCTTTTCTATATATGTTTGATCGTTCACTATCCCGATAAGCACGTTCAGTCACACAACGTTTTCTACGGAATGACGTAACTAGAGAGTGTTCTGTTGATACTATCTGGAACACGATAGATGCTTGGGGTTACATTTTTACAAATCTCCGTTTGGCAGTCGTATTTACACCGACTCAGCCTATCCACTCTAGTCATGGTGAAACTCGGGGTAGTTCAAAACTGTGAAAGATTCAATCACTTCGCGCGCTGACCACGAAATTTAGAAAGACTAGTGAAGATAACTTCAGGATCTTTAGTGTATTTACATAGTAACTGTTAAATTATACTAGTGATTAGTTGCCATCGTCGAAATTAATCGTCTAAGATCTGCAGTGACGTTTAATCTCTTTTCATTGACAATCATTATGCTAGAATAACGGATTCTGACTCCTACTACGTGATAAACACTGTAACCAACGGAAAAAGTGAGCTTTCAAATCATGAATCAGCTTCTTCATTTTGTTATTCAAATAGATAATGTCTTCTTTGAAATTTGAATGATTGGAATTGGGTTCAAAACGAAACACAGACGGCCACTTCTCTCGCAAGTTCATACTACTGGAAAAGTTCATCAATGTTTGTGATATTAAGGCAGTAAAATCCAGTGACTGATTATCCGCATTTAAAGGTCTCTTGGTTTACGTGATTGATTCGTGTTGTCCCAAAGCGAAACGCATTCCGCCCAGTGTAAATGCATATCTGAAGTCGGTCGTCCATAACTACTCGAAAATTAATTCCCTTTTGCAATGGTAAACCGCTTCCTATTATTGAGCTAAGTTTGACTGTTCACCTAGTTGAAATCATGGACCTAGTTTGATAGCCTCGTCGTTCGTTACCAAGTAAACAGGACTCGGAAGAAGTGATAATCGAAATGTTTGTTCCAATTTCTTGTTTTCGCTCACTAGGCTTTTGGTGATTAGATCTCAAAGTCCTCCATCGTTTCTAATATACTAGATTCGAATCCCACTCCTGGTGGTTAAGAGTGGTAGAAAACAATTCGCTAACGCGCGGCTCATTACCTTGTTTGGTTGGTCATATCTTCCACAAATTTTGCTACAAGTGACAGGGCTATGGTTGCAGCTTCTGCATTGAATTGCAGTGAACCTTTGTGACTATTGGGCAAAGACCTCTTCCAATTGCCATCACATATAAACTCGGCGACAACAGTTCAAAACCGGAGTCATTTTAAGAAAAGATATAAAATCCCAAACTTTGAAAGTTCCTAAAATGTAACTTGGGCCTGAAACTAGGGAACGAGAGAAATTTCGGATTCAGATAAACTGATGCCTCTATTTCCATCAATTTCACCACACTGTTACAATAGCAAGCACTAGTCATGAAAAACAAGTCATGGATTTTAGACTAATATAACAAAGTTTTTGCTTTAACTGGATACTGATCTTGGGTTTTTTACTTTCAACCTGTCTAAGTTACTTTAAATTCTTATGTTCATCAATTCAGCGAACATTTTAGATCTTAAGAAACCTTCAGGAGAAAAGCATAGATGAGTGGAACTGAATCACGTTAAGCTGTCTGATCACTAGATAACCCCAGTCTCTAGGTGTAAATGATCCTCCGATGGATTTGAGAAGAACAAGTGCTGGTTACGTTCACCATGGTAAGCTGTGACAATTTTTAAAGCAGCCGTTAGATTCGTTTAACTCAAGATGATTTTGTGCTACATTGCGATACACTGTTCCATTTTACAGTGCAACTATGATACACTTACGAAGTGGTTGTTATGCTTCGAATTAACTGCGTTTAGGAAAGAGCAGTTTTGGTTTGCGACAGAATTAAAAAAACGGCATTGTTCATGAGAAAAATCAATCGATTAAATTCCGATGGTCTCTAAACATCTTTTGAGGAGATGATTTGGATGACAAGGATGCCTTGGTTTCGGTGCAACATCAAGGAATATTTCAGTTGGTAAAACGAAAATACTCACAAATATTGTCGAAATTCGAATAAAGCTCAGTTTTCGGAACTAATATGTCCTCGACTTAAAAAGTTCCAGCTTGATACAAAACTTACATGTCATTTTGAAGAAAAAGCATCAGATTACTTTGCAAAAACCTGTAAATCCCGTCATCGTAATCAACTTGGGAATCTATGGGGCCATTCTTGTAAAGGGACCTTTAAAATTTCCTTTTTTTCTACTGTAAGTTTATTTTTCAGATGAATAGATATTTCCACAGCAATGATATTACAATTTCCATTAAGACAACCAGGCGCATTACCCATCAACAATGTAGTCCTCATGGGAGAACTTCGAAACTCATATACAGGAAAAAATGTAATGCTCCAGTCTGAAGAATTCTTCATTAATCACAGTTTTGTACATAAGACTGCCTCAGTTTGGATGGTCATGTTTTATTCCACCTCGTATCAAAATTCAAAAGTCACGAGAAAGAGTAACTTTAAGTTTTGTATCATGGATATAGTTTTCATGAGTGCTCAAGTTTCATCATAAAGCACGGACAGTAAATCGAAAGTCAAAACAAATCGGGATAAAGTTTGAAATTTTCGCAACCGCAACAAGTGACCACACTTACTGGGAGTTTTCAGCTGGTTTTTGATCGGTCAAAAGAATAAGCAACTCGTTTTGCAATGGCGTGCAGGAATCAGCACTGGAATACTCCGTTGGCATATGTATTCAGTTCTGTTTAAATATTTCTTAATCAAAACCTATAAAACACCGCTATCCAAGACCACTGCGTTGATTTTGATGCACCGCATCTTGTAACGCTATTTTTCGCATGAATAATACGAAAAAGCCCTTATTCTGATAAGGGGCTTTTCAGAACTAATTCTTTACCGGAACAACCTAAAAAATGCATTATCACAACTTTAACACACTCTTATTATGAGAATTTCTCTATCATCACGAAAGCAAACTAGATGTTCAGCAGACTACGCTCACGTGACCTTGATTTCAAGTTTAGGAATCCTAAAAGTCCACAGCTTTCTTCTCGTGAGTCTACCACCAGCCAGGAGATTGCCAATCAAAAACAGGTGGTACGGTTTTTCTCAATATGTTTGTATCAGTTTTGTTTTTATGCTAAGGAAAATACAAAAGACACTTCTATGATTGAATTTATTCCTCCCTGGTGAAAACCACATGCTATGAATTCCTCTTTCCTGACCTTTCTAATTATTCATATTTGACCTTTCTATGAATGTCGTCTGTAAAGCATTAAATAACCGTGGTAAGCACAGTCAAGTGATTTCAGTTCCGTACAGAATATTGCAAGGCTAACTTGAACAGTATTCATTTATCGGGGTATTTACGTTTTTCACCTTTGTTCAGTACAATTTGAAAATATCTACAAAAGTAAACAGCATAAATGGGATAACAATTTTTCACTCTGATTTCAACAGTGCCTACAATCCTCCACCAATATCTATCTATCTATCTATCGATCTATCTATCTATTTATCTATCTATCTATCTATCTATCTATCTATCTATCTATCTATCTGCTTACTTGTTTATATGAAAATGCTTCCATGTACATATAAATGTAGACTAATGCATGCCTTTTTCTCTCGGACTCCTTCTTTCCACAAAACATTTTCCACCCTCTCCTTCCCGGCAGTTCGGAGCTATAGTGATAAAACCCGAGAATCCGGAGCGATTCGATCACATTCATGTCGACGTACCCGAGGACACACCGACACAAGTGGATGATTTGCAGAAAAAACTAATGGAAAGCATCCCACTGATTGCAGTGAAAATCTTCTGATCGCCCATTCGTACATGTTGTTTTTCAAACAACAATTGTGTTTTTTCCAGCTTCATGCGCAACTTATTTCTGACCATCGTTATGCTTTTACCCGCCTCGTTGATGAGACCGGTTTTGAAGGTCAAAGTTGGTCTTCAGATGTCTAAGCGTTCCGACTTCATTGCATTTCATACATAAAAGATGGAGAGACCAAACGCGAATCCAAATCCATATCAAAATTCGAAGTTTTATTTAAAACTCTCGCATTATCAACCCCATTATGCTCTGCGGAAACAGATTTGTAAATGTCATATTTATAGGTCAAAATAAACAGTTAGCAAATTCTGATGAGTTCGTGTTGTGTGAAAGTAACAATTTTGCTGGGATTACGCGATAAATGAAACGAAAGGTCATAGTTTGACCACAGTGTAACCAGTGAAGGCTTCAGTGTTTTAACATGATGCGATAATAAATTGTAAGTGCGGACTATTGGAGACTTTCTTCAAATGCATGAACACGTTGTACATGTTTGGTTAACGTTGGAATAATAATTATGCGATTGAAGTAGTTAAGTAATTACCAATTTAGGTGCTAGGGGATCAGATTTTATATGCTATGATTTACCAAACGGTGTAGATGCTCGTGTTGCCCTTGAAGACGACGACGACAACAGCCGTAACTACGGGGATTCGATACCAGGAAGGAGACAAGTTGGGTCGTTGATAGAGACAATGAAACCCTGATGAATCGAAGCCCAGTAAATGCATAACAATGCTTCTACGCCAACAGCAGAGAGCATGGGAACGGTGATCTATGTGAATACGTTATATCCTATCCTTACTAGGAATAATCAGCAGTGCACACCCAACGAACTCACACTGCAGAGACCTTCAAACTGGCCCAGCTTTTCGCCACATCTCCGGGCTGGTTTGTTAAGTCGCCAAATTTACCTGCACTAGTATTAGATTATCTTTTCGTCTGTTGTCATAGAAACATTGTTCCAATAAATTCGTGCTTATTACTGTATGGTATCCGTATGATTTCATCAGATCTATGAAATACTCGATGTCTTTGCTGATAGCAACTTTGGAAAATCCATGAGGAATAAAACGAAGAGAAATTTTGGAAAGCTAAACGAACATTGCATAAAACACTGAGCTTGTTGGAAATTAGGACTAAGGAAGCAAGCTTTGTCATCCATGTGCTCCCCAATTATCAAAAGCTCCAAAGTTGGATCATTGCTTGGAAAATTGACGGAATGGACTGACTTTGTCCATCCTCAGAATTATAATCAATCGGGTGTCATTGTGCTACAAGAACCCCGGATTCACACCTATAGTAATGATGACGTTTTCATAATAGATTATTTTGGTCTAAGTATTCCATATCTCACCTCAGTGCTTCTGTACTAGACTTTGAATCTAAACACCTAAATTAACACAAATCCATAGCTTTTGTTAGCATGTACATCTCCCCAACTTGTCCTCTCTTTGAGTTCGATAAGTTCTCTGACACATTCTCCGCCGATTTGAGGAACTTTGTTGACTCTTCTTTATGTTTTTTGTTGTAGCTTCAACAGATTCATCGTGAGATCCCTTACATCCGTTGGCCTGACCAATAACGGTAACTTCCTCATCAGGTTTGATGCCACTCCCGATCTATGTCTTGTTAATAATCCTGACTTGTTTCATATTGCCAGTAGTCCTCCACATGGCTGTTCAGATCATGCGATTTCAAAAGTTCTCCCAAGGTTTTACTCTAGCGTTAGACACTCACTCAAAACCGTGACCATGAAATACTCAGTCGACAGTGTCACTCAGAAAACCTCGTGTGACTCAAGGATATGACAGATAATTCTGGCCTAAGCATATTTTCTCACTCCGACCACCAACACTGAGCTTCACAGACTGAATGCTCCGTGCTTTCAATCGATAACGGTCAGCGGCAGTTGCAAGGAGACATGGAAGACGAGCAAGCACTTAAGTGGTGTGAATTCTCGTGAACAGCCACATTTGGCGGATGTTGATGAACGCACTCGTCGCTTTACGGCTGCCTCACACCTACCGGTCATCCCACGGTGCTCACTTCCATCACGAGCCTTCCACAGAGGGCCTCAGCTCATTGGAAGTATATAGAAAGCCCACTCACCTTCATGCACATAAGGCAAGTGGCCCAGACTTCGTACACCTGATCTGTTAAATGAACACGCAAATACACTATCGCCTTTACTTTCTGATCTATTTAAATTACATTATTCTCGACTGTTGGAAAGTGGCTTCTCAAAATCCAGTACCACATGGGGAAAAACTCAACCGTGTACAATAACTTGCACATAGGTAGCTGTTAAAATGTTTGAAGAGATTTTGATGAAAAGACTGTCTGCCCAGATCAGTGTGTCGGGCTCCAAGCAATTTGTATGTCGCCAATCATGATCAACCCTCGATGCTCTGGCTTCTCTCATCCACTCTGATTTATCATCTCCTAATAGCATAAGTCAAGTATTTAAGGACTGCCTCATTGAGTGTAGTGAAGCTCTGAACTGCTTTGAGAGATCAATTTTACTCCATGTGCTCGGGCGTCAGTATCTCTAGCATTATTCTTCTGTCCAAATGCTTTTTCAATCAACAACAGTTCATACGATATTGTGGCCGAACAGATTTCATGCTCCCCTCTACACAGGGCGTTCTCAAGAGCACCATTCGATCACCTTCTCCGTCTTCTGCTTGCATATCATCCATGCCCCGTTTATGGCGATAGCCCTTTTAATAAGTACGCAGACAGCGTGATCTTTTGAATACCCCATTGTGAAAACTCCACATTTTCTCTTCTACAACCAAGAGTAGCTGAGCTCGTCAACTGGCCTTAAAATACAGACCTAAGTATGAATTCCTCAAAAAGCCCTGATGTTCTGCTCTACATAAGACCCATCAATACTCCAACCTGATGATATCCGACCCAGATGTAATCACCAATGGAGAACCAATACAGAGATTATCGTTCACAAATCACCTCAGTGTAACCATCATCCGGGATTATACCTGGACAGACAACTTCGCGGCTTCTTCTTGGAGGTTCGGCACCTCACCGTTTACTGGATAGGACTCAGCTCATTTTCTACCCCTTTTCATTTGATAAGAAGCTTTGTATTTTGGTGCTCCCTTCCACCCTGGCTCTGTGCTTCCCCCTTCATATTCCACGGTCTGTTTGAGGCAAACTTTAAAATTCTTGTCAGGTTTCCCAGAAATTTCTGTGAACATAGTGCCATCAGTAACGGTCTGCCCATTCTGTTTATCGCAACCCAACATCTTAAGGCATGTCTGAATTTCTTCAGGAAGATCTTAGAGGACAGCAAACACCCCCTTCACCCCGATCTTAGCAATTGCATATCAACATCTTCCACTCATTCCCTGCACAAACACCTGATTGCTCGCACTGAAGCACACAACAGTAGCTTCTTACCTTGTTTATTTTCCTGCCAACCCATACCCTATCACCTGCAACTTTCTTTACTTGCTTCGTTAAACATACGCTTTTTCCCATTGCTGATTTTGCAGTGCAGCGGTTATTTAGCAGCCGAATACTCACCCTGAGGTGCATAAAGCGTATACTTGACTTGAACTTTGGCGAGAACCCGCGGCAAACGATTTTGAGTCTAGCCTCCATCAAACAGACTATCCGGGCTGACTCACAAGGATTCATTGAACTTATGCGCTGCGTGATATAGTACAGTAATGATACTGTCTCTGGATATTAGAAGAGTATTTCTCACCCAGTGATCGAATGCTATGACAGAGAACTTCTGTGTGGGCGGTCTAGGTACAACGAAGGCATACCGTTGTGCAATCCATAAAGTTTTGGTTACGGAAAGTGTAGTAGAAGATGGGATTTCACATAAGGTTATTCATCATGTACTGTGAAATCTCTGTGTGCAGCTGTACAGTGCTTCCATTGTGAGCTGAGCGTCTTCACTGTGTGATGAATCAGTTTATGTAATTAACAAACATTGCAAGCATCAGTTTGACTACGTTTACCTCCTAATGACTTTTGCCACCTGTGTATTGCCAACACCAATCGTGCATTTATTAAATTTCAGCGATTGTTAAACCGAAAGTCAAAAAATCGCCCTCGAGTTTTCAACCGATTTTTTGACGAATTTTCGGAAAAATTCACTAAATGAAGATTATTCACAATAGTGTTTTCGATGCAAGAGTAAATGTTAGCTTCCCAAGAAAAATGAAATTTTAAATTTTACCTATTTCTAGCAAAAATAACTTCAGCTTATCCTCTGTTGCTAGTTTTTATAATAACAACGGTACAAAGAGAGGAAATTCGCCAGACAGGTGTGCGCAACACATGTGTTGATGATGTGAGGGAAATCGATGAGGGTCATCACGTGACGTAATGCCAAAGAAATAAGAACTTCTGGCACTTTTCCACGGAATATCATCTCTGGGACAGTGGGTAGTAGTTGGTATATCGAGGGATTGGTCCAGGGTCCATAAAATTTGCTTCCATGACTTGTAGGATATCAACGGAATCAAGTATTTACAGATTAGATCCATCATAATCAATGAGATGTAGAGAATTAATTTACCGTAATTATTTGGCACTGTTAAGGGGAGCTATACTGTTATTGTTATTTACACGGTTTCTTATTTAAAATCATGGTCGACCCAATGATTTAGCATTACACGCCTTCTACACTCAGAAACTTTGTTTACAACATAACAGTTCCAAAGAAAAACAAATTTTCTCAAATTATTATTTTCAGGCTATTTGAAGAAAGTATATGGCATATTGTTCTTTTGCAGGACTGGGATTCCCATTTAGTTCATACGAACATGGGTGTACCACAGAAACCTTTGTCGATAAATTACTGGTACAATTTTTTCGATAACCAGAAATTAGGGCCACGAAAGACGATTCCGTTTTGAGACGCAGCAGTAGCTCTGCGAGACACGAATTGAATCACAGTACCAAAAGCAATCTACAGATTCTCGTAAAAGCGAATCCTACCTCGGTTGTAATTGCCGGATTACTTATCTATAGAGACAGGATTCCTAAGGCAGTATTTTTGCGCACATAATTTACACTATGCGAATGCGTGGAATAATGTAAGAAGAGCCTCTTTAGCAATAAATGTGTCTGTCTTTTGTCCTCTAACTGCTCCCTTTATGAATAAAGTTTGATTTGCTCTCCCCTCTACATTCAAATAGATCTTCGGATTAGATGTAACAGCTGACCCTCGCGTAATAACTGAATAGTGCATATCTTTTAAAGCCTATTGCTTTAAGCTATCATGAACACACGGGGTTTTATGGAGATATTTCTCAAATCCGATCCAACCTACAGTTCACGATTTTGATAAAATCTGAGTACTTTTAGTTCATAAATATATTTTGATTGTAGTTTATTATACTGCTGATTTTTCTTCATCTGAAAACACATTTCATTGAAAACGAAGAGCGTCATAATCTTTTTGCATCAGTGATAATCATTTAATTGGATGCTGCAATTGTTGAGAAATAAATACGAAGATCAGCGCTCTGGAGCATATAAAAGCCGTCTACCCAAACTGGGTTTTCCGCTTCCGTGATCCGACAATCTAATTCTAGCTCGACCTGGATAACATACAAAACAAAGCAGACGAATGATCAGGATGCACATTCTGTAACTAACAACCAATTCTAGTTGGAAAACTCCTCTGGTTCGAACCATCACGATTAATTGGCACGAACGTGATAGTTTATATAGGATACTTGGAGATCAAAGCCAAATTCTGACCTGCGGACATATTGGTTCACCCATTGTTCACAACCAGCTGTTCTGAGCTGCTAGTCTGATTACGAACTCAGTTGGTTGATTCCGTTCAGACAGCAATTCGCATCTGATTGGCTGTTCGGTGTACTTCTTTGTCTCCAATCTTATTCTCAATTTAGGTCAGGCGAAAACGCCTTGGCGGCTCGCCAAACCGTCGTGTTGATTGCTAAACGAACCAGACCGTCCGTATGCATTATGCCAGACAACACCATCACAGTGCGTAAGATCATTCATTTATTTTAGCGAATCTTTCTGAATCAACTCTGGAAGTTGCGAAGTTTGAGAATATACATTACTTCAGCTTCATCGAAAATTGTTGGTGACAAAATTTGTTCTGGATTATTTTGAAGGACTGGTTTAAAACTCCATGGTATATAGTCTGAGTGTACCAACTTCTTACTCATGATCGGTTCCATGAAATTCATCTTCATTTTTCAAAGCATAATCTTGGTCGTATCCTTTCGGAATGCTGCTGAAACAGGAATCCATTATGCTGCTTTCCCTTTGAAGAAATATTTAGATTACGATTTTGAATCAACAGACTGCAAGGATTTATTAATCTTTTTTAAAGCTTTTCAAACAATATATTATCGATTACTTGAAAAGCATTTCCCGGAAGAATTATCACCTAGTGGTAAATGCAGCTATGACCAAGACAGATTTCCCTGAAGGCCTCCAGTAAAGGTGAAGCCTGTGCGTATTCAAAGGTTGATCACACTACTGACATCTCCTCAAAATTTCCATTGTGCCTTCTGGTTTTTGATTTCTGACTGCTGAGCGTTTGATCTGATGCTGCATCGCCTACCGGCAGGAGACAAGATTATGGTAACTCACCATAGCTCCTGCAACTAAAATGACGCTTGCCATTTCGTTCTATAAACTCGTTGCATTGAAAGTGTACCAGATCGTACATTATGAATTAAGTATACTTATTGACCGGTCTGCTTACACTGTGATTTCAGTTTACGCCATTCAATCATCAAACTATGATAAATTTTAAAGAACTGAGTTTGAGTGCAATTGTCTAACCAACTCACTAAAACATCAGTCAGCTTCGGTTGTTTGATAGCATTTATTGGATCGTTGTTTTCTCTGGTCCGTATTAGGAGGGAGTTCTCTTTCAGTCCTTCTGGGAGATAGTAAATTGCCTAATTACCTAAACTCAGCTACATTCCCATTCTTAGCAACGAAGTTCAAATTCGATTACCTCATCTCAAATTCTCAACTAGCGTAGACACATTCTTTCTACGGTACGCAACAGACAATCGTATTGCACACTATGAATTCCGGGTTAGATAGCCGTAATACATTCGAATCCGGTAGTGCCAAATACTGACTGATAATCATAGATAAGTGACATTTATTTAGAGATGGAACATTATCTGATCAGCTTCCGAATCGCTGAGGCGGGGACGACTAGGAGATAATGAATGGTCGATAGTAAATTCCGATTTACATTACATGTACAAATCCAAACTACCCAACAGGCTTCTCGTATTGTCTTGGTTTAAAAACAGCATGGTAGAGAACATCTGTCGTACATAAAATTTCTGCACACGTTAAATTATCCCACAGAATGTCAGGCTGAAAATTATTACCGAAAGTCCCAAAGAATGAAATGTCATAAACCATGTGGATGTTTTCGATTGGATTTTACTGTGATTGGTGATGCAAAGAAGCATTCCTGTCATTCCCACAAATTTTACTGATGAGAGATTGTTCATCGTTTCACGAAGGTGGTGGAAGACTCCGATTACTGGATATTTTAATACTTTTCTGAAAACGAAGCTTTTCAACGACGCTACGCTAACCGGATCACAAAGTAACTAAGAGAATCGATATGAATACTGTCAGACTGACATGAGCACAGAAATTCGTATTCTTTTAGACAGAAGCTTTTTTAACTTTGTATTGCTCAACGTTATCAACCCTTAGAAACAATCTCCGGTATCACGGGCCGATAATTCGGAATGAGAAAACAGTCAACAGCGAACTTCTCATCTGCTGGGCTGATATTGGTTTCAAATGAATGTGAACAGTCCTATGAAACGTACACCATTCAAATCTGCTACAGATCGAATGAACCACGCACGCTTTTTCCGTCTGCTGAACTAAAATTTCCACATTATTTCAAGAAAGGACGAACATCATTTGTGCACAAGGCTCTAGCATCCAGTCACAAAGCTGCCCCAACACTGAAACGCAAGTGTCCGATTCTAATTGTATAAAAGTGAACAACTTGGAGGCAGTCTTTTGTACGTAACAGCTGTTAATTCGTGTCATAACTTGTGTTCAGCAAATCATAAATTATTTCAGGAGTTTTTCTGATTTCATGATGTTCAGAAACAAGTTGACATGGTAGCTTCTGGACCTAGTCTAAGTAAAAATAGGGATCAAGCTTTAGTAGTCTTTACAAATGTACTGCTTCCTTAGCATATCAAACGTGTTTTTATCCCAAAATAGTAAATCACAAATGGACTTTACGGTTGACAATAAAATATCATCTCAAGTACTCTGATGAAGATGGCAGCTAAATGGAACAGATCATTGGATCGCTATCTAAGATGATTCATTTGTGTTGCACGGGCCAAACCGATTGAGTGATCTCGGGAAATAAATGAGACACTACCCAGGTGCAGTTGCTCCTTCTGACAAATTATTGCTACTAGTGTCAAACTTTCAGTCTCAGTTTTTCCTTTTGTGGACACTTTTGTCTTGTATTCGTGGCAAGTTGAAAGTTCCACTAGGTGAGGAAAAATACAGAAAATGAATTGGTCCATCTGTAGTTCAGTTTTGCCTCCTTTTATCTATGCAGGGCTAAGCATGATTGCATCAGACGAAGGAACAAAATCATTGAAAGGCTGCCGATAGAGTTCTCTAACTGGTGCCTGTGGGGATTGATCACGAGACCCAAAGATTTCATTCTTCCTGTATGTTACGAATCCATAGTCACTGAAGATCATTATAACTTATATTCCAATGTTTTGCGGTTGTCGTTTCGTCATTAGGCAATGATTCGCTTATAGACTGAAACATTTATAGCATATAATACGAAAAAGTACAATGAATACGGTAATTTGCAATTGCCTAAGTGCTTTCCAGTTGTACGAAGATTTGGAATGGAACAGTGTAAATCCAATGGTCTGAAATCGAAGATTAGAAACAAAAATCAAACGAATTGGGGTTCGACAGATTTGATAAATTTTGAAAAGCATGTAACCCCGGTGGGATTTGAACCCGCGCATGTTTTCACCGATTGTCTTCAAACAGCTGAGCTATGAGATCATACCAATCTTGATGTCTACATTTCGCATCAGATTTTATAGATATTAGATCGAAATGGGTACTCGAACGACAATAACTGTTATTCAGGTCCCCATATCCCAGAACTCTGAAATCAAGTTCAGAAAGGTCGGCCTATAAGTTAGTAACGGAATGTTACATTCGCCTAGACGATCACATCCTGTGAGTTGCTTTTTGCACAGTGCTTTCACTTCCAATTCACTGCATCCTTCGAGCCGTTCACTTGTTTGTATCCGTGGACTGAACCATTCAGAATGGTTCAAAGGGAATTCAATACTGATTAATTTTTATAAAACCTGGTAAGTTCATTTTACCCATTATTCAGCTGTAGCTAGTACTTCATATAATTTTCGCTTGCAGATAAACGGGAGTGTTTTGGTTAGGACACTGAGGGCGAAACACGCTGTTCTGAAAAAAGAATAATGCTTACAGTGAGGACAAACTACGACTGCGAATATGACACTGCCTTTATACACCGGTGTACTAAAGATGTTGTGGCTTTAATAGTATTCTCTAATGAGATATACATTTACGAAAATAAGGTTGGGCAGAATTGCTAGACTGGGATGAATATCTCAACTGAAGTGCATGAGTTTTTAAATCGAAGTTCCCACGTATGAGTATATTTTTCGACATTGATGGAAATTGGCATCGTTTAATTCAACTTCCTCCTATATGTATCTCGTCTGAAACCCGGGAAAAGGATTTCACACTAGAAAAGGGCTTATTTTTGTCAGGAAACTGAGAAGTACCACAGTTTCAGTGTCTTATGCATAGGCCTAACATGGTTGCCATAGAATATCTAGCAAATGAGAACACTGACGGGTTCAGTTTCTAGGTTTGAATCAGCTTGCCATCCAGCGCAAAAGAATAGCAAGCTGATCGGTGAACACGTGCAACTCGGTTAATCCCAAAATGTTCAATTATGGGAGTTCTTCACTTGAGGACTTGTGAAGCCAGCTCTTGCCAATGGTTGCGACATTCTAGACCTTGGTGTCAGTGAGACGCTCTCTCATAGAAACATTAGTCAATGCTCTGTCTCGCACTTACTCACAACAGTTGAGAGAGGATTATTAATATTATTTGTGATATAACCTGATTACTGAAGAAGCCTTTGCAGATTTGGTTGGTTTCAAGTTGAGGAGTTTGCAAAATTTCCCATACTTGACAGTTTGCTCATTACATACTAATGGAAACATAAATCAGGTTTATTGTTTCTCATTAGTCATTTGCTGGAACTGGTGCAAGCAGGATTACATGGAACTTCCTTTTACAGGGAAGAATTCCTAATTGTTTTCTTTTTGTGGTCAGTAGAAGCAGAATAGACGTATATTTGAGGTAATCCTGAATTCATCACCGAAGCCCTGAAAAAATCATACGGGTTGATAATATGGCCTTTTTCAAAAGTGACCTATCACTTGTCCAACTTGCACACTTTACCATCATGAAGACAAACAGTAGTTACTCTGATTTATCTAACGGTGGTTTATGCTTTAGTCACATACTCTTCTTGGGGTATAGTAGCCTATACTGTTATTACTTAATATACACCTCGTGTATATACTAGTCACATGACTGAATATTGCAAATTCTATCGGAGCCGTAATTATTAGGTCAAGTAACCGGATGGACTGCAGACTTTGATGAAAACCGAACCGGACAGAAGTCAAGCAGGCATTTATAGGTATACCTGGAAAAGTAGTTGGTCTATTCGGTAGTTTTGTGCACTTTTGTGGGGAAAATAACATACAGTCACCCTGTTTTCCACTCTCATAAACAAACCATGATTTTTTAACGAACATAAAGCTTTGGGTTAGTTTTCAAAGTACAGGGAAAATAAAACAAAACTAAGCAAAAGAGCACACCAACAACAAGTTCTGTCGTGAATTCCTGCTACTATCTGACGGTAATCGATAAGTCTCGCTGGAGCCAAACCCCATTGATGTACGAAAGAGTGAAGCTAGGTGCATCGATATTAATGATAACAAATACAACAAAACTCCATTTGCGTGACATGTGGACACGGAGGAACGGATTGTTTGCGCAAAATATGCATCTACCATAACGCCTAAGGTGAGGCAAAATTACTGAGTACAGGATGATTGCGTTCGAGCTCACTTATTGTTGGTAAGTCTTACCGTCCTTCACCAGAACCGCAAAGTTCGGACCATTCCGACGGCAACATGCTTCATTCAGAGTTGTCACGGGCGATTAAGTATTTTCACGGAAAATGTTTTGGCACGAGGATTCTGAATAAAATGGATAGGGGAAAATCTATTTGTGTTTTTCACATCCAAGGATCCAATCATGCGAGATGCAATCGTAATATCGCCAGTTTAATTCCAGCTCACTACGCTGTAGTTTTGGTTTCGGAAAATGCAAGTAGGTTTTCCGTTATAAATAACTAAGTATTTATAGTAATGAAGTTTTCAATGAGGATTTTTGGTCGATATTCTCTCAGCTGTAACCATGCGTTAACCGAAACTTCTGCTAATTAAATTGGTTCATTGACAATGCCGTCTTATTGGAAACACAATTTTCTCGTGCTAACAAGGATGACCGTTCTGAACTGGGAAACAAAGCTCAAGCCAAGTATCATTAGAGACGATTCGGAAACAATTATTGAGGAAAAATACTCACTTAGAAAAGCCTATGGAAGCCAGACTAATCAAGGTGTATATAGTGAAGATTGTTCTGCTCGGAAAATGTATGGTCTACTAAAGGTTCACAAGGAAGTTACATCACTCCAACAGTCCATAAAATAAACTGGTACAATATATCCTTGTAGCGAAAAATTCAATGGTGACACCAATATGAAAGTTACGTTGAGGGGTAGATTTTGGGAAGCACGAGCTGTTGAACGAGACTGATAGTCGAAACAGTTTACTGTTCACGTGTCACTTTTCCCAAAGTTCCCACTGAACGGAATCAAACTATGAGGGAAAAATCGAAGTATCGGATACCACACAATGTAGGCTGAGAGCACTAATTCTCCTGGGACAAAGTTATAGAGTGTTAGATACGGTTGTCAAGAGCAGTAACGTTCAACCCATTTCCTTTGATATCACCGTTTTCACCTCCTAAATGATTATAAAATTAGCTTCCAGGCTATATCAAACCGTCGTTATCAGTGACACACATTTTTCATTTTGAATAACAAATTAATCGGAAAACAAACAAACCAGGGTGCATCGCATTATTTACCCAAACTAATTGGAGAGAGAAAGCAGTAACATTTCTCTTGATAGAGTGTTTACTCGACAAATGAATGAACGGAAGATCAGCGCTTTGGAGCCTTAGTCAGTTCAGAGTGTACCGAAAAACAGATGTGCCATGTGAAGTGATGTACGTAAGCGCTCGATGTTCGGTAAGAAAACGTGGTCGGAAATGGTGGTAGCCAGTAGAGGTTTCGATTTCCGATGGTAACCCTTCCCAAGACCTGTTTACAATTGTTTGTTCATGGGACAATAATCTAAAGTCATTGGACGTCAAACGGGGCGTGTGCCCGTGAATGTGTGTGTGTGTGTGTTTGTCAGGAGGGGAATGGGGTTCTCCGTTTCGTCAGTGATGACAGGATAATTTGAGATCAACCAAGCGTTAGGATCTTTGGGACATTTGTACGTCGTAAACGTAAATAATCAGGATACTATCCGTGCTTCACCCGATGCCATAACGTGTCCTTTACAAAAAGCAGTCACTTCATAACAATACGTGCTCATTTGAATTCATAATGTAACAAGAGCGAAAACACGGGTAGGATACTTGTGTTCCAACGGCCGAACAATTGTCTATATAGGCCTTTTCCAGGTTGTGCGGCACCAAGATTGCTATTGCAGCTGCTTGAGTGCTTCTGCTGAGTTCTGGCCAGTTGGCCGTGGCCGATAGCTTGCTTCTCTTGGGCGTCATTTTTCTTCGGTTGGTCCGATTATCTCAGTTGACAGCTCGATCGGCAGCCCCTCACCTGGGTTATCTCGCTGGTAGCCGACGATCTTGCTGCTTCCCATCTGGTAGTCCGTATGCCTCCTTTTATCTACTTCGGGAAGCCTCCGACATATTCGCCGTCTGTTCTTTTGGCTGTGGTCCTCGTTTGGTTCGTGCTTTCGCCTTGATATTCACGTCGTTCCCTTGCCCCAGCATTCCCCGTTACAATAACAACCTGTTGAATTACTAAGTGTTATTCGGCCCTGTCAATATTCACAGAGAACCAATGCGATTCAAATCAAAGCAAATGATTTGGGATATCGGAGAACATAAGCTTGTTGTGGGCTTGCAAAAGCTCCCTTCGAATTATTTAGCAAGAAAGACAAAGTTCATCCTTTTTCTTCAGGCTCGTTTTTTATAATTATCTGAGTGGTAAATCAAGTGCAACAAATGCCCCTATTGAACTGATAAGAGCAAACTGGCTTCAGATAATGTCTCACCAAATTACTACATATTACGCAGGACCAAATTCTGTTTGTTAAGCTAAGGGTTACTCTGAAATTTTCATTCCAACTTGTGAATGAGAGAACTCTTGAGTAAATGTTTACCAAGATGATGTTGTCTTTATGTCGAACTCACCTTGGCTCTGTTGTCTTGGCTACATGTATGACAAGCATAGGAAGAAACATTTTAGCACTGTGAGGTGTCGGACGTGTACTACTCTCTTCCACGCACAAGAACCAGGGCTTGATTGCCTGAGTTATGCGGTTGTTGTGATTCTTTGTGTAACTGGCAAGAAAATAAATGCGTATTTTTATCATTTTTGCTACTCGAATTCCTGGTTTTATTTAGACAGAACGGAGTCGAAATACCCGATCTTATTCTCACCATTTGTGGCTACAACTGAACCATTACAAAGCAATTATAGTGGAAAACGTTTTATGAGTTGCAGCTGCCTACATATGAACTTTCGTTTTCACTGGTGTTGATTCCGTTTATTTCAAATTTCAAGGCTTTAAGAACCGAAACGAATGTTTTATTGTACTGTTCGTGGTTGGGAAAACTGTCATTGGTCGCAAGAGGATTTTCCTCTCCATAAACACTGAGACTAATATTTTTCACCAATAATGGCGGAATATGAACAAAGCCATTCGGTTGGACTACGGCTGATATATGAAATTTGCTTTGGAGGACATCACTTGTCAAAGCAATATTGTCCGGTGAAAATTTATCAACTGTATAAGAGAATAAAACATCCTCCAACCGATTTGTCCTGCCGATCCGCGTCTATAATTATCAGTCTCATTTTGAGTGAGCCAAATTTCGGGTTAGAAGAAAAACCTTTCAGCAATTTTATCTTTTTGACCACAGGAGTCTAGAAAAACCTGAACTGTTTGCAGTAGGCAGTCAGATTTCTCAATACTTTTGGTGGATTCCATGCGCTAATATAGTTTAAGCGGGTAATCAATGAAATCCGTTTGTAAAATGTTCCAGGATCTCCGTGTTGCCTCGTAGCTCAGCTGATAGAGCACATGCCCTACTAAAGCCGAGTTGGAACCCGCAGAGCGTGAATTGGTTTTTACACCATGCAAGACTACATCAGTCAGGACGTTCTATCAGTTGAAATTTATTCATATCTCTGCCGTGTCATCCACACATGCTTGTTTCGTGCACGTATCGACCTGCAGTCAGCTGACTCTACTGACGCGCTTACAGGCGTCTACGATCCTTTTCTACATGTCTGATCGTTCACTATCCCGATAAGCACGTTCAGTCACACAACGTTTTCTACGGAATGACGTAACTAGAGAGTGTTCTGTTGATACTATCTGGAACACGATAGATGCTTGGGGTTACATTTTTACAAATCTCCGTTTGGCAGTCGTATATACACCGACTCAGCCTGTCCACTATAGTCATGGTGAAACTCGGGGTAGTTCAAAAACTGTGAAAGATTCAATCACTTCGCGCGCTGACCACGAAATTTAGAAAGACTAGTGAAGATAACTTCAGGATCTTTAGTGTATTTACATAGTAACTGTTAAATTATACTAGTGATTAGTTGCCATCGTCGAAATTATTCGTCTAAGATCTGCAGTGACGTTTAATCTCTTTTCATTGACAATCATTATGCTAGAATAACGGATTCCGACTCCTACTACGTGATGAACACTGTAAACAACGGAAAAAGTGTGCTTTCAAATCATGAATGACTTTCTCCACTTTATTATTCAAATAGATAATGTCTTCTTTGAAATTTGAAAGATTGGAATTGGGTTCAAAACGAAACACAGACGGCCACTTCTGTCGCAAGTTCATACTACTGGAAAAGTTCATCAATGTTTGTGATATGAAGGCAGTAAAATCCAGTAACTGATTGTCTGTATTTAAAGGTCTCTTGGTTTACCTGATTGATTCGTGTTGTCTCAAAGCGAAACGCGTTCCGCCCAGTGTAAATGCATATCTGAAGTCGGTTGTCCATAACTACTTGAAAATGAATTCCCTTTTGCAATGGTAAACCGCTTCCTATTATTGAGCTAAGTCTGACTGTTCACCTAGTTGAAATCATGGACCTAGTTTGATAGCCTCGTCGTTCGTTACCAAGTAAACAAGACTTGGCAAAAGAGGGAACCGAAATGTTTCTTCCAATTTCTTGTTTCGCTCACTAGGCTTTTGGGGATTAGGTCGCAAAGTCCTCCATCGTTTCTAATATACTAGGTTCGAATCCCACTCCGGGTGGTTAAGAGTGGTAGAAAACAATTCGCTAACGCGCGGCTCATTACCTTGTTTGGTTGGTCATATCTTCCACAAATTTTGCTACAAGTGACAGGGCTATGGTTGCAGCTTCTGCATTAAATTGCAGTGAACCTTTGTGACTACTGGGCAAAGACCCCTTCCAATTGCCATCACACACAAACTCGGAGACAACAGTTCAAAATCGGAGTCATTCTAAGAAAAAATATAAAATCCCAAAATTTTGAAAGTTCCTTAAATGTAACTTGGGCCTGAAACTAGGGAACGAGAGAAATTTCGGCTTCAGATAAAGTGATGCCTCTATTTCCATCAATTTCACCACACTGTTACAATAGGAAGCACTAGTCATGAAAAACAAGTCATGGATTTTAGACTAATATAACAAAGTTTTTGCTTTAACTGGACACTGGTCTTGGTTTATTTTACTTTCAACCTGTCTAAATTACTTTAAATTCTTATGTTCATCAATTCAACGAACATTTTAGATCTTAAGAAACCTTCAGGAGAAAAGCATAGATAAGTGGAACTGAATCACATTAAGCTATCTGATCACTAGATAACCCCAGTCTCTAGGTGTAAATGATCGTTTGATGGATTTGAGAAGAACAAGTGCTGCTTACGTTCACCATGGTAAGCTGTGACAATTTTTAAAGCAGCCGTTAGATTTGTTAAACTCAAGATGATTTTGTGCTACATTGCGATACACTGTTCCATTTTACAGTGCAACTATGATACAATTATGAAGTCGTTGCTATGCTTCGAATTAACTGCGTTTAGGAAAGAGCAGTTTTGGTTTGCGACAGAATTAAAAAAACGGTATTGTTCATGAGAAAAATCAATCGATTAAATTCCGATGGTCTCTAAACATCTTTTGAGGATATGATTTGGATGACAAGGATGCCTTGGTTTCGGTGCAACATCAAGGAATATTTCAGTTGGTAAAACAAAAATACTCACAAATATTGTCGAAATTCGAATAAGGCTCAGTTTTTGGAACTAATATGTCCTCGACATAAAAAGTTCCAGCCTGATACAAAACTTACATGTCATTTTGAAGAAAAAGCATCAAATTACTTTGCATAACTTGAAAATCCCGTCATCGTAATCAACTTGGGAATCTATGGGGCCATTCTTGTAAAGGAACCTTTAAAATTTCCTTCTTTTCTTCTGTAAGTTTATTTGTCAGATCAATAGATATTTCCACAGCAATGATGTTACAATTTCCATGAAGACAACCGGGCGCATTACCCATCAACAATGTAGTCCTCATGAGGGAACTTCGAAACTCATATACGGGAAAAAATGTATTGCTCCAGTCTGAAGAATTCTTTATTAATCACAGTTTTGTACATAAGACTGCCTCAGTTTGGATGGTCATGTTTTATTCCACCTCGTATCAAAATTCAAAAGTCACGGGAAAGAGTAACTTTAAGTTTTGTATCATGGATAAAGTTTTCATGAGCGCTCAAGTTTCATCATAAAGCACGGACAGTAAATCGAAAGTCAAAACAAACCAGGATAAAGTCTGCATTTTTTCGCAACCGCAACAAGTGACCACACTTACTGGGAGTTTTCAGCTGGTTTTTGATCGGTCAAAAGAATAAGCAGCTCGTTTTGCAATAGCGTGCAGGAATCAGCACTGGAATACTCCGTTGGCATATATATTCAGTGCTGTTTAAATATTTCTCAATCAAAACCTATAAAACACCGTTATCCAAGACCACTGCGTTGATTTTGACGCACCGCATCTTGTAACGCTATTGCTCGCATGAATAATACGAAAAAGCCCTTATTCTGTTACGGGGAAGTTTCAGAAATAACTCTTTACCGGAACAACCTAAAAAATGCTTTGTCATAACTTTAACACACTCTTATTATGAGAATTTCTCTATCATCACGAAAGCAAACTAGATGTTCAGCAGACTACGCTCACGTGACCTTGATTTCAAGTTTAGGAATCCTAAAAGTCCACAGCTTTCTTCTCGTGAGTCTACCACCAGCGAGGAGATTGCCAATCAAAAACAGGTGGTACGGTTTTTCTCAATATGTTTGTATCAGTTTTGTTTTTATGCTAGGAAAAATACAAAAGACACTTCTATGATTGAATTTATTCCTCCCTGGTGAAAACCACATGCTATGAATTCCTCTTTCCTGACCTTTCTAATTATTCATATTTGACCTTTCTATGAATGTCGTCTGTAAAGCATTAAATAACCGTGGTAAGCACAGTCAAGTGATTTAATTTTCGCACAGAATATTGCAAGGCTAACTTGAACAGTAATCATTTATCGGGGTATTTACGTTTTTCACCTTTGTTCAATACAATTTGAAAATATCTACAAAAGTAAACAGCATAAATGGGATAACAATTTTTCACTCTGATTTCAACAATGCCTACAATCCTCCACCAATATCTATCTTTCTATCTATCTATCTCTCTATCTATTTATCTATCTTTCTATCTATCTTTCTATCTATCTATCTATCTATCTATTTGCTTACTTGTTTATATGAAAATGCTTCCATGTACATATAAATGTAGACTAATGCATGCCTTTTTCTCTCGGACTCATTCTTTCCACAAAACATTTTCCACCCTCTCCTTCCCGGCAGTTCGGAGCTATTGTGATAAAACCCGAGAATCCGGAGCGATTCGATCACATTCATGTCGACGTACCCGAGGACACACCGACACAAGTGGATGATTTGCAGAAAAAACTAATGGAAAGCATCCCATTGATTGCAGTGAAAATCTTCTGATCGCCTATTCGTACATGGTGTTTTTCAAACAACAATTGTGTTTCTTCCAGCTTCATGCGCAACTTATTTCTGACCATCCTTATGCTTTTACTTGCCTCGTTGATGAGACCGGTTTTGAAGGTCAAAGTTGGTCTTCAGATGTCTAAGCGTTCCGACTTCATTGCATTTCATACATAAAAGATGGAGAGACCAAACGCGAATCCAAATCCATATCAAAATTCGAAGTTTTATTGAAAACTCTCGTATTATCAACCCCTTCATGCTCTGCGAAAACAGATTTGTAAATGTCATATTTATAGGTCATAATAAACAGTTAGCAAATTCTGATGAGTTCGTGTTGTGTGAAAGTAACAATTTTGCTGGGATTACGCGATAAATGAAAAGAAAGGTCATAGTTTGACCACAGTGTAACCAGTGAAGGCTTCAGTGTTTTAACGTGATGCGATAATAAATTGTAAGTGCGAACTATTGAAGAATTCCCTCAGATGCATGAATATGGTGAACATGTTTGGTTAACGTTGGAATATTAATTATGCGATTGAATTAGTTAAATAATTACCAATTTAGATCCTAGGGGATCAGATTTTATATGCTATGATTTACCAAGCGGTTTGAATGCTCGTGTTGCCCTTGAAGACGACGACGACAACAGCCGTAACTACGGGGATTCGATACCAGGAAGGAGACAAGTTGGGTCGTTAGAAATGTGCTGGATTCGGTGCTCTTCTGTAGGGATTGCACTTACACGATCCGCTGAGGTATAGAGAGGATGAAACCTGGTGAATCGAAGCCCAGTAAATGCATAACCATGCATCTACGCCAACAGCAGAGAGCATGGGAACGGTGATCTATGTGAATACGTTATATCCTATCCTTACTAGGGATAATCAGCAGTGCACACCCAACGAACTCACACTGCAGAGACCTTCAAACTGGCCCGATTGTTCACCACATCTCCGGGCTGTTTTGTTAAGTCACCAAATTTATCTGCACTATTATTAGATTATCTTTTCGTCTGTAGTTATAGAAACATTGTTCCATTAAAATCGTGCTTATTACTGTACGGTATCCGTGTGATTTCATCAGATCTATGAAATACTCGATGTCTTTGCTGATGGCAACTTTGGAAAATCCATGAGGAATAAAACGAAGAGAAATTTTGGAAAGCTTGACGAACATTGCATTAAACACTGAGCTCGTTGGAAATTGGGACTAAGGAAGCAAGCTTTGTCATCCATGTGCTTACCAATTATCAAAAGCTCCAAAGTTGGATCACTGCTTGGAAAATTGACGGAATCGACTGATTTTGTCCATCCTCAGAATTATAATCAGTCGGGTGTCATTGTGCTACAAGAACCTTGGATTCACACCTACAGTACTGATGAAGTTTTCATACTAGATTATTTTGGTTTAAATATTCCATATCTCATCTCAGTGCTTTTGTACTAGACTTTGAATCTAAACACCTAAATTAACACAAATCCATAGCTTTTGTTAGCATGTATATCTCCCCAACTTGTCCTGTCTCTGAGCTCGATAAGTTCTCTGACAACTTCTCCGCCGATTTGAGGAACTTTGTTGACTCTTCTTCATGTTTTTTGTAGTGACTTTAACAGATTCGACGTGAGATTCGTTACATCCGTTGGCCTGACCAACATCGGTAACTTCCCAATCAGGTTTGATGCCATTCCCGATCTTTGTCTTGTTAATAATCCTGACTTGTTTCATATTGCCAGTAGTCCTCCACATGGCTGTTCAAATCATGCGATTTTAAAAGTTCTCCCAAGGTTTTACTCTAGCGGTAGACATACACATTTCAATCAAAACCGTGACCATGAAATACTCAGTCGACAGTGTCACTTAGAAAACCTCGTGTGACTCAAGGATATGACAGATAATTCTGGCCTAAGCATATTTTCTCACTCCGACCACCAAAACTGAGCTTCATAGATTGAATGCTCCGTGCTTTCAAGAGCTAACGGTCAGCGGCAGTTGCAAGGAGACATGGAAGACGAGCAAGCACTTAAGTGGTGTGAATTCTCGTGAACAGCCACATTTGGCGGATGTTGATGAACGCACTCGTCGCTTTACGGCCGCCTCACACCTACCGGTCATCCCACGGTGCTCACTTCCATCACGAGCCTTCCACAGAGGGCCTCAGCTCATTGGATGCATACAGAAAGCCCACTCACCTTCATGCACATAAGGCAAGTGGCCCAGACTTCGTACACCTGATCTGTTAAATGAACGCGCAAATACACTATCCCCTTTACTTTCTGGTCTATTTAAATTACATCATTCTCGACTGTTGGGAAGTGGCTTCTGAAAATCCAGTACCACATGGGGCACATCTAAACTGTGTACAATAACTTGCACATAGGTTGCTTTTAAGGTGTTTGAAGAGATTATGATGAAAAGACTGTCTGCCCAGATCAGTGTGTCGGACTCCAAGCAATTTGTATGTCGCCAATCACGATCAACCCTCGATGCTCTGGCTTCTCTCATCCACTCTGTTTTATCATCTAATAGCATAAACCAAGTATCTGAGGACTGTCTCTTTGACTATAGTGAAGCTCTGAACTGCTTTGAGAGATCAGATTTACTCCATGTGCTTGGGCGTCAGTATCTCTAGCATTATTCTTCTGTCCAAATGCTTTTTCAATCAACAACAGTTCATACAATATTGTGGCCGAACAGATTTCATGCTCCCCTCTACACAGGGCGTTCTCAAGAGCACCATTCGATCACCTTCTCCGTCTTCTGCTTGCATATCATCCATGCCCCGTTTATGGCGATAGCCCTTTTAATAAGTACGCAGACAGCGTGATCTTTTGAATACCCCATTATGAAAACTCCACATTTTCTCTTCTACAACCAAGAGTAGCTGAGCTCGTCAACTGGCCTTAAAATAGAGACCTAAGGATGAGTTCCTCAAAAAGCCCTGATATTCTGCTCTACATAAGACCCATCAATACTCCAACCTGATGATATCCGACCCAGATGTAATCACCAATGGAGAACCAATACAAAGAGTATCGTTCACAAATCACTTCAGTGTAACCATCATCCGGGATTTTACCTGGACAGACAACTTCGCGGCTTCTTCTTGGAGGTTCGGCACCTCACCGTTTACTTGATAGGACTCAGCTCATTTTATACCCCTTTTCATTTGATAAGAAGCTTTGTATTTTGGTGCTCCCTTTCACCCTGGCTCTGTGCTTCCCCCTTCATATTCCACGGTCTGTTTGAGGAAAACCTTAAAATTCTCGTCAGGTTTCTCAAACATTTCTGTGGACATAGTGCCATCAGTTATGGTCTGCCCATTCTATTTATCGCAACCCAACATCTTAAGGCATGTCTGAATTTCTCCCGGAAGATCGTAGAGGACAGCAAACACCCCCTTCACCCCGATCTTAGAAATTGCATATCAACATCTTCCACTCATTCCCTGCACAAACACCTGATTGCCCGCACTGAAGCACACAACAGTAGCTTCTTACCTTGTTTATTTTCCTGCCAACCCATACCCTATCACCTGCAACTTTCTTTACTTGCTTCGTTAAACATACGCTTTTTCCCATTGCTGATTTTGCAGTGCAGCGGTTATTTAGCAGCCGAATACTCACCCTGAGGTGCATAAAGCGTATACTTGACTTGAACTTTGGCGAGAACCCGCGGCAAACGATTTTGAGTCTAGCCTCCATCAAACAGACTATCCGGGCTGACTCACAAGGATTCATTGAACTTATGCGCTACGTCATACAGTACAGTAATGATACTGCCTCTGGATATTAGCAGAGTATTTCCCACCCAGTGATCGAATGCTATGACAGAGAACTTCTGTGTGGGCGGTCTAGGTACAACGAAGGCATACCGTTGTGCAATCCATAAAGTTTTGATTACGGAAAGTGTAGTAGAATATGGGATTTCACATAAGGTTATTCATCATGTACTGTGAAATCTCTGTGTGCAGCTGTACAGTGCTTCCATTGTGAGCTGAGCGTCTCCACTGTATGATGAATCAGTTTATGTAATTAACAACCATTGCAAGCATCAGTTTGACTACGTGTATCTCCTAAGGACTTTTGCCACCTGAGTATTGCCAGCACCAATCGTGCATTTAGGAAATTTCAGCGATTGGTAAACCGAAAGTCCAAAAATCGCTTTCGAGTTTTCAACCGATATTTTGACGAATTTTCGGAAAAATTCACTAAATGAAGATTATTCACAGTAGTGTTTTCAATGCAAGAGTAAATGTTAGCTTCCCAAGAAAAATAAAATTTTAAATTTTACCTATTTCTAGCAAAAATAACTTCAGCTTATCCTCTGTTGCTAGTTTTTATAATAACAACGGTACAAAGAGAGGGAAATCGCCAGACAGGTGTGAGCGACACATGTGTTGATGATGTGAGGGAAATCGATGAGGGTCATCACGTGACGCAATGCCAAAGAAATAAGAACTTTTGGCACTTTTCCACGGAATATTATCTCTGGGACAGTGGGTAGTAGTTGGTATATCGAGGGATTGGTCCAGGGTCCATAAAATTTGCTTCCATGACTTGTAGGATATCAACGGAATCAAGTATTTACAGATTAGATCCATCATAATCAATGAGATGTAGAGAATTAATTTACCGTAATTATTTGGCACTGTTAAGGGGAGCTATACTGTTATTGTTATTTACACGGTTTCCTATTTAAAATCATGGTCGACCCAATGATTTAGCATTACACGCCTTCTACACTCAGAAACTTTGTTTACAACATAACAGTTCCAAAGAAAAACAAATTTTTTTAAATTATTATTTTCAGGCCATTTGAAGAAAGAATATGGCATATTGTTCTTTTGCAGTACTGGGATTCCCATTTAGTTCATACGAACATGGGTGTACCACAGAAACCTTTGTCGATAAATTACTGGTACAATTTTTTCGATAACCAGAAATTAGGGCCACGAAAGACGATTCCGTTTTGAGACGCAGCAGTAGCTCTGCGAGACACGAATTGAATCACAGTACCAAAAGCAATCTACAGATTCTCGTAAAAGCGAATCCTCCCTCGGTTGTAATTGCCGGATTGCTTATCTATAGAGACAGGATTCCTAAGGCAGTATTTTTGCGCACATAATTTACACTATGCGAATGCATGGAATAATGTAAGAAGAGCCTCTTTAGCAATAAATGTGTCTGTCTTTTGTCCTCTAACTGCTCCCTTTATGAATAAAGTTTGATTTGCTTTCCCGTCTACATTCAAATAGATCTTCGGATTAGATGTAACAGCTGACCCTCGCGTAATAACTGAATAGTGCATATCTTTTAAAGCCTATTGCTTTAAGCTATCATGAACACACGGGGTTTTATGGAGATATTTCTCAAATCCGATCCAACCTACAGTTCACGATTTTGATAAAATCTGAGTACTTTCAGTTCATAAATATATTTTGATTGTAGTTTATTAAACTGCTGATTTTTCTTCATCTGAAAACACTTTTCATTGAAAACGAAGAGCGTCATAATCTTTTTGCATCAGTGATAATCATATAATTGGATGCTGCAATTGTTGAGAAATAAATACCAAGATCAACGCTCTGGAGCATATAAAAGCCGTCTACCCAAACTGGGTTTTCCGCTTCCGTGATCCGACAATCTAATTCTAGCTCCACCTGGATAACATACAAAACAAAGCAGACGAATGATCAGGATGCACATTCTGTAACTAACAACCAGTTCTAGTTGGAAAACTCCTCTGGTTCGAACCATCACGATTAATTGGCACGAAAGTGATAGTTTATAAAGATTACTTGGAGATCAAAGCCAAATTCTGACCTGCGGACATATTGGTTCACCCATTGTTCACAACCAGCTGTTCTGAGCTGCTAGTCTGATTACGAACTCAGTTGGTTAATTCCGTTCAGACAACAATTCGCACCTGATTGGCTGTTCGGTGTACTTCTTTGTCTCCAAACTTATTCTCAATTTAGGTCAGGCGAAAACGCCTTGGCTGCTCGCCAAACCGTCGTGCTGACTGCTAAACGAACCAGACCGTCCGTATGCAATATGCCAGACAACACCATCACAATGCGTAAGATCTTTCATTTATTTTAGCGAATCTTTCTGACCCAACTCTGGAAGTTGCGAATTTTGAGAATATACATTACTTCAGCTTCATCGAAAATTGTTGGTGACAAAATTTGTTCTGGATTATTGTGAAGGACTGGTTTAAAACTCGATGGTATATAGTCTGAGTGTACCAACTTCTTACTCATGATCGGTTCCATGAAATTCATCTTCATTTTTCAAAGCATAATCTTGGTCGCATCCTTTCGGAATGCTGCTGAAACAGGAATCCATTATGCTGCTTTCCCTTTGAAGAAATATTTAGATTACGATTTTGAATCAACAGACTGCAAGGATTTATTATTCTTTTTCAGAGCTTTTCAAACAATATATTATCGATTACTTGAAAAGCATTTCCCGGAAGAATTATCACCTAGTGGTAAATACAGCAATGACCAAGACAGATTTCCCTGAAAGCCTCCAGTAAAGGTGAAGCCGGTGTATATTTTACGGTTGATCACACCACTGACATCTCCTCTCAAAATTCCATTGTGCCTTCTGGTTTTTGATTTCTGACTGCTGAGCGTTTGATCTGATGCTGCATCGCCTAGTGGCAGGAGACAAAATTATGATAACTAACCATAGCTCCTGCAACTCAAATGACGCTTGCCATTTCGTTCTATAAACTCGTTGCATTGAAAGTGTACCAGATCGTACATTATGAATTAAGTATACTTATTGACCGGTCTGCTTACACTGTGATTTCAGTTTACGCCATTCAATCATCAAACTATGATAAATTTTAAAGAACTGAGTTTGAATGCAATTGTCTAACCAACTCACTAAAACATCAGTCAGCTTCGGTTGTTTGATAGCATTTATTGGATCGTTGTTTTCTCTGGTCCGTATTCAGAAAGAGTTCTCTTTCAGTCCTTCTGGGAGATAGTAAATTGCCTAATTACATAAACTCAGCTACATTCCCATTCTTAGCAACGAAGATCAAATTCGATTACCTCATCTCAAATTCTCAACTAGCGTAGACACATTCTTTCTACGGTACGCAACAGACAATCGTATTGCACAACATGAATTCCGGGTTAGATAGCCGTAATACATTCGAATCCGGTAGTGCTAAATGCTGACTGATAATCATAGATAAATGAAATTTATTTAGAGGTGGAACATTATCTGATCAGCTTTCGGATCGCTGAGGCGGGGACGACTAGCAGATAATGAATGGTCGATAGTAAATTCCGATTTACATTACATGTACAAATCCAAACTACCCAACAGGCTTCTCGTATTGTCTTGGTTTAAAAACAGCATGGCAGAGAACATCAGTCGTACATAAAATTTCTGCACACGTTAAATTATCCCACAGAATGTCAGGCTGAAAATTATTACCGAAAGTCCCAAAGAATGAAATGTCATAAACCATGCGGATGTTTTCGATTGGATTTAACTGTGATTGGTAATGCAAAGAAGCATTCCTGTCATTCCCACAAATTTTACTGATGAAAGATTGTTCATCATTTCACGAAGATGGTGGGAGACTCCGATTACTGGATATTTTAATACTTTTCTGAAAACGAAGCTTTTCAACGACGCTACGCTAACCGGATCACAAAGTAACTAGGAGAATCGATATGAATACTGTCAGACTGACATGAGCACAGAAATTCGTATTCTTTTAGACAGAAGCTTTTTTAACTTTGTATTGTTCAACGTTATCAACCCTTAGAAATAATCTCCGGTATCACGGGCCGATAATTCGGAATGAGAAAACAGTCAACAGCGAACTTCTCATCTGCTGGGCTGATATGGGTTTCAAATGAATGTGAACAGTCCTATGAAACGTACACCATCCAAATCTGCTACAGATGGAACGAACCACGCACGTTTTTCCGTCTGCTGAACTACAATTTCCACACTATTTCAAGAAAGGACGAACATCATTTGTGCACAAGGCTCTAGCATCCAGTCACAAAGCTGCCCCAACACTGAAACGCAAGTGTCCGATTATAATTGTATAAAAGTGAACAACTTGCAGGCAGTCTTTTGTACGTAACAGCTGTTAATTCGTGTCATAACTTATGTTCAGCAAATCATAAATTATTCAGGAGTTTTTCTGATTTCATGATGTTCAGAAACAAGTTGACATGGTAGCTTCTGGACCTAGTCTAAGTAAAGATAGGGATTTAGCTCTAGTAGTCTTTACAAACGTACTGCTTCCTTAGCATATCAAACGTGTTTTTATCCCAAAATAGTAAATCACGAATGGACTTTACGGTTGACAATAAAATATCATCTCAAGTACTCTGATGAAGATCGCAGCTAAATGTAACAGATCATTGGATCGCTATCTGTGATGATTCATTTGTGTTGCACGGGCCAAACCGATTGAGTGATCTCGGGAAATAAATGAGACACTACCCAGGTGCAGTTGCTCCTTCTGACAAATGATTGCTACCAGTGTCAAACGTCCAGTCTCAGTTTTTCCTTTTGTGGACACTTTTGTCTTGTATTCGTGGCAAGTTGAAAGTTCCACTAGGTGAGGAAAAATACAGAAAATGAATTGGTCCATCTTTAGTTCAATTTTGCCTCCTTTTATCTATGCAGGGCTAAGCATGATTGCATCAGACGAAGGAACAAAATCATTGAAAGGCTGCCGATAGAGTTCTCTAACTGGTGCCTGTGGGGATTGATCACGAGACCCAAAGATTTCATTCTTCCTGTATGTTACGAATCCATAGTCACTGAAGATCATTATAACTTATATTCCAATGTTTTGCGGTTGTCGTTTCGTCATTAGGCAATGATTCACTTATAGACTGAAACATTTATAGCATATAATACGAAAAAGTACAATAAATACGGTAATTTGCAATTGCCTAAGTGCTTTCCAGTTGTGCGAAGATTGGGAATGGGACAGTGTAAAACCAATGATCTGAAATCGAAGATTAGAAACAAAAGTCAAAAGAATTGGGGTTCGACAGATTTGATAAATTTTGAAAAGCATGTAACCCCGGTGGGATTTGAACCCGTGCATGTTTTCACCAACCGCCTTCAAACAGCTGAGCTATGAGATCATACCAATCTTGATGTCTACATTTCGCATCAGATTTTATAGATATTAGATCGAAATGGGTACTCAGACGACAATAACTGTTATTCAGGTCCCCACATCCCAGAACTCTGAAATCAAGTTCAGAAAGGTCGGCCTATAAGTTAGTAACGGAATGTTACATTCGCCTAGACGATCACATCTTGTGAGTTGCTTTTTACACAGCACTTTCACTTCCCATTCACTACATCCTTCTGACCGTTCACTTAGTTGTATCTGTGGACTGAACCATTCAGAATGGTTCAAAGGGAAATTCCATGTTGAATAATTTCTATAAAACGTGGTAAGTTCATTTTACCAATAATTCAGCTGTAGCTAGTACTTCATATAATTTTCTCTTGCAGATAAACGGGAGTGTTTTGGTTAGGACACTGAGGGCGAAACTCGCTGTTTTGAAAAATGAACAATGCTTAGAGTGAGGACAAACTACGACTGCGAATATGACACTGCCTTTATACACCGGTGTACTAAAGATGTTGTGGCTTTTATAGTATTCTCTAATGAGATATACATTTACGAAAATAAGGTTGGGCAGAATTGCTAGACTGGGATGAATATCTCAACTGAAGTGCGTGAGTTTTTAAATCGAAGTTCCCACGTATGAGTATATTTTTCGACATTGGTGGAAATTGGCATCGTTCAATTGAACTTCCTCCTTTGTGTGTCACGTCTCAAAACCGGGAAAAGGATTTCACACTAGAAAAGGGCTTATTTTTGTCAGGAAACTGAGAAGTACCACAGTTTCAGTGTCTTATGCATAGGCCTAACATGGTTGCCTTAGAATATCCAGCAAATGAGAACACTGACGGGTTCAGTTCCTAGGTTTGAATCAGCTTGCCATCCAGAGCAAAAGAATAGCAAGCTGATCGGTGAACATGTGCAACTCGGTTAATCCCAAAATGTTCAATTATGCGGGTTCTTCACTTGAGGACTTGTGAAGCCAGCTCTTGCCAATGTTTGCGACATTCTAGACCTTGGTGTCAGTGAGACGCTCTCTCATAGAAACATTAGTCAATGCTCTGTCTCGCACTTACTCACAACAGTTGAGAGAGGATTATTAATAATATTTGTGATATTACTTGATTACTGAATAATCCTTTGCAGATTTGGTTGGTTTCAAGTTGAGGAGTTTGCAAAATTTCCCATACTTGACAGTTTGCTCATCACTTGCGCTTGGAAACAGAAATCAGGTTTATTGTTTCTCATTAGTCATTTGCTGGAACTGGTGCAAGCAGGATTACATGGAACTTCCTTTTACAGGGAGGAATTCCTCATTGTTTTTGTGGCCAGTAGAAGCAGAATAGACGTATATTTGAGGTAATTCTGAATTCATCACCGAAGCCCTGAAAAAATCATACGGGTTGATAATATGGCCTTTTTTAGTGATCTTTCACTTGTCCAACTTGCACACTTTACCATCATGAAGACAAACAGTAGTTACTCTGGTTTATCTAACGGTCGTCTATGCTTTAGTCACATACTCTTCTTCGGGTATAGTAGCCTATACTGTTATTACTTAATATACACCTCGTGTATATATTAGTCACATAACTGAATATTGCAAATTCATTCGGAGCCGTAATTATTAGGTCAAGTAACCGGATAGACTGCAGACTTTGATGAAAACCGAACCGGACAGAAGTCAAGCAGGCATTCATAGGTATACCTGGAAAAGTAGTTGGTCTATTCGGTAGTTTTGTGCACTTTTGTAGGGAAAATAACATACAGTCACCCTGTTTTCCACTCTCATAAACAAACCATGATTTTTTAACAAACATAAAGCTTTGGGTTAGTTTTCAAAGTGCAGGGAAAATAAAACAAAACTAAGCAAAAGAACACATCAATAACAAGTTCTGTCGCGAATTCCTGCTACTATCTGACGGTAATCGATAAGTCTCGCTGGAGCCAAACCCCATTGATGTACGAAAGAGTGAAGCTAGGTGCATCGATATTAATGATAACAAATACAACAAAACTCCATTTGCGTGACATGTGGACACGGAGGAACGGATTGTTTGCGCAAAATATGCATCTACCATAACGCCTAAGGTGAGGCAAAATTACTGAGTACAGGATGATTGCGTTCGAGCTCACTTATTGTTGGTAAGTCTTACCGTCCTTCACCAGAACCGCAAAGTTCGGACCATTCCGACGGCAACCTGCTTCATTCAGAGTTGTCACGGGCGATTAAGTATTTTCACGGAAAATGTTTTGGCACGAGGATTCTGAATCAAATGGATAGGGGAAAATCTATTTGCGTTTTTCACATCCAAGGATCCAATCATGCGAGATGCAATCCTAATATCGGCAGTTTAATTCCAGCTCACTACGCTGTAGTTTTGGTTTCGGAAAATCCAAGTAGGTTTTCCGTTATAAATAACTAAGTATTTATAGTAATGAAGTTATCAATGTGGGGTTTTTGGTCGATATTCTCTCAGCTGTAACCATGCGTTAACCGAAACTTCTGCTAATTAAATTGGTTCATTGACAATGCCGTCTTATTGGAAACACAATTTTCTCGTGCTAACAAGGATGACCGTTCTGAACTGGGAAACAAAGCTCAAGCCAAGTATCATTAGAGACGATTCGGAAACAATTATTGAGGAAAAATACTCACTTAGAAAAGCCTATGGAAGCCAGACTAATCAAGGTGTATATAGTGAAGATTGTTCTGCTCGGAAAATGTATGGTCTACTAAAGGTTCACAAGGAAGTTACATCACTCCAACAGTCCATAAAATAAACTGGTACAATATATCCTTGTAGCGAAAAATTCAATGGTGACACCAATATGAAAGTTACGTTGAGGGGTAGATTTTGGGAAGCACGAGCTGTTGAACGAGACTGATAGTCGAAACAGTTTACTGTTCACGTGTCACTTTTCCCAAAGTTCCCACTGAACGGAATCAAACTATGAGGGAAAAATCAAAGTATCGGATACCACACAATGTAGGCTGAGAGCACTACTTCTCCTGGGACAAAGTTATAAAGTGTTAGATACGGTTGTCAAGAGCAAAGACGTTCAACCCATCTCCTTTGATATCACCATTTCCACCTCTTAAATGATTATAAAATTAGCTTCCAGGCTATATCAAACCGTCGTTATCAGTGACACACATTTTTCATTTTGAATAACAAATTAATCGGAAAACAAACAAACCAGGGTGCATCGCATTATTTACCCAAACTAATTGGAGAGAGAAAGCAGTAACATTTCTCTTGACAGGGTGTTTACTCGACAAATGAATGAACGGAAGATCAGTGCTTCGGAGCCATAGTCAGTTCAGAGTGTACCGAAAAACAGATGTGCCATGTGAAGTGATGTACGTAAGCGCTCGATGTTCGGTAAGAAAACGTGGTCGGAAATGGTGGTAGCCAGTAGAGATTTCGATTTCCGATGGTAACCCTTCCCAAGACCTGTTTACAATTGTTTGTTCATGGGACAATAGTCTATAGTCATTGGACGTCAAACGGGGCGTGTGTCCGTGAGTGTGTGTATGTGTGTCAGGAGGGGAATGGGGTTATCCGTTTCGTCAGTGATGACAGGATAATTTGAGATCAACCAAGCGTTAGGATCTTTGGGACAATTGTACGTCGTAAACGTAAATAATCAGGATACTATCCGTGCTTCACCCGATGCCATAACGTGTCCTTTACAAAAAGCAGTCACTTCATTACATTACGTGCTCATTGGAATTCAAAACGTAACAAGAGCGAAAACACGGGTAGGATACTTGTGTTCCAACGGCCGAACAATTGTCTATATAGGCCCTTTTCCAGGTTGTGCGGCACCAAGATTGCTATTGCAGCTGCTTGAGTGCTTCTGCTGCGTTCTGACCAGTTGGCCGTGGCCGATAGCTTGCTTCTCTTGGGCGTCATTTTTCTTCGGTTGGTCCGATTATCTCAGTTGACAGCTCGATCGGCAGCCCCTCACCTGGGTTATCTCGCTGGTTGCCGACGATCCCGCTGCTTCCCCTCTGGTAGTCCGTATGCCTCTCTTTGTTTGCCTCGGGAAGCCTCCGACATATTCACCGTCTGTTCTTTTGACTGTGGTTCTCGTTTGGTTCGTGCTTTCGCCTTGATATTCACGTCGTTCCCTTGCCCCAGCATTCCCCGTTACAATAACCACCTGTTAAATTACTGGGTGTTATTCGGCCCTGTCAATATTCACAGAGAACCAACGCGATTCAAATCAAAGCAAATAATTTGGGATATCGGAGAACATAAGCTTGTTGTGGGCTTGCAAAAGCTCCCTTCGAAGTATTTAGCAAGAAAGACAAAGTTCATCCTTTTTCTTCAGGCTCGTTTTTTATAATTATCTGAGTGGTAAATACAGTGCAACAAATGCCCCTATTGAACTGATAAGAGCAAACTGGTTTCAGATAATGTCTCACTAAGTTACTACAAATTACGCAGGACCAAATTCTGTTTGTTAAGCTAAGGGTTACTCTGAAATTTTCATTCCAACTTGTGAATGAGAGAACTCTTGAGTAAATGTTTCCCAAGATGATGTTGTCTTTATGTCGAACTCACCTTGGCTCTGTTATGTTGGCAACATGTATGACAAGCATAGGAAGAAACATTTTAGCACAGTGAGGTGTCGGACACGTACTACTCTCTTCCGCGCACAGGAACCAGGGCTTGATTGCCTGAGTTATGCGGTTGCTGTGTTTCCTTGTGTTGCTGGCAAGAAAATAAATGCGTATTTTTATCATTTTTGCTACTCGAATTCCTGGTTTTATTTAGACAGAACGGAATCGAAATACCCGATCTTATTTGCATCATTTGTGGCTACAACTGAACCATTACAAAGCAATTATAGTGGAAAACGTTTTATGAGTTGCAGCTGCCTACAAATGAACTTTCATTTTCACTGGTGCTGATTCCGTTTATTTCAAATTTCAAGGCTTTAAGAACCGAAACGAATGTTTTATTGTACTGTTCGTGGTTGGGAAAACTGTCATTGGTCGCAAGAGGATTTTCCTCTCCATAAACACTGAGGTTAATATTTTTCACCAATAATGGCGGAATATGAACAAAGCCATTCGGTTGGACTACGGCTGATATATGAAATTTGCTTTGGAGGACATCACTTGTCAAAGCAATATTGTCCGGTGAAAATTTATCAACTGTATAAGAGAATAAAATATCCTCCAACCGATTTGTCCTACCGATCCGCGTCTATAATTATCAGTCTTATTTTGAGTGAGCCAAATTTCGGGTTAGAAGAAAAACCTTTCAGCAATTTATCTTTTTGACCACAGGAGTCTAGAAAAACCTGAACTGTTTGCAGTAGGCAGTCAGATTTCTTAATACTTTTGGTGGATTCCATGCCCTGATATAGTTTAAGCGGGTTATCAATGAAATCTGTTTGTAAAATGTTCCAGGACCTCCGTGTTGCCTCGTAGCTCAGCTGATAGAGCACATGCCGTAATAAAACCTAGTTGGAACTCGCAGAGCGTGAATTGGTTTTTACACCATCCAAGACTACATCAGTCAGGACGTTCTGTCAGTTGAAATTTATTCATATCTCTGTCGTGTCATCCACACATGCTTGTTTCGTGCACGTATCGACCTGCAGTCAGCTGACTCTACTGACGCGCTTACAGGTGTCTACGATCCTTTTCTACATGTTTGATCGTTCACTATCCCGATAAGCACGTTCAGTCACACAACGTTTTCTACGGAATGACGTAACTAGAGATTGTTCTGTTGATACTATCTGGAACACGATAGATGCTTGGGGTTACATTTTTACAAATCTCCGTTTGGCAGTCGTATTTACACCGACTCAGCTTATCCTCTCTAGTCATGGTGAAACTCGGGGTAGTTCAAAAACTGTGAAAGATTCAATCACTTCGCGCGCTGACCACGAAATTTAGAAAGACTAGTGAAGATAACTTCAGGATCTTTAGTGTATTTGCATAGTAACTGTTAAATTATACTAGTGATTAGTTGCCATCGTCGAAATTATTCGTCTAAGATCTGCAGTGACGTTTAATCTCTTTTCATTGACAATCATTATGCTAGAATAACGGATTCCGACTCCTAATACGTGATAAACACTGTAAACAACGGAAAAAGTGTGCTTTCAAATCATGAATGACTTTCTCCATTTTATTATTCAAATAGATAATGTCTTCTTTGAAATTTGAAAGATTGGAATTGGGTTCAAAACGAAACACAGACGGCCACTTCTCTCGCAAGTTCATACTACTGGAAAAGTTCATCAATGTTTGTGATATTAAGGCAGTAAAATCCAGTGACTGATTATCTGCATTGAAAGGTCTCTTGGTTTACCTGATTGAATCGTGTCGTCCCAAAGCGAAACTCGTTCCGCCCAGTGTAAATGCATATCTGAAGTCGGTCGTCCATAACTACTCGAAAATTAATCCCCTTTTGCAATGGTAAACCGCTTCCTTTTATTGAGCTAAGTTTGACTGTTCACCTAGTTGAAATCATGGACCTAGTTCGATAGCCTCGTCGTTCGTTACCAAGTAAACAGGACTTGGAAAACTTAAGAACCGAAATGTTTCTTCCAATTTCTTGTTTTCGCTTATTAGTCTGCGGGTGATTAGGTCGCAAAGTCCTCCTTCGTTTCTAATATACTAGGTTCGAATCCCACTCCTGGTGGTTAAGAGTGGTAGAAAACAATTCGCTAACGCGCGGCTCATTACCTTGTTTGGTTGGTCATATCTTTCACTGTTTTTTGCTACAAGTGACAGGGCTATGGTTGCAGCTTCTGCATTAAATTGCAGTGAACCTTTGTGACTACTGGGCAAAGACCCCTTCCAATTGCCATCACACACAAACTCGGAGACAACAGTTCAAAATCGGAGTCATTCTAAGAAAAAATATAAAATCCCAAAATTTTGAAAGTTCCTAAAATGAAACTTGGGCCTGAAACTAGGGAACGAGAGAAATTTCGGCTTCAGATAAAGTGATGCCTCTATTTCCATCAATTTCACCACACTGTTACAATAGCAAACACTAGTCATGAAAAACAAGTCATGGATTTTAGACTAATATAACAAAGTTTTTGCTTTAACTGGACACTGGTCTTGGTTTATTTTACTTTCAACCTGTCTAAGTTACTTTAAATTCTTATGTTCATCAATTCAACGAACATTTTAGATCTTAAGAAACCTTCAGGAGAAAAGCATAGATAAGTGGAACTGAATCACGTTAAGCTGTCTGATCACTAGATAACCCCAGTCTCTAGGTGTAAATGATCCTCCGATGGATTTGAGAAGAACAAGTGCTGCTTACGTTCACCATGGTAAGCTGTGACAATTTTTAAAGCAGCCGTTAGATTCGTTTAACTCAAGATGATTTTGTGACACATTGCGATACACTGTTCCATTTTACAGTGCAACTATGATACACTTACGAAGTGGTTGTTATGCTTCGAATTAACTGCGTTTAGGAAAGAGCAGTTTTGGTTTGCTACAGAAATAATAAAACGGCATTGTTCATGAGAAAAATCAATCGATTAAATTCCGATGGTCTAAAACATCTTTTGAGGAGATGATTTAGATAACAAGGGTGCCTTGGTTTCGGTGCAACATCAAGGAATATTTCAGTTGGTAAAACGAAAATACTCACAAATATTGTCGAAATTCGAATAAGGCTCAGTTTTCGGAACTAATATGTCCTCGACATAAAAAGTTCCAGCCTGATACAAAACTTACATGTTATTTTGAAGAAAAAGCATCAGATTACCTTGCAAAAACCTGTAAATCCCGTCATCGTAATCAACTTGGGAATCTATGGGGCCATTCTTGTAAAGGAACCTTTAAAATTTCCTTTTTTTCTACTGTAAGTTTATTTGTCAGATCAATAGATATTTCCACAGCAATGATATTACAATTTCCATGAAGACAACCGGGCGCGTTGCCCATCAACAATGTAGTCCTCATGGGGGAACTTCGAAACTCATATACAGGAAAAAATGTATTGCTCCAGTCTGAAGAATTCTTTATTAATCACAGTTTTGTACATAAGACTGCCTCAGTTTGGATGGTCATGTTTAATTCCACCTCGTATCAAAATTCAAAAGTCACGAGAAAGAGTAACTTTAGGTTTTGTATCATGGATATAGTTTTCATGAGCGCTCAAGTTTCATCATAAAGCACGGACATTAAGTCGAAAGTCAAAACAAACCAGGATAAAGTCTGCATTTTTTCGCAACCGCAACAAGTGACCACACTTACTGGGAGTTTTCAGCTGGTTTTTGATCGGTCAAAAGAATAAGCAGCTCGTTTTGCAATAGCGTGCAGGAATCAGCACTGGAATACTCCGTTGGCATATATATTCAGTGCTGTTTAAATATTTCTTAATCAAAACCCATAAATCACCGTTATCCAAGACCACTGCGTTGATTTTGATGCACCGCATCTTGTAACGCTATTTTTCGCATAAATAATACGAAAAAGCCCTTATTCTGCTAAGGGGAAGTTTCAGAAATAACTCTTTACCGTGGTAAGCACAGTCAAGTGATTTAATTTTCGCACAGAATATTGCAAGGCTAACTTGAACAGTATTCATTTATCGGGGTATTTACGTTTTTCACCTTTGTTCAATACAATTTGAAAATATCTACAAAAGTAAACAGCATAAATGGGATAACAATATTTCACTCTGATTTCAACAGTGCCTACAATCCTCCACCAATATCTATCTTTCTATCTATCTATCTCTCTATCTATTTATCTATCTTTCTATCTATCTATCTATCTATCTATCTATTTGCTTACTTGTTTATATGAAAATGCTTCCATGTACATATAAATGTAGACTAATGCATGCCTTTTTCTCTCGGACTCTTTCTTTCCACAAAACATTTTCCACCCTCTCCTTCCCGGCAGTTCGGAGCTATAGTGATAAAACCCGAGAATCCGGAGCGATTCGATCACATTCATGTCGACGTACCCGAGGACACACCGACACAAGTGGATGATTTGCAGAAAAAACTAATGGAAAGCATCCCATTGATTGCAGTGAAAATCTTCTGATCGCCTATTCGTACATGTTGTTTTTCAAACAACAATTGTGTTTTTTCCAGCTTCATGCGCAACTTATTTCTGACCATCGTTATGCTTTTACCCGCCTCGTTGATGAGACCGGTTTTGAAGGTCAAAGTTGGTCTTCAGATGTCTAAGCGTTCCGACTTCATTGCATTTCATACATAAAAGATGGAGAGACCAAACGCGAATCCAAATCCATATCAAAATTCGAAGTTTTATTTAAAACTCTCGCATTATCAACCCCTTCATGCTCTGCGAAAACAGATTTGTAAATGTCATATTTATAGGTCAAAATAAACAGTTAGCAAATTCTGATGAGTTCGTGTTGTGTGAAAGTAACAATTTTGCTGGGATTACGCGATAAATGAAAAGAAAGGTCATAGTTTGACCACACTGTAACCAGTGAAGGCTTCAGTGTTTTAACATGATGCGATAATAAATCGTAAGTGCGAACTATTGGAGACTTTCTTCAAATGCATGAACACGTTGTACATGTTTGGTTAACGTTGAAATAATAATTATGCGATTGAATCAGTTAAGTAATTACCAATTTAGGTGCTAGGGGATCAGATTTTATATGCTATGATTTACCAAACGGTGTAGATGCTCGTGTTGCCCTTGAAGACGACGACGACAACAGCCGTAACTACGGGGATTCGATACCAGGAAGGAGACAAGTTGGGTCGTTGGAAATGTGCTGGATTTGGTGCTCTTCTAAAGGGATTGCACTTACACGATCCGCTGAGGTATAGAGAGAATGAAATCTGATGAATCGAAGCCCAGTAAATGCATAACCATGCATCTACGCCAACAGCAGAGAGCATGGTAACGGTGATCTGTGTGAATACGTTATATCCTATCCTTACTAGGGATAATCAGCAGTGCACACCCAACGAACTCACACTGCAGAGACCTTCAAACTGGCCCGATTGTTCACCACATCTCCGGGCTGTTTTGTTAAGTCACCAAATTTATCTGCACTATTATTAGATTATCTTTTCGTCTGTAGTTATAGAAACATTGTTCCATTAAAATCGTGCTTATTACTGTACGGTATCCGTATGATTTCATCAGATCTATGAAATACTCGATGTCTTTGCTGAGAGCAACTTTGGAAAATCCATGAGGAATAAAACGAAGAGAAATTTTGGAAAGCTAAACGAACATTGCATAAAACACTGAGCTTGTTGGAAATTAGGACTAAGGAAGCAAGCTTTGTCATCCATGTGATTACCAATTACCATAAGCTCCAAAGTTGGATCATTGCTTGGAAAATTGACGGAATCGACTGATTTTGTCCATCCTCAGAATTATAATCAATCGGGTGTCATTATCCTACAAGAATCCTGGATTCACAAGTATAGTAATGATGAAGTTTCCATACTAGATTATTTTGGTTTCTTTCGCGTCGATCCCTCGGCTCCTTATCGTAAACGAGGTGGAAGTGTCATTATTTTTGCAAATGAACGATCGTCTAAACAGACGAAAAGTATTTCTAAGTATTCCATATCTCATCTCAGTGCTTCTGTACTAGACTTTGAATCTAAACACCGAAATTAACACAAATCCATAGCTTTTGTTAGCATGTACATCTCCCCAACTTGTCCTCTCTTTGAGCTCGAAAAGTTCTCTGACACCTTCTCCGCCGATTTGAGGAACTTTGTTGACTCTTCTTTATGTTTTTGTTGTAACTTTAACAGATTCGACGTGAGATTCCTTACATCCGTTGGCCTGACCAACATCGGTAACTTCCTCATCAGGTTTGATGCCACTCCCGATCTTTGTCTTGTTAATAATCCTGACTTGTTTCGTATTGCCAGTAGTCCTCCACATGGCTGTTCAAATCATGCGATTTCAAAAGTTCTCCCAAGGTTTTACTCTAGCGGTAGACATACACATTTCACTCAAAACCGTGACCATGAAATACTCAGTCGACAGTGTCACTCAGAAAACCTCGTGTGACTCAAGGACATGGCAGATAATTCTGGCCCAAGCGTATTTTCTCACTCCGACCACCAAAACTGAGCTTCACAGACTGAATGCTCCGTGCTTTCAATGGCTAACGGTCAGCGGCTATTGCAAGGAGACATGGAAGACGAACAAGCACTTAAGTGGTGTGAATTCTCGCAAATAGCCGCATTTAGCAGACGCTGATGAACTCAATCGTCGCTTTACGGCTGCCTCACACCTACCGGTCATCCCAAGGTGCTCACTTCCATCACGAGCCTTCCACAGGGAGCCTCACTTCATTGGAAGTATACAGAAAGCCCACTCACCTTCATGCACATAAGGCAAGTGGCCCAGACTTCGTACACCTGATCTGTTAAATGAACACGCAAATACACTATCGCCTTTACTTTCTGGTCTATTTAAATTACATTATTCTCGACTGTTGGGAAGTGGCTTCTGAAAATCCAGTACCACATGGGGCACATCTAAACTGTGTACAATAACTTGCACATAGGTAGCTGTTAAGGTGTTTGAAGAGATTATAATGAAAAGACTGTCTGCCCAGATCAGTGTGTCGAACTCCAAGCAATTTGCATGTCGCCAATCACAATCAACCCTCGATGCTCTGGCTTCTCTCATCCACTCTGTTTTATCATCTCCTAATAGCATAAACCAAGTATTTAAGGACTGTCTCTTTGACTATAGTGAAGCTCTGAACTGCATTCAGAGATCAGTTTTACTCCATGTGCTCGGGCGTCAGTATCTCTAGCATTGTTCTTCTGTCCAAATGCTTTTTCAATCAACAACAGTTTATACGATATTGTGGCCGAACAGATTTCATGCTCCCCTCTACACAGGGCGTTCTCAAGAGCACCATTCGATCACCTTCTCCGTCTTCTGCTTGCATATCATCCATGCCCCGTTTATGGCGATAGCCTCCTTAATAAGTACGCAGACAGCGTGATCTTTTGAATACCCCATTGTGAAAACTCCACATTTTCTCTTCTACAACCAAGAGTAGCTGAGCTCGTCAACTGGCCTTAAAATAGAGACCTAAGGATGAATTCCTCAAAAAGCCCTGATATTCTGCTCTACATAAGACCCATCAGTCCCCCAACCTGATGGTATCCGACCCAGATGTAATCACCAATGGAGAACCAATACAGAGATTATCGTTCACAAATCACCTCAGTGTAACCATCATCCGGGATTATACCTGGACAGACCACTTCGCGGCTTCTTCTTGGAGGGTCGGCATCTCACCTCTTACTTGATAGGACTCAGCTCATTTTCTACCCCTTTTCATTTGATAAGAAGCTTTGTATTTTGGTGCTCCCTTCCACCCTGGCTCTGTGCTTCCCCCTTCATATTCCACGGTCTGTTTGAGGAAAACTTTAAAATTCTCGTCAGGTTTCTCAAACATTTTTGTGGACATAGTACCATCAGTTATGGTCTGCCCATTACATTTATCGCAACCCAACATCTAAAGTCATGTTTGACTTTCTCCCGGAAGATCTTAGAGGACAGCAAACACCCTCTTCACCCCGATCTTAGCAATTGCATATCAACATCTTCCACTCATTCCCTGCACAAACACCTGATTGCCCGCACTGAAGCACACAACAGTAGCTTCTTACCTTGTTTATTTTCCTGCCAACCCATACCCTATCACCTGCAACTTTCTTTACTTGCTTCGTTAAACATACGCTTTTTCCCATTGCTGATTTTGCAGTGCAGTGGTTATTTAGCAGCCGAATACTCACCCTGAGGTGCATAAAGCGTATACTTGACTTGAACTTTGGCGAGAACCCGCGGCAAACGATTTTGAGTCTAGCCTCCATCAAACAGACTATCCGGGCTGACTCACAAGGATTCATTGAACTTATGCGCTACGTGATATAGTACAGTAATGATACTGTCTCTGGATATTAGCAGAGTATTTCCCACCCAGTGATCGAATGCTATGACAGAGAAGTTCTGTGTGGGCGGTCTAGGTACAACGAAGGCATACCGTTGTGCAATCCGTATAGTTTTGGTTACGGAAAGTGTAGTAGAAGATGGGATTTCACATAAGGTTATTCATCATGTACTGTGAAATCTCTGTTTGCAGCTGTACAGTGCTTCCATTGTGAGCTGAGCGTCTTCACTGTATGATGAATCAGATTATGTAATTAACAACCATTGCAAGCATCAGTTTGACTACGTGAATCTCCTAAGGACTTTGCCACCTGAGTATTGCCAGCACCAATCGTGCATTTATTAAATTTCAGAGACTGTTAAATCGAAATCGAAAATTCGCCCTCGAGTTTTCAACCGATATTTTGACGAATTTTCGGAAACGTTCAATAAATGGGGATGGTTAACAGTAGTGTTTTCGATACCAGTGTAAATATTTGTTTCCCAAGAAAAATGAAATTTTGAATTTTCACCTATTTCTAGCAACAATAGTTCCAGCATATCTACTGTTGTTGGTTTTTATGATAACAACGGCTCAAAGAGGGGGAAGTTACCAGACAGGTGTGAGCAACACAACATGCGTTGATGATGTGAGGGAAATCGATGAGGGCCATCACGTGACGTAATGCCAAAGAAATAAGAACTTTTGGCACTTTTCCACGGAATATCATCTCTGGGACAGTGGGTAGTAGTTGGTATATCGAGGGATTGGTCCAGGGTCCATAAAATTTACTTCCATGGCTTGTAGGTGATCAACGGAGTCGAGTATTTGCAGATTAAATCCATCATAATCAATGAGATGTAGAGAATTAATTTACCGTAATTATTTGGCACTGTTAAGGGGAGCTATACTGTTGATATCATTTACACGGTTCCTAAATAAAATTCATGGTCAACCCATTGGTTTAGCACTACACGCCTTCTACACTCAGAAATTTTGTTTGCAACATTACAGTTCCAAAGTAAAACAAATTTTTTTAAATTAATATTTTCAGGCTATTTGAAGAACGTATATGGCATATTGCTCTTTTGCAGTACTGGGATTCCCATTTTGTTCATACGAACATGGGTGTACCACAGAGATCTTTGTCGATAAATTACTGGTATTATTTTTTCCATAACCAGAAATTAGGGCCACGAAAGACGATTCCGTTTTGAGACGCAGCAGTAGCTCTGCGAGACACGAATTGAATCACAGTACCAAAAGCAATCTACAGTTTCTCGTAAAAGCGAATCCTACCTCGGTTGTAATTGCCGGATTACTTATCTATAGAGACAGGATTCCTAAGGCAGTATTTTTGCGCACATAATTTACACTATGCGAATGCATGGAATAATGTAAGAAGAGCCTCTTCAGCAATAAATGTGTCTGTCTTTTGTCCTCTAACTGCTCCCTTTATGGATAAAGTTTGATTTGCTTTCCCGTCTACATTCAAATAGATCTTCGGATTAGATGTAACAGCTGACACCCGCGCAATAACTGAATAGTGCATATCTTTTAAAGCCTATTGCTTTTAGCTACCATGAACACACGGGGTTTTATGGAGATATTTCTGAAATCCGATCCAACCTACAGTTCACGATTTTGATAAAATCTGAGTACTTTTAGTTCATAAATATATTTTGATTGTAGTTTATTATACTGCTGATTTTTCTTCGTCTAAAAATACTTTTCATTGAAAACGAAGAGCGTCATAATCATCTTGCATCAGTGATAACCATATAATTGGATGCTGCAATTGTTGAGAAATAAATACGAAGATCAGCGCTCTGGAGCACATAAAAGCCGTCTACCTAAACTGGGTTTTCCGCTTCCGTGATCCGACAATCTAATTCTAGCTCCACCTGGATAACATACAAAACAAAGCAGACGAATGATCAGGATGCACATTCTGTAACTAACAACCAATTCTAGTTGGAAAACTCCTCTGGTTCGAACCATCACGATTAATTGGCGCGAAAGTGATAGTTTAAAAGGATACTTGGAGATCAAAGCCAAATTCTGACCTGCGGACATATTGGTTCACTCATTGTTCACAACCAGCTGTTCTGAGCTGCTAGTCTGATTACGAACTCAGTTGGTTGATTCCGTTCAGACAACAATTCGCACCTGATTGGCTGTTCGGTGTACTTCTTTGTCTCCAATCTTATTCTCAATTTAGGTCAGGCGAAAACGCCTTGGCGTTTCGCCAAACCATCGTGTTGATTGCTAAACGAACCAGACCGTCCGTATGCAATATGCCAGACAACACCATCACAGTGCGTAAGATCATTCATTTATTTTAGCGAATCTTTCTGACGCAACTCTGGAAGTTGCGATCTTTGAGAATATACACTACTTCAGCTTCATCGAAAATTGTTGGTGACAAAATTTGTTCTGGATTATTGTGAAGGACTGGTTTAAAACTCGATGGTATATAGTCTGAGTGTACCAACTTCTTACTCATGATCGGTTCCATGGAATTCATCTTCATTTTTCAAAGCATAATCTTGGTCGCATCCTTTCGGAATGCTGCTGAAACAGGAATCCATTATGCTGCTTTCCCTTTGGAGAAATATTTAGATTACGATTTTGAATCAACAGACTGCAAGGATTTATTAATCTTTTTCAAAGCTTTTCAAACAATATATTATCAATTACTTGAAAAGCATTTCCCGGAAGAATTATCACCTAGTGGTAAATGCAGCTATGACCAAGACAGATTTCCCTGAAAGCCTCCAGTAAAGGTGAAGCCTGGGCGTATTCTAAGGTTGATCACACTACTGACATCTGTGCAAAATTCCATTTGGCCTTCTGGTTTTTGATTTCTGACTGCTGAGCGTTTGATCTGATGCTGCATCGCCTACCGGCAGGAGACAAAATTATGATAACTAACCATAGCTCCTGCAACTCAAATGACGCTTGCCATTTCGTTCTATAAACTCGTTGCACTGAAAGTGTACCAGATCGTACATTATGAATTAAGTATACTTATTGACCGGTCTGCTTACACTGTGATTTCAGTTTACGCCATTCAATCATCAAACTATGATAAATTTTAAAGAACTGAGTTTGAATGTAATTGTCTAACCAACTCACTAAAACATCAGTCAGCTTCGGTTGTTTGATAGCATTTATTGGATCGTTGTTTTCTCTGGTCCGTATTAGGAGGGAGTTCTCTTTCAGTCCTTCTGGGAGATAGTAAATTGCCTAATTACATAAACTCAGCTACATTCCCATTCTTAGCAACGAAGATCAAATTCGATTACCTCATCTCAAATTCTCAACTAGCGTAGACACATTCTTTCTACGGTACGCAACAGACAATCGTATTGCACAACATGAATTCCGGGTTAGATAGCCGTAATACATTCGAATCCGGTAGTGCTAAATGCTGACTGATAATCATAGATAAATGAAATTTATTTAGAGGTGGAACATTATCTGATCAGCTTTCGGATCGCTGAGGCAGGAACGACTAGCAGATAATGAATGGTCGATAGTAAATTCCGATTTACATTACATGTACAAATCTAAGTCATCCCGTAATGTCTTGGTTTAAAAATAGCATGGCAGAGAACATCTGTCGTACATAAAATTTCTGCACACGTTAAATTATCCCACAGAATGTCAGGCTGAAAATTATTACCGAAAGTCCCAAAGAATGAAATGTCATAAACCATGTGGATGTTTTCGATTGGATTTAACTGTGATTGGTGATGCAAAGAAGCATTCCTGTCATTCCCACAAATTTTACTGATGAGAGATTGTTCATCGTTTCACGAAGGTGGTGGAAGACTCCGATTACTGGATATTTTAATACTTTTCTGAAAACGAAGCTTTTCAACGACGCTACGCTAACCGGATCACAAAGTAACTAGGAGAATCGATATGAATACTGTCAGACTGACATGAGCACAGAAATTCGTATTCTTTTAAATAGAAGCTTTTTTAACTTTGTATTGCTCAACGTTATCAACCCTTAGAAATAATCTCCGGTATCACGGGCCGATAATTCGGAATGAGAAAACAGTCAACAGTGAACTTCTCATCTGCTGGGCTGATATGGGTTTCAAATGAATGTGAACAGTCCTATGAAACGTACACCATCCAAATCTGCTACAGATCGAACGAACCACGCACGTTTTTCCGTCTGCTGAACTAAAATTTCCACATTATTTCATGAAAGGACTAACATCATTTGTGCACGAGGCTCTAGCATCCAGTCACAAATCTGCCCCGACACAGAAACACAAGTGTCCGATTCTAATTGTATAAAAGTGAACAACTTGGAGGCAGTCTTTTGTACGTAACAGCTGTTAATTCGTGTCATAACTTGTGTTCAGCAAATCATAAATTATTTCAGGAGTTTTTCTGATTTCATGATGTTCAGAAACAAGTTGACATGGTAGCTTCTGGACCTAGTCTAAGTAAAAATAGGGATCAAGCTTTAGTAGTCTTTACAAATGTACTGCTTCCTTAGCATATCAAACGTGTTTTTATCCCAAAATAGTAAATCACGAATGGACTTTACGGTTGACAATAAAATATCATCTCAAGTACTCTGATGAAGATCGCAGCTAAATGGAACAGATCATTGGATCGCTATCTAAGATGATTCATTTGTGTTGCACGGGCCAAACCGATTGAGTGATCTCGGGAAATAAATGAGACACTACCCAGGTGCAGTTGCTCCTTCTGACAAATTATTGCTACCAGTGTCAAACTTTCAGTCTCAGTTTTTCCTTTTGTGGACACTTTTGTCTTGTATTCGTGGCAAGTTGAAAGTTCCATTAGGTGAGGAAAAATACAGAAAATGAATTGGTCCATCTTTAGTTCAGTTTTGCCTCCTTTTATCTATGCAGGGCTAAGCATGATTGCATCAGACGAAGGAACAAAATCATTGAAAGGCTGCCGATAGAGTTTTCTAACTGGTGCCTGTGGGGATTGATCACGAGACCCAAAGATTTCATTGTTCCTGTATGTTACGAATCCATAGTCACTGAAGATCATTATAACTTTTATTCCAATGTTTTGCGGTTGTCGTTTCGTCATTAGGCAATGATTCACTTATAGACTGAAACATTTATAGCATATAATACGAAAAAGTACAATAAATACAGTAATTTGCAATTGCCTAAGTGCTTTCCAGTTGTGCGAAGATTGGGAATGGGACAGTGTAAAACCAATGATCTGAAGTCGAAGATTAGAAACAAAAATCAAACGAATTGGGGTTCGACAGATTTGATAAATTTTGAAAAGCATGTAACCCCGGTGGGATTTGAACCCGCGCATGTTTTCACCAAGCGCCTTCAAACAGCTGAGCTATGAGATCATACCAATCTTGATGTCTACATTTCGCATCAGATTTTATAGATATTAGATCGAAATGGGTACTCGAACGACAATAACTGTTATTCAGGTCCCCACGTCCCAGAACTCTGAAATCAAGTTCAGAAAGGTCGGCCTATAAGTTAGTAACGGAATGTTACATTCGCCTAGACGATCACATCTTGTGAGTTGCTTTTTACACAGCACTTTCACTTCCAATTCACTACATCCTTCTGACCGTTCACTTGTTTGTATCTGTGGACTGAACCATTCAGAATGGTTCAAAGGGAAATTCCATGTTGAATAATTTCTATAAAACGTGGTAAGTTTATTTTACCCATAATTAATCTGTAGCTAGTACTTCATATAATTTTCGCTTGCAGATAAACGGGAGTGTTTTGGTTAGGACACTGAGGGCGAAACTCGCTGTTTTGAAAAATGAACAATGCTTAGAGTGAGGACAAACTACGACTGCGAATATGACACTGCCTTTATACACCGGTGTACTAAAGATGTTGTGGCTTTAATAGTATTCTCTAATGAGATATACATTTACGAAAATAAGGTTGGGCAGAATTGCTAGACTGGGATGAATATCTCAACTGAAGTGCATGTGTTTTAAAACAAAGTTCCCACGTATGAGCATACTTTTCGACACTCTTGCAAATTGGCATCGTTTTATTCAACTTCCTCCTATATGTATCTCGTCTGAAACCCGGGAAAAGGATTTCACACTAGAAAAGGGCTTATGTTTGTCAAGGAACTGAGAAGTACCACAGTTTCAGTGTCTTATGCATAGGCCTAACATGGTTGCCTTAGAATATCTAGCAAATGAGAACACTGACGGGTTCAGTTTCTAGGTTTGAATCAGCTTGTCATCCAGAGCAAAAGAATGGCAAGCTGATCGGTAAACACGTGCAACTCGGTTAATCTCAAAATGTTCGATCATGGGGGTTCTTCACTTGAGGACTAGTGAAGACAGTTCTTGCCAATGTTTGCGACATTCTAGACCTTGGTGTCACTGAGACGCTCTCTCATAGAAACATTAGTCAATGCTCTGTCTCGCACTTACTCACAACAGTTGAGAGAGGATTATTAATAATATTTGTGATATTACTTGATTACTGAGGAATCCTTTGCAGATTTGGTTGTTTTCAAGTTGAGGAGTTTGCAAAATTTCCCATACTTGACAGTTTGCTCATCACTTGCGCTTGGAAACAGAATTCAGGTTTATTGTTTCTCATTAGTCATTTGCTGGAACTGATGCAAGCAGGATAACATGGAACTTCCTTTTACAGGGAAGAATTCCTAATTGTTTTCTATTTGTGGTCAGTAGAAGCAGAATAGACGTATATTTGAGGTAATTCTGAATTCATCACCGAAGCCCCGAAAAAATCATACGGGTTAATAATATGGCCTTTTTTAGTGATCTATCAATTGTCCAACTTGCACACTTTACCATCATGAAGACAAACAGTAGTTACTCTGGTTTATCTAACGGTCGTCTATGCTTTAGTCACATACTCTTCTTGGGGTATAGTAGCCTATACTGTTATTACCTAATATACACCTCGTGTATATATTAGTCACATGACTGAATATTGCAAGTTCTATCGGAGCCGTAATTATTAGGTCAAGTAACCGGATGGATTGCAGACGTTCATGAAAACCGAACCGGACAGAAGTCAAGCGGGCATTCATAGGTATACCTGGAAAATTAGTTGGTCTATTCGGTAGTTTTGTGCACTTTTGTGGGGAAAATAACACACAGTCACCCTGTTTTCCACTCTCATAAACAAACCATGATTTTTTAACAAACATAAAGCTTTGGGTTAGTTTTCAAGTACAGGGAAAATAAAACAAAACTAAACAAAAGAACACATCAACAACAAGTTCTGTCGCGAATTCCTGCTACTATCTGACGATAATCGATAAGTCTCGCTGGAGCCAAACCCCATTGATGTACGAAAGAGTGAAGCTAGGTGCATTGATATTAATGATAACAAATACAACAAAACTCCATTTGCGTGACATGTGGACACGGAGGAATGGATTGTTTGCGCGAAATATGCATCTACCATAACGCCTAAGGTGAGGCAAAATTACTGAGTACAGGATGATTGCGTTCGAGCTCACTTATTGTTGGTAAGTCTTACCGTTCTTCGCCAGAACCGCAAAGTTCGGACCATTCCGACGGCAACATGCTTCATTCAGAGTTGTCACGGGCGATTAAGTATTTTCACGGAAAATGTTTTGGCACGAGGATTCTGAATCAAATGGATAGGGGAAAATCTATTTGCGTTTTCCACATCCAAGGATCCAATCATGCGAGATGCAATCGTAATATCGCCAGTTTAATTCCAGCTCACTACGCTGTAGTTTTGGTTGCGGAAAATGCAAGTAGGTTTTCCGTTATAAATAACTAAGTATTTATACTAATGAAGTTTCCAATGAGGATTTTTGGTCGATATTCTCTCAGTTGTAACCATGCGGTAACCGAAACTTCTGCTAATTAAAATTGTTCACTGACAATGCCCTCTTATTGGTAAAACAATTTTATCGTGCTAAGAAGGATGACCGTTCTGAACTGGGAAACAAAGCTCAAGCCAAGTATCATTAGAGACGATTCGGAAACAATTATTGAGGAAAAATACTCACTTAGAAAAGCCTATGGAAGCCAGACTAATCAAGGTGTATATAGTGAAGATTGTTCTGCTCGGAAAATGTATGGTCTACTAAAGGTTCACAAGGAAGTTACATCACTCCAACAGTCCATATAATAAACTGGTACAATATATCCTTGTAGCGATAAAGTCGATGGCGACACCAATATGAAAGTTACGTTGAGGGGTAGATTTTGGGAAGCACGAGCTGTTGAACGAGACTGATAGTCGAAACAGTTTACTGTTCACGTGTCACTTTTCCCAAAGTTCCCACTGAACGGAATCAAACTATGAGGGAAAAATCGAAGTATCGGATACCACACAATGTAGGCTCAGAGCACTACTTCTCCTGGGACAAAGTTATAAAGTGTTAGATACGGTTGTCAAGAGCAGTACCGTTCAACCCATTTCCTTTGATATCACCATTTCCACCTCTTAAATGATTATAAAATTAGCTTCCAGGCTATATCAAACCGTCGTTATCAGTGACACACATCAACAAATGCCCCTATTGAACTGATAAGAGCAAACTGGTTTCAGATAATGTCTCACTAAGTTACTACAAATTACGCAGGACCAAATTCTGTTTGTTAAGCTAAGGGTTACTCTGAAATTTTCATTCCAACTTGTGAATGAGAGAACTCTTGAGTAAATGTTTCCCAAGATGATATTGTCTTTATGTCGAACTCACCTTGGCTCTGTTAACTTGGCTACATGTATGACATGCATAGGAAGAAACATTTTAGCACTGTGAGGTGTCGGACATGTACTACTGTCTTCCGCGCACAAGAACCAGGGCTTGATTGCCTGAGTTATGCGGTTGCTGTGATTCTTTGTGTAACTGGCAAGAAAATAAATGCGTATTTTTATCATTTTTGCTACTCGAATTCCTGGTTTTATTTAGACAGAACGGAATCGAAATACCCGATCTTATTCTCACCATTTGTGGCTACAACTGAACCATTACAATGCAATTATAGTGGAAAACGTTTTATGAGTTGCAGCTGCCTACAAATGAACTTTCGTTTCCACTGGTGCTGATTCCGTTTGTTTCAAATTTCAAGGCTTTAAGAACCGAAACGAATGTTTTATTGTACTGTTCGTGGTTGGGAAAACTGTCATTGGTCGCAAGAGGATTTTCCTCTCCATAAACACTGAGACTAATATTTTTCACCAATAATGGCGGAATATGAACAAAGCAATTGGGTTGGACTACGGTTGATATATGAAATTTGCTTTGGAGGACATCACTTGTCAAAGCAATATTGTCCGGTGAAAATTTATCAAATGTATAAGAGAATAAAACGTCCTCCAACCGATTTGTCCTACCGATCCGCGTCTATAATTATCAGTCTCATTTTGAGTGAGCCTAATTTCGGGTTAGAAGAAAAACCTTTCAGCAATTTTATCTTTTTGACCACAGGAGTCTAGGAAAACCTGAACTGTTTACAGTAGGCAGTCATATTTCTCATTACCTTTGGTGGATTCCATGCGCTAATGTAGTTTAAGCGGGTAATCAATGAAATCCGTTTGTAAAATGTTCCAGGACCTCCGTGTTGCCTCGTAGCTCAGCTGATAGAGCACATGCCGTAATAAAACCTAGTTGGAACTCGCAGAGCGTGAATTGGTTTTTACACCATCCAAGACTACATCAGTCAGGACGTTCTGTCAGTTGAAATTTGTTCATATCTCTGTCGTGTCATCCACACATGCTTGTTTCGTGCACGTATCGACCTGCAGTCAGCTGACTCTACCGACGTGCTTACAGGCGTCTACAATCCTTTTCTATATATGTTTGATCGTTCACTATCCCGATAAGCACGTTCAGTCACAAAACGTCTATGTTTTCTGCAAGGTCATGCGCGAACTCAAGTCCCACTGGGTCGAAGAATATTTGCATTTGTATCAATTCAAAAAGAGATGTCATTGACATTTTTACTTTATACCTTGATCAATCGAAGTATTTTACCGGATGACATGAACCTCATCTAGAAAATTCCTTAAAAATTCATAAAAAAGTTCAGGTAGGCACTGATTGCAATGATTCCTTTTCAAATGTGAAATACGTAACTTTCTGAATACCTTTGAAAACAAAACGTTTCCTTGACACATTTTTTACGAATATTTCATTTGATAGAAAGTTCTACAGAAGGCGAAGCCTCATAGATTCTAGTTGATGTTATTCATTGTTGACCACGTTCATTTTATCTGAGGAATTAGTTGAACATGAGGTGAACTATGAAGTAGTAGCAAATACCCTTACCGGTGGCATTTCTTACAATTTATCTTCTACAGGATGACGTAACTAGAGAGTGTTCTGTTGATACTATCTGGAGCATGACAGATGCTTGGGATTACTCTTTTACAAATTTCCTTTTGGCAGTCATATTTACACCGACTCAGCCTATCCACTCTAGTCATGGTAAAACTCAGTACCATTGAAAAACTGCAAAAGATTCAATCACTTCGCGCGCTGACCACGAAATTTAGAAAGACTAGTAAAGATAACTTCAGGACCTTTAGTGTATTTACATAGTAACTGTTAAATTATACTAGTGATTAGTTGCCATCGTCGAAATTAGTCGTTACAGATCGGCTGTGAATTCGAATCTCTTTTCATTGACAGCCACTATGCTAGAATAACGGCTCCCCACTCCTAATACGTGATAAACACTGTAACCAACGGCAAAAGTGAGCCTTAAAATCGTGAATCAGCTTCTTCATTTTGTTATTCAAATAGATAATGTCTTCTTTGAAATTTGAATGATTGGAATTGGGTTCAAAACGAAACACAGACGGCCAATTCTCTCGCAAGTTCATACTACTGGAAAAGTTCATCAATGTTTGTGATATTAAGGCAGTAAAATCCAGTGACTGATTATCTGCATTGAAAGGTCTCTTGGTTTACCTGATTGAATCGTGTCGTCCCAAAGCGAAACTCGTTCCGCCCAGTGCAAATGCATATCTGAAGTCGGTCGTCCATAACTACTCGAAAATTAATTCCCTTTTGCAATGGTAAACCGCTTCCTATTATTGAGCTAAGTTTGACTGTTCACCTAGTTGAAATCATGGACCTAGTTTGATAGCCTCGTCGTTCGTTACCAAGTAAACAGGACTTGGAAAACTTAAGAACCGAAATGTTTGTTCCAATTTCTTGTTTCGCTCACTAGGCTTTTGGTGATTAGGTCGCAAAGTCCTCCATCGTTTCTGATATACCAGGTTCGAATCCCACTCCTGGTGGTTAAGAGTGGTAGAAAACAATTCGCTAACGCGCGGCTCATTACCTTGTTTGGTTGGTCATATCTTCCACAAATTTTGCAGGGAATCTATCTTGACTATTGGGCAAAGACCCCTTCCAATTGCCATCACATATAAACTCGGCGACAACAGTTCCATCAATTTCACCACACTGTTGCAATAGGAAGCACTAGTCATAAAAAACAAGTCATGGATTTTAGACTAATATAACAAAGTTTTTGCTTTAACTGGATACTGATCTTGGGTTTTTTACTTTCAACCTGTCTAAGTTACTTTAAATTCTTATGTTCATCAATTCAGCGAACATTTTAGATCTTAAGAAACCTTCAGGAGAAAAGCATAGATGAGTGGAACTGAATCACGTTAAGCTGTCTGATCACTAGATAACCCCAGTCTCTAGGTGTAGATGATCCTCCGATGGATTTGAGAAGAACAAGTGCTGTTTACGTTCACCATGGTAAGCTGTGACAATTTTTAAAGCAGCCGTTAGATTCGTTTAACTCAAGATGATTTTGTGACACATTGCGATACACTGTTCCATTTTACAGTGCAACTATGATACACTTACGAAGTGGTTGTTATGCTTCGAATTAACTGCGTTTAGGAAAGAGCAGTTTTGGTTTGCTACAGAAATAATAAAACGGCATTGTTCATGAGAAAAATCAATCGATTAAATTCCGATGGTCTAAAACATCTTTTGAGGAGATGATTTAGATAACAAGGGTGCCTTGGTTTCGGTGCAACATCAAGGAATATTTCAGTTGGTAAAACGAAAATACTCACAAATATTGTCGAAATTCGAATAAAGCTCAGTTTTCGGAACTAATATGTCCTCGACATAAAAAGTTCCAGCTTGATACAAAACTTACATGTCATTTTGAAGAAAAAGCATCAGATTACCTTGCAAAAACCTGTAAATCCCGTCATCGTAATCAACTTGGGAATCTATGGGGCCATTCTTGTAAAGGAACCTTTAAAATTTCCTTTTTTTCTACTGTAAGTTTATTTGTCAGATCAATAGATATTTCCACAGCAATGATATTACAATTTCCATTAAGACAACCAGGCGCATTACCCATCAACAATGTAGTCCTCATGGGAGAACTTCGAAACTCATATACAGGAAAAAATGTAATGCTCCAGTCTGAAGAATTCTTCATTAATCACAGTTTTGTACATAAGACTGCCTCAGTTTGGATGGTCATGTTTTATCCCACCTCGTATCAAAATTCAAAAGTCACGAGAAAGAGTAACTTTCAGTTTTGTATCATGGATATAGTTTTCATGAGTGCTCAAGTTTCATCATAAAGCACGGACAGTAAATCGAAAGTCAAAACAAACCAGGATAAAGTCTGCATTTTTTCGCAACCGCAACAAGTGACCACACTTACTGGGAGTTGTCAGCTGGTTTTTGATCGGTCAAAAGAATAAGCAGCTCGTTTTGCAATGGCGTGCAGGAATCAGCACTGGAATACTCCGTTGGCATATGTATTCAGTGCTGCTTAAATATTTCTCAATCAAAACCTATAAAACATCGCTATCCAAGACCACTGCGTTGATTTTGACGCACCGCATTTTGTAACGCTATTGCTCGCATGAATAATACGAAAAAGCCCTTATTCTGATAAGGGGCTTTTCAGAACTAATTCTTTACGGGAACAACCTAAAAAATGCATTATCACAACTTTAACACACTCTTGTTATGAGAATTTCTCTATCATCACGAAAGCAAACTAGATGTTCAGCAGACTACGCTCACGTGACCTTGATTTCAAGTTTAGGAATCCTAAAAGTCCACAGCTTTCTTCTCGTGAGTCTACCACCAGCCAGGAGATTGCCAATCAAAAACAGGTGGACCGTTTTTTTTCAATATGTTTGTATCAGTTTTGTTTTTATGCTAGGAAAAATACAAATGATACTTCTATGATTGAATTTATTCCTCCCTGGTGAAAACCACATGCTATGAATTCCTCTTTCCTGACCTTTCTAATTATTCATATTTGACCTTTCTATGAATGTCGTCTGTAAAGCATTAAATAACCGTGGTGAGCACAGTCAAGTGATTTAATTTTCGCACAGAATATTGCAAGGCTAATTTGAACAGCATTCATTTATCGGGGTATTTACGTTTTTCACCTTTGTTCAATACAATTTGAAAATATCTACAAAAGTAAACAGCATAAATGGGATAACAATATTTCACTCTCTCTATCTATTTATCTATCTTTCTATCTATCTATCTATCTATCTATCTATCTATCTATCTATCTATCTATCTATCTATCTATCTATCTATATATCTATCTATCTATCTATCTATCTATCTATCTATCTATCTATCTATCTATCTATCTATCTATCTATCTATCTATCTATCTATCTATCTATCTATCTATCTATCTATCTATCTATCTATCTATCTATCTATCTATCTATCTATCTATCTGCTTACTTGTTTATATGAAAATGCTTCCATGTACATATAAATGTAGACTAATGCATGCCTTTTTCTCTCGGACTCCTTCTTTCCACAAAACATTTTCCACCCTCTCCTTCCCGGCAGTTCGGAGCTATAGTGATAAAACCCGAGAATCCGGAGCGATTCGATCACATTCATGTCGACGTACCCGAGGACACACCGACACAAGTGGATGATTTGCAGAAAAAACTAATGGAAAGCATCCCACTGATTGCAGTGAAAATCTTCTGATCGCCCATTCGTACATGTTGTTTTTCAAACAACAATTGTGTTTTTTCCAGCTTCATGCGCAACTTATTTCTGACCATCGTTATGCTTTTACCCGCCTCGTTGATGAGACCGGTTTTGAAGGTCAAAGTTGGTCTTCAGATGTCTAAGCGTTCCGACTTCATTGCATTTCATACATAAAAGATGGAGAGACCAAACGCGAATCCAAATCCATATCAAAATTCGAAGTTTTATTTAAAACTCTCGCATTATCAACCCCTTCATGCTCTGCGAAATCAGATTTGTAAATGTCATATTTATAGGTCATAATAAACAGTTAGCAAATTCTGATGAGTTCGTGTTGTGTGAAAGTAACAATTTTGCTGGGATTACGCGATAAATGAAAAGAAAGGTCATAGTTTGACCACACTGTAACCAGTGAAGGCTTCAGTGTTTTAACATGATGCGATAATAAATTGTAAGTGCGGACTATTGGAGACTTTCTTCAAATGCATGAACACGTTGTACATGTTTGGTTAACGTTGGAATAATAATTATGCGATTGAAGTAGTTAAGTAATTACCAATTTAGGTGCTAGGGGATCAGATTTTATATGCTATGATTTACCAAACGGTGTAGATGCTCGTGTTGCCCTTGAAGACGACGACGACAACAGCCGTAACTATGGGGATTCGATACCAGGAAGGAGACAAGTTGGGTCGTTGGAAATGTGCTGGATTTGGTGCTCTTCTGTAGGGATTGCACTTACACGATCCGCTGAGGTATAGAGAGAATGAAATCTGATGAATCGAAGCCCAGTAAATGCATAACCATGCATCTACGCCAACAGCAGAGAGCATGGGAACGGTGATCTATGTGAATACGTTATATCCTATCCTTACTAGGGATAATCAGCAGTGCACACCCAACGAACTCACACTGCAGAAACCTTCAAACTGGCCCGATTGTTCACCACATCTCCGGGCTGTTTTGTTAAGTCACCAAATTTATCTGCACTATTATTAGATTATCTTTTCGTCTGTAGTTATAGAAACATTGTTCCATTAAAATCGTGCTTATTACTGTACGGTATCCGTATGATTTCATCAGATCTATGAAATACTCGATGTCTTTGCTGAGAGCAACTTTGGAAAATCCATGAGGAATAAAACGAAGAGAAATTTTGGAAAGCTAAACGAACATTGCATAAAACACTGAGCTTGTTGGAAATTAGGACTAAGGAAGCAAGCTTTGTCATCCATGTGATTACCAATTACCATAAGCTCCAAAGTTGGATCATTGCTTGGAAAATTGACGGAATCGACTGATTTTGTCCATCCTCAGAATTATAATCAATCGGGTGTCATTATCCTACAAGAATCCTGGATTCACAAGTATAGTAATGATGAAGTTTCCATACTAGATTATTTTGGTCTGAGTATTCCATATCTCATCTCAGTGCTTTTGTACTAGACTTTGAATCTAAACACCTAAATTAACACAAATCCATAGCTTTTGTTAGCATGTACATCTCCCCAACTTGTCCTCTCTTTGAGCTCGATAAGTTCTCTGACAACTTCTCCGCCGATTTGAGGAACTTTGTTGACTCTTCTTTATGTTTTTGTTGTAACTTTAACAGATTCGACGTGAGATTCGTTACATCCGTTGGCCTGACCAACATCGGTAACTTCCTCATCAGGTTTGATGCCACTCCCGATCTTTGTCTTGTTAATATTCCTGACTTGTTTCATATTGCCAGTAGTCCTCCACATGGCTGTTCAGATCATGCGATTTTAAAAGTTCTCCCAAGGTTTTACTCTAGTGGTAGACATACACATTTCAATCAAAACCGTGACCATGAAATACTCAGTCGACAGTGTCACTCAGAAAACCTCGTGTGACTCAAGGATATGGCAGATAATTCTGGCCTAAGCATATTTTCTCACTCCGACCACCAAAACTGAGCTTCACAGACTGAATGCTCCGTGCTTTCAATCGATAACGGTCAGCGGCAGTTGCAAGGAGACATGGAAGACGAGCAAGCACTTAAGTGGTTTGAATTCTCGTGAACAGCCACATTTGGCGGATGTTGATGAACGCACTCGTCGCTTTACGGCTGCCTCACACCTACCGGTCATCCCACGGTGCTCACTTCCATCACGAGCCTTCCACAGAGGGCCTCAGCTCATTGGAAGTATATAGAAAGCCCACTCACCTTCATGCACATAAGGCAAGTGGCCCAGACTTCGTACACCTGATCTGTTAAATGAACACGCAAATACACTATCGCCTTTACTTTCTGGTCTATTTAAATTACATTATTCTCGACTGTTGGGAAGTGGCTTCTGAAAATCCAGTACCACATGGGGCACATCTAAACTGTGTACAATAACTTGCACATAGGTAGCTGTTAAGGTGTTTGAAGAGATTATAATGAAAAGACTGTCTGCCCAGATCAGTGTGTCGAACTCCAAGCAATTTGCATGTCGCCAATCACAATCAACCCTCGATGCTCTGGCTTCTCTCATCCACTCTGTTTTATCATCTCCTAATAGCATAAGTCAAGTATTTAAGGACTGCCTCATTGAGTGTAGTGAAGCTCTGAACTGCTTTGAGAGATCAATTTTACTCCATGTGCTCGGGCGTCAGTATCTCTAGCATTGTTCTTCTGTCCAAATGCTTTTTCAATCAACAACAGTTCATACGATATTGTGGCCGAACAGATTTCATGCTCCCCTCTACACAGGGCGTTCTCAAGAGCACCATTCGATCATATTTTCTGTTTTCTGCTTGCATATCATCCATGCCCCGTTTATGGCGATAGCCTCCTTAATAAGTACGCAGACAGCGTGATCTTTTGAATACCCCATTATGAAAACGCCACATTTTCTCTTCTACAACCAAGAGTAGCTGAGCTCGTCAACTGGCCTTAAAATAGAGACCTAAGGATGAATTCCTCAAAAAGCTCTGATATTCTGCTCTACATCAGACCCATCAATACTCCAACCTGATGATATCCGACCCAGATGTAATCACCAATGGAGAACCAATACAGAGATTATCGTTCACAAATCACTTCAGTGTAACCATCATCCGTGACTTTACCTGGACAGACCACTTCGCGGCTTCTTCTGGGAGGTTCGGCATCTCACCTCTTACTTGATAGGACTCAGCTCATTTTCTACCCCTTTTCATTTGATAAGAAGCTTTGTATTTTGGTGCTCCCTTCCACCCTGGCTCTGTGCTTCCCCCTTCATATTCCACGGTCTGTTTGAGGAAAACTTTAAAATTCTCGTCAGGTTTCTCAAACATTTTTGTGGACATAGTGCCATCAGTTATGGTCTGCCCATTACATTTATCGCAACTCAACACCTTAAGGCATGTCTGAATTTCTTCAGGAAGATCTTAGAGGACAGCAAACACCCTCTTCACCCCGATCTTAGCAATTGCATATCAACATCTTCCACTCATTCCCTGCACAAACACCTGATTGCCCGCACTGAAGCACACAACAGTAGCTTCTTACCTTGTTTATTTTCCTGCCAACCCATACCCTATCACCTGCAACTTTCTTTACTTGCTTCGTTAAACATACGCTTTTTCCCATTGCTGATTTTGCAGTGCAGCGGTTATTTAGCAGCCGAATACTCACCCTGAGGTGCATAAAGCGTATACTTGACTTGAACTTTGGCGAGAACCCGCGGCAAACGATTTTGAGTCTAGCCTCCATCAAACAGACTATCCGGGCTGACTCACAATGATTCATTGAACTCATACGCTACATGATATAGTACCGTAATGATACTGCCTCTGGATATTAGCAGAGTATTTCCCACCCAGTGATCGAATGTTATGACAGAGAACTTCTGTGTGGGCGGTCTAGGTACAACGAAAGCATACCGTTGTGCAATCCATAAAGTTTTGGTTACGGAAAGTGTAGTAGAAGATGGGATTTCACATAAGGTTATTCATCATGTACTGTGAAATCTCTGTTTGCAGCTGTACAGTGCTTCCATTGTGAGCTGAGCGTCTTCACTGTATGATGAATCAGTTTATGTAATTAACAAACATTGCAAGCATCAGTTTGAACACGTTTACCTCCTAATGACTTTTGCCACCTGTGTATTGTCAGAACCAATCGTGCATTTATTAAATTTCAGAAATTGTTAAACCGAAAGTCCAAAAATCGCTTTCGAGTTTTCAACCGATATTTTGACGAATTTTCGGAAAAATTCACTAAATGAAGATTATTCACAGTAGTGTTTTCGATGCAAGAGTAAATGTTAGCTTCCCAATAAAAATAAAATTTTAAATTTTACCTATTTCTAGCAAAAATAACTTCAGCTTATCCTCTGTTGCTAGTTTTTATAATAACAACGGTACAAAGAGAGGGAAATCGCCAGACAGGTGTGAGCAACACATGTGTTGCCAAAGAAATAAGAACTTCTGGCACTTTTCCACGGAATATTATCTCTGGGACAGTGTGTAGTAGTTGGTATATCGGGGGATTGGTCCAGGGTCCATAAAATTTGCTTCCATGACTTGTAGGATATTAACGGAGTCGAGTATTTGCAGATTAAATCCATCATAATCAATGAGATGTAGAGAATTAATTTACCGTAATTATTTGGCACTGTTAAGGGGAGCTATACTGTTATTGTTATTTACACGGTTTCTTATTTAAAATCATGGTCGACCCAATGATTTAGCATTACACGCCTTCTACACTCAGAAATTTTGTTTGCAACAAAATAGTTCCGAAGAAAAACAAATTTTCTTAAGTTATTATTTTCAGGCTATTTGAAGAAAGTATATGGCATATTGTTCTTTTGCAGGACTGGGATTCCCATTTAGTTCATACGAACATGGGTGTACCACAGAAACCTTTGTCGATAAAGTACTGGTACTATTTTTCGATAACCGGAAATTAGAGCCTCGAAAGATGAAACCGTTTTGGGAAGCAGCGGTAGCTCTGCGAGACACGAATTGAATCACAGTATCAAAAGCAATCTACAGATTCTCGTAAAAGCGAATCCCACCTCGGTTGTAATTGCCGGATTACTTATCTATAGAGACAGAATTGCTAAACCAGCATTTTTGCGCACATAATTTACACTATGCGAATGCACGGAATAATGTAAGAAGAGCCTCTTTAGCAATAAATGTGTCTGTCTTTTGTCCTCTAACTGCTCCCTTTATGAATAAAGTTTGATTTGCTCTCCCCTCTACATTCAAATAGATCTTCGGATTAGATGTAACAGCTGACACCCGCGCAATAACTGAATAGTGTATATCTTTTAAAGCCTATTGCTTTTAGCTATCATGAACACACGGGGTTTTATGGAGATATTTCTCAAATCCGATCTAACCTACAGTTCACGATTTTGATAAAATCTGAGTACTTTTAGTTCATAAATATATTTTGATTGTAGTTTATTATACTGCTGATTTTTCTTCGTCTAAAAATACTTTTCATTGAAAACGAAGAGCGTCATAATCATCTTGCATCAGTGATAACCATATAATTGGATGCTGCAATTGTTGAGAGATAAATACCAAGATCAGCGCTCTGGAGCATATAAAAGCCGTCTACCCAAACTGGGTTTTCCGCTTCCGTGATCCAACAATCTAATTCTAGCTCCACCTGGATAACATACAAAACAAAGCAGACGAATGATCAGGATGCACATTCTGTAACTAACAACCAATTCTAGTTGGAAAACTCCTCTGGTTCGAACCATCACGATTAATTGGCACGAAAGTGATAGTTTATAAAGGATACTTGGAGATCAAAGCCAAATTCTGACCTGCGGACATATTGGTTCACTCATTGTTCACAACCAGATGTTCTGAGCTGCTAGTCTGATTACGAACTCAGTTGGTTGATTCCGTTCAGACAACAATTCGCACCTGATTGGCTGTTCGGTGTACTTCTTTGTCTCCAATCTTATTCTCAATTTAGGTCAGGCGAAAACGCCTTGGCGTTTCGCCAAACCATCGTGTTGATTGCTAAACGAACCAGACCGTCCGTATGCAATATGCCAGCTAACACCATCACAGTGCGTAAGATCATTCATTTATTTTAGCGAATCTTTCTGACGCAACTCTGGAAGTGGCGAATTTTGAGAATATACATTACTTCAGCTTCATCGAAAATTGTTGGTGACAAAATTTGGTCTGGATTATTGTGAAGGACTGGTTTAAAACTCGATGGTATATAGTCTGAGTGTACCAACTTCTTACTCATGATCGGTTCCATGGAATTCATCTTCATTTTTCAAAGCATAATCTTGGTCGCATCCTTTCGGAATGCTGCTGAAACAGGAATCCATTATGCTGCTTTCCCTTTGGAGAAATATTTAGATTACGATTTTGAATCAACAGACTGCAAGGATTTATTAATCTTTTTCAAAGCTTTTCAAACAATATATTATCAATTACTTGAAAAGCATTTCCCGGAAGAATTATCACCTAGTGGTAAATGCAGCTATGACCAAGACAGATTTCCCTGAAAGCCTCCAGTAAAGGTGAAGCCTGGGCGTATTCTAAGGTTGATCACACTACTGACATCTGTGCAAAATTCCATTTGGCCTTCTGGTTTTTGATTTCTGACTGCTGAGCGTTTGATCTGATGCTGCATCGCCTACCGGCAGGAGACAAAATTATGATAACTAACCATAGCTCCTGCAACTCAAATGACGCTTGCCATTTCGTTCTATAAACTCGTTGCACTGAAAGTGTACCAGATCGTACATTATGAATTAAGTATACTTATTGACCGGTCTGCTTACACTGTGATTTCAGTTTACGCCATTTAATCATCAAACTATGATAAATTTTAAAGAACTGAGTTTGAATGTAATTGTCTAACCAACTCACTAAAACATCAGTCAGCTTCGGTTGTTTGATAGCATTTATTGGATCGTTGTTTTCTCTGGTCCGTATTAGGAGGGAGTTCTCTTTCAGTCCTTCTGGGAGATAGTAAATTGCCTAATTACCTAAACTCAGCTACATTCCCATTCTTAGCAACGAAGATCAAATTCGATTACCTCATCTCAAATTCTCAACTAGCGTAGACACATTCTTTCTACGGTACGCAACAGACAATCGTATTGCACAACATGAATTCCGGGTTAGATAGCCGTAATACATTCGAATCCGGTAGTGCCAAATACTGACTGATAATCATAGATAAGTGACATTTATTTAGAGATGGAACATTATCTGATCAGCTTCCGAATCGCTGAGGCGGGGACGACTAGCAGATAATGAATGGTCGATAGTAAATTCCGATTTACATTACATGTACAAATCCAAACTACCCAAACGGCTTCTCGTATTGTCTTGGTTTAAAAACAGCATGGCAGAGAACATCTGTCGTACATAAAATTTCTGCACACGTTAAATTATCCCACAGAATGTCAGGCTGAAAATTATTACCGAAAGTCCCAAAGAATGAAATGTCATAAACCATGCAGATGTTTTTGATTGGATTTAACTGTGATTGGTGATGCAAAGAAGCATTCCTGTCATTCCCACAAATTTTACTGATGAGAGATTGTTCATCGTTTCACGAAGGTGGTGGAAGACTCCGATTACTGGATATTTTAATACTTTTCTGAAAACGAAGCTTTTCAACGACGCTACGCTAACCGGATCACAAAGTAACTAGGAGAATCGATATGAATACTGTCAGACTGACATGAGCACAGAAATTCGTATTCTTTTAAATAGAAGCTTTTTTAACTTTGTATTGCTCAACGTTATCAACCCTTCGAAATAATCTCCGGTATCACGGGCCGATAATTCGGAATGAGAAAACAGTCAACAGTGAACTTCTCATCTGCTGGGCTGATATGGGTTTCAAATGAATGTGAACAGTCCTATGAAACGTACACCATCCAAATCTGCTACAGATCGAACGAACGAACCACGCACGTTTTTCCGTCTGCTGAACTAAAATTTCCACATTATTTCATGAAAGGACTAACATCATTTGTGCACGAGGCTCTAGCATCCAGTCACAAATCTGCCCCGACACAGAAACACAAGTGTCCGATTCTAATTGTATAAAAGTGAACAACTTGGAGGCAGTCTTTTGTACGTAACAGCTGTTAATTCGTGTCATAACTTGTGTTCAGCAAATCATAAATTATTTCAGGAGTTTTTCTGATTTCATGATGTTCAGAAACAAGTTGACATGGTAGCTTCTGGACCTAGTCTAAGTAAAAATAGGGATCAAGCTTTAGTAGTCTTTACAAATGTACTGCTTCCTTAGCATATCAAACGTGTTTTTATCCCAAAATAGTAAATCACGAATGGACTTTACGGTTGACAATAAAATATCATCTCAAGTACTCTGATGAAGATCGCAGCTAAATGGAACAGATCATTGGATCGCTATCTAAGATGATTCATTTGTGTTGCACGGGCCAAACCGATTGAGTGATCTCGGGAAATAAATGAGACACTACCCAGGTGCAGTTGCTCCTTCTGACAAATTATTGCTACCAGTGTCAAACTTTCAGTCTCAGTTTTTCCTTTTGTGGACACTTTTGTCTTGTATTCGTGGCAAGTTGAAAGTTCCATTAGGTGAGGAAAAATACAGAAAATGAATTGGTCCATCTTTAGTTCAGTTTTGCCTCCTTTTATCTATGCAGGGCTAAGCATGATTGCATCAGACGAAGGAACAAAATCATTGAAAGGCTGCCGATAGAGTTTTCTAACTGGTGCCTGTGGGGATTGATCACGAGACCCAAAGATTTCATTCTTCCTGTATGTTACGAATCCATAGTCACTGAAGATCATTATAACTTTTATTCCAATGTTTTGCGGTTGTCGTTTCGTCATTAGGCAATGATTCACTTATAGACTGAAACATTTATAGCATATAATACGAAAAAGTACAATAAATACAGTAATTTGCAATTGCCTAAGTGCTTTCCAGTTGTGCGAAGATTGGGAATGGGACAGTGTAAAACCAATGATCTGAAGTCGAAGATTAGAAACAAAAATCAAACGAATTGGGGTTCGACAGATTTGATAAATTTTGAAAAGCATGTAACCCCGGTGGGATTTGAACCCGCGCATGTTTTCACCAAGCGCCTTCAAACAGCTGAGCTATGAGATCATACCAATCTTGATGTCTACATTTCGCATCAGATTTTATAGATATTAGATCGAAATGGGTACTCGAACGACAATAACTGTTATTCAGGTCCCCACGTCCCAGAACTCTGAAATCAAGTTCAGAAAGGTCGGCCTATAAGTTAGTAACGGAATGTTACATTCGCCTAGACGATCACATCTTGTGAGTTGCTTTTTACACAGCACTTTCACTTCCAATTCACTACATCCTTCTGACCGTTCACTTGTTTGTATCTGTGGACTGAACCATTCAGAATGGTTCAAAGGGAAATTCCATGTTGAATAATTTCTATAAAACGTGGTAAGTTTATTTTACCCATAATTAATCTGTAGCTAGTACTTCATATAATTTTCGCTTGCAGATAAACGGGAGTGTTTTGGTTAGGACACTGAGGGCGAAACTCGCTGTTTTGAAAAATGAACAATGCTTAGAGTGAGGACAAACTACGACTGCGAATATGACACTGCCTTTATACACCGGTGTACTAAAGATGTTGTGGCTTTAATAGTATTCTCTAATGAGATATACATTTACGAAAATAAGGTTGGGCAGAATTGCTAGACTGGGATGAATATCTCAACTGAAGTGCATGTGTTTTAAAACAAAGTTCCCACGTATGAGCATACTTTTCGACACTCTTGCAAATTGGCATCGTTTTATTCAACTTCCTCCTATATGTATCTCGTCTGAAACCCGGGAAAAGGATTTCACACTAGAAAAGGGCTTATGTTTGTCAAGGAACTGAGAAGTACCACAGTTTCAGTGTCTTATGCATAGGCCTAACATGGTTGCCTTAGAATATCTAGCAAATGAGAACACTGACGGGTTCAGTTTCTAGGTTTGAATCAGCTTGTCATCCAGAGCAAAAGAATGGCAAGCTGATCGGTAAACACGTGCAACTCGGTTAATCTCAAAATGTTCGATCATGGGGGTTCTTCACTTGAGGACTAGTGAAGACAGTTCTTGCCAATGTTTGCGACATTCTAGACCTTGGTGTCACTGAGACGCTCTCTCATAGAAACATTAGTCAATGCTCTGTCTCGCACTTACTCACAACAGTTGAGAGAGGATTATTAATAATATTTGTGATATTACTTGATTACTGAGGAATCCTTTGCAGATTTGGTTGTTTTCAAGTTGAGGAGTTTGCAAAATTTCCCATACTTGACAGTTTGCTCATCACTTGCGCTTGGAAACAGAATTCAGGTTTATTGTTTCTCATTAGTCATTTGCTGGAACTGATGCAAGCAGGATAACATGGAACTTCCTTTTACAGGGAAGAATTCCTAATTGTTTTCTATTTGTGGTCAGTAGAAGCAGAATAGACGTATATTTGAGGTAATTCTGAATTCATCACCGAAGCCCCGAAAAAATCATACGGGTTAATAATATGGCCTTTTTTAGTGATCTATCAATTGTCCAACTTGCACACTTTACCATCATGAAGACAAACAGTAGTTACTCTGGTTTATCTAACGGTCGTCTATGCTTTAGTCACATACTCTTCTTGGGGTATAGTAGCCTATACTGTTATTACCTAATATACACCTCGTGTATATATTAGTCACATGACTGAATATTGCAAGTTCTATCGGAGCCGTAATTATTAGGTCAAGTAACCGGATGGATTGCAGACGTTCATGAAAACCGAACCGGACAGAAGTCAAGCGGGCATTCATAGGTATACCTGGAAAATTAGTTGGTCTATTCGGTAGTTTTGTGCACTTTTGTGGGGAAAATAACACACAGTCACCCTGTTTTCCACTCTCATAAACAAACCATGATTTTTTAACAAACATAAAGCTTTGGGTTAGTTTTCAAGTACAGGGAAAATAAAACAAAACTAAACAAAAGAACACATCAACAACAAGTTCTGTCGCGAATTCCTGCTACTATCTGACGATAATCGATAAGTCTCGCTGGAGCCAAACCCCATTGATGTACGAAAGAGTGAAGCTAGGTGCATTGATATTAATGATAACAAATACAACAAAACTCCATTTGCGTGACATGTGGACACGGAGGAATGGATTGTTTGCGCGAAATATGCATCTACCATAACGCCTAAGGTGAGGCAAAATTACTGAGTACAGGATGATTGCGTTCGAGCTCACTTATTGTTGGTAAGTCTTACCGTTCTTCGCCAGAACCGCAAAGTTCGGACCATTTAGACGGCAACCTGCTTCATTCAGAGTTGTCACGGGCGATTAAGTATTTTCACGGAAAATGTTTTGGCACGAGGATTCTGAATCAAATGGATAGGGGAAAATCTATTTGCGTTTTCCACATCCAAGGATCCAATCATGCGAGATGCAATCGTAATATCGCCAGTTTAATTCCAGCTCACTACGCTGTAGTTTTGGTTGCGGAAAATGCAAGTAGGTTTTCCGTTATAAATAACTAAGTATTTATACTAATGAAGTTTCCAATGAGGATTTTTGGTCGATATTCTCTCAGTTGTAACCATGCGGTAACCGAAACTTCTGCTAATTAAAATTGTTCACTGACAATGCCCTCTTATTGGTAAAACAATTTTATCGTGCTAAGAAGGATGACCGTTCTGAACTGGGAAACAAAGCTCAAGCCAAGTATCATTAGAGACGATTCGGAAACAATTATTGAGGAAAAATACTCACTTAGAAAAGCCTATGGAAGCCAGACTAATCAAGGTGTATATAGTGAAGATTGTTCTGCTCGGAAAATGTATGGTCTACTAAAGGTTCACAAGGAAGTTACATCACTCCAACAGTCCATATAATAAACTGGTACAATATATCCTTGTAGCGATAAAGTCGATGGCGACACCAATATGAAAGTTACGTTGAGGGGTAGATTTTGGGAAGCACGAGCTGTTGAACGAGACTGATAGTCGAAACAGTTTACTGTTCACGTGTCACTTTTCCCAAAGTTCCCACTGAACGGAATCAAACTATGAGGGAAAAATCGAAGTATCGGATACCACACAATGTAGGCTCAGAGCACTACTTCTCCTGGGACAAAGTTATAAAGTGTTAGATACGGTTGTCAAGAGCAGTACCGTTCAACCCATTTCCTTTGATATCACCATTTCCACCTCTTAAATGATTATAAAATTAGCTTCCAGGCTATATCAAACCGTCGTTATCAGTGACACACATCAACAAATGCCCCTATTGAACTGATAAGAGCAAACTGGTTTCAGATAATGTCTCACTAAGTTACTACAAATTACGCAGGACCACATTCTGTTTGTTAAGCTAAGGGTTACTCTGAAATTTTCATTCCAACTTGTGAATGAGAGAACTCTTGAGTAAATGTTTCCCAAGATGATATTGTCTTTATGTCGAACTCACCTTGGCTCTGTTAACTTGGCTACATGTATGACATGCATAGGAAGAAACATTTTAGCACTGTGAGGTGTCGGACATGTACTACTGTCTTCCGCGCACAAGAACCAGGGCTTGATTGCCTGAGTTATGCGGTTGCTGTGATTCTTTGTGTAACTGGCAAGAAAATAAATGCGTATTTTTATCATTTTTGCTACTCGAATTCCTGGTTTTATTTAGACAGAACGGAATCGAAATACCCGATCTTATTCTCACCATTTGTGGCTACAACTGAACCATTACAATGCAATTATAGTGGAAAACGTTTTATGAATTGCAGCTTCCTACAAATGAACTTTCGTTTCCACTGGTGCTGATTCCGTTTGTTTCAAATTTCAAGGCTTTAAGAACCGAAACGAATGTTTTATTGTACTGTTCGTGGTTGGGAAAACTGTCATTGGTCGCAAGAGGATTTTCCTCTCCATAAACACTGAGACTAATATTTTTCACCAATAATGGCGGAATATGAACAAAGCAATTGGGTTGGACTACGGTTGATATATGAAATTTGCTTTGGAGGACATCACTTGTCAAAGCAATATTGTCCGGTGAAAATTTATCAAATGTATAAGAGAATAAAACGTCCTCCAACCGATTTGTCCTACCGATCCGCGTCTATAATTATCAGTCTCATTTTGAGTGAGCCTAATTTCGGGTTAGAAGAAAAACCTTTCAGCAATTTTATCTTTTTGACCACAGGAGTCTAGGAAAACCTGAACTGTTTACAGTAGGCAGTCATATTTCTCATTACCTTTGGTGGATTCCATGCGCTAATGTAGTTTAAGCGGGTAATCAATGAAATCCGTTTGTAAAATGTTCCAGGATCTCCGTGTTGCCTCGTAGCTCAGCTGATAGAGCACATGCCGTAATAAAACCTAGTTGGAACTCGCAGAGCGTGAATTGGTTTTTACACCATCCAAGACTACATCAGTCAGGACGTTCTGTCAGTTGAAATTTGTTCATATCTCTGTCGTGTCATCCACACATGCTTGTTTCGTGCACGTATCGACCTGCAGTCAGCTGACTCTACCGACGTGCTTACAGGCGTCTACAATCCTTTTCTATATATGTTTGATCGTTCACTATCCCGATAAGCACGTTCAGTCACAAAACGTCTATGTTTTCTGCAAGGTCATGCGCGAACTCAAGTCCCACTGGGTCGAAGAATATTTGCATTTGTATCAATTCAAAAAGAGATGTCATTGACATTTTTACTTTATACCTTGATCAATCGAAGTATTTTACCGGATGACATGAACCTCATCTAGAAAATTCCTTAAAAATTCATAAAAAAGTTCAGGTAGGCACTGATTGCAATGATTCCTTTTCAAATGTGAAATACGTAACTTTCTGAATACCTTTGAAAACAAAACGTTTCCTTGACACATTTTTTACGAATATTTCATTTGATAGAAAGTTCTACAGAAGGCGAAGCCTCATAGATTCTAGTTGATGTTATTCATTGTTGACCACGTTCATTTTATCTGAGGAATTAGTTGAACATGAGGTGAACTATGAAGTAGTAGCAAATACCCTTACCGGTGGCATTTCTTACAATTTATCTTCTACAGGATGACGTAACTAGAGAGTGTTCTGTTGATACTATCTGGAGCATGACAGATGCTTGGGATTACTCTTTTACAAATTTCCTTTTGGCAGTCATATTTACACCGACTCAGCCTATCCACTCTAGTCATGGTAAAACTCAGGACCATTGAAAAACTGCAAAAGATTCAATCACTTCGCGCGCTGACCACGAAATTTAGAAAGACTAGTAAAGATAACTTCAGGACCTTTAGTGTATTTACATAGTAACTGTTAAATTATACTAGTGATTAGTTGCCATCGTCGAAATTAGTCGTTACAGATCGGCTGTGAATTCGAATCTCTTTTCATTGACAGCCACTATGCTAGAATAACGGCTCCCCACTCCTAATACGTGATAAACACTGTAACCAACGGCAAAAGTGAGCCTTAAAATCGTGAATCAGCTTCTTCATTTTGTTATTCAAATAGATAATGTCTTCTTTGAAATTTGAATGATTGGAATTGGGTTCAAAACGAAACACAGACGGCCAATTCTCTCGCAAGTTCATACTACTGGAAAAGTTCATCAATGTTTGTGATATTAAGGCAGTAAAATCCAGTGACTGATTATCTGCATTGAAAGGTCTCTTGGTTTACCTGATTGAATCGTGTCGTCCCAAAGCGAAACTCGTTCCGCCCAGTGCAAATGCATATCTGAAGTCGGTCGTCCATAACTACTCGAAAATTAATTCCCTTTTGCAATGGTAAACCGCTTCCTATTATTGAGCTAAGTTTGACTGTTCACCTAGTTGAAATCATGGACCTAGTTTGATAGCCTCGTCGTTCGTTACCAAGTAAACAGGACTTGGAAAACTTAAGAACCGAAATGTTTGTTCCAATTTCTTGTTTCGCTCACTAGGCTTTTGGTGATTAGGTCGCAAAGTCCTCCATCGTTTCTGATATACCAGGTTCGAATCCCACTCCTGGTGGTTAAGAGTGGTAGAAAACAATTCGCTAACGCGCGGCTCATTACCTTGTTTGGTTGGTCATATCTTCCACAAATTTTGCAGGGAATCTATCTTGACTATTGGGCAAAGACCCCTTCCAATTGCCATCACATATAAACTCGGCGACAACAGTTCCATCAATTTCACCACACTGTTGCAATAGGAAGCACTAGTCATAAAAAACAAGTCATGGATTTTAGACTAATATAACAAAGTTTTTGCTTTAACTGGATACTGATCTTGGGTTTTTTACTTTCAACCTGTCTAAGTTACTTTAAATTCTTATGTTCATCAATTCAGCGAACATTTTAGATCTTAAGAAACCTTCAGGAGAAAAGCATAGATGAGTGGAACTGAATCACGTTAAGCTGTCTGATCACTAGATAACCCCAGTCTCTAGGTGTAGATGATCCTCCGATGGATTTGAGAAGAACAAGTGCTGTTTACGTTCACCATGGTAAGCTGTGACAATTTTTAAAGCAGCCGTTAGATTCGTTTAACTCAAGATGATTTTGTGACACATTGCGATACACTGTTCCATTTTACAGTGCAACTATGATACACTTACGAAGTGGTTGTTATGCTTCGAATTAACTGCGTTTAGGAAAGAGCAGTTTTGGTTTGCTACAGAAATAATAAAACGGCATTGTTCATGAGAAAAATCAATCGATTAAATTCCGATGGTCTAAAACATCTTTTGAGGAGATGATTTAGATAACAAGGGTGCCTTGGTTTCGGTGCAACATCAAGGAATATTTCAGTTGGTAAAACGAAAATACTCACAAATATTGTCGAAATTCGAATAAGGCTCAGTTTTTGGAACTAATATGTCCTCGACATAAAAAGTTCCAGCTTGATACAAAACTTACATGTCATTTTGAAGAAAAAGCATCAGATTACTTTGCAAAAACCTGTAAATCCCGTCATCGTAATCAACTTGGGAATCTATGGGGCCATTCTTGTAAAGGAACCTTTAAAATTTCCTTTTTTTCTACTGTAAGTTTATTTGTCAGATCAATAGATATTTCCACAGCAATGATATTACAATTTCCATTAAGACAACCAGGCGCATTACCCATCAACAATGTAGTCCTCATGGGAGAACTTCGAAACTCATATACAGGAAAAAATGTAATGCTCCAGTCTGAAGAATTCTTCATTAATCACAGTTTTGTACATAAGACTGCCTCAGTTTGGATGGTCATGTTTTATCCCACCTCGTATCAAAATTCAAAAGTCACGAGAAAGAGTAACTTTAAGTTTTGTATCATGGATATAGTTTTCATGAGTGCTCAAGTTTCATCATAAAGCACGGACAGTAAATCGAAAGTCAAAACAAACCAGGATAAAGTCTGCATTTTTTCGCAACCGCAACAAGTGACCACACTTACTGGGAGTTGTCAGCTGGTTTTTGATCGGTCAAAAGAATAAGCAGCTCGTTTTGCAATGGCGTGCAGGAATCAGCACTGGAATACTCCGTTGGCATATGTATTCAGTGCTGCTTAAATATTTCTCAATCAAAACCTATAAAACATCGCTATCCAAGACCACTGCGTTGATTTTGACGCACCGCATTTTGTAACGCTATTGCTCGCATGAATAATACGAAAAAGCCCTTATTCTGATAAGGGGCTTTTCAGAACTAATTCTTTACGGGAACAACCTAAAAAATGCATTATCACAACTTTAACACACTCTTGTTATGAGAATTTCTCTATCATCACGAAAGCAAACTAGATGTTCAGCAGACTACGCTCACGTGACCTTGATTTCAAGTTTAGGAATCCTAAAAGTCCACAGCTTGCTTCACGTGAGTCTACCACCAGCCAGGAGATTGCCAATCAAAAACAGGTGGACCGTTTTTTTTCAATATGTTTGTATCAGTTTTGTTTTTATGCTAGGAAAAATACAAATGATACTTCTATGATTGAATTTATTCCTCCCTGGTGAAAACCACATGCTATGAATTCCTCTTTCCTGACCTTTCTAATTATTCATATTTGACCTTTCTATGAATGTCGTCTGTAAAGCATTAAATAACCGTGGTGAGCACAGTCAAGTGAGTTAATTTTCGCACAGAATATTGCAAGGCTAATTTGAACAGCATTCATTTATCGGGGTATTTACGTTTTTCACCTTTGTTCAATACAATTTGAAAATATCTACAAAAGTAAACAGCATAAATGGGATAACAATATTTCACTCTCTCTATCTATTTATCTATCTTTCTATCTATCTATCTATCTATCTATCTATCTATCTATCTATCTATCTATCTATCTATCTATCTATCTATCTATCTATCTATATATCTATCTATCTATCTATCTATCTATCTATCTATCTATCTATCTATCTATCTATCTATCTATCTATCTATCTATCTATCTATCTATCTATCTATCTATCTATCTATCTATCTATCTATCTATCTATCTATCTATCTATCTATCTATCTGCTTACTTGTTTATATGAAAATGCTTCCATGTACATATAAATGTAGACTAATGCATGCCTTTTTCTCTCGGACTCCTTCTTTCCACAAAACATTTTCCACCCTCTCCTTCCCGGCAGTTCGGAGCTATTGTGATAAAACCCGAGAATCCGGAGCGATTCGATCACATTCATGTCGACGTACCCGAGGACACACCGACACAAGTGGATGATTTGCAGAAAAAACTAATGGAAAGCATCCCACTGATTGCAGTGAAAATCTTCTGATCGCCCATTCGTACATGTTGTTTTTCAAACAACAATTGTGTTTTTTCCAGCTTCATGCGCAACTTATTTCTGACCATCGTTATGCTTTTACCCGCCTCGTTGATGAGACCGGTTTTGAAGGTCAAAGTTGGTCTTCAGATGTCTAAGCGTTCCGACTTCATTGCATTTCATACATAAAAGATGGAGAGACCAAACGCGAATCCAAATCCATATCAAAATTCGAAGTTTTATTTAAAACTCTCGCATTATCAACCCCTTTATGCTCTGCGAAATCAGATTTGTAAATGTCATATTTATAGGTCATAATAAACAGTTAGCAAATTCTGATGAGTTCGTGTTGTGTGAAAGTAACAATTTTGCTGGGATTACGCGATAAATGAAAAGAAAGGTCATAGTTTGACCACACTGTAACCAGTGAAGGCTTCAGTGTTTTAACATGATGCGATAATAAATTGTAAGTGCGGACTATTGGAGACTTTCTTCAAATGCATGAACACGTTGTACATGTTTGGTTAACGTTGGAATAATAATTATGCGATTGAAGTAGTTAAGTAATTACCAATTTAGGTGCTAGGGGATCAGATTTTATATGCTATGATTTACCAAACGGTGTAGATGCTCGTGTTGCCCTTGAAGACGACGACGACAACAGCCGTAACTATGGGGATTCGATACCAGGAAGGAGACAAGTTGGGTCGTTGGAAATGTGCTGGATTCGGTGCTCTTCTGTAGGGATTGCACTTACACGATCCGCTGAGGTATAGAGAGAATGAAATCTGATGAATCGAAGCCCAGTAAATGCATAACCATGCATCTACGCCAACAGCAGAGAGCATGGGAACGGTGATCTATGTGAATACGTTATATCCTATCCTTACTAGGGATAATCAGCAGTGCACACCCAACGAACTCACACTGCAGAGACCTTCAAACTGGCCCGATTGTTCACCACATCTCCGGGCTGTTTTGTTAAGTCACCAAATTTATCTGCACTATTATTAGATTATCTTTTCGTCTGTAGTTATAGAAACATTGTTCCATTAAAATCGTGCTTATTACTGTACGGTATCCGTATGATTTCATCAGATCTATGAAATACTCGATGTCTTTGCTGAGAGCAACTTTGGAAAATCCATGAGGAATAAAACGAAGAGAAATTTTGGAAAGCTAAACGAACATTGCATAAAACACTGAGCTTGTTGGAAATTAGGACTAAGGAAGCAAGCTTTGTCATCCATGTGATTACCAATTACCATAAGCTCCAAAGTTGGATCATTGCTTGGAAAATTGACGGAATCGACTGATTTTGTCCATCCTCAGAATTATAATCAATCGGGTGTCATTATCCTACAAGAATCCTGGATTCACAAGTATAGTAATGATGAAGTTTCCATACTAGATTATTTTGGTCTGAGTATTCCATATCTCATCTCAGTGCTTTTGTACTAGACTTTGAATCTAAACACCTAAATTAACACAAATCCATAGCTTTTGTTAGCATGTACATCTCCCCAACTTGTCCTCTCTTTGAGCTCGATAAGTTCTCTGACAACTTCTCCGCCGATTTGAGGAACTTTGTTGACTCTTCTTTATGTTTTTGTTGTAACTTTAACAGATTCGACGTGAGATTCGTTACATCCGTTGGCCTGACCAACATCGGTAACTTCCTCATCAGGTTTGATGCCACTCCCGATCTTTGTCTTGTTAATATTCCTGACTTGTTTCATATTGCCAGTAGTCCTCCACATGGCTGTTCAGATCATGCGATTTCAAAAGTTCTCCCAAGGTTTTACTCTAGTGGTAGACATACACATTTCAATCAAAACCGTGACCATGAAATACTCAGTCGACAGTGTCACTCAGAAAACCTCGTGTGACTCAAGGATATGGCAGATAATTCTGGCCTAAGCATATTTTCTCACTCCGACCACCAAAACTGAGCTTCACAGACTGAATGCTCCGTGCTTTCAATCGATAACGGTCAGCGGCAGTTGCAAGGAGACATGGAAGACGAGCAAGCACTTAAGTGGTGTGAATTCTCGTGAACAGCCACATTTGGCGGATGTTGATGAACGCACTCGTCGCTTTACGGCTGCCTCACACCTACCGGTCATCCCACGGTGCTCACTTCCATCACGAGCCTTCCACAGAGGGCCTCAGCTCATTGGAAGTATATAGAAAGCCCACTCACCTTCATGCACATAAGGCAAGTGGCCCAGACTTCGTACACCTGATCTGTTAAATGAACACGCAAATACACTATCGCCTTTACTTTCTGGTCTATTTAAATTACATTATTCTCGACTGTTGGGAAGTGGCTTCTGAAAATCCAGTACCACATGGGGCACATCTAAACTGTGTACAATAACTTGCACATAGGTAGCTGTTAAGGTGTTTGAAGAGATTATAATGAAAAGACTGTCTGCCCAGATCAGTGTGTCGAACTCCAAGCAATTTGCATGTCGCCAATCACAATCAACCCTCGATGCTCTGGCTTCTCTCATCCACTCTGTTTTATCATCTCCTAATAGCATAAGTCAAGTATTTAAGGACTGCCTCATTGAGTGTAGTGAAGCTCTGAACTGCTTTGAGAGATCAATTTTACTCCATGTGCTCGGGCGTCAGTATCTCTAGCATTGTTCTTCTGTCCAAATGCTTTTTCAATCAACAACAGTTCATACGATATTGTGGCCGAACAGATTTCATGCTCCCCTCTACACAGGGCGTTCTCAAGAGCACCATTCGATCATATTTTCTGTTTTCTGCTTGCATATCATCCATGCCCCGTTTATGGCGATAGCCTCCTTAATAAGTACGCAGACAGCGTGATCTTTTGAATACCCCATTATGAAAACGCCACATTTTCTCTTCTACAACCAAGAGTAGCTGAGCTCGTCAACTGGCCTTAAAATAGAGACCTAAGGATGAATTCCTCAAAAAGCTCTGATATTCTGCTCTACATCAGACCCATCAATACTCCAACCTGATGATATCCGACCCAGATGTAATCACCAATGGAGAACCAATACAGAGATTATCGTTCACAAATCACTTCAGTGTAACCATCATCCGTGACTTTACCTGGACAGACCACTTCGCGGCTTCTTCTGGGAGGTTCGGCATCTCACCTCTTACTTGATAGGACTCAGCTCATTTTATACCCCTTTTCATTTGATAAGAAGCTTTGTATTTTGGTGCTCCCTTCCACCCTGGCTCTGTGCTTCCCCCTTCATATTCCACGGTCTGTTTGAGGAAAACTTTAAAATTCTCGTCAGGTTTCTCAAACATTTTTGTGGACATAGTGCCATCAGTTATGGTCTGCCCATTACATTTATCGCAACTCAACACCTTAAGGCATGTCTGAATTTCTTCAGGAAGATCTTAGAGGACAGCAAACACCCTCTTCACCCCGATCTTAGCAATTGCATATCAACATCTTCCACTCATTCCCTGCACAAACACCTGATTGCCCGCACTGAAGCACACAACAGTAGCTTCTTACCTTGTTTATTTTCCTGCCAACCCATACCCTATCACCTGCAACTTTCTTTACTTGCTTCGTTAAACATACGCTTTTTCCCATTGCTGATTTTGCAGTGCAGTGGTTATTTAGCAGCCGAATACTCACCCTGAGGTGCATAAAGCGTATACTTGACTTGAACTTTGGCGAGAACCCGCGGCAAACGATTTTGAGTCTAGCCTCCATCAAACAGACTATCCGGGCTGACTCACAATGATTCATTGAACTCATACGCTACATGATATAGTACCGTAATGATACTGCCTCTGGATATTAGCAGAGTATTTCCCACCCAGTGATCGAATGTTATGACAGAGAACTTCTGTGTGGGCGGTCTAGGTACAACGAAATCATACCGTTGTGCAATCCATAAAGTTTTGGTTACGGAAAGTGTAGTAGAAGATGGGATTTCACATAAGGTTATTCATCATGTACTGTGAAATCTCTGTTTGCAGCTGTACAGTGCTTCCATTGTGAGCTGAGCGTCTTCACTGTATGATGAATCAGTTTATGTAATTAACAAACATTGCAAGCATCAGTTTGAACACGTTTACCTCCTAATGACTTTTGCCACCTGTGTATTGTCAGAACCAATCGTGCATTTATTAAATTTCAGAAATTGTTAAACCGAAAGTCCAAAAATCGCTTTCGAGTTTTCAACCGATATTTTGACGAATTTTCGGAAAAATTCACTAAATGAAGATTATTCACAGTAGTGTTTTCGATGCAAGAGTAAATGTTAGCTTCCCAATAAAAATAAAATTTTAAATTTTACCTATTTCTAGCAAAAATAACTTCAGCTTATCCTCTGTTGCTAGTTTTTATAATAACAACGGTACAAAGAGAGGGAAATCGCCAGACAGGTGTGAGCAACACATGTGTTGCCAAAGAAATAAGAACTTCTGGCACTTTTCCACGGAATATTATCTCTGGGACAGTGTGTAGTAGTTGGTATATCGGGGGATTGGTCCAGGGTCCATAAAATTTGCTTCCATGACTTGTAGGATATTAACGGAGTCGAGTATTTGCAGATTAAATCCATCATAATCAATGAGATGTAGAGAATTAATTTACCGTAATTATTTGGCACTGTTAAGGGGAGCTATACTGTTATTGTTATTTACACGGTTTCTTATTTAAAATCATGGTCGACCCAATGATTTAGCATTACACGCCTTCTACACTCAGAAATTTTGTTTGCAACAAAATAGTTCCGAAGAAAAACAAATTTTCTTAAGTTATTATTTTCAGGCTATTTGAAGAAAGTATATGGCATATTGTTCTTTTGCAGGACTGGGATTCCCATTTAGTTCATACGAACATGGGTGTACCACAGAAACCTTTGTCGATAAATTACTGGTACAATTTTTTCGATAACCGGAAATTAGAGCCTCGAAAGATGAAACCGTTTTGGGAAGCAGCGGTAGCTCTGCGAGACACGAATTGAATCACAGTATCAAAAGCAATCTACAGATTCTCGTAAAAGCGAATCCCACCTCGGTTGTAATTGCCGGATTACTTATCTATAGAGACAGAATTGCTAAACCAGCATTTTTGCGCACATAATTTACACTATGCGAATGCACGGAATAATGTAAGAAGAGCCTCTTTAGCAATAAATGTGTCTGTCTTTTGTCCTCTAACTGCTCCCTTTATGAATAAAGTTTGATTTGCTCTCCCCTCTACATTCAAATAGATCTTCGGATTAGATGTAACAGCTGACACCCGCGCAATAACTGAATAGTGTATATCTTTTAAAGCCTATTGCTTTTAGCTATCATGAACACACGGGGTTTTATGGAGATATTTCTCAAATCCGATCCAACCTACAGTTCACGATTTTGATAAAATCTGAGTACTTTTAGTTCATAAATATATTTTGATTGTAGTTTATTATACTGCTGATTTTTCTTCGTCTAAAAATACTTTTCATTGAAAACGAAGAGCGTCATAATCATCTTGCATCAGTGATAACCATATAATTGGATGCTGCAATTGTTGAGAGATAAATACCAAGATCAGCGCTCTGGAGCATATAAAAGCCGTCTACCCAAACTGGGTTTTCCGCTTCCGTGATCCAACAATCTAATTCTAGCTCCACCTGGATAACATACAAAACAAAGCAGACGAATGATCAGGATGCACATTCTGTAACTAACAACCAATTCTAGTTGGAAAACTCCTCTGGTTCGAACCATCACGATTAATTGGCACGAAAGTGATAGTTTATAAAGGATACTTGGAGATCAAAGCCAAATTCTGACCTGCGGACATATTGGTTCACTCATTGTTCACAACCAGATGTTCTGAGCTGCTAGTCTGATTACGAACTCAGTTGGTTGATTCCGTTCAGACAACAATTCGCACCTGATTGGCTGTTCGGTGTACTTCTTTGTCTCCAATCTTATTCTCAATTTAGGTCAGGCGAAAACGCCTTGGCGTTTCGCCAAACCATCGTGTTGATTGCTAAACGAACCAGACCGTCCGTATGCAATATGCCAGCTAACACCATCACAGTGCGTAAGATCATTCATTTATTTTAGCGAATCTTTCTGACGCAACTCTGGAAGTGGCGAATTTTGAGAATATACATTACTTCAGCTTCATCGAAAATTGTTGGTGACAAAATTTGGTCTGGATTATTGTGAAGGACTGGTTTAAAACTCGATGGTATATAGTCTGAGTGTACCAACTTCTTACTCATGATCGGTTCCATGGAATTCATCTTCATTTTTCAAAGCATAATCTTGGTCGCATCCTTTCGGAATGCTGCTGAAACAGGAATCCATTATGCTGCTTTCCCTTTGGAGAAATATTTAGATTACGATTTTGAATCAACAGACTGCAAGGATTTATTATTCTTTTTCAAAGCTTTTCAAACAATATATTATCAATTACTTGAAAAGCATTTCCCGGAAGAATTATCACCTAGTGGTAAATGCAGCTATGACCAAGACAGATTTCCCTGAAAGCCTCCAGTAAAGGTGAAGCCTGGGCGTATTCTAAGGTTGATCACACTACTGACATCTGTGCAAAATTCCATTTGGCCTTCTGGTTTTTGATTTCTGACTGCTGAGCGTTTGATCTGATGCTGCATCGCCTACCGGCAGGAGACAAAATTATGATAACTAACCATAGCTCCTGCAACTCAAATGACGCTTGCCATTTCGTTCTATAAACTCGTTGCACTGAAAGTGTACCAGATCGTACATTATGAATTAAGTATACTTATTGACCGGTCTGCTTACACTGTGATTTCAGTTTACGCCATTCAATCATCAAACTATGATAAATTTTAAAGAACTGAGTTTGAATGTAATTGTCTAACCAACTCACTAAAACATCAGTCAGCTTCGGTTGTTTGATAGCATTTATTGGATCGTTGTTTTCTCTGGTCCGTATTAGGAGGGAGTTCTCTTTCAGTCCTTCTGGGAGATAGTAAATTGCCTAATTACATAAACTCAGCTACATTCCCATTCTTAGCAACGAAGATCAAATTCGATTACCTCATCTCAAATTCTCAACTAGCGTAGACACATTCTTTCTACGGTACGCAACAGACAATCGTATTGCACAACATGAATTCCGGGTTAGATAGCCGTAATACATTCGAATCCGGTAGTGCTAAATGCTGACTGATAATCATAGATAAATGAAATTTATTTAGAGGTGGAACATTATCTGATCAGCTTTCGGATCGCTGAGGCGGGGACGACTAGCAGATAATGAATGGTCGATAGTAAATTCCGATTTACATTACATGTACAAATCCAAACTACCCAACAGGCTTCCCGTAATATCTTGGTTTAAAAATAGCATGGCAGAGAACATCTGTCGTACATAAAATTTCTGCACACGTTAAATTATCCCACAGAATGTCAGGCTGAAAATTATTACCGAAAGTCCCAAAGAATGAAATGTCATAAACCATGCGGATGTTTTCGATTGGATTTAACTGTGATTGGTGATGCAAAGAAGCATTCCTGTCATTCCCACAAATTTTACTGATGAGAGATTGTTCATCGTTTCACGAAGGTGGTGGAAGACTCCGATTACTGGATATTTTAATACTTTTCTGAAAACGAAGCTTTTCAACGACGCTACGCTAACCGGATCACAAAGTAACTAGGAGAATCGATATGAATACTGTCAGACTGACATGAGCACAGAAATTCGTATTCTTTTAAATAGAAGCTTTTTTAACTTTGTATTGCTCAACGTTATCAACCCTTAGAAATAATCTCCGGTATCACGGGCCGATAATTCGGAATGAGAAAACAGTCAACAGTGAACTTCTCATCTGCTGGGCTGATATGGGTTTCAAATGAATGTGAACAGTCCTATGAAACGTACACCATCCAAATCTGCTACAGATCGAACGAACGAACCACGCACGTTTTTCCGTCTGCTGAACTAAAATTTCCACATTATTTCATGAAAGGACTAACATCATTTGTGCACGAGGCTCTAGCATCCAGTCACAAATCTGCCCCGACACAGAAACACAAGTGTCCGATTCTAATTGTATAAAAGTGAACAACTTGGAGGCAGTCTTTTGTACGTAACAGCTGTTAATTCGTGTCATAACTTGTGTTCAGCAAATCATAAATTATTTCAGGAGTTTTTCTGATTTCATGATGTTCAGAAACAAGTTGACATGGTAGCTTCTGGACCTAGTCTAAGTAAAAATAGGGATCAAGCTTTAGTAGTCTTTACAAATGTACTGCTTCCTTAGCATATCAAACGTGTTTTTATCCCAAAATAGTAAATCACGAATGGACTTTACGGTTGACAATAAAATATCATCTCAAGTACTCTGATGAAGATCGCAGCTAAATGGAACAGATCATTGGATCGCTATCTAAGATGATTCATTTGTGTTGCACGGGCCAAACCGATTGAGTGATCTCGGGAAATAAATGAGACACTACCCAGGTGCAGTTGCTCCTTCTGACAAATTATTGCTACCAGTGTCAAACTTTCAGTCTCAGTTTTTCCTTTTGTGGACACTTTTGTCTTGTATTCGTGGCAAGTTGAAAGTTCCATTAGGTGAGGAAAAATACAGAAAATGAATTGGTCCATCTTTAGTTCAGTTTTGCCTCCTTTTATCTATGCAGGGCTAAGCATGATTGCATCAGACGAAGGAACAAAATCATTGAAAGGCTGCCGATAGAGTTTTCTAACTGGTGCCTGTGGGGATTGATCACGAGACCCAAAGATTTCATTCTTCCTGTATGTTACGAATCCATAGTCACTGAAGATCATTATAACTTTTATTCCAATGTTTTGCGGTTGTCGTTTCGTCATTAGGCAATGATTCACTTATAGACTGAAACATTTATAGCATATAATACGAAAAAGTACAATAAATACAGTAATTTGCAATTGCCTAAGTGCTTTCCAGTTGTGCGAAGATTGGGAATGGGACAGTGTAAAACCAATGATCTGAAGTCGAAGATTAGAAACAAAAATCAAACGAATTGGGGTTCGACAGATTTGATAAATTTTGAAAAGCATGTAACCCCGGTGGGATTTGAACCCGCGCATGTTTTCACCAAGCGCCTTCAAACAGCTGAGCTATGAGATCATACCAATCTTGATGTCTACATTTCGCATCAGATTTTATAGATATTAGATCGAAATGGGTACTCGAACGACAATAACTGTTATTCAGGTCCCCACGTCCCAGAACTCTGAAATCAAGTTCAGAAAGGTCGGCCTATAAGTTAGTAACGGAATGTTACATTCGCCTAGACGATCACATCTTGTGAGTTGCTTTTTACACAGCACTTTCACTTCCAATTCACTACATCCTTCTGACCGTTCACTTGTTTGTATCTGTGGACTGAACCATTCAGAATGGTTCAAAGGGAAATTCCATGTTGAATAATTTCTATAAAACGTGGTAAGTTTATTTTACCCATAATTAATCTGTAGCTAGTACTTCATATAATTTTCGCTTGCAGATAAACGGGAGTGTTTTGGTTAGGACACTGAGGGCGAAACTCGCTGTTTTGAAAAATGAACAATGCTTAGAGTGAGGACAAACTACGACTGCGAATATGACACTGCCTTTATACACCGGTGTACTAAAGATGTTGTGGCTTTAATAGTATTCTCTAATGAGATATACATTTACGAAAATAAGGTTGGGCAGAATTGCTAGACTGGGATGAATATCTCAACTGAAGTGCATGAGTTTTTAAAACAAAGTTCCCACGTATGAGCATACTTTTCGACATTCTTGCAAATTGGCATCGTTTAATTCAACTTCCTCCTATATGTATCTCGTCTGAAACCCGGGAAAATGGTTTCACACTAGAAAAGGGCTTATTTTTGTCAGGAAACTGAGAAGTACCACAGTTTCAGTGTCTTATGCATAGGCCTAACATGGTTGCCTTAGAATATCTAACAACTGAGAACACTGACGGGTTCAGTTTCTAGGTTTGAATCAGCTTTCCATCCAGCGCTAAAGAATAGCAAGCTGATCGGTGAACACGTGCAACTCGGTTAATCCCAAAATGTTCAATTATGCGGTTTCTTCACTTGAGGACTTGTGAAGCCAGCTCTTGCCAATGTTTGCGACATTCTAGACCTTGGTGTCAATGAGACGCTCTCTCATAGAAACATTAGTCAATGCTCTGTCTCGCACTTACACACAACAGTTGAGAGAGGATTATTAATACTATTTGTGATATAACCTGATTACTGAAGAATCCTTTGCAGATTTGGTTGGTTTCAAGTTGAGGAGTTTGCAAAATTCCCCATACTTGACAGTTTGCTCATCACTTGCGCTTGGAAACAGAATTCAGGTTTATTGTTTCTCATTAGTCATTCGCTGGAACTGATGCAAGCAGGGTTACATGGAACTTCCTTTTACAGGGAGGAATTCCTAATTGTTTTCGTTTTGTGGTCAGTAGAAGCAGAATAGACGTATATTTGAGGTAATTCTGAATTCATCACCGAAGCCCTGAAAAAATCATACGGGTTAATAATATGGCCTTTTTCAAAAGTGACCTATCACTTGTTCAACGTGTACAATTTACCACCATGAAGACAAACAGTAGTTACTCTGGTTTATCTAACGGTGGTCTATACTTTAGTCACATACTCTTCTTGGGGTATAGTAGCCTATACTGTTATTACTTAATATACACCTCGTGTATATATTAGTCACATAACTGAATATTGCAAATTCTATCGGAGCCGTAATTATTAGGTCAAGTAACCGGATGGACTGCAGACTTCATAGGTATACCTGGAAAAGTAGTTGGTCTATTCGGTAGTTTTGTGCACTTTTGTAGGGAAAATAACATACAGTCACCCTGTTTTCCACTCTCATAAACAAACCATGATTTTTTAACGAACATAAAGCTTTGAGTTAGTTTTCAAAGTACAGGGAAAATAAAACAAAACTAAGCAAAAGAACACATCAACAACAAGCTATGTCGCGAATTCCTGATACTGTCTGACGGTAATCGATAAGTCTCGCTGGAGCCAAACCCCATTGATGTACGAAAGAGTGAAGCTAGGTGCATCGATATTCTTGATAACAAATACAACAAAACTCCATTTGCGGGACATGTGGACACGGAGGAATGGATTGTTTGCGCGAAATATGCATCTACCATAACGCCTAAGGTGAGGCAAAATAACTTAGTACAGGATGATTGCGTTCGAGCTCACTTATTGTTGGTAAGTCTTACCGTTCTTCGCCAGAACCGCAAAGTTCGGACCATTCCGACGGCAACATGCTTCATTCAGAGTTGTCACGGGCGATTAAGTATTTTCACGGAAAATGTTTTGGCACGAGGATTCTGAATCAAATGGATAGGGGAAAATCTATTTGCGTTTTCCACATCCAAGGATCCAATCATGCGAGATGCAATCGTAATATCGCCAGTTTAATTCCAGCTCACTACGCTGTAGTTTTGGTTTCGGAAAATGCAAGTAGGTTTTCCGTTATAAATAACTAAGTATTTATAGTAATGTAGTTTCCAATGAGGATTTTTGGTCGATATTCTCTCAGCTGTAACCATGCGGTAACCGAAACTTCGGCTAATTAAATTTGTTCACTGACAATGTCGTCTTATTGGAAACACAATTTTCTCGTGCTAACAAGGATGACCGTTCTGAACTGGGAAACAAAGCTCAAGCCAAGTATCATTAGAGACGATTCGGAAACAATTATTGAGGAAAAATACTCACTTAGAAAAGCCTATGGAAGCCAGACTAATCAAGGTGTATATAGTGAAGATTGTTCTGCTCGGAAAATGTATGGTCTACTAAAGGTTCACAAGGAAGTTACATCACTCCAACAGTTCATAAAATAAACTGGTACAATATATCCTTGTAGCGATAAAGTCAATGGTGACACCAATATGAAAGTTACGTTGAGGGGTAGATTTTGGGAAGCACGAGCTGTTGAACGAGACTGATAGTCGAAACAGTTTACTGTTCACGTGTCACTTTTCCCAAAGTTCCCACTGAACGGAATCAAACTATGAGGGAAAAATCGAAGTATCGGATACCACACAATGTAGGCTGAGAGCACTAATTTTCTTGGGACAAAGTTATAAAGTGTTAGATACGGTTGTCAAGAGCAGTAACGTTCAACCCATTTCCTTTGATATCACCGTTTTCACCTTCTAAATGATTATAAAATTAGCTTCCAGGCTATATCAAACCGTCGTTATCAGTGACTCACATTTTTCATTTTGAATAACAAATTAATCGGAAAACAAACAAACCAGGGTGCATCGCATTATTTACCCAATCTAATTGGAGAGAGAAAGCAGTAACATTTCTCTTGATAGGGTGTTTACTCGACAAATGAATGAACGGAAGATCAGTGCTTCGGAGCCATAGTCAGTTCAGAGTGTACCGAAAAACAGATGTGCCATGTGAAGTGATGTACGTAAGCGCTCGATGTTCGGTAAGAAAACGTGGTCGGAAATGGTGGTAGCCAGTAGAGATTTCGATTTCCGATGGTAACCCTTCCCAAGACCTGTTTACAATTGTTTGTTCATGGGACAATAATCTAAAGTCATTGGACGTCAAACGGGGCGTGTGTCCGTGAATGTGTATGTGTGTGCGTGTCTGGAGGGGAATGGGGTTATCCGTTTCGTCAGTGATGACAGGATAATTTGAGATCAACCAAGCGTTAGGATCTTTGGGACAATTGTACGTCGTAAACGTAAATAATCAGGATACTATCCGTGCTTCACCCGATGCCATAACGTGTCCTTTACAAAAAGCAGTCACTTTATTACATTACGTGCTCATTGGAATTCAAAACGTAACAAGAGCGAAAACACGGGTAGGATACTTGTGTCCGAACAGCCAAACAATCGTCTATATAGGCCCTTTTCCAGGTTGTGCGGCACCAAGATTGCTATTGCAGCTGCTTGAGTGCTTCTGCTGCGTTCTGACCAGTTGGCCGTGGCCGATAGCTTGCTTCTCTTGGGCGTCATTTTTCTTCGGTTGGTCCGATTATCTCAGTTGACAGCTCGATCAGCAGCCCCTCACCTGGGTTATCTCGCTGGTTGCCGACGATCCCGCTGCTTCCCCTCTGGTAGTCCGTATGCCTCTCTTTGTTTGCCTCGGGAAGCCTCCGACATATTCGCCGTCTGTTCCTTTGGCTGTGGTTCTTGTTTGGTTCGTGCTTTCGCCCTGATATTCACGTCGTTCCCTTGCCCCAGCATTCCCCGTTACAATAACCACCTGTTAAATTACTGGGTGTTATTCGGCCCTGTCAATATTCACAGAGAACCAACGCGATTCAAATCAAAGCAAATAATTTGGGATATCGGAGAACATAAGCTTGTTGTGGGCTTGCAAAAGCTCCCTTCGAAGTATTTAGCAAGAAAGACAAAGTTCATCCTTTTTCTTCAGGCTCGTTTTTTATAATTATCTGAGTGGTAAATAAAGTGCAACAAATGCCCCTATTGAACTGATAAGAGCAAACTGGTTTCAGATAATGTCTCACTAAGTTACTACAAATTACGCACGACCAAATTCTGTTTGTTAAGCTAAGGGTTACTCTGAAATTTTCATTCAAACTTGTGAATGAGAGAACTCTTGAGTAAATGTTTACCAAGATGATGTTGTCTTTATGTCGAACTCACCTTGGCTTTGTTGTCTTGGCTACATGTATGACAAGCATAGGAAGAAACATTTTAGCACAGTGAGGTGTCGGACACGTACTACTCTCTTCCGCGCACAGGAACCAGGGCTTGATTGCCTGAGTTATGCGGTTGCTGTGTTTCCTTGTGTTGCTGACAAGAAAATAAATGCGTATTTTTATCATTGTTGCTACTCGAATTCCTGGTTTTATTTAGACAGAACGGAATCGAAATACCCGATCTTATTCTTACTGTTTGTGGCTACGATAGAACCATTACAAAGCAATTATAGTGGAAAACGTTTTATGAGTTGCAGCTTCCTACATATGAACTTTCGTTTTCACTGGTGCTGATTCCGTTTACTTCAAATTTCAAGGCTTTAAGAACCGAAACGAATGTTTTATTGTACTGTTCGTGGTTGGGAAAACTGTCATTGGTCGCAAGAGGATTTTCCTCTCCATAAACACTGAGACTAATATTTTTCACCAATAACGGCGGAATATGAACAAAGCAATTGGGTTGGACTACGGTTGATATATGAAATTTGCTTTGGAGGACATCACTTGTCAAAGCAATATTGTCCGGTGAAAATTTATCAACTGTATAAGAGAATAAAATATCCTCCAACCGAATTGTCCTACCGATCCGCGTCTATAATTATCAGTCTCATTTTGAGTGAGCCAAATTTCGGGTTAGAAGAAAAACCTTTTAGCAATTTTATCTTTTTGACCACAGGAGTCTAGGAAAACCTGAACTGTTTACAGTAGGCGGTCATATTTCTCATTACCTTTGGTGGATTCAATGGGCTAATGTAGTTTTACGCGGGTAATCAATGAAATCCGTTTGTAAAATGTTCCAGGATCTCCGTGTTGCCTCGTAGCTCAGCTGATAGAGCACATGCCCTACTAAAGCCGAGTTGGAACCCGCAGAGCGTGAATTGGTGTTTACACCATCCAAGACTACATCAGTCAGGACGTTCTATCAGTTGAAATTTATTCATATCTCTGTCGTGTCATCCACACATGCTTGTTTCGTGCACGTATCGACCTGCAGTCAGCTGACTCTACTGACGTGCTTACAGGTGTCTACGATCCTTTTCTATATATGTTTGATCGTTCACTATCCCGATAAGCACGTTCAGTCACACAACGTTTTCTACGGAATGACGTAACTAGAGAGTGTTCTGTTGATACTATCTGGAACACGATAGATGCTTGGGGTTACATTTTTACAAATCTCCGTTTGGCAGTCGTATTTACACCGACTCAGCTTATCCTCTCTAGTCATGGTGAAACTCGGGGTAGTTCAAAAACTGTGAAAGATTCAATCACTTCGCGCGCTGACCACGAAATTTAGAAAGACTAGTGAAGATAACTTCAGGATCTTTAGTGTATTTACATAGTAACTGTTAAATTATACTAGTGATTAGTTGCCATCGTCGAAATTATTCGTCTAAGATCTGCAGTGACGTTTAATCTCTTTTCATTGACAATCATTATGCTATAATAACGGATTCTGACTCCTACTACGTGATAAACACTGTAACCAACGGAAAAAGTGAGCTTTCAAATCATGAATCAGCTTCTTCATTTTGTTATTCAAATAGATAATGTCTTCTTTGAAATTTGAATGATTGGAATTGGGTTCAAAACGAAACACAGACGGCCACTTCTCTCGCAAGTTCATACTACTGGAAAAGTTCATCAATGTTTGTGATATGAAGGCAGTAAAATCCAGTGACTGATTATCTGCATTGAAAGGTCTCTTGGTTTACGTGATTGATTCGTGTTGTCCCAAAGCGAAACTCGTTCCGCCCAGTGTAAATGCATATCTGAAGTCGGTCGTCCATAACTACTTGAAAATTAATTCCCTTTTGCAATGGTAAACCGCTTCCTATTATTGAGCTAAGTTTGACTGTTCACCTAGTTGAAATCATGGACCTAGTTTGATAGCCTCGTCGTTCGTTACCAAGTAAACAGGACTCGGAAGAAGTGATAATCGAAATGTTTGTTCCAATTTCTTGTTTTCGCTCACTAGGCTTTTGGTGATTAGATCTCAAAGTCCTCCATCGTTTCTAATATACTAGATTCGAATCCCACTCCTGGTGGTTAAGAGTGGTAGAAAACAATTCGCTAACGCGCGGCTCATTACCTTGTTTGGTTGGTCATATCTTCCACAAATTTTGCTACAAGTGACAGGGCTATGGTTGCAGCTTCTGCATTAAATTGCAGTGAACCTTTGTGACTATTGGGCAAAGACCTCTTCCAATTGCCATCACATATAAACTCGGCGACAACAGTTCAAAACCGGAGTCATTTTAAGAAAAGATATAAAATCCCAAACTTTGAAAGTTCCTAAAATGTAACTTGGGCCTGAAACTAGGGAAAGAGAGAAATTTCGGATTCAGATAAACTGATGCCTCTATTTCCATCAATTTCACCACACTGTTACAATAGCAAGCACTAGTCATGAAAAACAAGTCATGGATTTTAGACTAATATAACAAAGTTTTTGCTTTAACTGGATACTGATCTTGGGTTTTTTACTTTCAACCTGTCTAAGTTACTTTAAATTCTTGTGTTCATCAATTCAGCGAACATTTTAGATCTTAAGAAACCTTCAGGAGAAAAGCATAGATGAGTGGAACTGAATCACGTTAAGCTGTCTAATCACTAGATAACCCCAGTCTCTAGGTGTAGATGATCCTCCGATGGATTTGAGAAGAACAAGTGCTGTTTACGTTCACCATGGTAAGCTGTGACAATTTTTAAAGCAGCCGTTAGATTCGTTTAACTCAAGATGATTTTGTGACACATTGCGATACACTGTTCCATTTTACAGTGCAACTATGATACACTTACGAAGTGGTTGTTATGCTTCGAATTAACTGCGTTTAGGAAAGAGCAGTTTTGGTTTGCTACAGAAATAATAAAACGGCATTGTTCATGAGAAAAATCAATCGATTAAATTCCGATGGTCTAAAACATCTTTTGAGGAGATGATTTAGATAACAAGGGTGCCTTGGTTTCGGTGCAACATCAAGGAATATTTCAGTTGGTAAAACGAAAATACTCACAAATATTGTCGAAATTCGAATAAAGCTCAGTTTTCGGAACTAATATGTCCTCGACATAAAAAGTTCCAGCTTGATACAAAACTTACATGTCATTTTGAAGAAAAAGCATCAGATTACTTTGCAAAAACCTGTAAATCCCGTCATCGTAATCAACTTGGGAATCTATGGGGCCATTCTTGTAAAGGAACCTTTAAAATTTCCTTTTTTTCTACTGTAAGTTTATTTGTCAGATGAATAGATATTTCTACAGCAATGATATTACAATTTCCATTAAGACAACCAGGCGCATTACCCATCAACAATGTAGTCCTCATGGGAGAACTTCGAAACTCATATACAGGAAAAAATGTAATGCTCCAGTCTGAAGAATTCTTCATTAATCACAGTTTTGTACATAAGACTGCCTCAGTTTGGATGGTCATGTTTTATTCCACCTCGTATCAAAATTCAAAAGTCACGAGAAAGAGTAACTTTAAGTTTTGTATCATGGATAAAGTTTTCATGAGTGCTCAAGTTTCATCATAAAGCACGGACAGTAAATCGAAAGTCAAAACAAACCAGGATAAAGTCTGCATTTTTTCGCAACCGCAACAAGTGACCACACTTACTGGGAGTTTTCAGCTGGTTTTTGATCGGTCAAAAGAATAAGCAACTCGTTTTGCAATGGCGTGCAGGAATCAGCACTGGAATACTCCGTTGGCATATGTATTCAGTTCTGTTTAAATATTTCTTAATCAAAACCTATAAAACACCGCTATCCAAGACCACTGCGTTGATTTTGATGCACCGCATCTTGTAACGCTATTTTTCGCATGAATAATACGAAAAAGCCCTTATTCTGATAAGGGGCGTTTCAGAACTAATTCTTTACCGGAACAACCTAAAAAATGCATTATCACAACTTTAACACACTCTTATTATGAGAATTTCTCTATCATCACGAAAGCAAACTAGATGTTCAGCAGACTACGCTCACGTGACCTTGATTTCAAGTTTAGGAATCCTAAAAGTCCACAGCTTTCTTCTCGTGAGTCTACCACCAGCCAGGAGATTGCCAATCAAAAACAGGTGGTACGGTTTTTCTCAATATGTTTGTATCAGTTTTGTTTTTATGCTAAGGAAAATACAAAAGACACTTCTATGATTGAATTTATTCCTCCCTGGTGAAAACCACATGCTATGAATTCCTCTTTCCTGACCTTTCTAATTATTCATATTTGACCTTTCTATGAATGTCGTCTGTAAAGCATTAAATAACCGTGGTAAGCACAGTCAAGTGATTTCAGTTCCGTACAGAATATTGCAAGGCTAACTTGAACAGTATTCATTTATCGGGGTATTTACGTTTTTCTCCTTTGTTCAATACAATAGGAAAATATTTACAAAAGTAAACAGCATAAATGGGATAACAATTTTTCACTCTGATTTCAACAGTGCCTACAATCCTCCACCAATATCTATCTATCTATCTATCTATCTATCTATCTATCTATCTATCTATCTGCTTACTTGTTTATATGAAAATGCTTCCATGTACATATAAATGTAGACTAATGCATGCCTTTTTCTCTCGGACTCCTTCTTTCCACAAAACATTTTCCACCCTCTCCTTCCCGGCAGTTCGGAGCTATAGTGATAAAACCCGAGAATCCGGAGCGATTCGATCACATTCATGTCGACGTACCCGAGGACACACCGACACAAGTGGATGATTTGCAGAAAAAACTAATGGAAAGCATCCCACTGATTGCAGTGAAAATCTTCTGATCGCCCATTCGTACATGGTGTTTTTCAAACAACAATTGTGTTTTTTCCAGCTTCATGCGCAACTTATTTCTGACCATCGTTATGCTTTTACCCGCCTCGTTGATGAGACCGGTTTTGAAGGTCAAAGTTGGTCTTCAGATGTCTAAGCGTTCCGACTTCATTGCATTTCATACATAAAAGATGGAGAGACCAAACGCGAATCCAAATCCATATCAAAATTCGAAGTTTTATTTAAAACTCTCGCATTATCAACCCCATTATGCTCTGCGGAAACAGATTTGTAAATGTCATATTTATAGGTCAAAATAAACAGTTAGCAAATTCTGATGAGTTCGTGTTGTGTGAAAGTAACAATTTTGCTGGGATTACGCGATAAATGAAACGAAAGGTCATATTATGACCACAGTGTAACCAGTGAAGGCTTCAGTGTTTTAACATGATGCGATAATAAATTGTAAGTGCGGACTATTGGAGACTTTCTTCAAATGCATGAACACGTTGTACATGTTTGGTTAACGTTGGAATAATAATTATGCGATTGAAGTAGTTAAGTAATTACCAATTTAGGTGCTAGGGGATCAGATTTTATATGCTATGATTTACCAAACGGTGTAGATGCTCGTGTTGCCCTTGAAGACGACGACGACAACAGCCGTAACTACGGGGATTCGATACCAGGAAGGAGACAAGTTGGGTCGTTGATAGAGACAATGAAACCCTGATGAATCGAAGCGCAGCAAGTGCATAACAATGCTTCTACGCCAACAGCAGAGAGCATGGGAACGGTGATCTATGTGAATACGTTATATCCTATCCTTACTAGGAATAATCAGCAGTGCACACCCAACGAACTCACACTGCAGAGACCTTCAAACTGGCCCAGCTTTTCGCCACATCTCCGGGCTGGTTTGTTAGGTCGCCAAATTTACCTGCACTAGTATTAGATTATCTTTTCGTCTGTTGTAATAGAAACATTGTTCCAATAAATTCGTGCTTATTACTGTATGGTATCCGTATGATTTCATCAGATCTATGAAATACTCGATGTCTTTGCTGATAGCAACTTTGGAAAATCCATGAGGAATAAAACGAAGAGAAATTTTGGAAAGCTAAACGAACATTGCATAAAACACTGAGCTTGTTGGAAATTAGGACTAAGGAAGCAAGCTTTGTCATCCATGTGCTCCCCAATTATCAAAAGCTCCAAAGTTGGATCATTGCTTGGAAAATTGACGGAATGGACTGACTTTGTCCATCCTCAGAATTATAATCAATCGGGTGTAATTGTGCTACAAGAACCCCGGATTCACACCTATAGTAATGATGACGTTTTCATAATAGATTATTTTGGTCTAAGTATTCCATATCTCACCTCAGTGCTTCTGTACTAGACTTTGAATCTAAACACCTAAATTAACACAAATCCATAGCTTTTGTTAGCATGTACATCTCCCCAACTTGTCCTCTCTTTGAGTTCGATAAGTTCTCTGACACATTCTCCGCCGATTTGAGGAACTTTGTTGACTCTTCTTTATGTTTTTTGTTGTAGCTTCAACAGATTCATCGTGAGATCCCTTACATCCGTTGGCCTGACTAATAACGGTAACTTCCTCATCAGGTTTGATGCCACTCCCGATCTTTGTCTTGTTAATAATCCTGACTTGTTTCATATTGCCAGTAGTCCTCCACATGGCTGTTCAGATCATGCGATTTTAAAAGTTCTCCCAAGGATTTACTCTAGTGGTAGACATACACATTTCAATCAAAACCGTGACCATGAAATACTCAGTCGACAGTGTCACTCAGAAAACCTCGTGTGACTCAAGGATATGACAGATAATTCTGGCCTAAGCATATTTTCTCGCTCCGACCACCAACACTGAGCTTCACAGACTGAATGCTCCGTGCTTTCAATCGATAACGGTCAGCGGCAGTTGCAAGGAGACATGGAAGACGAGCAAGCACTTAAGTGGTGTGAATTCTCGTGAACAGCCACATTTGGCGGATGTTGATGAACGCACTCGTCGCTTTACGGCTGCCTCACACCTACCGGTCATCCCACGGTGCTCACTTCCATCACGAGCCTTCCACAGAGGGCCTCAGCTCATTGGAAGTATATAGAAAGCCCACTCACCTTCATGCACATAAGGCAAGTGGCCCAGACTTCGTACACCTGATCTGTTAAATGAACACGCAAATACACTATCGCCTTTACTTTCTGATCTATTTAAATTACATTATTCTCGACTGTTGGAAAGTGGCTTCTCAAAATCCAGTACCACATGGGGAAAAACTCAACCGTGTACAATAACTTGCACATAGGTAGCTGTTAAAATGTTTGAAGAGATTTTGATGAAAAGACTGTCTGCCCAGATTAGTGTGTCGGGCTCCAAGCAATTTGTATGTCGCCAATCATGATCAACCCTCGATACTCTGGCCTCTCTCATCCACTCTGTTTTATCATCTCCTAATAGCATAAACCAAGTATTTAAGGACTGCCTCATTGAGTGTAGTGAAGCTCTGAACTGCTTTGAGAGATCAATTTTACTCCATGTGCTCGGGCGTCAGTATCTCTAGCATTATTCTTCTGTCCAAATGCTTTTTCAATCAACAACAGTTCATACGATATTGTGGCCGAACAGATTTCATGCTCCCCTCTACACAGGGCGTTCTCAAGAGCACCATTCGATCACCTTCTCCGTCTTCTGCTTGCATATCATCCATGCCCCGTTTATGGCGATAGCCCTTTTAATAAGTACGCAGACAGCGTGATCTTTTGAATACCCCATTGTGAAAACTCCACATTTTCTCTTCTACAACCAAGAGTAGCTGAGCTCGTCAACTGGCCTTAAAATAGAGACCTAAGGATGAGTTCCTCAAAAAGCCCTGATGTTCTGCTCTACATAAGACCCATCAATACTCCAACCTGATGATATCCGACCCAGATGTAATCACCAATGGAGAACCAATGCAGAGATTATCGTTCACAAATCACCTCAGTGTAACCATCATCCGGGATTATACCTGGACAGACAACTTCGCGGCTTCTTCTGGGAGGTTCGGCATCTCACCTCTTACTTGATAGGACTCAGCTCATTTTCTACCCCTTTTCATTTGATAAGAAGCTTTGTATTTTGGTGCTCCCTTCCACCCTGGCTCTGTGCTTCCCCCTTCATATTCCACGGTCTGTTTGAGGCAAACTTTAAAATTCTTGTCAGGTTTCCCAGAAATTTCTGTGAACATAGTGCCATCAGTAATGGTCTGCCCATTCTGTTTATCGCAACCCAACATCTTAAGGCATGTCTGAATTTCTTCAGGAAGATCTAAGAGGACAGCAAACACCCCCTTCACCCCGATCTTAGCAATTGCATATCAACATCTTCCACTCATTCCCTGCACAAACACCTGATTGCTCGCACTGAAGCACACAACAGTAGCTTCTTACCTTGTTTATTTTCCTGCCAACCCATACCCTATCACCTGCAACTTTCTTTACTTGCTTCGTTAAACATACGCTTTTTCCCATTGCTGATTTTGCAGTGCAGTGGTTATTTAGCAGCCGAATACTCACCCTGAGGTGCATAAAGCGTATACTTGACTTGAACTTTGGCGAGAACCCGCGGCAAACGATTTTGAGTCTAGCCTCCATCAAACAGACTATCCGGGCTGACTCACAATGATTCATTGAACTTATGCGCTACGTGATATAGTACAGTAATGATACTGTCTCTGGATATTAACAGAGTATTTCCCACCCAGTGATCGAATGCTATGACAGAGAACTTCTGTGTGGGCGGTCTAGGTACAACGAAGGCATACCGTTGTGCAATCCATAAAGTTTTGGTTACGGAAAGTGTAGTAGAAGATGGGATTTCACATAAGGTTATTCATCATGTACTGTGAAATCTCTGTGTGCAGCTGTACAGTGCTTCCATTGTGAGCTGAGCGTCTTCACTGTGTGATGAATCAGTTTATGTAATTAACAAACATTGCAAGCATCAGTTTGACTACGTTTACCTCCTAATGACTTTTGCCACCTGTGTATTGCCAACACCAATCGTGCATTTATTAAATTTCAGCGATTGTTAAACCGAAAGTCAAAAAATCGCCCTCGAGTTTTCAACCGATTTTTTGACGAATTTTCGGAAAAATTCACTAAATGAAGATTATTCACAATAGTGTTTTCGATGCAAGAGTAAATGTTAGCTTCCCAAGAAAAATGAAATTTTAAATTTTACCTATTTCTAGCAAAAATAACTTCAGCTTATCCTCCGTTGCTAGTTTTTATAATAACAACGGTACAAAGAGAGGAAATTCGCCAGACAGGTGTGAGCAACACATGTGTTGATGATGTGAGGGAAATCGATGAGGGTCATCACGTGACGTAATGCTAAAGAAATAAGAACTTCTGGCACTTTTCCTCGGAATATTATCTCTGGGACAGTGTGTAGTAGTTGGTATATCGAGGGATTGGTCCAGGGTCCATAAAATTTGCTTCCATGACTTGTAGGATATCAACGGAATCAAGTATTTACAGATTAGATCCATCATAATCAATGAGATGTAGAGAATTAATTTACCGTAATTATTTGGCACTGTTAAGGGGAGCTATACTGTTATTGTTATTTACACGGTTTCTTATTTAAAATCATGGTCGACCCAATGATTTAGCATTACACGCCTTCTACACTCAGAAACTTTGTTTACAACATAACAGTTCCAAAGAAAAACAAATTTTCTCAAATTATTATTTTCAGGCTATTTGAAGAAAGTATATGGCATATTGTTCTTTTGCAGGACTGGGATTCCCATTTAGTTCATACGAACATGGGTGTACCACAGAAACCTTTGTCGATAAATTACTGGTACAATTTTTTCGATAACCAGAAATTAGGGCCACGAAAGACGATTCCGTTTTGAGACGCAGCAGTAGCTCTGCGAGACACGAATTGAATCACAGTACCAAAAGCAATCTACAGATTCTCGTAAAAGCGAATCCTACCTCGGTTGTAATTGCCGGATTACTTATCTATAGAGACAGGATTCCTAAGGCAGTATTTTTGCGCACATAATTTACACTATGCGAATGCGTGGAATAATGTAAGAAGAGCCTCTTTAGCAATAAATGTGTCTGTCTTTTGTCCTCTAACTGCTCCCTTTATGAATAAAGTTTGATTTGCTCTCCCCTCTACATTCAAATAGATCTTCGGATTAGATGTAACAGCTGACACCCGCGTAATAACTGAATAGTGCATATCCTTCAAAGCCTATTGCTTTAAGCTATCATGAACACACGGGGTTTTATGGAGATATTTCTCAAATCCGATCCAACCTACAGTTCACGATTTTGATAAAATCTGAGTACTTTCAGTTCATAAATATATTTTGATTGTAGTTTATTATACTGCTGATTTTTCTTCATCTGAAAACACATTTCATTGAAAACGAAGAGCGTCATAATCATCTTGCATCAGTGATAACCATATAATTGGATGCTGCAATTGTTGAGAAATAAATACGAAGATCAGCGCTCTGGAGCATATAAAAGCCGTCTACCCAAACTGGGTTTTCCGCTTCCGTGATCCGACAATCTAATTCTAGCTCCACCTGGATAACATACAAAACAAAGCAGACGAATGATCAGGATGCACATTCTGTAACTAACAACCAGTTCTAGTTGGAAAACTCCTCTGGTTCGAACCATCACGATTAATTGGCACGAACGTGATAGTTTATATAGGATACTTGGAGATCAAAGCCAAATTCTGACCTGCGGACATATTGGTTCACCCATTGTTCACAACCAGCTGTTCTGAGCTGCTAGTCTGATTACGAACTCAGTTGGTTGATTCCGTTCAGACAGCAATTCGCACCTGATTGGCTGTTCGGTGTACTTCTTTGTCTCCAATCTTATTCTCAATTTAGGTCAGGCGAAAACGCCTTGGCGGCTCGCCAAACCGTCGTGTTGATTGCTAAACGAACCAGACCGTCCGTATGCATTATGCCAGACAACACCATCACAGTGCGTAAGATCTTTCATTTATTTTAGCGAATCTTTCTGACGCAACTCTGGAAGTTGCGAATTTTGAGAATATACATTACTTCAGCTTCATCGAAAATTGTTGGTGACAAAATTTGTTCTGGATTATTTTGAAGGACTGGTTTAAAACTCCATGGTATATAGTCTGAGTGTACCAACTTCTTACTCATGATCGGTTCCATGAAATTCATCTTCATTTTTCAAAGCATAATCTTGGTCGCATCCTTTCGGAATGCTGCTGAAACAGGAATCCATTATGCTGCTTTCCCTTTGAAGAAATATTTAGATTACGATTTTGAATCAACAGACTGCAAGGATTTATTAATCTTTTTTAAAGCTTTTCAAACAATATATTATCGATTACTTGAAAAGCATTTCCCGGAAGAATTATCACCTACTGTTAAATACAGCAATGACCAAGACAGATTTACCTGAAAGCCTCCAGTAAAGGTGAAGCCTGTGTATATTTCACGGTTGATCACACCACTGACATCTCTGCGAAAATTCCATTGTGCCTTCTGGTTTTTGATTTCTGACTGCTGAGCGTTTGATCTGATGCTGCATCGCCTACCGGCAGGAGACAAGATTATGGTAACTAACCATAGCTCCTGCAACTAAAATGACGCTTGCCATTTCGTTCTATAAACTCGTTGCATTGAAAGTGTACCAGCTCGTACATTATGAATTAAGTATACTTATTGACCGGTCTGCTTACACTGTGATTTCAGTTTACGCCATTCAATCATCAAACTATGATAAATTTTAAAGAACTGAGTTTGAGTGCAATTGTCTAACCAACTCACTAAAACATCAGTCAGCTTCGGTTGTTTGATAGCATTTATTGGATCGTTGTTTTCTCTGGTCCGTATTAGGAGGGAGTTCTCTTTCAGTCCTTCTGGGAGATAGTAAATTGCCTAATTACCTAAACTCAGCTACATTCCCATTCTTAGCAACGAAGGTCAAATTCGATTACCTCATCTCAAATTCTCAACTAGCGTAGACACATTCTTTCTACGGTACGCAACAGACAATCGTATTGCACAACATGAATTCCGGGTTAGATAGCCGTAATACATTCGAATCCGGTAGTGCCAAATACTGACTGATAATCATAGATAAGTGACATTTATTTAGAGATGGAACATTATCTGATCAGCTTCCGAATCGCTGAGGCGGGGACGACTAGCAGATAATGAATGGTCGATAGTAAATTCCGATTTACATTACATGTACAAATCCAAACTACCCAAACGGCTTCTCGTATTGTCTTGGTTTAAAAACAGCATGGCAGAGAACATCTGTCGTACATAAAATTTCTGCACACGTTAAATTATCCCACAGAATGTCAGGCTGAAAATTATTACCGAAAGTCCCAAAGAATGAAATGTCATAAACCATGCAGATGTTTTTGATTGGATTTAACTGTGATTGGTGATGCAAAGAAGCATTCCTGTCATTCCCACAAATTTTACTGATGAGAGATTGTTCATCGTTTCACGAAGGTGGTGGAAGACTCCGATTACTGGATATTTTAATACTTTTCTGAAAACGAAGCTTTTCAACGACGCTACGCTAACCGGATCACAAAGTAACTAAGAGAATCGATATGAATACTGTCAGATTGACATGAGCACAGAAATTCGTATTATTTTAGACAGAAGCTTTTTTAACTTTGTATTGTTCAACGTTATCAACCCTTCGAAATAATCTCCGGTATCACGGGCCAAAAATTCGGAATGAGAAAACAGTCAACAGCGAACTTCTCATCTGCTGGGCTGATATTGGTTTCAAATGAATGTGAACAGTCCTATGAAACGTACACCATTCAAATCTGCTACAGATCGAATGAACCACGCACGCTTTTTCCGTCTGCTGAACTAAATTTTCCACATTATTTCAAGAAAGGACGAACATCATTTGTGCATAAGGCTCTAGCATCCAGTCACAAAGCTGCCCCAACACTGAAACGCAAGTGTCCGATTCTAATTGTATAAAAGTGAACAACTTGGAGGCAGTCTTTTGTACGTAACAGCTGTTAATTCGTGTCATAACTTGTGTTCAGCAAATCACAAATTATTCAGGAGTTTTTCTGATTTCATGATGTTCAGAAACAAGTTGACATGGTAGCTTCTGGACCTAGTCTAAGTAAAAATAGGGATCAAGCTTTAGTAGTCTTTACAAATGTACTGCTTCCTTAGCATATCAAACGTGTTTTTATCCCAAAATAGTAAATCACGAATGGACTTTACGGTTGACAATAAAATATCATCTCAAGTACTCTGATGAAGATCGCAGCTAAATGGAACAGATCATTGGATCGCTATCTAAGATGATTCATTTGTGTTGCACGGGCCAAACCGATTGAGTGATCTCGGGAAATAAATGAGACACTACCCAGGTGCAGTTGCTCCTTCTGACAAATTATTGCTACCAGTGTCAAACTTTCAGTCTCAGTTTTTCCTTTTGTGGACACTTTTGTCTTGTATTCGTGGCAAGTTGAAAGTTCCATTAGGTGAGGAAAAATACAGAAAATGAATTGGTCCATCTTTAGTTCAGTTTTGCCTCCTTTTATCTATGCAGGGCTAAGCATGATTGCATCAGACGAAGGAACAAAATCATTGAAAGGCTGCCGATAGAGTTTTCTAACTGGTGCCTGTGGGGATTGATCACGAGACCCAAAGATTTCATTCTTCCTGTATGTTACGAATCCATAGTCACTGAAGATCATTATAACTTTTATTCCAATGTTTTGCGGTTGTCGTTTCGTCATTAGGCAATGATTCACTTATAGACTGAAACATTTATAGCATATAATACGAAAAAGTACAATAAATACAGTAATTTGCAATTGCCTAAGTGCTTTCCAGTTGTGCGAAGATTGGGAATGGGACAGTGTAAAACCAATGATCTGAAATCGAAGATTAGAAACAAAAGTCAAAAGAATTGGGGTTCGACAGATTTGATAAATTTTGAAAAGCATGTAACCCCAGTGGGATTTGAACCCGCGCAATTTTTCACCGATTGTCTTCAAACAGCTGAGCTATGAGATCATACCAATCTTGATGTCTTCATTTCGCATCAGATTTTATAGATATTAGATCGAAATGGGTACTCGAACGACAATAACTGTTATTCAGGTCCCCACATCCCAGAACTCTGAAATCAAGTTCAGAAAAGTCGACCAATACGTTAGTAACGGAATGTTACATTCGCCTAGACGATCACATCTTGTGAGTTGCTTTTTGTACAGTACTTTCACTTCCAATTCACTGCATCCTTCTGACCGTTCACTTGTTTGTATCTGTGGACTGAACCATTCAGAATGGTTCAAAGGGGAAATCCATGTTGAATAATTTCTATAAAACGTGGTAAGTTCATTTTACCCATAATTCAGCTGTAGCTAGTACTTCATATAATTTTCTCTTGCAGATAAACGGGGGTGTTTTGGTTAGGACACTGAGGGCGAAACTCGCTGTTTTGAAAAATGAACAATGCTTAGAGTGAGGACAAACTACGACTGCGAATATGACACTGCCTTTATACACCGGTGTACTAAAGATGTTGTGGCTTTAATAGTATTCTCTAATGAGATATACATTTACGAAAATAAGGTTGGGCAGAATTGCTAGACTGGGATGAATATCTCAACTGAAGTGCATGAGTTTTTAAATCGAAGTTCCCACGTATGAGTATTTTTTTCGACATTGGTGGAAATTAGCATCGTTCAATTGAACTTCCTCCTTTGTGTGTCAAGTCTGAAACCCGGGAAAAGGATTTCACACTAGAAAAGGGCTGATTTTTGTCAAGAAACTGAGAAGTACCACAGTTTCGGTGTCTTATGCATAGGTCTAACATGGTTGCCTAAGACTATCCAGCAACTGAGAACACTGACGGGTTCAGTTTCTAGGTTTGAATCAGCTTGCCATCCAGCGCAAAAGAATAGCAAGCTGATCGGTGAACACGTGCAACTCGGTTAATCCCAAAATGTTCAATTATGGGGTTCTTCACTTGAGGACTTGTGAAGACAGTTCTTGCCAATGGTTGCGACATTCTAGACCTTGGTGTCACTGAGATGCTCTCTCATAGAAACATTAGTCAATGCTCTGTCTCGCACTTACTCACAACAGTTGAGAGAGGATGATTATTAATATTTGTGATATTTCTTGATTACTGAAGAATCCTTTGCAGATTTGGTTGGTTTCAAATTGAGGAGTTTGCAAAATTTCCCATACTTGACATTTTGCTCATCACTTGCGCTTGGAAACAGAAATCAGGTTTATTGTTTCTCATTAGTCATTTGCTGGAACTGGTGCAAGCAGGATTACATGGAACTTCCTTTTACAGGGAAGAATTCCTAATTGTTTTCTTTTTGTCGTTTGTAGAAGCAGAATGGACGTATATTTGAGGTAATTCTGAATTCATCACCGAAGCCCTGAAAAAATCATACGGGTTAATAATATGGCCTTTTTCAAAAGTGATCTATCACTTGTCCAACTTGCACACTTTACCATCATGAAGACAAACAGTGGTTACTCTGATTTATCTGACGGTCGTCTATGCTTTAGTCACATACTCTTCTTGGGGTATAGTAGCCTATACTGTTATTACTTAATATACACCTCGTGTATATACTAGTCACATGAATGAATATTGCAAATTCTATCGGAGCCGTAATTATTAGGTCAAGTAACCGGATGGATTGCAGACGTTCATGAAAACCGAACCGGACAGAAGTCAAGCAGGCATTCATAGGTATACCTGGAAAAGTAGTTGGTCTATTCGGTAGTTTTGTGCATTTTGTAGGGAAAATAACATACAGTCACCCTGTTTTCCACTCTCATAAACAAACCATGATTTTTTAACAAACATAAAGCTTTGGGTTAGTTTTCAAGTACAGGGAAAATAAAACAAAACTAAGCAAAAGAACACATCAATAACAAGCTATGTCGCGAATTCCTGATACTGTCTGACGGTAATCGATAAGTCTCGCTGGAGGAATGGATTGTTTGCGCGAGATATGCATCTACCATAACGCCTAAGGTGAGGCAAAATAACTTAGTACAGGATGATTGCGTTCGAGCTCACTTATTGTTGGTAAGTCTTACCGTCCTTCACCAGAACCGCAAAGTTCGGACCATTCCGACGGCAACCTGCTTCATTCAGAGTTGTCACGGGCGATTAAGTATTTTCACGGAAAATGTTTTGGCACGAGGATTCTGAATAAAATGGATAGGGGAAAATCTATTTGCGTTTTCCACATCCAAGAATCCAATCATGCGAGATGCAATCGTAATATCGCCAGTTTAATTCCAGATCACTGCGCTGTAGTTTTGGTTTCGGAAAATGCAAGTAGGTTTTCCGTTATAAATAACTAAGTATTTATAGTAATGAAGTTTCCAATAAGGATTTTTGGTCGATATTCTCTCAGCTGTAACCATGCGGTAACCGAAACTTCTGCTAATTAAAATTGTTCATTGACAATGTCGTCTTATTGGAAACACAATTTTCTCGTGCTAACAAGGATGACCGTTCTGAACTGGGAAACAAAGCTCAAGCCAAGTATCATTAGAGACGATTCGGAAACAATTAATGAGGAAAAATACTCACTTAGAAAAGCCTATGGAAGCCAGACTAATCAAGGTGTATATAGTGAAGATTGTTCTGCTCGGAAAATGTATGGTGTACTAAAGGTTCACAAGGGAGTTACATCACTGCAACAGTCCATAAAATAAACTGGTACAATATATCCTTGTAGCGATAAGTTCAATGGTGACACCAATATGAAAGTTACGTTGAGGGGTAGTTTTTGGGAAGCACGAGCTGTTGAACGAGACTGATAGTCGAAACAGTTTACTGTTCACGTGTCACTTTTCCTAAAGTTCCCACTGAACGGAATCAAACTATGAGGGAAAAATCAAAGTATCGGATACCACACAATGTAGGCTGAGAGCACTACTTCTCCTGGGACAAAGTTATAAAGTGTTAGATACGGTTGTCAAGAGCAGTAACGTTCAACCCATTTCCTTTGATATCACCGTTTTCACCTTCTAAGTGATTATAAAATTAGCTTCCAGGCTATATCAAACCGTCGTTATCAGTGACACAAATTTTTCATTTTGAATAACAAATTAATCGGAAAACAAACAAACCAGGGTGCATCGCATTATTTACCCAATCTAATTGGAGAGAGAAAGCAGTAACATTTCTCTTGATAGGGTGTTTACTCGACAAATGAATGAACGGAAGATCAGTGCTTCGGAGCCATAGTCAGTTCAGAGTGTACCGAAAAACAGATGTGCCATGTGAAGTGATGTACGTAAGCGCTCGATGTTCGGTAAGAAAACGTGGTCGGAAATGGTGGTAGCCAGTAGAGATTTCGATTTCCGATGGTAACCCTTCCCAAGACCTGTTTACAATTGTTTGTTCATGGGACAATAATCTAAAGTCATTGGACGTCAAACGGGGCGTGTGCCCGTGAATGTGTGTGTGTGTGTTTGTCAGGAGGGGGAAGGGGGTTCTCCGTTTCGTCAGGGATGACAGGATCACTTGAGATCAACAAAGCGTTAGGATCTTTGGGACAATTGTACGTCGTAAACGTAAATAATCAGGATACTAACCGTGCTTCACCCGATGTCAAAACGTGTCCTTTACAAAAAGCAGTCACTTCATAACAATACGTGCTCATTTGAATTCATAATGTAACAAGAGCGAAAACACGGGTAGGATACTTGTGTCCGAACAGCCAAACAATCGTCTATATAGGCCCTTTTCCAGGTTGTGCGGCACCAAGATTGCTATTGCAGCTGCTTGAGTGCTTCTGCTGCGTTCTGACCAGTTGGCCGTGGCCGATAGCTTGCTTCTCTTGGGCGTCATTTTTCTTCGGTTGGTCCGATTATCTCAGTTGACAGCTCGATCAGCAGCCCCTCACCTGGGTTATCTCGCTGGTTGCCGACGATCCCGCTGCTTCCCATCTGGTAGTCCGTATGCCTCTCTTTGTCTGCCTCGGGAAGCCTCCGACATATTCGCCGTCTGTTCCTTTGGCTGTGGTTCTCGTTTGGTTCGTGCTTTCGCCCTGATATTCACGTCGTTCCCTTGCCCCAGCATTCCCCGTTACAATAAACAACCTGTTAAGTTATAGGGTGTTATTCGGCCCTGTCAGTATTCACAGAGAACCAACGCGATTCAAATCAAAGCAAATGATTTGGAATACCGGAGAACATAAGCTTGTTGTGGGCTTGCAAAAGCTCCGTTCGAAGTATTTAGCAAGAAAGACAAAGTTCATCCTTTTTCTTTAGGCTCGTTTTTTATAATTATCTGAGTGGTAAATAAAGTGCAACAAATGCCCCTATTGAACTGATAAGAGCAATCTGGTTTCAGATAATGTCTCACCAAATTACTACATATTACGCAGGACCAAATTCTGTTTGTTAAGCTAAGGGTTACTGTGAAATTTTCATTCAAACTTGTGAATGAGAGAACTCTTGAGTAAATGTTTCCCAAGATGATGTTGTCTTTATGTCGAACTCACCTTGGCTCTGTTAACTTGGCTACATGTATGAAATGCATAGGAAGAAACATTTTAGCACAGTGAGGTGTCGGACATGTACTACTCTCTTCCACGCACAAGAACCAGGGCTTGATTGCCTGAGTTATGCGGTTGCCGTGTTTCTTTGTGTCGCTGGCAAGAAAATAAGTGCGTATTTTTATCATTTTTGCTACTCGAATTCCTGGTTTTATTTAGACAGAACGGAATCGAAATACCCGATCTTATTCGCACCATTTGTGGCTACGATAGAACCATTACAAAGCAATTATAGTGGAAAACGTTTTATGAGTTGCAGCTGCCTACATATGAACTTTCATTTTCACTGGTGTTGATTCCGTTTATTTCAAATTTCAAGGCTTTAAGAACCGAAACGAATGTTTTATTGTACTGTTCGTGGTTGGGAAAACTGTCATTGGTCGCAAGAGGATTTTCCTCTCCATAAACACTAAGACTAATATTTTTCACCAATAATGGCGGAATATGAACAAAGCAATTGGGTTGGACTACGGATGATATATGAAATTTGCTTTGGAGGACATCACTTGTCAAAGCAATATTGTCCGGTGAAAATTTATCAAATGTATAAGAGAATAAAACATCCTCCAACCGATTTGTCCTACCGATCCGCGTCTATAATTATCAGTCTCATTTTGAGTGAGCCAAATTTCGGGTTAGAAGAAAAACCTTTTAGCAATTTTATCTTTTTGACTACAGGAGTCTAGAAAAACCTGAACTGCTTGCAGTAGGTCGTCATATTTCTCATTACCTTTGGTGGATTCCATGCGCTAATATAGTTTAGGCGGGTAATCAATGAAATCCGTTTGTAAAATGTTCCAGGATCTCCGTGTTGCCTCGTAGCTCAGCTGATAGAGCACATGCCGTACTAAAGCCGAGTTGGAACCCGCAGAGCGTGAATTGGTGTTTACACCATCCAAGACTACATCAGTCAGGACGTTCTGTCAGTTTAAATTTATTCATATCTCTGTCGTGTCATCCACACATGCTTGTTTCGTGCACGTATCGACCTGCAGTCAGCTGACTCTACTGACGTGCTTACAGGCGTCTACGATCCTTTTCTATATATGTTTGATCGTTCACTATCCCGATAAGCACGTTCAGTCACAAAACGTCTTTGTTTTCTGCAAGGTCATGCGCGAACTCAAGTCCCACTTGGTCGAAGAATGTTTGCATTTGTATCAATTAAAAAAAGAGATGTCATTGACATTTTTACTTTATACCTTGATCAATCGAAGTATTTTACCGGATGACATGAACCACATCTAGAAAATTCCTTAACAATTCATAAAAAGTTCAGGTAGGCACTGACTGCAATGATTCCTTTTCAAATGCGAAATACGGAACTTTCTGAATACCTTTGAAAACAAAACGTTTCTTTGACACATTTTTTACGAATATTTGATTTGATAGAACGTTCTACAGAAGGCGAAGCCTCATAGATTCTAGTTGACGTAACTCATTGTTGACCACGTTCATTTTATCCGAGGAATCAGTTGAACATGAGGTGAACTATGAAGTAGTAGCAAATACCCTTACCGGTGGCATTTCTTACAATTTATCTTCTACAGAATGACGTAACTAGAGAGTGTTCTGTTGATACTGTCTGGAGTGTGATAGATGTTCGGGATTACTCTTTTACAAATCTCCGTTCGGCAGTCGTATTTACACCGACTCAGCTTATCCTCTCTAGTCATGATAAAACTCAGGACCATTGAAAAACTGTGAAAGATTCAATCACTTCGCGCGCTGACCACGAAATTTAGAAAGACTAGTGAAGATAACTTCAGGATCTTTATTGTATTTACATAGCAACTGGTAAATTATACTAGTGATTAGTTGCCATCGTCGAAATTATTCGTCTAAGATCTGCAGTGACGTTGAATCTCTTTTCATTGACAGTCATTATGCTAGAATAACGGATTCCGACTCCTACTACGTGATGAACACTGTAAACAACGGGAAAAGTGAACTTTCAAATCATGAATGACTTTCTCCATTTTATTATTCAAAAAGATAATGTCTTCTTTGAAATTTGAATGATTGGAATTGGGTTCAAAAAGAAACACAGACGGCCACTTCTCTCGCAAGTTCATACTACTGGACAAGTTCATCAATGTTTGTGATATGAAGGCAGTAAAATCCAGTGACTGATTATCTGCATTTAAAAGTCTCTTCGTTTACCTGATTGATTCGTGTCGTCCCAAAGCGAAACTCGTTCCGCCCACTGTAAATGCATATCTAAAGTCGGTCGTCCATAACTACTCGAAAATTAATCCCCTTTTGCAATGGTAAACCGCTTCCTATTATTGAGCTAAGTTTGACTGTTCACCTAGTTGAAATCATGGACCTGGTTTGATAGCCTCGTCGTTCGTTACCAAGTAAACAGGACTCGGAAGAAGTGATAATCGAAATGTTTGTTCCAATTTCTTGTTTTCGCTCACTAGGCTCTTAGTGATTAGGTCGCAAAGTCCTCCATCGTTTCTAATATACTATGTTCGAATCCCACTCCGGGTGGTTAGGAGTGGTATAGAACAATTCGCTAACGCGCGGCTCATTACCTTGTTTGGTTGGTCATATCTTCCACTGTTTTTTGCTACAAGTGACAGGGCTATGGTTGCAGTTTCTGCATTACATTGCAGTGAATCTTTTTGACTATTGGGCAAAAGCCCCGTCTAATTGCCATCACACATAAACTAGGAGACAACAGTTCAAAACCGGAGTCATTTTAAGAAAAGATATTAAATCCCAAATACTGAAAGTTCCTGAAATGTAACTTTGGCATAACAAGCTTTCGTAAAAAATGTTCCGAGCTTTATCATGTTCAAAACCAAAACGGGGTTAAATAATGTACAAAAATTAAGACAGGTTTCGAAGGTTGCTTTTCAGAATGAATAACATACTAGAGAACAACACTCACCATGAAAACGATTATGCATGTCAGTGTCAGATAACCGTATCACGACATGCCATTTGATATTTCCAAGGAAATCGCTGAATAAAATTCTCCAGGAACCCTTATTTTTTGTTTAATCGTAAGTGGTTCTTCGGGCCCGAAACTAGGGAACGAGAGAAACCTCGGCTTCAGATAAACTGATGCCTCTATTTCCATCAATTTCACCACACTGTTACAATAGCAAGCACTAGTCATGAAAAACAAGTCATGGATTTTAGACTAATATAACAAAGTTTTTGGACACTGGTCTTGGTTTGTTTTACTTTCAACCTGTCTAAGTTACTTTAAATTCTTATGTTCATCAATTCAACGAACATTTTAGATCTTAAGAAACCTTCAGGAGAAAAGCATAGATAAGTGGAACTGAATCACATTAAGCTGTCTGATCACTAGATAACCCCAGTCTCTAGGTGTAAATGATCCTCCGATGGATTTGAGAAGAACAAGTGCTGCTTACTTTCACCATGGTAAGCTGTGACAATTTTTAAAGCAGCCGTTAGATTTTTTAAACTCAAGATGACTTTGTGCTACATTGCGATACACTGTTCCATTATACAGTGCAACTATGATACACTTACGAAGTCGTTGTTATGCTTCGAATTAACTGCGTTTAGGAAAGAGCAGTTTTGGTTTGCGACAGAATTAAAAAACGGTATTGTTCATGAGAAGAATCAATCGATTAAATTCCGATGGTCTCTAAACATCTTTTGAGAATATGATTTGGATGACAAGGATGCCTCAGTTTCGGTGCAACATCAAGGAATATTGCAGTTGGTAAAACGAAAATACTCACAAATATTGTCGAAATTCGAATAAGGCTCAGTTTTTGGAACTGATATGTCCTCGACATAAAAAGTTCCAGCCTGATACAAAACTTACACGTCATTTTGAAGAAAAAGCATCAGATTACTTTGCATAACTTGAAAATCCCGTCATCGTAATCAACTTGGGAATCTATGGGGCCGTTCTTGTAAAGGAACCTTTAAAATTTCCTTTTTTTCTACTGTAAGTTTATTTGCCAGATGAATAGATATTTCCACAGCAATGATATTAAAATTTCCATGAAGACAACCGGGCGCACTGCCTATCAACAATGTAGTCCTCATGGGGGAACTGCGAAACTCATATACAGGAAAAAATGTATTGCTCCGGTCTGAAGAATTCTTTATTAATCACAATTTTTCTACATAAGACTGCCTCAGTTTGGATGGTCATGTTTTATTCCACCTCTTATCAAAATTCAAAAGTCACGAGAAAGAGTAACTTTAAGTTTTGTATCATGGATAAGGTTTTCATGAGCGCTCAAGTTTCATCATAAAGCACGGACAGTAAATCGAAAGTCAAAACAAACCAGGATAAAGTCTGCATTTTTTCGCAACCGCAACAAGTGACCACACTTACTGGGAGTTTTCAACTGGTTTTTGATCGGTCAAAAGAATAAGCAGCTCGTTTTGCAATGGCGTGCAGGAATCAGCACTGGAATACTCCGTTGGCATATATATTCAGTGCTGTTTAAATATTTCTTAATCAAAACCTATAAAACACCGTTATCCAAGACCACTGCGTTGATTTTGATGCACCGCATCTTGCAACGCTATTTTTCGCATGAATAATACGAAAAAGCCCTTATTCTGATAAGGGGCTTTTCAGAACTAATTCTTTACGGGAACAACCTAAAAAATGCATTGTCATAACTTTAACACACTCTTGTTATGAGCATTTATCCATCATCACGAAAGCAAACTAGATGTTCAGCAGACTACGCTCACGTGACCTTGATTTCAAGGTTAAGAATCCTAAAAGTCCACAGCTTTCTTCTCGTGAGTCTACCACCAGCCAGGAGATTGCCAATCAAAAACAGGTGGTACGGTTTTTTTCAATATGTTTGTATCAGTTTTGTATTTTATGCTAGGAAAAATATAAATGACACTTCTATGATTGAATTTATTCCTCCCTGGTGAAAACCACATGCTATGAATTCCTCTTTCCTGACCTTTCTAATTATTCATATTTGACCTTTCTATGAATGTCGTCTGTAAAGCATTAAATAACCGTGGTGAGCACAGTCGAGCGATTAAATTTTCGCACAGAATATTGCAAGGCTAACTTGAACAGTATTCATTTATCGGGGTATTTACGTTTTTCACCTTTGTTCAATACAATAGGAAAATATCTACAAAAGTAAACAGCATAATTAGGATAATAATTTTTCACTCTGATTTAAATAGTGCCTAAAAACTTCCACCAATGTCTTCCTATCCGTCCATCCATCCACTATCTGTCTATCTATATATCTATCTATCTATCTATCTATCTATCTATCTATCTATCTATCTATCTATCTATCTATCTATCTATCTATCTATCTATCTATCTATCTATCTATCTATCTATCTATCTATCTATCTATCTATCTATCTATCTATCTATCTATCTATCTATCTATCTATCTATCTATCTATCTATCTATCTATCTATCTATCTATCTATCTATCTATCTATCTATCTATCTATCTATCTATCTATCTATCTATCTATCTATCTATCTATCTATCTATCTATCTATCTATCTATCTATCTATCTATCTATCTATCTATCTATCGGTCTCTACCTTTCTGTCTATCTATCTATCTATCTATCTATCTATCTATCTATCTATCTATCTATCTATCTATCTATCTATCTATCTATCTATCTATCTGTCTATCTATCTATCTATCTATCTATCTATCTATCTATCTATCTATCTATCTATCTATCTATCTATCTATCTATCTATCTATCTATCTATCTATCTATCTATTTGCTTACTTGTTTATACGAAAATGCTTCCATGTACATATAAATGTAGACTAATGCATGCCTTTTTCTCTCGGACTCCTTCTTTCCACAAAACATTTTCCACCCTCTCCTTGCCAGCAGTTCGGAGCTATTGTGATAAAACCCGAGAATCCGGAGCGATTCGATCACATTCATGTCGACGTACCCGAGGACACACCGACACAAGTGGATGATTTGCAGAAAAAACTAATGGAAAGCATCCCATTGATTGCAGTGAAAATCTTCTGATCGCCTATTCGTACATGTTGTTTTTCAAACAACAATTGTGTTTTTTCCAGCTTCATGCGCAACTTATTTCTGACCATCGTTATGCTTTTACCTGCCTCGTTGATGAGACCGGTTTTGAAGGTCAAAGTTGGTCTTCAGATGTCTAAGCGTTCCGACTTCATTGCATTTCATACATAAAAGATGGAGAGACCAAACGCGAATCCAAATCCATATCAAAATTCGAAGTTTTATTTAAAACTCTCGCATTATCAACCCCATTATGCTCTGCGGAAACAGATTTGTAAATGTCATATTTATAGGTCAAAATAAACAGTTAGCAAATTCTGATGAGTTCGTGTTGTGTGAAAGTAACAATTTCGCTGGCGATTACGCGATAAATGAAACGAAAGGTCATAGTTTGACCACAGTGTAACCAGTGAAGGCTTCAGTGTTTTAACATGATGCGATAATAAATTGTAAGTGCGAACTATTGAAGACTTTCTTCAAATGCATGAATATGGGGAACATGTTTGGTTTACGTTGAAATAATAATTATGCGATTGAATTAGTTAAAAAATTACCAATTTAGATCCTAGGGGATCAGATTTTATATGCTATGATTTACCAAGCGGTTTGAATGCTCGTGTTGCCCTTGAAGACGACGACGACAACAGCCGTAACTACGGGGATTCGATACCAGAAAGGAGACAAGTTGGGTCGTTGGAAATGTGCTGGATTCGGTGCTCTTCTAAAGGGATTGCACTTACACGATCCGCTGAGGTATAGAGAGAATGAAACCTGGTGAATCGATGCCCAGTAAATGCATAACCATGCATCTACGCCAACAGCAGAGAGCATGGGAACGGTGATCTATGTGAATACGTTATATCCTATCCTTACTAGGGATAATCAGCAGTGCACACCCAACGAACTCACACTGCAGAAACCTTCAAACTGGCCCGATTGTTCGCCACATCTCCGGGCTGTTTTGTTAAGTCGCCAAATCTACCTGCACTATTATTAGGTTATCTTTTCGTCTGTAGTTATAGAAACATTGTTCCATTAAAATCGTGCTTATTACTGTACGGTATCCGTGTGATTTCATCAGATCTATGAAATACTCGATGTCTTTGCTGATGGCAACTTTGGAAAATCCATGAGGAATAAAACGAAGAGAAATTTTGGAAAGCTAAACGAACATTGCATAAAACACTGAGCTTGTTGGAAATTAGGACTAAGGAAGCAAGCTTTGTCATCCATGTGCTTACCAATTATCAAAAGCTCCAAAGTTGTATCACTGCTTGGAAAATTGACGGAATCGACTGATTTTGTCCATCATCAGAATTATAATCAAGCGGGTGTCATTATCCTACAAGAATCCTGGATTCACACCTATAGTAATAATGAAGTTTCCATACTAGATTATTTTGGTTTCTTTCGCGTCGATCCCTCGGCTCCTTATCGTAAACGAGGTGGAAGTGTCATTATTTTTGCAAATGAACGATCGTCTAAACAGACGAAAAGTATTTCTAGTTATTCCATATCTCATCTCGGTGCATTTTCACTACACTTCAAATCTGAACACCTAAATTAACACAAATCCATAGCTTTTGTTAGCTTGTACATCTCCCCAACTTGTCCTCTCTTTGAGCTCGATAAGTTCTCTGACAACTTCTCCGCCGATTTGAGGAACTTTGTTGACTCTTCTTTATGTTTTTTGTTGTAGCTTCAACAGATTCAACGTGAGATTCCTTACATCCGTTGGCCTGACCAATAACGGTAACTTCCTCATCAGGTTTGATGCCACTCCCGATCTTTGTCTTGTTAATAATCCTGACTTGTTTCATATTGCCAGTGGTCCTCCACATGGCTGTTCAGATCATGCGATTTCAAAAGTTCTCCCAAGGATTTACTCTAACAGAAGACATACACATTTCAATCAGAACCGTGACCATGAAATACTCAGTCGACAGTGTCACTCAGAAAACCTCGTGTGACTCAAGGATATGACAGATAATTCTGGCCTAAGCATATTTTCTCACTCCGACCACTAATACTGAGCTTTACAGACTGAATGCTCCGTGCTTTCAATGGCTAACGGTCAGCGGCTATTGCAAGGAGACATGGAAGATGAACAAGCACTTAAGTGGTGTGAATTCTCGCAAATAGCCGCATTTAGCAGACGCTGATGAACTCAATCGTCGCTTTACGGCTGCCTCACACCTACCGGTCATCCCAAGGTGCTCACTTCCATCACGGGCCTTCCACAGAGAGCCTCACTTCATTGGAAGTATACAGAAAGCCCACTCACCTTCATGCACATAAGGCAAGTGGCCCAGACTTCGTACACCTGATCTGTTAAATGAACGCGCAAATACACTATCCCCTTTACTTTCTGGTCTATTTAAATTACATTATTCTCGACTGTTGGAAAGTGGCTTCTGAAAATCCAGTACCACATGGGGCACATCTAAACTATGTACAATAGGTTGCTGTTAAGGTGTTTGAAGAGATTATGATGAAAAGACTGTCTGCCCAGATCAGTGTGTCGGACTCCAAGCAATTTGCATGTCGCCAATCACGATCAACCCTCGATGCTCTGGCTTCTCTCATCCACTCTGTTTTATCATCTTCTAATAGCATATACCAAGTATTTAAGGACTGTCTCTTTGACTATAGTGAAGCTCTGAACTGCTTTGAGAGATCAGTTTTACTCCATGTGCTCGGGCGTCAGTATCTCTAGCATTATTCTTCTGTCCAAATGCTTTTTCAATCAACAACAGTTTATACGATATTGTGGCCGAACAGATTTCATGCTCCCCTCTACACAGGGCGTTCTCAAGAGCACCATTCGATCACCTTTTCTGTTTTCTGCTTGCATATCATCCATGGCCCGTTTATTGTGATAGTCTCCCTAATAAGTACGCAGACAGCGTGGTCTTGTGAATATCCCATTATGAAAACTCCACATTTTCTCTTCTACAACCAAGAGTAGCTGAGCTCGTCAACTGGCCTTAAAATACAGACCTAAGGATGAATTCCTCAAAAAGCCCTGATATTCTGCTCTACATCAGACCCATCAGTCCCCCAACCTGATGGTATCCAACCCAGATGTAATCACCAATGGAGAACCAATGCAGAGATTATCGTTCACAAATCACCTCAGTGTAACCATCATCCGGGATTTTACCTGGACAGACCACTTCGCGGCTTCAGTATTTTTGCGCACATAATTTACACTATGCGAATGCATGGAATAATGTAAGAAGAGCCTCTTTAGCAATAAATGTGTCTGTCTTTTGTCCTCTAACTGCTCCCTTTATGGATAAAGTTTGATTTGCTCTCCTCTCTACATTCAAATAGATCTTCGGATTAGATGTAACAGCTGACACCCGCGCAATAACTGAATAGTGTATATCTTTTAAAGCCTAGTGCTTTTAGCTACCATGAACACACGGGGTTTTATGGAGATATTTCTCAAATCCGATCCAACCTACAGTTCACGATTTTGATAAAATCTGAGTACTTTTAGTTCATAAATATATTTTGATTGTAGTTTATTATACTGCTGATTTTTCTTCGTCTAAAAATACTTTTCATTGAAAACGAAGAGCGTCATAATCATCTTGCATCAGTGATAACCATATAATTGGATGCTGCAATTGTTGAGAGATAAATACCAAGATCAGCGCTCTGGAGCATATAAAAGCCGTCTACCCAAACTGGGTTTTCCGCTTCCGTGATCCGACAATCTAATTCTAGCTCGACCTGGATAACATACAAAACAAAGCAGACGAATGATCAGGATGCACATTCTGTAACTAACAACCAGTTCCAGTTGGAAAACTCCTCTGGTTCGAACCATCACGATTAATTGGCACGAAAGTGATAGTTTATATAGGATACTTGCAAATCAAAGTCAAATTCTGACCTGCGGACATATTGGTTCACTCATTGTTCACAACCAGATGTTCTGAGCTGCTAGTCTGATTACGAACTCAGTTGGTTGATTCCGTTCAGACAACAATTCGCACCTGATTGGCTGTTCGGTGTACTTCTTTGTCTCCAATCTTATTCTCAATTTAGGTCAGGCGAAAACGCCTTGGCGTTTCGCCAAACCGTCATGCTGACTGCTAAACGAACCAGACCGTCCGTATGCAATATGCCAGCTAACACCATCACAGTGCGTAAGATCATTCATTTATTTTAGCGAATCTTTTTGGACTCAACTCTGGAAGTTGCGAATTTTGAGAATATACATTACTTCAGCTTCATCGAAAATTGTTGGTGACAAAATTTGTTCTGGATTATTGTGAAGGACTGGTTTAAAACTCGATGGTATATAGTCTGAGTGTACCGTCTTCTTACTCATGATCGGTTCCATGAAATTCATCTTCATTTTTCAAAGCATAATCTTGGTCGCATCCTTTCGGAATGCTGCTGAAACAGGAATCCATTATGCTGCTTTCCCTTTGAAGAAATATTTAGATTACGATTTTGAATCAACAGACTGCAAGGATTTATTATTCTTTTTCAAAGCTTTTCAAACAATATATTATCAATTACTTGAAAAGCATTTCCCGGAAGAATTATCACCTAGTGGTTAATACAGCAATGACCAAGACAGATTTCCCTGAAAGCCTCCAGTAAAGGTGAAGCCTGGGCGTATTCTAAGGTTGATCACACTACTGACATCTGTGCAAAATTCCATTGCGCCTTCTGGTTTTTGATTTCTGACTGCTGAGCGTTTGATCTGATGCTGCATCGCCTACCGGCAGGAGACAAAATTATGATAACTAACCATAGCTCCTGCAACTCAAATGACGCTTGCCATTTCGTTCTATAAACTCGTTGCATTGAAAGTGTACCAGATCGTACATTATGAATTAAGTATACTTATTGACCGGTCTGCTTACACTGTGATTTCAGTTTACGCCATTTAATCATCAAACTATGATAAATTTTAAAGAACTGAGTTTGAATGTAATTGTCTAACCAACTCACTAAAACATCAGTCAGCTTCGGTTGTTTGATAGCATTTATTGGATCGTTGTTTTCTCTGGTCCGTATTAGGAGGGAGTTCTCTTTCAGTCCTTCTGGGAGATAGTAAATTGCCTAATTACATAAACTCAGCTACATTCCCATTCTTAGCAACGAAGATCAAATTCGATTACCTCATCTCAAATTCTCAACTAGCGTAGACACATTCTTTCTACGGTACACAACAGACAATCGTATTGCACAACATGAATTCCGGGTTAGATAGCCGTAATACATTCGAATCCGGTAGTGCTAAATGCTGACTGATAATCATAGATAAGTGAAATTTATTTAGAGGTGGAACATAATCTGATCAGCTTTCGGATCGCTGAGGCGGGGACGACTAGCAGATAATGAATGGTCGATAGTAAATTCCGATTTACATCACATGTACAAATCCAAGCTATCCAACAGGCTTCCCGTAATATCTTGGTTTAAAAACAGCATGGCAGAGAACATCTGTCGTACATAAAATTTCTGCACACGTTAAATTATCCCACAGAATGTCAGGCTGAAAACTATTACCGAAAGTCCCAAAGAATGAAATGTCATAAACCATGTGGATGTTTTCGATTGGATTTAACTGTGATTGGTGATGCAAAGAAGCATTCCTGTCATTCCCACAAATTTTACTGATGAGAGATTGTTCATCATTTCACGAAGATGGTGGGAGACTCCGATTACTGGATATTTTAATACTTTTCTGAAAACGAAGCTTTTCAACGACGCTACGCTAACCGGATCACAAAGTAACTAGGAGAATCGATATGAATACTGTCAGACTGACATGAGCACAGAAATTCGTATTCTTTTAGACAGAAGCTTTTTTAACTTTGTATTGTTCAACGTTATCAACCCTTCGAAATAATCTCCGGTATCACGGGCCGATAATTCGGAATGAGAAAACAGTCAACAGCGAACTTCTCATCTGCTGGGCTGATATGGGTTTCAAATGAATGTGAACAGTCCTATGAAACGTACACCATCCAAATCTGCTACAGATCGAACGAACGAACCACGCACGTTTTTCCGTCTGCTGAACTAAAATTTCCACATTATTTCATGAAAGGACGAACATCATTTGTGCACAAGGCTCTAGCATCCAGTCACAAAGCTGCCCCAACACTGAAACGCAAGTGTCCGATTATAGTTGTATAAAAGTGAACAACTTGCAGGCAGTCTTTTGTACGTAACAGCTGTTAATTCGTGTCATAACTTATGTTCAGCAAATCACAAATTATTCAGGAGTTTTTCTGATTTCATGATGTTCAGAAACAAGTTGACATGGTAGCTTCTGGACCTAGTCTAAGTAAAAATAGGGATTTAGCTCTAGTAGTCTTTACAAACGTACTGCTTCCTTAGCATATCAAACGTGTTTTTTTTATCCCAAAATAGTAAATCACGAATGGACTTTACGGTTGGCAATAAAATATCATCTCAAGTACTCTGATGAAGATCGCAGCTAAATGTAACAGATCATTGGATCGCTATCTAAGATTATTCATTTGTGTTGCACGGGCCAAACCGATTGGGTGATCTCGGGAAAGAAATGAGACACTACCCAGGTGCAGTTGCTCCTTCTGACAAATTATTGCTACCAGTGTCAAACGTCCAGTCTCAGTTTTTCCTTTTGTGGACACTTTTGTCTTGTATTCTTGGCAAGTTGAAAGTTCCACTAGGTGAGGAAAAATACAGAAAATGAATCGGTCCATCTTTAGTTCAGTTTTGCCTCCTTTTATCTATGCAGGGCTAAGCATGATTGCATCAGACGAAGGAACAAAATCATTGAAAGGCTGCTGATAGAGTTCTCTAACTGGTGCCTGTGGGGATTGATCACGAGACCCAAAGATTTCATTCTTCCTGTATGTTACGAATCCATAGTCATTGAAGATCATTATAACTTATATTCCAATGGTTTGCGGTTGTCGTTTCGTCATTAGGCAATGATTCGCTTATAGACTGAAACATTTATAGCATGTAATACGAAAAAGTACAATAAATACGGTAATTTGCAATTGCCTAAGTGCTTTCCAGTTGTGCGAAGATTGGGAATGGGACAGTGTAAAACCAATGATCTGAAATCGAAGATTAGAAACAAAAGTCAAAAGAATTGGGGTTCGACAGATTTGATAAATTTTGAAAAGCATGTAACCCCAGTGGGATTTGAACCCGCGCAATTTTTCACCGATTGTCTTCAAACAGCTGAGCTATGAGATCATACCAATCTTGATGTCTTCATTTCGCATCAGATTTTATAGATATTAGATCGAAATGGGTACTCGAACGACAATAACTGTTATTCAGGTCCCCACATCCCAGAACTCTGAAATCAAGTTCAGAAAGGTCGACCTATAAGTTAGTAACGGAATGTTACATTCGCCTAGACGATCACATCTTGTGAGTTGCTTTTTACACAGCACTTTCACTTCCAATTCACTACATCCTTCTGACCGTTCACTTGTTTGTATCTGTGGACTGAACCATTCAGAATGGTTCAAAGGGAAATTCCATGTTGAATAATTTCTATAAAACGTGGTAAGTTTATTTTACCCATAATTAATCTGTAGCTAGTACTTCATATAATTTTCACTTGCAGATAAACGGGGGTGTTTTGGTTAGGACACTGAGGGAGAAAGACGCTGTTTTGAAAAATGAACAATGCTTAGAGTGAGGACAAACTACGACTGCGAATATGACACTGCCTTTATACACCGGTGTACTAAAGATGTTGTGGCTTTTATAGTATTCTCTAATGAGATATACATTTACGAAAATAAGGTTGGGCAGAATTGCTAGACTGGGATGAATATCTCAACTGAAGTGCATGAGTTTTTAAATCAAACTTCCCACGTATGATTATATTTTTCGACATTGGTGGAAATTAGCATCGTTCAATTGAACTTCCTCCTTTGTGTGTCAAGTCTGAAACCCGGGGAAAAGGATTTCACACTAGAAAAGGGCTCATTTTTGTCAGGAAACTAAGAAGTACCACAGTTTCAGTGTCTTATGCATAGGCCTAACATGGTTGCCTTAGAATATCTAACAACTGAGAACACTGACGGGTTCAGTTTCTAGGTTTGAATCAGCTTGCCATCCAGCGCAAAAGAATAGCAAGCTGATCGGTGAACACGTGCAACTCGGTTAATCCCAAAATGTTCAATTATGGGGGTTCTTCACTTGAGGACTTGTGAAGCCAGCTCTTGCCAATGGTTGCGACATTCTAGACCTTGGTGTCAGTGAGACGCTCTCTCATAGAAACATTAGTCAATGCTCTGTCTCGCACTTACTCACAACAGTTGAGAGAGGATTATTATTATTATTTGTGATATAACCTGATTACTGAGGAATCCTTTGCAGATTTGGTTGGTTTCAAGTTGAGGAGTTTGCAAAATTTCCCATACTTGACATTTTGCTCATCACTTGCGCTTGGAAACAGAAATCAGGTTTATTGTTTCTCATTAGTCATTTGCTGGAACTGATGCAAGCAGGATTACATGGAACTTCCTTTTACAGGGAGGAATTCCTCATTGTTTTTGTGGTCATTAGAAGCAGAATAGACGTATATTTTAGTTAAATCTGAATTCATCACCGAAGCCCTGAAAAAATCATACGGGTTAATAATATGGCCTTTTTTTAAAGTGATCTATCAATTGTCCAACTTGCACACTTTACCATCATGAAGACAAACAGTAGTTACTCTGGTTTATCTAACGGTCGTCTATGCTTTAGTCACATACTCTTCTTGGGGTATAGTAGCCTATACTGTTATTACTTAATATACACCTCGTGTATATATTAGTCACATGACTGAATATTGCAAATTCTATCGGAGCCGTAATTATTAGGTCAAGTAACCGGATGGACTGCAGACTTCATAGGTATACCTGGAAAAGTAGTTGGTCTATTCGGTAGTTTTGTGCACTTTTGTGGGGAAAATAACATACAGTCACCCTGTTTTCCACTCTCATAAACAAACCATGATTTTTTAACGAACATAAAGCTTTGAGTTAGTTTTCAAAGTACAGGGAAAATAAAACAAAACTAAGCAAAAGAACACATCAACAACAAGCTATGTCGCGAATTCCTGATACTGTCTGACGGTAATCGATAAGTCTCGCTGGAGCCAAACCCCATTGATGTACGAAAGAGTGAAGCTAGGTGCATTGATATTAATGATAACAAATACAATAAGACTCCATTTGCGTGACATGTGGACACGGAGGAACGGATTGTTTGCGCGAAATATGCATCTACCATAACGCCTAAGGTGAGGCAAAATTACTGAGTACAGGATGATTGCGTTCGAGCTCACTTATTGTTGGTAAGTCTTACCGTTCTTCGCCAGAACCGCAAAGTTCGGACCATTCCGACGGCAACATGCTTCATTCAGAGTTGTCACGGGCGATTAAGTATTTTCACGGAAAATGTTTTGGCACGAGGATTCTGAATAAAATGGATAGGGGAAAATCTATTTGCGTTTTACACATCCAAGGATCCAATCATGCGAGATGCAATCGTAATATCGCCAGTTTAATTCCAGCTCACTACGCTGTAGTTTTGGTTTCGGAAAATGCAAGTAGGTTTTCCGTTATAAATAACTAAGTATTTATAGTAATGTAGTTTTCAATGAGGATTTTTGGTCGATATTCTCTCAGCTGTAACCATGCGGTAACCGAAACTTCGGCTAATTAAATTTGTTCACTGACAATGTCGTCTTATTGGAAACACAATTTTCTCGTGCTAACAAGGATGACCGTTCTGAACTGGGAAACAAAGCTCAAGCCAAGTATCATTAGAGACGATTCGGAAACAATTATTGAGGAAAAATACTCACTTAGAAAAGCCTATGGAAGCCAGACTAATCAAGGTGTATATAGTGAAGATTGTTCTGCTCGGAAAATGTATGGTCTACTAAAGGTTCACAAGGAAGTTACATCACTCCAACAGTTCATAAAATAAACTGGTACAATATATCCTTGTAGCGATAAAGTCAATGGTGACACCAATATGAAAGTTACGTTGAGGGGTAGATTTTGGGAAGCACGAGCTGTTGAACGAGACTGATAGTCGAAACAGTTTACTGTTCACGTGTCACTTTTCCCAAAGTTCCCACTGAACGGAATCAAACTATGAGGGAAAAATCGAAGTATCGGATACCACACAATGTAGGCTGAGAGCACTAATTTTCTTGGGACAAAGTTATAAAGTGTTAGATACGGTTGTCAAGAGCAGTAACGTTCAACCCATTTCCTTTGATATCACCGTTTTCACCTTCTAAATGATTATAAAATTAGCTTCCAGGCTATATCAAACCGTCGTTATCAGTGACTCACATTTTTCATTTTGAATAACAAATTAATCGGAAAACAAACAAACCAGGGTGCATCGCATTATTTACCCAATCTAATTGGAGAGAGAAAGCAGTAACATTTCTCTTGATAGGGTGTTTACTCGACAAATGAATGAACGGAAGATCAGTGCTTCGGAGCCATAGTCAGTTCAGAGTGTACCGAAAAACAGATGTGCCATGTGAAGTGATGTACGTAAGCGCTCGATGTTCGGTAAGAAAACGTGGTCGGAAATGGTGGTAGCCAGTAGAGATTTCGATTTCCGATGGTAACCCTTCCCAAGACCTGTTTACAATTGTTTGTTCATGGGACAATAATCTAAAGTCATTGGACGTCAAACGGGGCGTGTGCCCGTGAATGTGTGTGTGTGTGTTTGTCAGGAGGGGGAAGGGGGTTCTCCGTTTCGTCAGGGATGACAGGATCACTTGAGATCAACAAAGCGTTAGGATCTTTGGGACAATTGTACGTCGTAAACGTAAATAATCAGGATACTAACCGTGCTTCACCCGATGTCAAAACGTGTCCTTTACAAAAAGCAGTCACTTCATAACAATACTTGCTCATTTGAATTCATAATGTAACAAGAGCGAAAACACGGGTAGGATACTTGTGTCCGAACAGCCAAACAATCGTCTATATAGGCCCTTTTCCAGGTTGTGCGGCACCAAGATTGCTATTGCAGCTGCTTGAGTGCTTCTGCTGAGTTCTGACCAGTTGGCCGTGGCCGATAGCTAGCTTCTCTTGGGCGTCATTTTTCTTCGGTTGGTCCGATTATCTCAGTTGACAGCTCGATCAGCAACCCCTCACCTGGGTTATCTCGCTGGTTGCCGACGATCCCGCTGCTTCCCCTCTGGTAGTCCGTATGCCTCTCTTTGTCTGCCTCGGGAAGCCTCCGACATATTCGCCGTCTGTTCCTTTGGCTGTGGTTCTCGTTTGGTTCGTGCTTTCGCCCTGATATTCACGTCGTTCCCTTGCCCCAGCATTCCCCGTTACAATAAACAACCTGTTAAGTTATAGGGTGTTATTCGGCCCTGTCAGTATTCACAGAGAACCAACGCGATTCAAATCAAAGCAAATGATTTGGAATACCGGAGAACATAAGCTTGTTGTGGGCTTGCAAAAGCTCCGTTCGAAGTATTTAGCAAGAAAGACAAAGTTCATCCTTTTTCTTTAGGCTCGTTTTTTATAATTATCTGAGTGGTAAATAAAGTGCAACAAATGCCCCTATTGAACTGATAAGAGCAATCTGGTTTCAGATAATGTCTCACCAAATTACTACATATTACGCAGGACCAAATTCTGTTTGTTAAGCTAAGGGTTACTGTGAAATTTTCACGCAAAATTGTGAACGAGAGAACTCTTGAGTAAGTGTTTTCCAAGATGATGTTGTCTTTATGTCGAACTCACCTTGGCTCTGTTAACTTGGCTACATGTATGAAATGCATAGGAAGAAACATTTTAGCACAGTGAGGTGTCGGACATGTACTACTCTCTTCCACGCACAGGAACCAGGGCTTGATTGCCTGAGTTATGCGGTTGCTGTGATTCTTTGTGTCGCTGGCAAGAAAATAAATGCGTATTTTTATCATTTTTGCTACTCGAATTCCTGGTTTTATTTAGACAGAACGGAATCGAAATACCCGATCTTATTCGCACCATTTGTGGCTACGATAGAACCATTACAAAGCAATTATAGTGGAAAACGTTTTATGAGTTGCAGCTGCCTACATATGAACTTTCATTTTCACTGGTGTTGATTCCGTTTTTTCTTTCAAATTTCAAGGTTTTAAGAACCGAAACGAATGTTTTATTTTACTGTTCGTGGTTGGGAAAACTGTCATTGGTTGCAAGAGGATTTTCCTCTCCATAAACACTGAGACTAATATTTCTCACCAATAATGGCGGAATATGAACAAAGCAATTGGGTTGGACTACGGATGATATATGAAATTTGCTTTGGAGGACATCACTTGTCAAAGCAATATTGTCCGGTGAAAATTTATCAAATGTATAAGAGAATAAAACATCCTCCAACCGATTTGTCCTACCGATCCGCGTCTATAATTATCAGTCTCATTTTGAGTGAGCCAAATTTCGGGTTAGAAGAAAAACCTTTTAGCAATTTTATCTTTTTGACTACAGGAGTCTAGAAAAACCTGAACTGTTTGCAGTAGGCGGTCATATTTCTCATTACCTTTGGTGGATTCAATGGGCTAATGTAGTTTTACGCGGGTAATCAATGAAATCCGTTTGTAAAATGTTCCAAGACCTCCGTGTTGCCTCGTAGCTCAGCTGATAGAGCACATGCCGTACTAAAGCCGAGTTGGAACCCGCAGAGCGTGAATTGGTGTTTACACCATCCAAGACTACATCAGTCAGGACGTTCTGTCAGTTTAAATTTATTCATATCTCTGTCGTGTCATCCACACATGCCTGTTTCGTGCACGTATCGACCTGCAGTCAGCTGACTCTACTGACGTGCTTACAGGTGTCTACGATCCTTTTCTACATGTTTGATCGTTCACTATCCCGATAAGCACGTTCAGTCACACAACGTTTTCTACGGAATGACGTGACTAGAGAGTGTTCTGTTGATACTATCTGGAACACGATAGATGCTTGGGGTTAAATTTTTACAAATCTCCGTTTGGCAGTCGTATTTACACCGACTCAGCCTGTCCACTATAGTCATGGTGAAACTCGGGGTAGTTCAAAAACTGTGAAAGATTCAATCACTTCGCGCGCTGACCACGAAATTTAGAAAGACTAGTGAAGATAACTTCAGGATCTTTAGTGTATTTACATAGTAACTGTTAAATTATACTAGTGATTAGTTGCCATCGTCGAAATTATTCGTCTAAGATCTGCAGTGACGTTGAATCTCTTTTCATTGACAGTCATTATGCTAGAATAACGGATTCCGACTCCTAATACGTGATCAACAATGTAACCAACGGAAAATGTGTGCTTTCAAATCATGAATGACTTTCTCCATTTTATTATTCAAATAGATAATGTCTTCTTTGAAATTTGAATGATTGGAATTGGGATCAAAACGAAACACAGACGGCCACTTCTCTCGCAAGTTCATACTGCTGGACAAGTTCATCAATGTTTGTGATATGAAGGCAGTAGAATCCAGTGACTGATTATCTGCATTTAAGGGTCTCTTGGTTTACCTGATTGATTCGTGTTGTCCCAAAGCGAAACGCGATCCGCCCAGTGTAAATGCATATCTGAAGTCGGTCGTCCATAACTACTTGAAAATTAATTCCGTTTTGCAATGGTAAACCACTTCCTATTATTGAGCTAAGTTTGACTGTTCACCTAGTTGAAATCATGGACCTAGTTTGATAGCCTCGTCGTTCGTTACCAAGTAAACAGGACTTGGAAAATTTAAGAACCGAAGTGTTTATTCCAATTTCTTGTTTTCGCTTATTAGGCTGCGGGTGATTAGGTCGCAAAGTCCTCCATCGTTTCTAATATACTAGGTTCGAATCCCACTCCGGGTGGTTAGGAGTGGTAGAAAACAATTCGCTAACGCGCGGCTCATTATCTTGTTTGGTTGGTCATATCTTCCACAAATTCTGCAGTGAATCTATCTTGACTATTGGGCAAAGACCCCTTCCAATTACCATCACATATAAACTCGGAGACAACAGTTCCATCAATTTCACCACACTGTTACAATAGGAAGCACTAGTCATGAAAAACAAGTCATGGATTTTAGACTAATATAACAAAGTTTTTGCTTTAACTGGATACTGATCTTGGGTGTTTTACTTTCAACCTGTCTAAGTTACTTTAAATTCTTATGTTCATCAATTCAACGAACATTTTAGATCTTAAGAAACCTTCAGGAGAAAAGCATAGATAAGTGGAACTCAATCACGTTAAGCTGTCTGATCACTAGATAACCCCAGTCTCTAGGTGTAAATGATCGTTTGATGGATTTGTGAAAAACAAGTGCTGTTTACGTTCACCATGGTAAGCTGTGACAATTTTTAAAGCAGCCGTTAGATTCGTTTAACTCAAGATGATTTTGTGCTACATTGCGATACACTGTTCCATTTTACAGTGCAACTATGATACACCTACGAAGTCGTTGTTATGCTTCGAATTAACTGCGTTTAGGAAAGAGCAGTTTTGGTTTGCGACAGAATTAAAAAACGGTATTGTTCATGAGAAAAATCAATCGATTAAATTCCGATGGTCTCTAAACATCTTTTGAGGAGATGATTTGGATGACAAGGATGCCTTGGTTTCGGTGCAACATCAAGGAATATTTCAGTTGGTAAAACAAAAATACTCACAAATATTGTCGAAATTCGAATCAGGCTCAGTTTTTGGAACTGATATGTCCTCGACATAAAAAGTTCCAGCCTGATACAAAACTTACACGTCATTTTGAAGAAAAAGCATCAGATTACTTTGCATAACTTGAAAATCCCGTCATCGTAATCAACTTGGGAATCTATGGGGCCATTCTTGTAAAGGAACCTTTAAAATTTCCTTTTTTTCTACTGTAAGTTTATTTGCCAGATGAATAGATATTTCCACAGCATTGATATTAAAATTTCCATGAAGACAACCGGGCGCGTTGCCCATCAACAATGTAGTCCTCATGAGGGAACTTCGAAACTCATATACAGGAAAAAATGTATTGCTCCAGTCTGAAGAATTCTTTATTAATCACAGTTTTTCTACATAAGACTGCCTCAGTTTGGATGGTCATGTTTTATTCCACCTCGTATCAAAATTCAAAAGTCACGAGAAAGAGTAACTTTAAGTTTTGTATCATGGATAAAGTTTTCATGAGCGCTCAAGTTTCATCATAAAGCACGGACAGTAAATCGAAAGTCATAACAAACCAGGATAAAGTCTGCATTTTTTCGCAACCGCAACAAGTGACCACACTTACTGGGAGTTTTCAGCTGGTTTTTGATCGGTCAAAAGAATAAGCAGCTCGTTTTGCAATAGCGTGCAGGAATCAGCACTGGAATACTCCGTTGGCATATATATTCAGTGCTGTTTAAATATTTCTTAATCAAAACCTATAAAACACCGCTATCCAAGACCACTGCGTTGATTTTGACGCACCGCATTTTGTAACGCTATTGCTCGCATGAATAATACGAAAAAGCCCTTATTCTGATAAGGGGCTTTTCAGAACTAATTCTTTACGGGAACAACCTAAAAAATGCATTGTCATAACTTTAACACACTCTTGTTATGAGCATTTATCCATCATCACGAAAGCAAACTAGATGTTCAGCAGACTACGCTCACGTGACCTTGATTTCAAGTTTAGGAATCCTAAAAGTCCACAGCTTTCTTCTCGTGAGTCTACCACCAGCCAGGAGATTGCCAATCAAAAACAGGTGGTACGGTTTTTCTCAATATGTTTGTATCAGTTTTGTTTTTATGCTAGGAAAAATATAAATGACACTTCTATGATTGAATTTATTCCTCCCTGGTGAAAACCACATGCTATGAATTCCTCTTTCCTGACCTTTCTAATTATTCATATTTGACCTTTCTATGAATGTCGTCTGTAAAGCATTAAATAACCGTGGTAAGCACAGTCAAGTGATTTAATTTTCGCACAGAATATTGCAAGGCTAACTTGAACAGTATTCATTTATCAGGGTATTTACGTTTTTCACGTTTGTTCAATACAATTTGAAAATATCTACAAAAGTAAACAGCATAAATGGGATAACAATATTTCACTCTGATTTCAACAGTGCCTACAATCCTCCACCAATATCTATCTTTCTATCTATCTATCTCTCTATCTATTTATCTATCTATCTATCTATCTATCTATCTATCTATCTATCTATCTATCTATCTATCTATCTATCTATCTATCTATCTATCTATCTATCTATCTATCTATCTATCTATCTATCTATCTATCTATCTATCTATCTATCTATCTATCTATCTATCTATCTATCTATCTATCTATCTATCTATCTATCTATCTATCTATCTATCTATCTATCTATCTATCTATCTATCTATCTATCTATCTATCTATCTATCTATCTATCTATCTATCTATCTATCTATATATCTATCTATATATCTATCTATCTATCTATCTATCTTTCTATCTTTCTATCTATCTATCTATCTATCTATCTATCTATCTATCTCTCTATCTATTTATCTATCTTTCTATCTATCTATCTATCTATCTATCTATCTATCTATCTATCTATCTATCTATCTATCTATCTATCTATCTATCTATCTATCTATCTATCTATCTATCTTTCTATCTATCTATCTATCTATCTATCTATCTATCTATCTATCTATCTATCTATCTATCTATCTATCTATCTATCTATCTATCTATCTATCTATCTATCTATCTATCTATCTATCTATCTATCTATCTATCTATCTATCTATCTATCTATCTATCTATCTATCTATCTATCTATCTATCTATCTATCTATCTATCTATCTATCTATCTATCTATCTATCTATCTATCTATCTATCTATCTATCTATCTATCTATCTATCTATCTATCTATCTATATATCTATCTATATATCTATCTATCTATCTATCTATCTTTCTATCTATCTATCTATCTATCTATCTATCTATCTATCTATCTATCTATCTATCTATCTATCTCTCTATCTATTTATCTATCTTTCTATCTATCTATCTATCTATCTATCTATCTATCTATCTATCTATCTATCTATCTATCTATCTATCTATCTATCTATCTATCTATCTATCTATCTATCTATCTATCTATCTATCTATCTATCTATCTATCTATCTATCTATCTATCTATCTATCTATCTATCTATCTATCTATCTATCTATCTATCTATCTATCTATCTATCTATCTATCTATCTATCTATCTATCTATCTATCTATCTATCTATCTATCTATCTATCTATCTATCTATCTATCTATCTATCTATCTATCTATCTATCTATCTATCTATCTATCTATCTATCTATCTATCTATCTATCTATCTATCTATCTATCTATCTATCTATCTATCTATCTATCTATCTATCTATCTATCTATCTATCTATCTATCTATCTATCTATCTATCTATCTATCTATCTATCTATCTATCTATCTATCTATCTATCTATCTATCTATCTATCTATCTATCTATCTATCTATCTATCTATCTATCTATCTATCTATCTATCTATCTATCTATCTATCTATCTATTTGCTTACTTGTTTATATGAAAATGCTTCCATGTACATATAAATGTAGACTAATGCATGCCTTTTTCTCTCGGACTCCTTCTTTCCACAAAACATTTTCCACCCTCTCCTTCCCGGCAGTTCGGAGCTATTGTGATAAAACCCGAGAATCCGGAGCGATTCGATCACATTCATGTCGACGTACCCGAGGACACACCGACACAAGTGGATGATTTGCAGAAAAAACTAATGGAAAGCATCCCATTGATTGCAGTGAAAATCTTCTGATCGCCTATTCGTACATGTTGTTTTTCAAACAACAATTGTGTTTTTTCCAGCTTCATGCGCAACTTATTTCTGACCATCGTTATGCTTTTACTTGCCTCGTTGATGAGACCGGTTTTGAAGGTCAAAGTTGGTCTTCAGATGTCTAAGCGTTCCGACTTCATTGCATTTCATACATAAAAGATGGAGAGACCAAACGCGAATCCAAATCCATATCAAAATTCGAAGTTTTATTTAAAACTCTCGCATTATCAACCCCTTCATGCTCTGCGAAAACAGATTTGTAAATGTCATATTTATAGGTCATAATAAACAGTTAGCAAATTCTGATGAGTTCGTGTTGTGTGAAAGTAACAATTTTGCTGGGATTACGCGATAAATGAAAAGAAAGGTCATAGTTTGACCACAGTGTAACCAGTGAAGGCTTCAGTGTTTTAACATGATGCGATAATAAATTGTAAGTGCGAACTATTGAAGACTTTCTTCAAATGCATGAACACGTTGTACATGTTTGGTTAACGTTGAAATAATAATTATGCGATTGAATTAGTTAAGTAATTACCAATTTAGGTGCTAGGGGATCAGATTTTATATGCTATGATTTACCAAGCGGTTTGAATGCTCGTGTTGCCCTTGAAGACGACGACGACAACAGCCGTAACTACGGGGATTCGATACCAGAAAGGAGACAAGTTGGGTCGTTGGAAATGTGCTGGATTCGGTGCTCTTCTAAAGGGATTGCACTTACACGATCCGCTGAGGTATAGAGAGAATGAAACCTGGTGAATCGATGCCCAGTAAATGCATAACCATGCATCTACGCCAACAGCAGAGAGCATGGGAACGGTGATCTATGTGAATACGTTATATCCTATCCTTACTAGGGATAATCAGCAGTGCACACCCAACGAACTCACACTGCAGAGACCTTCAAACTGGCCCGATTGTTCGCCACATCTCCGGGCTGTTTTGTTAAGTCACCAAATTTATCTGCACTATTATTAGATTATCTTTTCGTCTGTAGTTATAGAAACATTGTTCCATTAAATTCTTGCTTATTACTGTATGGTATCCGTGTGATTTCATCAGATCTATGAAATACTCGATGTCTTTGCTGATGGCAACTTTGGAAAATCCATGAGGAATAAAACGAAGAGAAATTTTGGAAAGCTTGACGAACATTGCATTAAACACTGAGCTCGTTGGAAATTGGGACTAAGGAAGCAAGCTTTGTCACCCATGTGCTTACCAATTATCAAAAGCTCCAAAGTTGGATCACTGCTTGGAAAATTGACGGAATCGACTGATTTTGTCCATCCTCAGAATTATAATCAAGCGGGTGTCATTGTGCTACAAGAACCCTGGATTCACACCTACAGAACTGATGAAGTTTTCATACTAGATTATTTTGGTTTAAATATTCCATATCTCATCTCAGTGCTTTTGTACTAGACTTTGAATCTAAACACCTAAATTAACACAAATCCATAGCTTTTGTTAGCATGTATATCTCCCCAACTTGTCCTCTCTCTGAGCTCGATAAGTTCTCTGACAACTTCTCCGCCGATTTGAGGAACTTTGTTGACTCTTCTTCATGTTTGTTGTAGTGACTTTAACAGATTCGACGTGAGATTCGTTACATCCGTTGGCCTGACCAACATCGGTAACTTCCCCATCAGGTTTGATGCCACTCCCGATCTTTGTCTTGTTAATAATCTTGACTTGTTTCGTATTGCCAGTAGTCCTCCACATGGCTGTTCAAATCATGCGATTTTAAAAGTTCTCCCAAAGTTTTACTCTAGCGGTAGACATACACATTTCAATCAAAACCATGACCATGAAATACTCAGTCGACAATGTCACTCAGAAAACCTCGTGTGACTCAAGGATATGACAGATAATTCTGGCCTAAGCATATTTTCTCACTCCGACCACCAAAACTGAGCTTCATAGATTGAATGCTCCGTGCTTTCAATCGATAACGGTCAGCGGCAGTTGCAAGGAGACATGGAAGACGAACAAACACTTAAGTGGTGTGAATTCTCGTGAACAGCCACATTTGGCGGATGTTGATGAACGCACTCGTCGCTTTACGGCTGCCTCACACCTACCGGTCATCCCACGGTGCTCACTTCCATCACGAGCCTTCCACAGAGGGCCTCAGCTCATTGGAACTATATAGAAAGCCCACTCACCTTCATGCACATAAGGCAAGTGGCCCAGACTTCGTACACCTGATCTGTTAAATGAACGCGCAAATACACTATCCCCTTTACTTTCTGGTCTATTTAAATTACATTATTCTCGACTGTTGGAAAGTGGCTTCTGAAAATCCAGTACCACATGGGGCACATCTAAACTATGTACAATAACTTGCACATAGGTAGCTGTTAAGGTGTTTGAAGAGATTATAATGAAAAGACTGTCTGCCCAGATCAGTGTGTCGGACTCCAAGCAATTTGCATGTCGCCAATCACAATCAACCCTCGATGCTCTGGCTTCTCTCATCCACTCTGTTTTATCATCTCCTAATAGCATAAACCAAGTATTTAAGGACTGTCTCTTTGAGTGTAGTGAAGCTCTGAACTGCACTGAGAGATCAGATTTACTCCATGTGCTTGGGCGTCAGTATCTCTAGCATTATTCTTCTGTCCAAATGCTTTTTCAATCAACAACAGTTTATACGATATTGTGGCCGAACAGATTTCATGCTCCCCTCTACACAGGGCGTTCTCAAGAGCACCATTCAATCACCTTTTCTGTTTTCTGCTTGCATATTATCCATGCCCCGTTTATGGCGATAGCCCTTTCAATAAGTACGCAGACAGCGTGATCTTTTGAATACCTCATTGTGAAAACTCCACATTTTCTCTTCTACAACCAAGAGTAGCTGAGCTCGTCAACTGGCCTTAAAATCGAGACCTAAGGATGAGTTCCTCAAAAAGCCCTGATATTCTGCTCTACATCAGACCCATCAGTCCCCCAACCTGATGATATCCAACCCAGATGTAATCACCAATGGAGAACCAATACAGAGATTATCGTTCACAAATCACCTCCGTGTAACCATCATCCGTGACTTTACCTGGATAGACCACTTCGCGGCTTCTTCTTGGAGGTTCGGCACCTCACCGTTTACTTGATAGGACTCAGCTCATTTTCTACCCCTTTTCATTTGATAAGAAGCTTTGTATTTTGGTGCTCCCTTCCACCCTGGCTCTGTGCTTCCCCCTTCATATTCCACGGTCTGTTTGAGGAAAACTTTAAAATTCTCGTCTGGTTTCCCAGAAATTTCTGTGAACATAGTGCCATCAGTTATGGTCTGCCCATTACATTTATCGCAACCCAACACCTTGAGGCATGTCTGAATTTCTCCCGGAAGATCGTAGAGAACAGCAAACACCCCCTTCATCCCGATCTTAGCAATTGCATATCAACATCTTCCACTCATTCCCTGCACAAACACCTGATTGCTCGCACTGAAGCACACAACAGTAGCTTCTTACCTTGTTTATTTTCCTGCCAACCCATACCCTATCACCTGCAACTTTCTTTACTTGCTTCGTTAAACATACGCTTTTTCCCATTGCTGATTTTGCAGTGCAGTGGTTATTTAGCAGCCGAATACTCACCCTGAGGTGCATAAAGCGTATACTTGACTTGAACTTTGGCGAGAACCCGCGGCAAACGATTTTGAGTCTAGCCTCCATCAAACAGACTATCCGGGCTGACTCACAATGATTCATTGAACTTATGCGCTACGTGATATAGTACAGTAATGATACTGTCTCTGGATATTAACAGAGTATTTCCCACCCAGTGATCGAATGCTATGACAGAGAACTTCTGTGTGGGCGGTCTAGGTACAACGAAGGCATACCGTTGTGCAATCCATAAAGTTTTGGTTACGGAAAGTGTAGTAGAAGATGGGATTTCACATAAGGTTATTCATCATGTACTGTGAAATCTCTGTGTGCAGCTGTACAGTGCTTCCATTGTGAGCTGAGCGTCTTCACTGTATGATGAATCAGTTTATGTAATTAACAAACATTGCAAGCATCAGTTTGAACACGTGTATCTCCTAAGGACTTTTGCCACCTGTGTATTGCCAGCACCAATCGTGCATTTAGGAAATTTCAGCGATTGGTAAACCGAAAGTCAAAAAATCGCCTTCGAGTTTTCAACCGATATTTTGACGAATTTTCGGAAAAATTCACTAAATGAAGATTGTTCACAGTAGTGTTTTCGATGCAAGAGTAAATGTTAGCTTCCCAAGAAAATGAAATTTTGAATTTTTACCCATTTCTAGCAAAAATAACTTCAGCTTATCCTCTGTTGCTAGTTTTTATAATAACAACGGTACAAAGAGAGGAAAATCGCCAGACAGGTGTGAGCGATACATGTGTTGATGATGTGAGGGAAATCGATGAGGGTCATCACGTGACGTAATGCCAAAGAAATAAGATATTTTGGCACTTTTCCACGGAATATTATCTCTGGGACAGTGTGTAGTAGTTGATATGTCGAGGTATTGGTCCAGGGTCCATAAAATTTGCTTCCATGACTTGTAGGATATCAACGGAATCAAGTATTTGCAGATTAAATCCATCATAATCAATGAGATGTAGAGAATTAATTTACCGTAATTATTTGGCACTGTTAAGGGGAGCTATACTGTTATTGTTATTTACACGGTTTCTTATTTAAAATCATGGTCGACCCAATGATTTAGCATTACACGCCTTCTACACTTATAAGTTTTGTTTGCAACAAAATAGTTCCGAAGAAAAACAAATTTTCTTAAGTTATTATTCTCAGGCTATTTGAAGAAAGTATATGGCATATTGTTCTTTTGCAGTACTGGGATTCCCATTTAGTTCATACGAACATGGGTGTACCACAGAAACCTTTGTCGATAAATTACTGTCGCTATTTTTTCGATAACCGGAAATTAGAGCCACGAAAGATGAAACCGTTTTGGGAAGCAGCGGTAGCACCTGATTGGCTGTTCGGTGTACTTCTTTGTCTCCAATCTTATTCTCAATTTAGGTCAGGCGAAAACGCCTTGGCTGCTCGCCAAACCGTCGTGCTGACTGCTAAACGAACCAGACCGTCCGTATGCAATATGCCAGCTAACACCATCACAGTGCGTAAGATCATTCATTTATTTTAGCGAATCTTTTTGGACTCAACTCTGGAAGTTGCGAATTTTGAGAATATACATTACTTCAGCTTCATCGAAAATTGTTGGTGACAAAATTTGTTCTGGATTATTGTGAAGGACTGGTCTAAAACTCGATGGTATATAGTCTGAGTGTACCAACTTCTTACTCATGATCGGTTCCATGAAATTCATCTTCATTTTTCAAAGCATAATCTTGGTCGCATCCTTTCGGAATGCTGCTGAAACAGGAATCCATTATGCTGCTTTCCCTTTGAAGAAATATTTAGATTACGATTTTGAATCAACAGACAGCAAGGATTTATTATTCTTTTTCAAAGCTTTTCAAACAATATATTATCGATTACTTGAAAAGCATTTCCCGGAAGAATTATCACCTACTGTTAAATACAGCAATGACCAAGACAGATTTCCCTGAAAGCCTCCAGTAAAGGTGAAGCCTGGGCGTATTCTAAGGTTGATCACACTACTGACATCTGTGCAAAATTCCATTGCGCCTTCTGGTTTTTGATTTCTGACCGCTGAGCGTTTGATCCGATGTTACACCGCCTAGTGGCAGGAGACAAAATTATGATAACTAACCATAGCTCCTGCAACTCAAATGACGCTTGCCATTTCGTTCTATAAACTCGTTGCATTGAAAGTGTACCAGATCGTACATTATGAATTAAGTATACTTATTGACCGGTCTGCTTACACTGTGATTTCAGTTTACGCCATTCAATCATCAAACTATGATAAATTTTAAAGAACTGAGTTTGAATGCAATTGTCTAACCAACTCACTAAAACATCAGTCAGCTTCGGTTGTTTGATAGCATTTATTGGATCGTTGTTTTCTCTGGTCCGTATTCAGAAAGAGTTCTCTTTCAGTCCTTCTGGGAGATAGTAAATTGCCTAATTACCTAAACTCAGCTACATTCCCATTCTTAGCAACGAAGATCAAATTCGATTACCTCATCTCAAATTCTCAACTAGCGTAGACACATTCTTTCTACGGTACGCAACAGACAATCGTATTGCACAACATGAATTCCGGGTTAGATAGCCGTAATACATTCGAATCCGGTAGTGCCAAATACTGACTGATAATCATAGATAAATGAAATTTATTTAGAGGTGGAACATTATCTGATCAGCTTTCGGATCGCTGAGGCAGGAACGACTAGCAGATAATGAATGGTCGATAGTAAATTCCGATTTACATTACATGTACAAATCCAAGCTATCCAACAGGCTTCTCGTATTGTCTTGGTTTAAAAACAGCATGGCAGAGAACATCAGTCGTACATAAAATTTCTGCACACGTTAAATTATCCCACAGAATGTCAGGCTGAAAACTATTACCGAAAGTCCCAAAGAATGAAATGTCATAAACCATGTGGATGTTTTCGATTGGATTTAACTGTGATTGGTGATGCAAAGAAGCATTCCTGTCATTCCCACAAATTTTACTGATGAGAGATTGTTCATCATTTCACGAAGATGGTGGGAGACTCCGATTACTGGATATTTTAATACTTTTCTGAAAACGAAGCTTTTCAACGACGCTACGCTAACCGGATCACAAAGTAACTAGGAGGATCGATATGAATACTGTCCGACTAACATGAGCACAGAAATTCGTATTCTTTTAGACAGAAGCTTTTTTAAATTTGTATTGTTCAACGTTATCAACCTTTAGAAGCAATCTCCGGTATCACGGGCCGATAATTCGGAATGAGAAAACAGTCAACAGCGAACTTCTCATCTGCTGGGCTGATATGGGTTTCAAATGAATGTGAACAGTCCTTTGAAACGTACACCATCCAAATCTGCTACAGATCGAACGAACGAACCACGCACGTTTTTCCGTCTGCTGAACTAAAATTTCCACATTATTTCATGAAAGGACGAACATCATTTGTGCACGAGGCTCTAGCATCCCGTCACAAAGCTGCCCCAACACTGAAACGCAAGTGTCCGATTCTAATTGTATAAAAGTGAACAACTTGCAGGCAGCCTTTTGTACGTAACAGCTGTTAATTCGTGTCATAACTTGTGTTCAGCAAATCATAAATTATTCAGAGGTTTTTCTGATTTCATGATGTTCAGAAACAAGTTGACATGGTAGCTCCTGGACCTAGTCTAATTAAATATAGGGATTTAGCTCTAGTAGTCTTTACAAACGTACTGCTTCCTTAGCATATCAAACGTGTTTTTATCCCAAAATAGTAAATCACGAATGGACTTTACGGTTGACAATAAAATATCATCTCAAGTACTCTGATGAAGATCGCAGCTAAATGGAACAGATCATTGGATCGCTATCTAAGATTATTCATTTGTGTTGCACGGGCCAAACCGATTGAGTGATCTCGGGAAATAAATGAGACACTACCCAGGTGCAGTTGCTCCTTCTGACAAATTATTGCTACTAGTGTCAAACTTTCAGTCTCAGTTTTTCCTTTTGTGGACACTTTTGTCTTGTATTCGTGGCAAGTTGAAAGTTCCACTAGGTGAGGAAAAATACAGAAAATGAATCGGTCCATCTTTAGTTCAGTTTTGCCTCCTTTTATCTATGCAGGGCTAAGCATGATTGCATCAGACGAAGGAACAAAATCATTGAAAGGCTGCTGATAGAGTTCTCTAACTGGTGCCTGTGGGGATTGATCACGAGACCCAAAGATTTCATTCTTCCTGTATGTTACGAATCCATAGTCACTGAAGATCATTATAACTTATATTCCAATGGTTTGCGGTTGTCGTTTCGTCATTAGGCAATGATTCGCTTATAGACTGAAACATTTATAGCATGTAATACGAAAAAGTACAATAAATACGGTAATTTGCAATTGCCTAAGTGCTTTCCAGTTGTACGAAGATTTGGAGTGGAACTGTGTAAAACCAATGATCTGAAATCGAAGATTAGAAACAAAAATCAAACGAATTGGGGTTCGACAGATTTGATAAATTTTGAAAAGCATGTAACCCCGGTGGGATTTGAACCCGTGCATGTTTTCACCAACCGCCTTCAAACAGCTGAGCTATGAGGTCATACCAAGGGAATTTAGTATTTTCGCCTAGCTCCACCTAGGAGTCCAACTTGGAATAAATGAATGTAAGTCAATGATTGTACCATTGAGCTATATGGGTGTTGAAGTATTGCCTCAATGTTGCATAACAGAAAGCAACTCACAGAAAATTTAGATTCATCCAGCGTAAACAACTAAGGCAAAAACAATAGCTTTGTATAGTAACAGTGTCCAAGTTCATATATTAGAGGTATTTCCAATGATCAAGAGGTCAACATACTCATGCTTTATGCGAAGACAGCTTGGTGAACAAGCTCGTTTTCAGTGATTCATACTCATGCCAATAAATCGAAATATATTACGATAAGTTAAGGAATTGGACTAATTAAACAGACAGGAAGTGATAGAGATTATTGGTGACGTAAAAAAGGAAGAAAAAATTGTAATCCAGGCTTAATCAAGACCGGATGCGTATTGTTCCTAGCATATTATGTCAGTTTTCATCTGGTCTGTGGCCTGTTGCAGAGTGGAGAGAGAGCCAGGGCAGTCTAAGAGTAAACACAAATTGTTTTTTGGCACACAGAGGGGGGTTGTGTAGGCGGATGACGACGGCCTCAGCAGTGGCCAGGATACGACATTTTGCTTGTCTTGATTGTCGACCCCGGATCTAATACGGGGCACGAAAAGCCTCGAACACGTTTGCTGTGTGACTGGATTCAGCTAGGAGTGAAACGACTGCACTAGTGAGTGATTTAATTGCTCCAGTGTTCAACCATGCAGGGTGGCGGTCGCGGATAAGTTGAGACAAACGCCTTGGAAGTTCATATTTTCAAGGTCACCGGTGCCGCCGCCATGTGTAACGGCCAGGCTCTAAGCCACCTTATTATTGTTCTACTAATGTAAGTGTTGGTGCCTGTTGATACTCTTGCTGAGCCTGGGCTTATGGAAATTCTTTTCCTTTTGTGCTTTTGCAGAATAAACCCATGTAACCCTCCGGCGGAAGATCACTGGTTCTTGCATGCCACACATCTTATTCAGGACTAAGAAGTGCCAAAAACGCGCACCGTTACGAAACTTACCATACCCCCTCTGATTCTGCCATGTAGGCTGACGAGTGAAATCTTATGATGTAGACGCCGTTCCTATTTATTAGGGATCTGCTGAATATGTGTTCATCAGCATATTTCCAATTTTGTTTTATGAACCCACACAATCTTGCGACATCTGTGCCGTTACCGGATGTACACAAATCTGTTTGAAGAAAGAAGCTATCAACTACGCAACCGTCAGCTTGGGATGATACATTCGCAATAGAAATTGTCTTTCCTATAATGAGAACATGCAAAATTTCACGATGAGTCTCTACATTAGTGCAATTATATCTATCGTACTACTATGATGACATGAAGTCTGCCGAACACGACCATACACCAACTCCCATTCTGTAAAAGACTCAATGTAACTGCAAGGCTCCGTCTGTTCCACTGGCTCCATATGGACTAGCAACACGAAGCTTCCACTCCGTGCTGTCCCCGTGTGTTCTGTAGGACTGTTTGGATAGAGAAATTTCATAATAAGAAATACTGGTCCAAATGGCCTCATTATTTGGTCGTAAAGTGCTACTATATGAAGCGAAGGAATTTATTGCTATCTTTCTCAACTGAACATTCCAATTGAAAGTGTCCATGCTATGATAAGCTGTCTAAACATTGGAAACAGAGTATTCATGTGTGAAATGCAAAAGTCATCCTAGCACGTCATAGGTTTCGGTTGTGGATTACATGCAAGAAACTAGCAGTCACCGATCGATATAAACAGTAGTTTATATATGTAATCGCGTGAGTGGTAGAGCGAAACTTACAGCGGCAAACTGACCAGCCGCACAATTTTACACGTGACCATAAAACGTGCTAGCAGGCACAGGTCATTTTTCATGTGAAATATCAGATAACTAATCGATTGGCATCACTTGTACGGCTACTCATTTGTAGGACAACTGAACTTCGGAACATTTACCACCATTTATTTTCTCCTCTCATTTCTCTGCAAGTCCAGAACCCATAATCCGTGGGTTTACGAATCATCATCTTAGGCCTACTATATAATAAATGCATTGAATCAAAGGCTGAAAAGGTTTGCGGTTCTTTCGTGTTTACTCATTTATTTGGAAGCAGAAACAGTTAGTACTGTTTATGTGCGAATAATTCGTCTAATCCGAAATCACCGACATCCTGATACTCTACAGACAAACTGTAGAGCATGTTAGCCTTCGCAGTGTATTAGATTAAAAACGCCGAAATTTCAACCTTTTTATTGCTAATCTCACCAATTAAATTAATCCATCCGTCCGCTTTTTGTACTGAGTTAGCGCCCAATATACTTCTTGAAATCCCGAGCAACCCGCTTCCTTTGCAACCACTGTCACATTTTACGGACTAGATGTTGAACAAAACTCTGCGCTTATATCAAGAGGCCACTAATCAAACACTTAGAAACTAGCTGAAAGTCGTGTGAAAGGGTGGATGGAATACCTTAAGCAGGTGGTATCACTTCACGTTTGTAGTTTACTACTCTTTTTCCTGAAAAGCACTCTAAAGATCCTTGATTGGAACCCACAACACATGGTTTTCGTGGATCACTTCTTAAATAGTCCGTAATGAATGCAAGACAACTCGTGGAGCTGGGTAAATCATGTTGAACCAAAGCCGCTTCTGGCGTACCGGAATTAGTGAGCCGAAATCTTTTGTCATTTAGATTTACTGTCTAATATACACCACAAACGGCTGACACGACGGTATGAAATTTTGGAAATGTGTGGGCAGTTGAATTTAAGAAAAAAAGCATACCACGATGAATTCTGTTTGTTGATTATTGAACAAAAAGCTGATTCAGTCTAGTCAATCACAATGATCCACGCCGCAACCGTGAAAGATCAACCAGATAGTAAAAATGAAGCTTGGTTTCACGACAGAGCATAAATGACATCGAGAAAACGGAGTCTTCGATGCTCAAATGCCGTTGATTGTGGCCATTGGAAACTGTTTTACTTGATGCCCATTACGCTAATAGCTTGAAAGCTACGTGGTTCATCAGCCTAAACCGAATGCCCAAACTTCTGGCAGACTGAGCAGGTCGTCCCTGTCGTTGCACACACGTGTGTAGCAGAAACGCTTACAAAACACAAACGTTTACGGAGCAGATACATTCCGTCTATGACACTGCTTGAAAATGTACATCTCGTTGGGCGTATTCAGATGAACAACGTATCATAAGCAGGAAGCACACTTACTGTCAGCTAGTATCTCGGTGACTGACTACACCGTTAAAATGCACGACTCACTTATTGTGAATCACATTAAGATTCAAACGCAAAGAGGACTGAATTGGATATCAATGTGAATAACCCATTTTTTCAGTGATGCGATAAACAATGGTGGAAAAGGTGCACGTGAACATAGTGAGTGGGTGCTAATAAATCTCATCGAATGACTTTTAGACAAACTCATTGAAAGCCCATCAACCAAGGTATGCCATTCCCGCTCTGAAGTGATCCCCGTAAAACCACGTGACACATAGATCCGAAGATTACTACGGCTAGTGCAGTCAAGTACTTTGCAGAATTGAGTTAAACCGAGACAATTACATCTTTGCAAGTTTCGTAACTATGGTAAAGAATGTATCCATCGTAATATTCTCTGGGCATCTCACTAGAAATCCAACTTAATGCTGGAAATCTCAGTTCTGCTTTGCAACTCCTTGGTTTATAATCTCTCCATTAGATATAAATAAGAACAGGTGGTGTTAAGTACCTAAATCAAATCCAAAATATTTCGTTGCCACTTTTAGCCAGCCTTTTATCTCAGTCGAATAAAACCATATTGCTATGGAGGTTATAATCGAACTCGAATGGCTCAATGTGTATTTGGACTGTAGTAATGCCAAAATCACACTTGTCCGTTTTAATGATGTTACCTGTCAAACCAGCTCGTTCGGGAAGAAAAGTTAGAACCGACACTTTTACATACTTTTTACAGCAGCGGGAGATTCAGCTTTCTATGTAAGATGGTTTGTATCCTAGAATGCGATGCTTGATAAAGTGGAGAGATAAACTAGAGAAAAACCGTACCCAGTACACAGATCGACCGTGAACATGCAGTCGGAATCGTGAAGTTCCGTTTGACAATTGTGAAGGTCGTGCGCGGATCGGGATGTTTTTCTCTTTCACAAACTGATGGTGATTTGGTTTTGGAACATATGGGACTGATGTTCAACTCAAATGAACCGAAATTCAGTCATACGGAATGATCTTCATGCACTCAAGTGTTCAGTTATGCGAACAACACAGAGAGAATGTCAAATTACGTCCAATCCCATATTTAATGTTAGTTCCTTCATTATTTTCTCGGGAACAATTTTGTTAAGCTTTAAAATCAGTGTAAAGTATTCCGTTCCGGTCAAAAATAAAGCATGAAGAAATGGATAATAAAGGAAGCGGTGCACAAAACGGATGTTTGAACTAACTCTGCAAATTCAAGTGTGATGCATCAAGGTTCGAGGGTAAGTTATTCCTTATGAGGACTGTCAAAACAGAACTCAGCAGTCCAGTATAGGAGTTCGGATTAGTGAACCAAATATTGTTCCACCGGTGAATGTTACTTCACCAAGTGATGGCAATACAAACACCTATGCATGAGGAATGCACGTTTTGCAAAATGCTGTTTTGGATACAATTTTCAGTGAAGCTTGTACGTGTGGAACCTCGTTCATGTGGCGCTGCATGAGCGGATACATTTTGTTGCCTATGTTCGCATTCACATTTACTCATCTTCAGCACACAAATGCCATAGTGCAGGACGTCTTCAATTGGTTTTCTGACATTTGTAACGGTCTAGATTAAACAAATAGATCCACAGTTTATGATGAAGCCTCCCCGCATCCTTATCCCACGTTTACAAGTTTCCACCACCCCCGTTCATTATATCGGATCTGATAGTCCACCCTACATCTCACTGAACCAGAATGCGATCGGGCACGAACATGATCCCATGAAACCGTGACATTTTGGCCGATACAGATGGAAACCTAGGGACTATGGTCTCTTCCTGATAAACACTAAACAAGAACCAGTGGTGTTCATGACTGCGAATTCCGTTCACTAAGAAATGGAAAGCAGCAATCTGACACAGTAGGTGTGTGATAGCAATTGTGGTTGGTAACCATCTCGTGACTATGAGCACAGCCGGGCCAATTGGAAAAGGAATACGAGAATCGTAGTGGAAACTGTGACCTTTGCACTTAAAGGCATGAGTTCGTAGTGTTTCCTTCCGGACATGGATTTTAAGGGATTCTGAGGTTTTTCTTGATGTCACCGTGCAACATATTTCCCGAAGTAAGCACATTTGTATATATGAAATTGAGAAGAAGTTCCATCAAATTGCAACAGCTCAGGCTTGGTTTGCAACCGCAGCTGTTTTTGGGTGCCGATGCACAGTAAGAACTGAAATACGATTTCGCCTTGCGTGCCAACGACCACACACGACTCGTTATCAGGAAACAGCAAAAAAGAATGAAGCAAATTTGAAGAAATTTCAAACCTTTCTTGTGCATTTAACTCTACTCATTATATACCTCCATGGTGAGCATCTTTATTATTCAGAAGCAGTTAAATATCGTTTTGGCATCAACTGAATGGAGGCACAAATGTATCATTGGCTTGAAATAAGTAATCAACACAGAAAAAACCAACGTGGAGATAGGTACTCATTCGGACAGTGGGCTACATATGGAATACGGAGTCCGGCGGGTAGATCATTGTAACATTACAACATTTCAGTAGAATCCATGTACCGGGACCGAAACCAGTTCGGAGTGAATAGGAAAAAATGATGCGCGATGTGATATGCTATACTGTGTTATGTTACAGTAGAATCTTCGAATGTGGTTGCAAATAATTCAAAATAAGAACTGACTAAGCGATCTTACACATTAGCGAATGAAAAAAAGCATGAACTAGTTGACAGGACAGGGTAATTTTAGATATGTCTGTTCTGTTATCTATTCTGAGCTAGCCACCGATCAACTGAGCTTTAGATCGTCCCCATCAATGACAAGCGCATATACAGAACAGAGTGAAGGAGGATCGATCATGATTTATTTACATATAATCCAAATTAGAATAATAATTCTGTAACCGTGTGTGCACACCAGGATCAGCTGTGCAGCACAGTGGTCGGATTCCGAATGAAATCAACCAAGCAAATGCTTCGGTTCACACGTCGAGCCAACAGCATTTGGCTAGCCGACTTCACTTTCACCGCTTGCGCGACTAGTCGTAACGTTTCGTTGTCCGACCCAGATTTCGCCTCATCTGAAAGTAGATTCCTTATATGGATCTCTAGCGATTCGGTGGTTCCACTCGAACTGACTCCGGAACGAGCGAACAGCAAATCACCGTAGCGCTGTAGCACCAGTTCGAAGCATACACAAGCCAGATCGACATCCAGGTTACGTTGAAATCTAAGTGACAGGAAAAAAAGTGGATGAACAAAGGGTTAGTTATTATACTATAAAGAATAACAAACGAGGGGCATTTCGCATGAAAATGACCACCAAAAGACTAACTACAAAAAAGTCACTGACACAGCCCAATACTAACTGAACTGCTTAAGTGGCGGCATCAGTGACCGTAAGAGCAAGGTCGGATGAAGATTCAGTGTCGGATCGACAAGGAAATGAAGCAATATTTTGCACCTGAGGACACTTATTGAATCACTGACTTAGTTACCTCACAAACAGCCTGGGAAAGCTTGCATTTTACTTGCCTTTTTCCATAACACCAATGTCGTTCTTACGATGGGGATCAGTAAGTGTTCAAAATTCGTTGCAGTTGATCAGTAAATTTTAACAGACAGTTACGACGGTCAATTTATAAATTTATACTGTTCCACTCACTCTAGTGAGGAGATTTTTCTTCCTCCGAATTATCTCAGTTTATTAGCCCAGAACACACCGTTTATATATGCAACAGTTACCGTCACCAATTGCTGCAACACAAACTAATCGATTCAAAACTTGCATCGGGTAATCTCGCTTTTGACAAGCGATACGGCCCGCTATCACTTGACAGGAATCCGTTCTCGTCTTGTCGATCCGCAGGTCTGTTGTCCACGGATACGTTGGGTGAAGCACTGACTTGGATTCCGAACAGGCACTGACGCTCAGACTACTAGCGAGTCTTGGTTGCCTACTGACAATGAATCAACCCATAACCTCACATACGAACTCCCAGACCGAACGACGTAACGCAGGTCTCTAGCAGAAGTTACACAAGTGCGTTAGAATTCCAGCACAGCCAGAATGAGTTAGAAGCATTCATATTTGAACCTACTTTATCGTGTCGGTTAGAGGCTGGCATTGGAGTTTCAGTTGTTGACTATTAGCATCATGTCTGTCTCCCGTTTGGAAAACAACTGCAGTGGAGAAAGAGGTGTCGCCACTAATTGCCACGGAGGTCGTGTTATGATGGTGCAATCTATTGTTGTTTTCAAATTCCAGTATGGTTTATGTCTTGTCATCGGGAAACACATTCCATATTAGCGTCCAATGGTCACTCTTGACCGTTCACTGCTCGATAATTTTATTCGCGTATTATCCTGCGCTCACAGCGAATGCACGCGGGAGAACCAAGCCACTTCTAGATCCGGCTGGGATTGTACTGGCTGCATCATCTACACATCACGACCGTCTTCAACTACCGAAACCACATTCTCCGCGCTCACCAACTTGTCTTCATCACGAGAATTGCTATCTTTAATCCTTCGATGATTAAATTTCTAAGGACGATTTTAAAAGAGGTCTTTTCACACATAAGAGTTGCAGTAAAAATCTCTGACTAGAGAGCAGTCCTTCTGACATGCGTTTTGCACCCCAGCTCAGTTCAGTTCTTTCAACCATCAAGATATGAAATGCTGTAACACAGGACTAAGACTGCCACATTCCAAACGTGATTCGAATAGGTAGAAGCCCTAGCAAAGGTGGGTAAATTTTTCTACCTTAACAGTCGCATCCCAACTAGTGATCGGATATCGGACAAGTGTATATAAAAGGCCTGTTTGGCGCTTGCCAATCTCGGGAACACTTTTGATTTTGACGTGACTTCCGCTTGTCCATCAAGGTCTAGGTTTACAATGCGGTAGCTAAGCCAACCCCCTGTAAGGTTGTCACATGGCTGCTACGAGTACGAAACACATGAAGACAGATGATTTCTGTCCGGAATCAGCAGTGTTTAGGTTATAATGATAATAATATTGCATTACCTCCTTTCTAATTCATATACAGAAAAGAGACAACAGATCCGGGAGTCGCGGCCAATAAGGGGTTGACAAATGGAGAAGTAACTGGCGACGGTAGGATTAGAAATCGTATCCAATGCTGTAACGCTCCTAGATGTTCTCGTGTCAGTATGTTTCCGCTAGATATTAGGGCGTTAAGGCATTGGTAACTGCAGTTGGAAAGGATCGACTTCAATTGATCCAATTCTGTGTCTCTTGTTTGTGTCAGGTCAGCTAGCTGACTAAACAGGTTCTTCATTTGAACTTCTATATTCAGCTGGGGGACTTTCTTACTTAGGCAGCAAAATGTGGCCAAGTGATAGAGCCTCAAGCGTAACATTGTCTAAATTATTGGATGTCAAGGTTTCTCACGTACTTTCTTGGACTCGTTGGGAAAATCATCCTTATCATTTAGACCTCATGTCACACAGACTCTATATCTTGCAACCATACAACAAAACTGAACGCTTCGCGGCACAGTAGACACTATCTTTTAACTTCAATGAAATATAAAGTCGGCACCACACGTGCTTCAGTCCAGAGCACGCCGCTCGAACCTTGGATATACTCGTGCTTACGTCGACTGCCGTGCTCCCATTCGTCGTCACGCTGCTTCCGAGGTAAGTGAAACGGTCGGCAATGGCTAGCACTTCTCCACCGAACATCAAGCTCGAGACCGCTGACGTCCAACTTTGCAAAATCATTTTACATTTTGAAAGTGCAAAGCGCACCACGAATGGAGCTACAGCTCTTTTGAGTCTATCTACTGAATGTTCCGTACATTCGAAAAATTACACAAGATCGCCGGCTTAATCTAGGTTACAAAACTTCTTACTATTTGTCACTTAGACGCCCACATCTTGAAGAATTCGCAAAGCATGATCTACGGTTCTGTCCATTACGAAGTTATACAGGAACGAAGAAATGTGATATCTTTGTTGAAAACCACTGGTCGTTTCAAGTGGACTCGGTAGTTTACCGCAAACACCTACGCGACCTGAAGAATGAGAGTACAATGAGCCAAGAAGATTCTCGAACTGATATGGCATATTTTATTGACGAGGAGTATTGAATAGAAATAATCGCTAAACTGAATCAAAGACGCCTTTCAAGTCGGAGAAAACCATTACAGTCGGTCGGTAGTGTGTGTGACGTGTTTCAAGTAATTTACGAAGTGTAAAAATCTGGCCGATGTATTCTCGACCTGAGTGGAATCCGGCCTGTTGTTCGCGAGCCGGTGTCAGACGACGCAACAAAATCGAGGCTTATACCTGAGGAACTATCGGAATTAGGCTGATCCCGCGGTGATTACTACAACCATTTCATATTCTTTTCTTGAAGATGGGTAAAACCAATGACTCACCCCGTAATAACGGAATACGTTTCTCTTTTCAAATGTCGCGGAGCAAGATGGTAAGTGGTTTTATCAACGCATCACTATCCACTTCGAAAAGAACTGGAGGAAGTTCGTCGGGACCGTCCGCTTCCCTTCGCTTTAGCAGTCAAATGCATGAATCCACTTCCACTTCCGGTGCGGTTTCAAGTGATACTCCCCAAGGGATTGCAGTTGTTGACGTCGGAATAACTAGATTAGAGTTCGGCCAGCTAAACTGCTTCTTGAAAAGTTCGGCCCAACGGTCAAGCCTTTGTTGTTCGCAATGAATGGGCCCTCCATCTCTGTCGGAAATTGTTCCACTGACCGGGTTTCGCCGTATACTCGTGTCGCGTATAAGTTTGAACTGTCTTTGACTGTTACCTGAAGCAGCTGATACTTCCATTTCCATTTCGGCAACCTTGACCCACCAATTTTCGTGCTCCTTCTTAGGGCTTTTCGTAACTTGCTTCTGTAGATGTCTTCGTATCTTATTCATCTCCTTACTGTTCGAGAATTGACGTATTTGCTTCATTAGACTCAACGACTCTAGCGAAATCCAGTGTCTTTAACGGGCATCAGATCTAGGACCACAGGCGAAACTCGCTGCCACGTGCATCGCCCGTCTGATATGGGCTCACTGTTCATTTAAATGACCGGTTGTCGTGAATCCTAGCTCATGTTCTAGTTTTCATTCATAACCGGTGCAAACTTCTGGATCAGACAAACGTTGTATGGCTAACCGGGTTTACGGTTTGCGTCGATGACCATGGAGCTGAAGAGATAATCACATTAAAATCAATGCATGGTCCGACCCTATGTACGTGGACCATTAGGATCTACAGTTCTGAACAGAATTGCGCCACCGGCAGCGTATTGCGATATGATTGATCTTGGTCAGAGTATCTGTAGTGTTAGAGCGTCATGTCACGGTGCAACGCGATCTGTGTCGGAAATTCGAACTAGATAGGAATAATCGATTGTCTGCACAAAACTGATGAAGCTTATCTCCGTCATACGTGCACTCAGCGGATAAGGCACAAAGCACACCTAAACATACCTCTGGAACATTTAGCTTGCCAGCTTTTGCACTTAAATCATCAACTAGCACTAAAATATCAGAGCCTTTGCTGCTGCAAACGATAGTGATGAGTCTATCACGGAAATCGTATTTCTGCGTGTCAGGGCTGCAGTCCGTTAGAGTGTACGCCGAGATTACAAACAAGCTGCGCTCAACACCTATCCTTTCGAGCGCCAACTGATCCGTGGAGTCTTACAGAACATAAACAACTATTAGGCGGGATCCAATCAAAAAGATCAGCTTCAACCTTGTCAGCCAAGAATGTCCCTACAGCACGTTGGCCCACAGTTCCAGCTGCTTCGTCTCCTGAAGTGCGTGGGGAATACCTTGGTGAGATACCAGGAACAGTTAGTTGAATCCCACTGCTCGAATCCTGCATACGCGTTTCACTTACGCAACAGACATGAGTCCCCAGAGAACGTGACTGAGCTCAAGGCACGCCTGCTGACCGGCCTGCATGAGAGTACGCATGTTAAAGGAACCGAGATTCAGAGGTTGACGGGGCTTGAGAAAATGCGAGTTACGAGATAGAGGATTATTCCCGACACCATTTGACAATGAACCGTTGTGAGTATCGATCGTGTTATGAGTGGAAGCATCATGGGTGGATAGAGGGGGCAATGAGAGATTGGTTGGGGACAGGAGTCAATGATTGAATAAAAGAGAGGGAACTCTGAGCGGTAGCCCACTTATCACCACCCATCCCCCTCCGCACGATGCCGTGTGCAGCATGGTCCTAATTCGCCCGCGCAACGACCGATGCGATATAGAATTCTTTTCACCTGTGTAGTTCATGAGAGATGTTGGACGAATACTGCAAGGGTGTTCAGCCGCAAAACAGAACGACTAGGGTTCTCAGCGAAAGCCTTAAGTTCTAACAAGAACCTGACCGCAAGACAGTAGGACGGTTGAATGGAAGTCCATTTGCTTGGATCTATTACTCTTCGACTGATTTTTCCCACTGAGTTGCCAGCTCAAATCGACTCCTACCTGGAGGACCAGGAGATTGGACTTCGTCTGGCCTCGACCCACTGACCTTCCAGGTATGCTTGAAGTTTCGGCTTGAGGTAAGCCAACCTGTACAGCTCGTTGGGTCATTGATGCGCGCAAGCCATCACACCACGTCAAGGTGCAGTCTCGTTGCGACTAACCAGATCATCAAAGGAAATCCTCATGACACCTACATTCGGTGAAACCACTGAAAATATTACTCAAACAATAATAATAATCAGGTATGCACCACTCACAAAGTTCTGTGACTTGCCCCGGCCTGAAATCAAGCAAGGTGACAACGCAACAACAATTACAAAGTAGGGGAACGGGAGCACAATACAGTAAATTAGACAATTAGTGAGAGCGAAAAATGCATTTTGGTAGTAAACATTTTGACGTTTTTTGTCATTTTGTCTGTCGGAACGACATTTTTATGATTACGGAGAACGACATTTTGACGGCATTTACGTCACTGACTTTTATTCCGAGCCATGTTCCTCAACGTCTCTAGTCAACGATAACCCTCGTCCTTTGAACTCCAACCAGGGAGGCGGGAAACACCAACCGATGTCCATGCTGATGCTAGCTTATTTAAATCTCTACGCCAAGACATGATCGCACAGTTTCTTCTAGCCTTGTTCAGCACGTGAGAATAGAGTACGGAAAGCTAGCCTATGGGCAAGCATAAGCAAAACATGTCTTCACAACCGGAGGCGGTGTAGAGCGATCGCCTCGTTAAGAGGGCGGCTCTTCGTGCCCCACACACGACGGGGCACCTCGTCATTACTCACTCGATGTTTCCACCAGACGTGAGCAAAGCTTCGGAGACATTGGTTGTCGGACACAGAAAGATACCGAGCATCCTCAACGCGAACTGACCAGGTCTCGTAACCCCAGAGTAAAGAAATACGAGCCGCAGCAACATACATTTGTCTCTTAAGAGAGAGCCGGATGTCTCGGCAACGCCACAGGTGTCGCAGGTTTGCGGAAGCTGCTCTAGCTCTCGTTACGTGTGAACTGATCTCTTCTCTAACACCCCCTCCAGTTGTTATCAAGCTCCCAAGGTACTTAAAGTTGACAGACAATTCCAGCTTACCACCATAAAGAGACAGCGCAGACACACGTTCCCGCCGATCTTGTTAATGAATATTCCAAAAAGTCATCAGCATGTTGATCGAAAGAAACACGAAGTGAATTAGCATTCAAAGAATAGTAAGTGATTTTCAGGGAATACAGCGGTTTTGCGAACGCCGCTGTGTGCATGTCTGAATCTATGACGAGCGAGAGAGGGAGGGGGAAGGGAGAGGAAGGGGCATTAGTGCAAGTTTGATGATAGGTTCATCGGACTCTATCCAAGTTTTCGTGCGGATATCCACTGAAGAACTTGATACAACGGCTCAGGTAAATTTCGGAATTATTCCAAATGCAACACTTATTTGTCTTCCACATTATTCCTGTACAGATTCCGATGCTTGGCCAGTGAAAGATAGTACAAAGCGAATTCTAAATGTATTAAAAAAAGAAGAATAATGTCCGATCGCAATGCGAACGCTATATCATGAAATATGAGAATGAGAGTAAACTGGCTCACGATCGAAAATAGGACTCTCCATCAGGTCCTCATGAGCGGATGATCAATGATGCAAGCGCTTGCGGCTTGATGTGATTCGAACTTCGGCTGGCGAAACGTTCAGTTAAGCCCGGTCCATTGAACCGTTACACGTTCGTCTCAGCGTTAGTTCTGGCTGGTAAATCATAGTGTCGTCGAACCGGAAACAAAACAAGTCTAATCATAAACAGCAAATGAACCGCTGAGAAAAGTGTAGAAGACCGCAGTAAGTCCGTCCCGGGACTTGCTACCTTCCTATCGATCGGCACTAAATTGCAGATTTTTCCATGTTTACCGCACCTAAATTGTACAGATCGAATGCGCAAGGGAAAATGTTTGGATCGAGAGATGGGGGTGACACTCGATCAGAATTTTGATGCAAGCACCGATTTTCGTAGAGAAGTTAGCAGTATCACACCAACAGTGATCACAACACAGTCAGCTGGCTGTTGTAAATTGGTCAAGGGTCGATTACCAAGACTCAGATAAGTGGGTTGTCAGGTCCGGAATTGAAAAATATGAAAATAAACTAAACAGAACTCAGATAGTTGCAAAAAGCTGCGTTCTTCCATCGATCAGAGGAACTTCGGTCAGACATGAATTTTATCACATAAAGTATAGTATAGACCGAGTCACGTAGTGTGTTCGATCATTCGACAAGCATGTCTGAAAGCCTAGTGCGTCCTACACAACCAACTCCACCGGGAAAATTTTTCTTGCCTCTCGTTATGTTATGAATTGACGCTCAGCCCGCAGTAAGTGAATCCGTTTGCGCACAGACAGGAACTGTACACTGGTTTGAGGCATCGACCCATGACGCCTGCATTCACACGTACAGAACACTGAAGCATGATAGCATGATTCAAGTCACCGTTTTTAATGTTCCATACTCATGTATGAGTGTAGTGAGGGGGACACATTCAATAATTATAATGGTGTATTACAACAAACCACTGAGCATTGAGGAAAATCCGTGCTAAGAACGACAGGCGAAGCCCCATCCATAAATGCACAAAAGGTTTCAATTTATGAGTTCTGAGTTTTAACCAAGGTACACTGGAGTAGCTGTTTACTCGAATAATAAAATCAACTTATGTGCAATACATATTTGAGAATTCAGTAGCAATAGAAAACAAAAACCACTAGGATACAAACAGATGATACCGAAAAGTAACTAACCGATTAATGAGCAGTCGAAGAAATCCATGCAGCCGATCTCGTGAGGTCCGTAGAACGGTGGACTCAGAAGCATTAAGAGCACACTCAGCTATGAGCTCATCTTCGGCCGAGGGACCCAGCAAGCGAATCTCCAGATCGAGAGCGCTCGGGCCAAGTGATTTAAGAGTACGCATTATGTCATCAACTGAGAGAGAGAGAAAAAAAAGCCATTACAATTACACGACTGTCAAGTGTTCGAATGGGCATATGAACGAATAAAAACGAGAAATCCACTTTTTTATTATATGGGTGGGTAGTAATGCATTGGAAGGGCACATCCCACACTCGCTACGGCCAACTGGTATGTCACAAATCAACGATAAACTACCATGAGACAGAGTAGGGAATCACTTGGAGTCCTCGTATGTCACGTGGGGTAATAAACGGGGACGACCGATGATGATAGGCTTCAGAAACCGCACATCAAACTTGATAGTCTGCAGCGAACACTAATCGAACACTACTGGTAGGTTTTGTTATTCACTGTTCAAGCATAAGAATGGTGGAAGCAGCAGACTCTCTAATCACAAGAGAAAAGAAAGGTAGTCAATCGGTAATCACGGTAGACTTCGGAACTTGTGCCGCAGATTACTACTAACAACGCTATCGGTTATATCCTTATTAGCAGCCGTTCACTGTCCGCGAAGACTTTGGTGGATCAGTTTGTTCTTACTGTATCGAGTAGATTTTTTTTATAACTGTTATTATTAGTACTATCACGTGGTAAACTACTCAGAACCCTAGATGACTCACTATTGTCGAGAAATCAACGTTCAGCTTAGTAGACTCATGGGACATATGATGGAGAGATACGGTACATTTTCGTGGTAATTCAAGCTAGTATCAGCTTAGGCATCTTCATATCAAAGAGTAATTTAGTTAGCTGTCAATGAGAAAAACCTATCCAAGGATGAACCTGAAAGCCCGTTTTCAAACCAGAATCCACTGGACGCCATCGCCTATCTTCTTGTCTTCGTTCACTCGCTGGTCCGGGATGATTTCTGGGTGGTATTTTTTTTAATAACCCACCGACACATCGCGCTTATGTTTAGGGAAAGAGGAGTGACAATGACCATAAGGGACCAGTTCAATATCGTAGAGAAACAGAATCTTAGAGTGAAGAACCATATGGGGACCTAATAAGACAGGCGTGATAACCAACCACGCGAAATGGAAAAACCAAAAGATGACCGGCGGTGGTGGGGTTCGAACCTCATATTTCAAATTTTGTGATGGTGTGCGACGACTATGCTGCTTGAGCACAGCCCGCATTTTGTGACTTTTGTAAGTGCACCATTGTTGAGAGCTCAGCGTAGATACTATTAGGCGGTGATATTCAAAACAACAGAGAAAACTGCTGGGACAAAAAGCCTCTGATAGTCAAACTTTGACGTTACCAGTAGAGTGAGCTGTGAATCACGTTAAGGATCAACGGGATTGGCAAAGATAAAATGACCAATGTGTCAGTAAGAACAATCATCATCGAAAAAACAGGCCGACTGTACGCCGTACACTCGTTCGTACATGCTTGAAAAACCAATTAGCCAACTACTGCAAAAACTGTGCCCCGAAGCGGATTAACATATCAACCTTGGAATCATCGAAAAACAGCCAAGCGGTATCGGACAATTTTGCCTCTCATCTGGTCAACACGTTCTTTGGTGGAGAAGACGTACCCGTGGAAAACATGTAAACTCCGTTGCAGGCATCAATCTAAAAATATATGATTTGGACGAACTTCAGTGTAAGCAACGACGACAGAAAGATTGGATCTCAGGGGCGACTTTCCAGTTATTCGAGGTAAGAGATGCCCACCCAAACGGTTACCCGGACCTCCGTGACGTCCGACGAAAAGCCACCCGTTTGGCCAGAAGCGACTGCAACAACTACTGGGTCGAAATCACGGAAACCATGGAGACTTCTCAGAACTCTTCCGCCCGATCCGTACTACATTCGATGACAAAGAAAGGCAGCAAGCCTGTGTGCGCAAACTACCGTGGTATCAATTTAATTGGCGTGGCTGCCAGTGTTCTTCGTGCTTTTTTTGAACCGCTTCTCGGCGGCGCGGGTCGCGCGCACACGCCCAATCAGGAAGGCTTCCATCGTGGTAGAGGGTTCGTGGGTAGAAATATTTACTCTTCGCAGAGTAGCATAACATCGGTACAAGTTTCAGCAACGGACTGCAGCTTGTTTAGTTGATTTTCAGAATGACTTTGGCCCAGTTGACAGAGAATCGCTATAGACTATACTACAAGAAGATGGAGTGCCCCAGAAGCGTTTCAGTCTCACGAGGTTGTGCTATGCAAATACGCGTTCGACAATCCGCACCTTCGGAGACGAATCCAATGATTTCTCCTTGATTCCGGTTAGGCGTTGTATTCGGTTTAAACAGTAACGCCCACTGTGCGGACAATCGAATAAAATCCTTTTCATGCATTGAAGTACGCACGTTGATATTTGTTCATGCTTTAGTCCCTACACTGTTTGTTGACTGATCGATCCCCGTACTTATCAGTTGATCTTGCTTGACCTGGGGCGAACGCACGTTAGCGCATGCATGTAACTCAGCTCAGTGATATTACTAATGCACTTCTCCGCTCGTTTAACAGCTACGGCCGGATTTTGTGTTTAAGTTCACAGAAATAAGTGGAGTGTAACTATTATGTATTCTACTACTAACACAACATTAGGCAAGGCTGTCATTTTTCAGCTGTGCTGCTGAACTACACCATCGACTGGATACTGCGTCAGGGACTCACTGATTACCCTGGTATTCAGCTGGGTACAGATGTTTTCCTCGCCGATTCGGAATTCGCAGACGACACCGCCACCCTTGGAGACAGCCCAGCCACCTTACAGCCGGTTCTGAATGGCGTAAAATCCCTAGCAAAATCCATGGGACAGGAGAATAATGCGTCGAAAACCGAGATCCTTTCGATATGCGCTGCGGTCCAATCTACCGAAATGCATGAACAGCGAACAAATCGAACACGTCCCGGTGTTCCAATATTTGGGCTCCATGATCCTTCTAAACAGCCAAGCCAAATACGAAGTCAAGTTGCGCACTGACAATGCCAGGATTACATTTCTGAGCGTACACCGAAATCAGTCGCCGGGTCAAAGTTCATGTCTTCCGATTCGTTATCCGTTCAGTATTGACCCACGGCTGTGAAACGTGACTGCTACACGTCGAGGAAATCAGAAAGTTGGAAGTATTTGACCGTAGGTGTCTACGACGGATCCTGAAGGTGATGTGGCCCGACATGATTTCATACGACATTATAAGACAACGGTGCTTCAGTATTGAAAAGCTGTCCGTGTTCCTTCAACGCCGACGATTACAGTGTTTTGAACATGTCCTACGACGTCCAAACACGGAGATCTCGAAACAATGCCTCTCTCCTGTTCCATGTCCAGGATGGCGCTGTCGCCTTGGAAACAGCTGAAAATGTGGGACAGTTCTGTCAAATCGGACGTTGAGCGATTAGGATTCCATTCTGTTTACAGCGTTCGCAACTAGAAGCAGCACTTTACTTTACTGTGGTCTGGTTTTACATCCGATCGTGGCTCATGAACAGGTGTCATTCGAGACATCTATAAAGCTGGATCATCTCGCAGGAGCTAGCCGCATAAAAGTAAGTACACTAGCAATGACCAGGATTCTGAAAATTGATTCACTAATGAGAGAAAGTAAACGCGATGAAGGAGCTGCGTGTTTGCTGAACTATATAATAGTATGATTCACCACACCGACAGCGAAGAGCTCAAAGGTTTTTCAGTGTTGACAATGAGAAAAATGGATCCGCTGTTTGCACTTTGATAACACTATGGAGGCTGATGGGTTTTTCACTTCAAGTTCGGATGGGCTTCGCTGAATTCACCTCGCGAATTTCGCGCATTTCAGCTGATTCAACGCGATAATCACATCGCTTACGTGCACACACAACTGATGTATCCTCGTGCAGTAAACTTTAGTTTACTGAACATCATCGCGCAACGGAGATGACTTTATTCTGTCCCAAAAAGTACTTCGTTATTCCGATGCTGCATCACAGCCGTTAAAAGCACTTATAACAATATTATGTTTAGATTTCACATTGAATGTAAAGCTTTTACTGAGATTATTGGAGTGGCAATGGACAGTTCGCCGGGTCCCTTCAGGACGACATTTACTTTGTAGTGATCGAATTTAGCCTGGATATGGAGATCAAAAAGACGAGCGTAGAAGACGTGCTCATGGTGGCGAATGAGCTAGAAGCCTCGGTGAACCCAATGAGGTTTGCTTGTGCTGGAAATAAAAAGTCTGCTCAGAGACCCTAACGTTCCGATGGTTTGAATGTCAGACGGGTCCATTTTCCGCAAAGGAGCATGGTCCGGAAGATATCCTCATGCCTGTAGTTTACCATCCATAGGACGCAATGAGCACTTCTCCAAACCCGGTGTTTTAGTGGATTCTCACGATTCGGATGAATTATTGAACCTTGTTTTGTTCTGTTCGCCAGGGTGAACGATAAGATCGAAAACTACGAGTCGTCACCTACTGATGTGATGTAAGAGACGCGCGCCCCACGGTTGGTTGCACTATAATTCCCTGTGAACTCCGTCAAAGTCATTTTGGAATTATTATCCTTATCGCTGCATGTCACCTCGAACTTGCCACTCGAAGAAAACTTTTATTGGAATTAAAGACACACTGTTTCGTTTCACCACCAATAGCTCGTTTTTGTGCACGGAGGCTCAAATCAATTGGAACTAGAAGATGGAAACGATGTGATTGGCAGACCGCTTTCGGTTGATCAACCTCTCGCAAGATGGCCGTTCCCGCGCTGATCAGCACCAACGCGCGTCTTTTAAACGGCTGCGCTACGCGTTGGTCCGCCTTTGGAATTACTTTCTTCGGAATCACTTATTTTATTCAATCTATCGTTGGTGCGTTGTACACTCGAAATTATTCGAAGCAGTTTATACCATCGATAAAAGATATGCTTGGACAAAAAAATGCGCGTCCACCACCCAAAGTCTGAAACTGGAACTATCATGCAAAGAAACTCAAAAGAGCTGGTTGACGGGCTGCTCTCAAATGCACTACGTCAAGCAGTATGATTGTTCTTAGTGCCATATAGAAAAATGTGCGTTCCATTTTCAAGAAGCCATCGGATCTTGCATACCTGCTCATGGCTCGAAGCTTCAGAAATATCTGTGCTGCATGTTCACAAAAAACCTTGGCTAACTGGCAATAGGAATGACGCTTTGGTGCATATAGAACAGTTTACCTGCTTTCGTCAAGACCGTATGCATTACAGGAAAAAAGGTGGTGGTGTTGTCATCTACATCAATTCTAAGTGGTGCAGCAAGTCCTTCGTAATTTCTTCCTACTTATGTGATGGCATCTATTGCTTAGCTGTATCATGTCGCCCTAAGTTCTCCTGTTTCAGTCTAGTCATCATCAGTAACCTTTACGTAGCACCACAACGCTCACAAACATCCGCTAACATTTCGTATGATTCATTTGTTTCTTTCATTGCGTCTATTTTTGTTGGGAATTTTCACATAAAAGTGGGAGACTTTATTCACACATCAACACTTCCCCTTCCATATTTCAATCTTCTCAATATATATCATACTCCGACTCGTGGTGATTCCCAGTTACACCACATCCTGATCATCCACTCAGAACATTTCTCTGTCCGGCTAAGTGCATTCACTAGCACCAGTGATCACTGCATATTACATCTTAAGCCTAAAATATACTCTCACCGAGGTCATTTATCGCAAACGTCTTCCAAACAGATACGCTTCGAAAAAAGAACCATTTCCACGGAGGGTATATTACCACTCTACCGTCCTTTGTCTGTTGTTACACCGTGATTAAAAGACTGTTCACTTCCATATTTTCCTGTAAATTTTACAGCGGAAGTGAAAGGTGGATTTTTGATACTTGTTGTCCCATGGAGAGTGTTTACTTCCAATCTGGAAAAATGGTTTCTCCACACCTGAAGCAGCTACGCAGGAGGAAGGAAATAGCCTACAAGATGTAAAACAAACCTGAAGTTCGTCGATTGTCACTCTTGATAAAATCTGAGATTACACGACTTGATGATAATTCCTCTCCAAAGTTCCCAAACTCCCGGAACATCAAACACAGGTTGCATGAAATCAAGCTTCTTTACGGTCAGACGGGGAAATCCCCGAAGGTGAATGTAGATGTAAACCGTCTCAAAGTCCAATTTCTCCGGCAATCAGACGACCCTCTTCCCATTTTCCCGTTGTCTGTCTCGTCCGAATTTCAAGTCGTATTAACCACAGAGGTTTTCAAGTTACTCAAATCAACTAAGGTTGCCAGGTCAACTGGTTCAGACGGTCTTCCATCGAAGCCACTCAGATATGGGGCTGGCTCTCTATGTGGTCTGATGACTTCGGTAGTTAACAATTCACTAGATTCACATTCTATTCCCGATTGTTGGTTTCCCGTTACAATTATTCCTACACCAAAATAACTTCATAGATCGCGGGAACCCAAAAAGTACTGACCAATAGCTGTATCTTCGTCAGTGTTGAAACTTGCAAAACGCGCTATGCTGCTTCGTCTTCAACCCACCATGAGAAGTCTAACCGACGAGTTACAATTTGCCTACAAATCCAAGCGCCCTACAGTTGATGCAGTAGCGTCCGTTGTGCACCATATTGCCAAATCCCTCAATGATTCCAGCAAGTCAGTTAGATGTGCATTTCTTGACTACACATCGGCCTTTGACAGTGTACTACACTCACTTCTTCTCAGAAAATTAGAATCTTTTGGCTGCCCCGCATATTTGCTGAATTGGTTGAGGAACTACTTCTCTGGAAAAACACAATGCACCAAAGTAGGCAGAAAAGTGTTCCAACATCTCTTAACCAGTGCCGGTGTACTTCAAGGTGTTGTCTTCTCCCCGTGTTTTCAACATACATTAGTGATTTGCCTGTCTCCCACCCAACCCACATCTCTGAATATGATGATGACGTTTTTTGACTAGGTCTGTGTCGAATAGATCAGACACGACGAATTTATTGCAAATCTTTCATATATTCAGAACTTTTCAAATCAAACGTCTTCTTTTGAACACCAATAAATGCCAAGAGTGTATTTTTCCACCACTTGTTCCTGATTCCTCGAAGACACTTCCACTAGTAAATCTATTCCCTTCGCGCGTATAAACCACGTTAAATATCTTGGTGTTAAGCTGCAGCATAATCTGCATTGGCCGTTGCACATTGAAATCACGGCAGGAAAATTGCGTCGCTTGTCATATTAGATTAGAAAAATACGGCAATTTAGTGCACCACAGTCTATTATTTCCGCTTTTGTAAACAAGGTATAGTACCTATCATTCTTTATTGTTCCTCTGTCATTTTCCCAGGATTACTGAAAAAGGATTTCGTCACTCTTCGCAGAGGCTTACGCATAATTCGTCCTGTTTTCTGGTATAGACTTAAATGACCTAGTCTTGGAACTATAAACTAGCCGCATAACAGCATCCGTTGAGTTCGCAAAGGAAATCCTTTCTGATTCTTCGCAGCCACTGCATTCTGATATTACTCTTTGTCAATTGCACGCATCGACCCGGTCTAGGTATGAACTGCTTCTCCGCAGACTGTCTTTGAACAGGAACTTCGTTGTTCCGTTTCCGTGTATAGTCAAACAAGAACGTCGTTCTGTCTGAAATGAGATCCCGTTTTGCTTTGTAAGTTATTTTGGCGTATTTTTTTGGCTGAAAAGCATTGTACAACTATGCTTAAGCTGGTATAAATATAACATATACGATACAATGCAATATTTGATACCTACTTGGGAAGATGCTGTTTCTAACACATGTTCTGGATTCTCGAATCCACAAGAACATTTGCTGAGTCTGTTTCAAAGAATAATCGCTAATTGTAAGCGTCCTTATTATTTTTTAAACAAAAGACAATGCAGGAAGGGAATATGCGGTTGTGTGGTAACTTACATCAATTCTGAGGGGTGAGACAAGTCTGAAGTTATCTTAATTTTCTCGTTTAATAGTGGTCATTGCATACTTGTTAGGTATGATCCGAAATTCCCATCTTTTCGAGGTGCCGTGGTCAGTGAACTGTACGTAGTTCATTTTTTCTCCCAGGGCCATCAATCTGTACTTTGACACTTTCGAACTCGTTTGATTATAATCCTGGCTCCTTACGTACTGTTGTCGGAGATTGGAATCAAACGCCCACTGTTCTGGTTCAAGTCCACTGTCTCATCCAGATGAGCGATATCGCTCTTTGGGTCAGAAAGACACAGAATGTGGTACTAAACGTGTGTCAATCCGTAGAGACTGCATTTTTTACCAACGACAGGATAGCCTCTTTGTTGCTACTATCCATAAGAAGGTAAAGCGAACATGCCGTCATTTGGCTGACGTCCCCATTCAATTCCACAAGGAAGCGTCAGTAACATATTTCTGGAAACCCCGAAAGTGCGAATTTTTCTGTCCTATCCACAAACAAAAGCGAAGTCTCGAACGCTGGATGAAGTACTTCAAGGTATAGTGCAACGGGCCTGTAGCGTTAGCTTCTCTCATAGCTATTTCGACATACGTCTTGTCTAGTTCGATAGATCCACAGACTGGGGTGGAGATTCACAAAAAAATTCAAGCTTTGGGAAGTCATAAAGCGTCAGGCTCCGACGCCCCCTCCCCCTTTAAATCGTACTCATGGATGGCGGAATGGAGTTTGTAAAGGAAAATCTTAAATTCTGAGCGGGTCCTTTCCTGGTGAAGGGGAATAGAATGTTGTCATCGACCTCGAGAAGAGTCAACGCAATGCCTACGTCAACCATAAGAATATAAGCCTAATCCCAATAGCGTCCAAAATGCTAGTGTCATCCTTTGTAGGTTGTATCAAACGCATGAAGAGGAAACTCGCGGGTAGCAGGTGGGGTTTCGAGTCGGTTGCAGATCCAGTAATCAAATCTTCACCCTCCGACACTCGTTTGAGTACTGTTATGCTTTCCTGAAATCAACGATCATGGTCATAAGATAGATTCTTGCGGCTTTCAACTCCGTCGATAAGACTGCACTATGGAACTGTCTGTTGAGGAATGAAGTAGCTGAGAAGTGTGTCGATCGCCGGAGACGTTTGCTCATACTTTAAGTGGGGTTAAGGCGTATGACCAACTTTCGCCCCCAGCGAAGCACGACAAAATCGTCCCATATCCCTCACTTTTCCACAAAGGATATTTTATGGAGTTTGTTGCTTGCTCTACCGAACAGTGGAGTTGAACTCCTCGAGCGGAGCAGAGTTCTCGACTTGGAATATGCTGGTGATATCACCCTCAGCGTTAAAGCAGAGGAAGTTCGCCGCGCTAAACCGCTTGACGGTTGTGGTATCCAGATACGGTAGCACTCTGCGCCTTCCAAGTACACCGTACTTTTACAAAACTAACATGAACCTATGCCTTTAGTTAGCCTGTACGGTGATCAGCTAAAATCAACCGATAGCTTTAATTACCTCGGGAGCTTGATTACAGCTGAAAGTTGCGTTGGAGAGACTACATCAAGATTATTGAAAGCAACAACCTTCGCCAACCCATGCCACCTGTTGCGAATCCGTGATATCCAACTCTTTTTTGCAGAGAAAGAAGTTCAATCAAACGAAGAATCCGCTCGTACAGTTTGAAAAATCTCTTTCTCGTGATATGGCATCGGTGGTCCTGGGTGATGTTCATTTACCGGTTCTTGTTTATATCGATAGAAATTTATGTACCTAGGTGAGCATGAGTATGAAACACACGCAACACAAATCAATGAGTAGAACAAACGATAACTCTATGGGCACAACTAGTAATGTCAATTCATTGAAAAGGACTCACAATCAAGATCTGACCGAGCGCGTACCAAACGAACACCGAGACCAGGAATGGGCTCCAAGGCGGTCAAACTGTCCTCTTCCAAACGACGCTTCTGCGTAACCACCCGTGACTGAGTGGAGTTTGGTTGCTTTGATTGTTCCCCTTTGGGCCCACCGTCTTTTTCGTCATCTACCCACGCCAAACCTTTATCAGTTTCCACTACTGGTAGGAAGAAAGGAAGTGCTTGTTGTTTATCCGCGCGGACTGCAATCGCACGACGATTTCGTTCCAAAATTGTGTCCAAATTGAGTAAACCAGTCAGATGACTGACCGGAAGTCCAGAAAGAGTGATCAATGTGTCGGCCAACTGATCCGGTGAATTATACCTGTATTTAGTGTGATAAAGCATTATCCACCACATGAAAACCTCAAACAAGTGATTGCGGTCTACAAATTACCTCCTCCACTGGTAATTGTTTTTGAATTAAGTAAAATAGAAGCATGGAAGATGAAGGAACTACAAAAAGTGACAGACTGCAATGTTATTCGTCCAGTTCCTGTTTTGCATTTCGCGTAGTCGATTTACCGCAAGACTGATGCTACCGTTCTGACACTACCCAGTTTTTCAAACTATGCTACCGCCACAAGTATCGAGTACACAATGAAACTAGTACAGCGAGAAAGGCTATAAAAGCGCTTAATTTACATTAAGTGATCTTCGAAATGGATTGTTGAATGAAATGGATCGACAGACATACAAGTTTACTTGAGAAAGACAAGAGCCGTGAAATGAAGGCCAGTTGTGTTGAGTGTACTCAGTCTGGCCTCGAGGCGTTGTGAGAAACGTAAATCCATATATGCATTCCTCAGTGAAAATAACCATTCTGTTACTATCATTGCAACACCAACTTCTTTAGATCATTCAAAATACTGATTAGTAACTACTGTGTTCCGCGAGCTCGCATCGATACAGCGTCTGAGTGAACAGTTTGGGGCAACAAAAAAAGATAAGTTGTCAAGAGGACGGGTTCATACAGCAGAGAAAAATAATTGAGAAATTACGATCAACGATCCAAGATGAGTGGTAAGTGTTCTCATATAGTTCAGGTTTCATGAAATCTGCATGACTTCTGTCAAGTAAAAGACAGTGAAACACGTTGAGGGGTCAATGTTTCCTTTTATTCCTTGCTATCACTATCACGACGAGACTCAACTCTGAGTGACTCCGTGGCCCAGAGAAATGCAGGATGGCTTTCCCAATCAGGAGGTGTCAACATGTCTGACGAGTCGATGGGTAGAGGCCAGACGAATTCCAGTCTTTGCACCAGTTGCTGGCTAAAATCTGGTGCTACCACCATCAGAGAATACTCCAGCAAACTAACATGGAGAAACAGTTCACCAAACTTGAACCCTCCATTAGATGGGAGCAGGAGTGCAGAAACTGCAGTTTCTCTCGATAATGAGGGAAATCGTCACGCTGCATTGGGCAGACCCCGGCTCAAAGGACGTTGTCCAGTCCACGTTCCGTTTGCATGGGGCTGAGGACTAAACCCGAAAGGCGGCTGTATAACAAATCACCGGCGAAGACAAGACAGAAAGCTTGCAGCAATCAGGTCTCAAGTGACGAACCAGAAACTGTCTTCACGAGTGCTTCAGCCATGTTCCAGTGATAGGCTAACACCTCACTGCTTAATGGGCGAAACTTTTGAGTCGAAGGCTCTGGTTAGGGTTCCCAAAGAAGAACCCCTTCTGCTATTTGGGCAGCCGCGAAATATGATTCGCCCAGGAACCTCCAGAATCCTTCCTGTGCACGGCCTTGCAGAATTTCCCACCCTTTATTTGGGATCGATACAGAAGGCCACGTGTCATTGCGGGTCTGGAAGAACCAGCGGTTCAGGATTTGGGTGTAAGTAGACGGAAAGACTTCTTAATCCTAGATGTCCAATCCACTTGGCTGCCTTCATCATCCGCACACTATTTCAGATAGGGCTACAGGCTCTCCTCGCTAGAACTTGTGAGACTCTCAAAACAGATGCATGCTGTGTCTCCGAAAAGCGCATTCAAGACCCCACTTCTGTGATCACGCTTCGCATCTCAAATACAGCTTCAGTCCCTTGCTTTCTACTCTTCGTGTGTCGGGTGATCCGGTTTCTAGTGCTCGTGGTTAGGCCGGCAGTAGGATTACTTTGAACGAAAGCTGAGCGTGCATTATTACACCGGATTCCAGTCAGCAGTCGCTTGTGTGCACTTCGGTTGGACGGTTCTGTGCATGTCAACAGCAACAAACCGAAGCGTCGATACGTGTTCCTCGTGTCTGTGTGTACGCCCAATGAATACAGTTCCCCTGAGACCAAGCACGAATTCTTTCAGGATTTGTCTCACCTGCTTCTAAGTGTGCATTCGACAGACGCGGTGGTCATTACAAAGGATTAAAATGCCCCAGGTTGGCCGTTTGCGTGATTGCCAAAGACAAATAAGAGGAACGTTACCTATCCCCGCAGAGAGTATCGATAACCACGATCGTCTCACTCAGCTGTCATTCGAATACAGATTGTTTATGGTGAGTACGAACTTCTGCCATGAGAAACGGCATAGAATGACATGGCGCCATCCTGCATTTTCACAAAGTTGGACCGCGTTTGACCCTATTGTCATTGGTCACCACTGGCGTGGATCAGTTGAAAATTGTCGTTCTTTTTGGTTTACACCTGTGGACTCAGATCGTACATTGATACGTGTTCGCTTCTGTTTACGTCTCGTCCGTGGTCGCACAAATGTAAATGCCACTCGTCCCGTGCAGTTGCTTCTGGACGATAACTGACGATCTACTTCTCTCGCAGTGTTGTGTACGCGGTCATCGATGCAGCCGGCTGTCCAGGACCCAGATGAACACTGCCAACAAATCAAAGAAGTCTTGTGTGCCGCGTCTAATGCCACACAGGATTGTGACTCAAGTAGGCCTCACAAACAATGGATATATTCGACACCAGTTGCTCCGTTGGATGCTAGCAGATTCGTCCCTCCGAATGGCACATTCAATGAAGTGCGTAAATCCCCGAGACGCCAACTGACTAAGAGCCTCAGAAATGACCTCGAGCATCGGGGGATTGCGAAATGTAGGGAAATGTAAAAGGCCGCTTCTATTGGCAATACTCTCAACCTTTACCGTTTGATTAGAAATACCGGTCCACGGAAGCCCGGTGTAAGTGAGTTAATCGAAGAATCTGACAAATCACTGATTCACTCTTAGGGACGTTGTCTGGACCGTTGGGTGGAGCGCTTTAGGGAGCAATTCGGTTGGCCCACTTGTACCGTGGACCTTTCAAATATATCTGCCAGAGAAACTGTGTGGGTGGATATCACTCGTTCATCAGAAATTAAGGTTATGCGGGAGACTGGTTGCTTGAAAAGGTACAAAGCCGCTGGACCGGATGGATTGTCTCCATCTTTTTCAAGGATGGAGGCGATGCTTTAGTTTCGGAGTTAACAAAACTCCTCCGGGTCATTTGGTGGGTGAGCGGATTCCCAGGGAATGGTTTGAATCAGTGATTGTGCCGATTTACAAGAAAGGTGGCAGGACCTCTTGTGAAAACCGTAGAGGAATAAGCGTTGTAAGCATCGCGTTTAAACTGCTCACCGGACTTATTCTCCACTGCTTATCCAGCGCCCGCGAAATGTGTACGCGTGAGAACCAAGTCAGTTTCAGATCCGGTCGTGGTTGTATTGAAAACATCTTTACTCTTCGGCAAACCTTAGAGCATAGGCACATCTTCCGTAGGCCTACAATCTCTATCTTCCTTGGTCTGAAAGCGGCGTTCGATTCAGTCGACCGCACAGTTCTCTTACGCTGCCTCTCATTGAACAGTATACCATAGAAGTTTATTTCTCTTTTCCAATGCTTGTATGCAAACAGCCGAATGCGAGTTCGTACTTATGATGATCTTTCACCCAAGTTCACCACGAGATGTAGTGTTCGTCAGGGTTGCCCTCTCTCACCCTTCCTCTTCCATTTTTCAATTGAACTGATTCTTGAGATAGCCCTATCCTCGTGTGAGAATACCGGCATCGATCTTTGCTCGTGCAATAAACTGTCTGACTTGGAGTACGCCGATGATGTTGTTTTTCTGAGTGAAGGTCCAGGTAAGTTGCAAGCTATCTCAGATAGCCTAAACAACAGTGTGACAATGTTTGGGATGCGTTTTGCACCTTCAAAGTGTAAAATGCTGTTGCAGGATTGGGTTGGCTCAACATCAAATCTTGTTTTGGCAGGGGAAGCTCCAGCTGAAGTAGATAGGTTTTGTTATCTGAGCAGTTGCATTTCATCTGGTGTACAGATATCGGATGAAATGTCATCGCGTATACAGAAGGCGTGTTTGGCTTTTGCCAACCTCAGTCATTTCTGGCGTCGGAGTGACATCTGGTTGTCTGTCAACGGTCGAGTGTACAATGCGGCGGTTGGGTCTGTTCTTCGACACGGCTCAGAAACATGGTCGTTAGCAGTAGAAGATAGACGAAGACTGTCGATGTTCGAGCATCGATGTCTCCGTAGCACTGCCCGAAATATGATGGGAACACCGTATCAGCGATTCTGAGGTTAGACGTAAGGTGTTGGGAATCAGAGGTCCGTTCTGGGACCAGGTACTGAACCTAAACAGATTAATGTGGTTGGGACATGTGGTACGCGTGCCTACCAACAGACTTCCTCGGTGTATGCTGTTCTCCGAGACAGGTAATTGTTAGAAGGTAGGTCGAGGTGGTCAGTCCACGACATGGCAAAAGGGTATGAAAACCTTGACCAGTGGACTTAACCAAGTGGGACGTGTGAGACTTCCGGATTGGGACCACGTGATCCGCCTACGAAATGGTTGGAGACATTAAGTGATATAGCTAGGTGACACGGCCAGTGGCGTAGCTTCATTCGGGGCCTTTCTTTGTCTCAGTAATTTTTGCCGATTACCTTGATTTTTTGGATATTTTCCACTTGATGCTTCTATTCTTTCTACCTTCCACTGGACGATGCTGGAAGGTAGCAACCGAAACCGCAGCATAGAAGTGCGAGGTTAGTGGTGGTATAAACTGAGGCTAATACTGAGGGTTTGCTACCACATTCGCTTCGTGTATGTGTGGCTTCCTGGAAGAGACCTATTCCAGTGATGGAAACAGAAAGCATCACCCTGAGAACCTCGGCGAACAATCACTTAAAAAATTGAACAGCAAAGGGACTGCATTCTGTTGAAAATAACCGGAATTCGAACCATTCTATTTGGGTTTATAATGGAACAGCTCAAGGTCACAAGTTCTCTACCTCAAAACCCGGTAGAATTGGACATGTCACCTGTAAATTGGATTTTTAACAGACAGACTAACAAGCAAAGAATATTACGATTCAGAAGGTCGTAAGTTGAATCCGGTCAAAATCTAGTGCCTAGTGACTACAGCGATCGATGTACATGTGTGAAAACAGATACGGCCACATCAATTTAGCTCTCCTGCTAGGGTGTCAACGAACGTTCGAGAAACAAGTGTAATAAACCACAGAGTGGAGAACAAACTGACAAGGACATACCTAGATTCAGCCACTTCTTTCGGAGAAGTTTGGTCAACCGAGTGCATTTCGATATCTTCAGTATCCGATTGGTTTTCGACCGATGAATCTTTGAACAATGTGACGATGGACCTAAACGGCACAGATAAAGACAGACAACGATCAACAGGAGTGGTGATGATCGCGATTTAGTTTCATCACAATAACGATAATACAGTGTGTGGTAAAAGTAGGAATAAACGCCAACAAAAACAACAGCACTTGGATATGAGAGATAAATTCTACGGATATCCACCGGGTAGGTCGCCACATCGTATGCTCCTACTGCTTTTGTTTTGTTTCACTAACTGGGGATACAACCAATTCCCGCTGGACTGGAATCATCTCTCGTTTTATCGACCCGCTGTCTCGTAATTCGCAAATCCGTTGGCTCATGCCTTGGCCTGGATTCCAGACGCACACTGACGTGTTGTCTGTTCACGCGACCTGCCCATCTACCGAACGATGCGCCAGACTATAGCCTCAACTCCATAAAAGTTTTCATACCTTTTATCATAAATTAATTACCCCAAATTGTCTACCAAACTCTAGCACATCCCGTGCAAAGCGCATAAAAACGAACGAACGTCGGTCAGCGTCGGGTCTGAAAAGACAGTAACATGTTTTTGTTAGTCATCAAATCGATGGTTTGCAAGCTGACTGTTTCTAAGTTTTCATTTTTGTCGTGAACGATGGAACGACACATGGTCGCTAGACCGAATTGGTCGCGCAAAGGCGAAAGTCAAATAGACAGAGGGAAATCGACCCAGTATGATATGAGATACGGAGAGGGGACAACAGTGAATATAAAATGCCGAAGAAGATATAAAGATAACAAAAATGATCGTATATAGCTGGAAAAAAATAAACAGATGGTTTATTAGTGGAGTCTCTGGTGTGACCCATGGAGAAATGAGTCCGGAATAGCGATCCGTTAGGTAAACCAAGTTGAACTGAATTATCCGAACAACAGTGGTGCGCAGCTGACGCGAGAAATTTATGTATTCGTTTTGAGTATCGTGTTTGCATTTTTGATTATGAAAAATTTCACTCGAATTCACAATACCTCCCAATAGAGCTAAATGTCTGTTGATCTAAAAGCTTCTATTCAGAGAAAGACCATGTCACTAATTACCAATGTTTAGAAGCAACAAAAAACTTATAGCAAATTTAATTCATTACAACTTGCAGCTGTTACGTGTACAGTATTCAGTATACGCGATGAGGCCATCATTAAAGTCCTAATCTTAACAGACTGTCCCGGATTGGATGAGTCCCCAGTTATCTGAGGTGGATGAGAATGGTGAATTTTCATAAAGAATAAACTTATAAAAACATCCATCAGTGTCTTTCATCAAATTCGGCTTCCTATGTGGAGCTGGCAAGATTCATGACCTGAGAGCGATATAGATAAAGAAGAGAATGTTTGTCGCGATTTGTGCTGATGTTGTATCCATATTATTTCTTGAATAAGCAAACTGTGAGCTGTATTATCCCTCGAATAATTCCCCATTTCCAATCATTCGTTTAAGGTTAGGGAACAGTTATGTGAGATGGTAGCAGAAACCGAAGCAAACAGTGCACTGCTATGAAGCATTCAGATGCAAACTGAAGAACCTTCAACTGATGGGACTGTCTGACAAGGCTACATCCAAACGCGTGCAGATACGTCTACTGGAGCTAAAAGGAGCGCGGCTTCAAATCAACCATCTCGCCATCCCGTTTCAAGGCACCAGCGCGACTGCGATTTCGGTCTCAGCCTCAGTTTATACCACCACTAACCTCGCACTTCTATGCTGCGGTTTCGGTTGCTACCTTCCAGCATCGTCCAGTGGAAGGTAGAAAGAATAGAAGCATCAAGTGGAAAATATCCAAAAAATCAAGGTAATCGGCAAAAATTACTGAGACAAAGAAAGGCCCCGAATGAAGCTACGCCACTGGCCGTGTCACCTAGCTATATCACTTAATGTCTCCAACCATTTCGTAGGCGGATCACGTGGTCCCAATCCGGAAGTCTCACACGTCCCACTTGGTTAAGTCCACTGGTCAAGGTTTTCATACCCTTTTGCCATGTCGTGGACTGACCACCTCGACCTACCTTCTAACAATTACCTGTCTCGGAGAACAGCATACACCGAGGAAGTCTGTTGGTAGGCACGCGTACCACATGTCCCAACCACATTAATCTGTTTAGGTTCAGTACCTGGTCCCAGAACGGACCTCTGATTCCCAACACCTTACGTCTAACCTCAGAATCGCTGATACGGTGTTCCCATCATATTTCGGGCAGTGCTACGGAGACATCGATGCTCGAACATCGACAGTCTTCGTCTATCTTCTACTGCTAACGACCATGTTTCTGAGCCGTGTCGAAGAACAAACCCAACCGCCGCATTGTACACTCGACCGTTGACAGACAACCAGATGTCACTCCGACGCCAGAAATGACTGAGGTTGGCAAAAGCCAAACACGCCTTCTGTATACGCGATGACATTTCATCCGATATCTGTACACCAGATGAAATGCAACTGCACAGATAACAAAACCTATCTACTTCAGCTGGAGCTTCCCCTGCCAAAACAAGATTTGATGTTGAGCCAACCCAATCCTGCAACAGCATTTTACACTTTGAAGGTGCAAAACGCATCCCAAACATTGTCACACTGTTGTTTAGGCTATCTGAGATAGCTTGCAACTTACCTGGACCTTCACTCAGAAAAAAAACATCATCGGCGTACTCCAAGTCAGACAGTTTATTGCACGAGCAAAGATCGATGCCGGTATTCTCACACGAGGATAGGGCTATCTCAAGAATCAGTTCAATTGAAAAATGGAAGAGGAAGGGTGAGAGAGGGCAACCCTGACGAACACTACATCTCGTGGTGAACTTGGGTGAAAGATCATCATAAGTACGAACTCGCATTCGGCTGTTTGCATACAAGCATTGGAAAAGAGAAATAAACTTCTATGGTATACTGTTCAATGAGAGGCAGCGTAAGAGAACTGTGCGGTCGACTGAATCGAACGCCGCTTTCAGACCAAGGAAGATAGAGATTGTAGGCCTACGGAAGATGTGCCTATGCTCTAAGGTTTGCCGAAGAGTAAAGATGTTTTCAATACAACCACGACCGGATCTGAAACTGACTTGGTTCTCACGCGTACACATTTCGCGGGCGCTGGATAAGCAGTGGAGAATAAGTCCGGTGAGCAGTTTAAACGCGATGCTTACAACGCTTATTCCTCTACGGTTTTCACAAGAGGTCCTGCCACCTTTCTTGTAAATCGGCACAATCACTGATTCAAACCATTCCCTGGGAATCCGCTCACCCACCAAATGACCCGGAGGAGTTTTGTTAACTCCGAAACTAAAGCATCGCCTCCATCCTTGAAAAAGATGGAGACAATCCATCCGGTCCAGCGGCTTTGTACCTTTTCAAGCAACCAGTCTCCCGCATAACCTTAATTTCTGATGAACGAGTGATATCCACCCACACAGTTTCTCTGGCAGATATATTTGAAAGGTCCACGGTACAAGTGGGCCAACCGAATTGCTCCCTAAAGCGCTCCACCCAACGGTCCAGACAACGTCCCTAAGAGTGAATCAGTGATTTGTCAGATTCTTCGATTAACTCACTTACACCGGGCTTCCGTGGACCGGTATTTCTAATCAAACGGTAAAGGTTGAGAGTATTGCCAATAGAAGCGGCCTTTTACATTTCCCTACATTTCGCAATCCCCCGATGCTCGAGGTCATTTCTGAGGCTCTTAGTCAGTTGGCGTCTCGGGGATTTACGCACTTCATTGAATGTGCCATTCGGAGGGACGAATCTGCTAGCATCCAACGGAGCAACTGGTGTCGAATATATCCATTGTTTGTGAGGCCTACTTGAGTCACAATCCTGTGTGGCATTAGACGCGGCACACAAGACTTCTTTGATTTGTTGGCAGTGTTCATCTGGGTCCTGGACAGCCGGCTGCATCGATGACCGCGTACACAACACTGCGAGAGAAGTAGATCGTCAGTTATCGTCCAGAAGCAACTGCACGGGACGAGTGGCATTTACATTTGTGCGACCACGGACGAGACGTAAACAGAAGCGAACACGTATCAATGTACGATCTGAGTCCACAGGTGTAAACCAAAAAGAACGACAATTTTCAACTGATCCACGCCAGTGGTGACCAATGACAATAGGGTCAAACGCGGTCCAACTTTGTGAAAATGCAGGATGGCGCCATGTCATTCTATGCCGTTTCTCATGGCAGAAGTTCGTACTCACCATAAACAATCTGTATTCGAATGACAGCTGAGTGAGACGATCGTGGTTATCGATACTCTCTGCGGGGATAGGTAACGTTCCTCTTATTTGTCTTTGGCAATCACGCAAACGGCCAACCTGGGGCATTTTAATCCTTTGTAATGACCACCGCGTCTGTCGAATGCACACTTAGAAGCAGGTGAGACAAATCCTGAAAGAATTCGTGCTTGGTCTCAGGGGAACTGTATTCATTGGGCGTACACACAGACACGAGGAACACGTATCGACGCTTCGGTTTGTTGCTGTTGACATGCACAGAACCGTCCAACCGAAGTGCACACAAGCGACTGCTGACTGGAATCCGGTGTAATAATGCACGCTCAGCTTTCGTTCAAAGTAATCCTACTGCCGGCCTAACCACGAGCACTAGAAACCGGATCACCCGACACACGAAGAGTAGAAAGCAAGGGACTGAAGCTGTATTTGAGATGCGAAGCGTGATCACAGAAGTGGGGTCTTGAATGCGCTTTTCGGAGACACAGCATGCATCTGTTTTGAGAGTCTCACAAGTTCTAGCGAGGAGAGCCTGTAGCCCTATCTGAAATAGTTTGCGGACGTTGAAGGCAGGCTAGTGAAGTGAACATTCAGGGTTTGGGAGTGCGAATGTTTTTCATTTAGGAGCACTAGATAATTGGTTCGCAGCAAATCGGATGAAAGACGGCTGCAAACATTTTTGATGAAGAATGGATCTGAAATAAGTGATACGTCTGAAGCATCAAAATATGACGGACTAGTGACAAGCGAGAGCAGTATTCCGAGCAAATACTTATGTCCATGTCCAGAGAGGAAATAATACAGCGTCAATACGTATACAGTTGCCGAATTGGAAATCACCGTACGCGAAAAACTTCCACAAAGAACTCTGTATTTGGGGTTGCAGTGGAAGTGTGTTGTGTATACGAGAGCAAGCAGCATGCCAAATGAGATTCACGCGCCTTTGGCATCAGGAGTGAGAGAGTAAAAAATGGTATGTGTAGGGTGAGGGTTTAGCCGGCTTTACGTAAAAAACCTACTACAAGTTGTATCAACTCATACCTGGACGGCATGGCCACGGGTTTTTTATGGACGGCAGGCACATAATCATCCGAGAGAAGTTGTAGGTGAAGTCGCTTGTACGTGCCACAGTTATCCCACAAATAAACTCCGAGACAATTCGCATGGGTTGTGGCCAGAAATTCGCCAGCGGGTGATAAGGCTATCGATGTGATCGGGGCACTGACGCGGAAACAATCAATTAATCTGGAATAAATAAAGACAGAGGCACAATAAACCGATTGTCAAAATGCATGGATTTCTGTGCGTAAAATGAAAGAGATCGATGGTTCACCAAACCTGATGGCTAACGTCTGAAGCTCAAGTCATACATGCTCGGTTACAGCTCCCGCCGGCATTGTTTGAATGCACTGCTAATAACTTCTTACAAGAGCTAACACATTAGATTAAAGGAATCTACAGGAGTTCGTCAAAACTAGAGTGTTGGTAATCACCTCCATTGCAAAACATTCTGCTTCCCTGGATTTTTGTCGAGGTGTAGCGTTGCACGCAGGTAGAAGAATAATTCGGAAAAACTGCAGTCACTCGAATTCCTGAAACAGTTGAGCCCAAACTTCTCAAATATACAATATGCTATTATATGTCTATTATTTACCTGTTCTCTGACAGAACAGACCCTCGTGGAACCACTGACTTTAGACTCAAGCACAAATGTGGACTTTGAATAGGAAGTTTATTCAGACATTATTCAAACTAATTCGAGTCTACCGTCATGTGACCTCGTAAGCAAAGTTGGAAGACATGCGCGAATACAATACAACTTAATAGTTTGTAGTGAAAATCATCGACATAACGTTAGAATGCCTAAAAATAACTGAACACCCTTGTTAGCAGTGATTTTCTTTTTTTCATCACATTCCTCTCCGTCATTTCGAGAGAAAAAATGGATTTTGAATGGAACGCCCCAAAGATGGATGTGATGTGAAGGTCATGTATTCTAAATAAACCGAAATTTTTTCTTCGGTGAACATATTGTTAGCAGGAAATTGGTTACTGAACTATGAGTGCAGTGGTAGAGGTATACCTCAGCACCAAAGGCTCACTACACTATTGGGGATAGCCGGCAACCAGACCGAGACTTGGAGTGGATAAACACATAGGGTCCCAATAGGTCATGTGTGGTAAGCAGCCGGAGGAATATGGATTACTAAATCATAAGATAATATGGTATTCTCTCTTCTGTGTGTTTGACTCTTTCTGCCAGACACACATATGGTCAACATTTCAGCAGAAACCAACTGCAATGAATTCAACCTTTTTAGTTTTAAAAACTAGCCGTATTCGACCTTTTGAACATGTAAGCTCCACACAAATTTATCATGGAAACTAAGACGACACGGTTTCAACTGCAAAAAAAATCGCAACAGAAAATGGATTTAAATAGAATTTTATATTTCAACCCCCTGTTTGGATATGAAAAATGAAAAGAAACTAAGATGAGACTTGTACGGTTTACTCCAAAAGACTTGTAAGTATCTCATGCCAAGATAAAGATGACATCCAACTTGTTCTAACAGAGTAACGACAGTATTCCAGCAACTTCGCAAGTCACTGTGGCTTCGCAGCGAAATAAGCTTCCGCCATTCGCCGCATCTCCGCGTATGTTTGAGAAACCTGGCTGCTGAGGGTGGAAGACACGAAAACGTTGGAGGGCTCCCACTGCAGGTGCCTCAGATAGTTGACCAAGGTACAATAGTATGATAGCGTCTCAAACTCTGCAGTCCGATAACTTTGCTCGGATAAAGAAACACTGTTTTCTAGGCTATAACTGCGCCGTCTTCAATGGGTTAGCCACGACCTGCGTCGGTTCGAAAACGGAGCTCGCAAACAGAAACCTTCTACCGGCACCTCCCTCAGGTTCGAAATATCGCTACAGACCTAGGTTTACACAAACAATGAAATGCGGAACGACTAGACCTGCAGTCCGCTTTCCGAGTGCCTGACGGGCCCAAGAACTGGGTTCCATTGTGCCGACCTTGCCGCTGACCAGAACGTATAGATATCAATCATCAGAGACATCCAAGAATACGGCTTATCCTCAAGCATGAATCATCCACACAAAAGTAAAAGTAACTGTTTCCAGGGCACTAGAATAATACAGAGAATGTAGACTGTTTTTCTGTGAAAAGCAAACAGTGGTCATAGCAAGACAGCCAATTGTGTGCTACACAATAGACGTCGAGGATCTAACACAATGATTTTGGCCGTAGGAAAAGAAGTATTCTGTCCAGCTTTCCATGACACATAAACCAGTGAGATCTGATATAGTTCCCAGGATTAAGCAGTGGGATGTTATTCAGTTGTTCACAGCCATTTTGCTCCATGTAACTAAGCATCTTCCACCATTCCAAACCCTTTGTAGTAATCCTCGAATAACTTTAAAGACGACAAATCACTTTTTCGCGATCTACGTTGGCTTGTCACCTCAGCAGACCCATCCGAGGTCGATGTAGTGCCAGAAGATAGTCAAACTCTCGGTAAATAATGTGTGCGTCGACCTTTGGTGATAAAATAATCACATCAGCGATGCATGGCGCAATAAGCAAAAAAAAACTGATAACAGGAATGAAACCTATATTTGAGGTGAATTATTACTGGTCTCAAGCAGAAAAACCCGTCTCTTGGTGGTCCAAGCGTAAAAATGGTCAGATTCAGGATGGCCGATCAGGCAAAGCAAAGATCAGAAGAATTGACCAATAACATTAAAGAAAACGCGTGTTCAAGTCACGGAATCTGACTACTCATGTAGTAGTCGGTAGCAAAACACGAAAAACGGAGTAACACGAAGTGTTGCACCCTTCGTCCCGTCGACAAAGTGAGTTCTACGTTTGTTCACATTCGATGTCAACTCTTCATTTCTCTCACGTTTTCCATTGCGTACGTCCCTTGGCTGTTCTCGGCACCTATAACAGCGCATTACTGATTTGGACCGGCTGATGGACTGACTAGCCGATCTTTCGCTGTACCTAGGCGCATTTTATTCTCGGCGTAAACCATACGTCTGGTGACTCATTTACCCAATTCTTCCAGCTGCGTTATGTTTGAGTAACAAGGGCGACATCTCTCAATTCTCTGAAATGAGTTACCTGTTTAACTTGTCCGATTTATTTTGCTTACTTTAGCCTTTAAAGCTACTGTCAACCGAACCCACCTTCCTCTTCATCGATGGTACACTCCATTTTCATTTATTCATTCGGAACGATTCAGAACCTTTTTCGGTCGATTCACCGTTGCCAACTGTCCATTAAAACGTTTTGCCCGATGCCCGATTGTTTTCGGACTGAAACCGAGGTTGGTCGGATTCGTGTGCAACCGATGTGACTATGTACTTTCTGCAAGACCGAATGATTTTACACCCGTGTCTTTCAAGTTGATGTTTTGCCCCATGGAGCAGTGAAAATACCTGGTTAGGGTGTAAGTCTGTCTATCCACTTCTACCAGTAGTTATAAACAGCCTCAGAAGAAAATTTCCCAATGCAATTAAACGGAATGTCGTTAGTTCACAAGTGGATTTACCGTGACTATATTGTTCTTAATGTTAAGAAGCGACAGGAGAGTCAATAAACACCCCATAATTATGGCAAACAAAGTGTTCAAAACGGTGATAACTGTCACTAGGCAATCGAAGTTGTATAATTGCGTGGGTTGCATGTGTTGGCAACATTTTCATGCACATGAGCAAAACTTGACGGAATCAAAATACCTGCCATGAATGATGTCCCAAGTTTTGATAAGTGGATCCCCACGGTGAGCTGAGATCAGCCAAAATCCGTCGGAAGAGAAAGCCTTTCAGGGAATGGAATAAGCACATACAATGGACTAAATTCGAGGAAAAAACAGGAATGTGTACGTCTGTTTTTGAGTTTATGGTAATCTAAGGACAATCGGTAGAAGACAAAAACGAACAGATTTAAGCCCTAGGTGCGAGCATAGTAAGAATGGGGTCGAATATGAAAAACTTGCACCAGTGCGAACTATTGTTATTCTCTCAAAAGTCCATATTCACTCCTAACATTTTTAATTTCCGTGTTCGCTTCAATCTAAAGGTTCATCGTTTAGCAAAAGAATTCACACCTTCATTCCGCGAACAAATACTGCATTTTTGTAATGTAACTACTCACGGGTTACCAGTACTATGACGTTTACCGTGGCAATTTCAGAGCTGAGCACGAAACGCGTCAAGCGTTAATTAAATTTCTCACGAAGCATTGCAGTCCATCTGTTCAAAGCTAACCGACGGTGTATAAGACCTTAAAAAATCTCTGCAAAATGCATCAATAAGCTCACTTTGACAGGAACTCCCCTAGCCAGGTTTTTCGCACAACAGAAGACAACCAGCTTCATATATTTCATACATCAAATTCCTTTTAGTAATGTCATGAACGCCAGAACAAACTCCACCACAGGATAGATTGAATTCAACTGTTTCGCGCTCTTTTCAACTTCATAAGTACAATCACGTAAACGTATTTTCTTACAGAACAATGACAAATTTGTAGACACCGGACAATATTCGACCGAGCAAAGTCAAGACGAATGTCAAAGGCGGCCAGTCACACTCGGATTAGATATGGGGAGGAACAGAGATCGGAATCACTGGTTGCAATAGCACTGTCTGCCCTACTATGGTAAGGCTAGACTGGCTGTAGTCTTCTGGGTTACACGGATCAGGCTTATGAAGCGAAACAGCCACGACGAGACTGCACCTTGACATGGTGTGATGGCTTGAGCTCGCCAATGAAACAACGAGCTATAAAGAATGGCTTCAACAAGCCACAAATGCAATCTCGCATGACAGGTCAATGCACTGTTGCCAGACATAGTCCAGTCTCGGAGTTCTCCAGGTTGGGGGTCGATTTGAGCTGGCAAATCAGTGGGAAAGATCAGTGGAAGAGTAATTCATTCAAGGGAATGGGCTTCCATTCAAACATCCCACTGTCTTGCGGAAAGGTTCTCTTTAGAACTAAAGGTTTTGATTGAGAACCATAATCTTTCTCCAGCTTTGCGACAGTATTCGTCCAACATCTCCCATGAACTGCACAAGTGAAAAGAATTCTATATCGCATCGGTCGTCGCGCGGGAGAATCAGGACCATGCTGCACACGGCATCGTGCGGAGGGGGATGGGTGGTGATAAGTGGGCTACCGCTCAGAGTTCCCTCTCTTTTATTCAACCATTGATTCCTGTCCCCAACCGATCTCTCATTGCCCCCTCTATCCACCCATGATGCTTCCACTCATAACACGATCGATACTCACAACGGTTCATTTTCAAATAGTGTCGGGAATAATCCTCTATCTCGTAACTCGCATTTTCTCAAGCCCCGTCAACCTCTGAATCTCGGTTCCTTTGACATGCGTACTCTCAAGCAGGCCGATCAGCAGGCGTGCCTAGAGCTCAGTCACGTCCTCTGGGGACTCATGTCTGTTGCGTAAGTGAAACGCGTATGCAGGATTCGACAGTGGGATTCAACTAACTGTTCCTGGTATCTCACCAAGGTATTCCCCACGCACTTCAGGAGACGAAGCAGCTGGAACTGTGGGCCAACGTGTTGTAGGGACATTCTTGGCTGACAAGGTTGAAGCTAATCTTTTTGATTGGATCCCGCCTAATAGTTGTTTGTGTGCTGTAAGACTCCAAGGATCAGTTGGCGCTCGAAAGGATAGGTGTTGAGCGCAGCTTGTTTGTAATCTCGGCGTACACTCTAACGGACTGCAGCCCTGACACGCAGAAATACGATTTCCGTGATAGACTCATCACTATCGTTTGCAGCAGCAAAGGCTCTGATATTTTAGTGCTAGTTGATGATTTAAGTGCAAAAGCTGGCAAGCTAAATGTTCCAGAGGTATGTTTAGGTGTGCTTTGTGCCTTACCCGCTGAGTGCACGTATGACGGAGATAAGCTTCTCCAGTCTTGTACAGACAATCGGTTATTCCTCTATAGTACAAATTTCGGACATGGATCGCGTTGCACCTTGACATGGCGCTCTAACTCTACAGATACTCTAACCAAAATCGATCATATCGCAGTAAGCTACCAGTGGCGCAGTTCTGTTCAGAACTGTAGAGCCTAATGGTCCACGTACATAGGGTCGGACCATGCATTGGTTTTAATGCGACTATCTCTCCAGCTCCATGGTCATCGACGCAAACCGTGATTCCGGTTAGCTATACAACATTTCTCTTATCCGGAAATCCGCGTCGCTCATGAGCAGGAATGAGCAAATAAGCTAGGATCTACGACGAACAGCAATGCAGATGAGCACCGGGCCCATATCAAATAGGCGATGCACGTGGCAGCAGGTTTCGCCTGTGGTCCTAGATCTGATGTCCATTAAAGACACTGGATTTCTCAGGAGTCGTTGAGTCTAATGGAGCAAAAGCGTCAACTCTCGAACACTAAGGAGATGAATAGGGTACGAAGACATCTACAGAAGCAAGTTACGAAAAGCCTTAAGATGGATCGCGAACATTGGTTGGTTAAGTTGGCCAAATAAATGGAAGTATCGGCTGCTTCAGGTAACGGTCAAAGACTGTTCAAACTTATACGCGACACCAGTGGACGGCGAAACCCGGTCAGTGGGACAATTTCCGACAGAGATGGAGGGCCCATTCATTGCGAACAACAAAGGCTTGACCGTTGGGTCGAACTTTTCAAGAAGCAGTTTAGCTGGCCGAACTCTAATCTAGTTATTCCGACGTCAACAACTGCAATCCCTTGGGGAGTATCACTTGAAACCGCATCGGAAGTGGAAGTGGATTCATGCATTCGACTGCTAAAGCGAAGGGAAGCGGACAGTCCCGACGAACTTCCTTCAATTCATTTCGAAGTGGATAGTGATGCGTTGGTAAAATCACTCACACTCTTGCTCTGTGATACTGGGAACGAGGAGCATATTCCGTGACTATGGGGCAAGTCATTGATAATACCAATCTTCAAGAATACAAAATGACTGTAGTAACCATTGTGGGATCAGCCTAATTCCGATAGTTACCAAGGTATAAGCCTCGATTTTGCTGCACCGTCTTACACCCACCCGCAAGAGGAACGCTGGAGAACAACAGGCCGGATTCCGCCCAGGTTGAGGATGCATCGACCACATTTTTACTCTTCGCCGACTACTTGGAAGGCGTCACACGCATTAGCGACCGACAATAATGACTGTCCTCCACTAGAAGCGTGCCTTCGAATCAGTCAATCGAGCAGCGCTGTTCAGTGCTCTTCATCGAAAAGGTATGCCGCAAACGTTCATGAGTGTACCCAGGTCATTGTACTCTCAATCTTCTGGCCGCGTAAGGGTTTACGGTGAACTATCCAGTCGATTCGGAACGACCAGTGGTTTTCGACAGGGATGCCCCTCGTCGTCATTCCTGTTCAACCTCGTCATGGACAAAATAATGGAGAATGTCTTGCGAGACCTTCAGGATGCAGGCGTCAACCTAAGAATCAGTGAAAAACTGTGTGACCTGGATTAGGCGGACGATCTTGTCTGCTTATTCGAATACACGGAATGCGCGCAGCGTGCACCAGGTAGACTCGCAAAAGCTGTAACTCAATTCGGCATGCGCCTTACACCTTCTAGGTGTGAAATGATGTTGCAAGATTGGACGTCAACGATTCCGAGCTTGATGCTCGATGGGGAGGTGGTGGACATTGTCGACCGCTTCATTTACCTCGGAAGCAGCGTGACGACGGATGGGAGCACGGTAGTAGAGGTGAATGCGAGTACATCCGAGGCTCAAGCGGCGTACGCTGGGATGAAGCACTTGTACTGCCGACCGGATATTTCACTGAAGTTGGAAGATCGTGCGTACTGTGCCACGGTACGTCCAGTTTTGTTTTATGTTTGCAAAGCATGGAATCTGTGCACGGGAGATGTTCGCCGTCTTGAGGTTTTCGGCACTTGATATTTGCTTAGTATCCCTAAAATTAGATGAAATGACCGAGTGAGCAATGCTGAGGTCAGAAATCGAGTATTGAGTACTAGTTCAGAGAATATTCTATCACAGTGTATCCAGCTCAGTAGACCTCGTAGGTTGAGGCACGTGTTGCGTATGACAAACACACGTCTACCCTACCGTTCCCTGTTTTCCGTTCCTCCCAGGGAGTGGAAAAACCACGTGGAGGTCAACAGATGATGTGGCAACGGGGAATGAGAAAATCTACAGCAAACTTGGGAAAGGTAGGTGCCCCAAACTTCGTGGTTGGAGTGCAAAAGATCCCTCGACCAATTGGCTGCAAATACTGAAGGATATGTCAGCGAACCGTGAACAGTGGGAATCGTGTTGTCACTTCCTGTCGAATCAGAATGAATAATCAATGTGCGTTTGTACAGGTAGACTGTGCGTTCCGTGTGTTGGCTATTAGGGCATTCTTTTCGTTTCCTATCCGTGTAGGTCCACTCCCTGTCCACTTGTATATTCATACTTTCTAATACAACGTGAAACATGGTGGGAAAGTCAGTGGTCACTGGGGATTGCCTTACTGTTTAATACTGTACGATGATGATGAATAGCCACGACCTCGGTGAAACGTAAGTCTCTCAGTCTTCTGGTGGCATGTCACCCGAAGCGCCTGTTTTGGTGTCACCAACGTTGCAGCCAAGTATACGGCGGGCGATCAAATTAAACGGAAGCTTTCGACCACTCAGCGGTAGGTTGTTCAGGACCAGTTCCGAGACCCTAGGAGGCAATTGTCTCTCAGTCTTTTTTATGTACTTGGTCGCGCGAGTGGATTGAAAAATGTAAACGCGAAAGGAAGTAACTAGAGAGTCCGGCTTGTTAAAGTTGGATTCAGAAATCAATCTTTTCGTCTTATGGAGATTTACTAACGCGATGGCGTAATATGTCCTTGTTAACGTTTGTTTCGCGCAGTGCTGTAGGGTTTGTGGCCAATCAAAACAGGAGTTTCGAATAATATTTTACCAGGAAACTAAAAGTATATGACGTTTACTCGAGGCCGTGACTATTGTACGTCACAAGCCTAGCCCGCGTCAACAAACTGACCTGGGAGCCAGTCTGACCTTACCACGGTAGAGCAGACAATGTTATTCCGATCTGTGTCCCCTCTCCCACACACATCCAATCCGAGCCGGACTGGTCATTTTTGGTCTTCTCCTTGATTTTGCTTAGCAGTGTGTTTCAGCGTCCACAAATTTGTCGCTGTTCTGAAAAAACAGTTCACGTCATTGCACGCTCAGTGATCGCCGACAGTGGATCCATCCCTGGGAGGGTCGAATGTCTATGTGTGCTGCTGAGAACGATAGCAATAGTTAGATTTTGACGACAGTGAAAAAGTGCGTTGCACTGTCCGCTTGAGAGGATGATAACTGTTTCGGAGATTTGCCATTTAGGCTTCAAAAATGATTCAATTTATTGCGAAGTGGTCGCATAAAATTACCGATGTACTCCATGGCAGTTTTATTGATATGTCAACCAATGTGGATAGACTGGTCATGTAGGCCAGTTTTAAGGCGCGTTGCATGGAAAACCCGTAACATGGAAGGTATTTAAAGCAAAGCCAGTGTATTCGGCCATTTAGGGCGTGCCGGGCTTCGACTTGGGATCCCTTATATCTATGAAACCAGTGATTACAGGCGGGAATATATGACCATGCATGATAACAAGTGGAATTCTTGTATTAGAACAACTTACTCATCGGACTGGTACTGTTATTTGTAGCTCGCTCCGTGTTTTATCGTACTAGTGATTGTTTTGGTTTTTCAGTGATGTTACTGCTGAACAGCAGTAGTTAGAAGCGACACAACCAGCGAACTCCTAGTGGTTTGTTTATGTATTTTCCTGTTTCTCTTTGTTCCCCACATCATTCTGTTTACTTCAGTATCATTATCATATCTGGAAATATAAGTTAGTACCACCAAATTGTAGGAAGCATCTCTTAACATTTCGGTGCATCTTTCCCCGTCCAAACTGCAGTCAGGGTGATTGTTTTAAAATGGTACAAGAAACGTCATCATAAGGCACGCTTTAAAAGTGACCAACACTAAGAGTTTTCATATTGATTGATATATCACTAGCAGTGCCGTAGGAGTATATCAGTAATTTTATGCGATCACTCCGCAGTAAAATGAACCGTACCGGTTACTATCATCTCAACCGGAAAATCGAATGCACTTTTTCGCCGTTGCCAAACTCTAGCTACTGCTATCGTTCTCAGTAGCATATACAGACATGCGACCCACTGCCGGCGGACACACCGTAGTGTACAAGATAATGCGAAACAGTTGAATTTATTCAGTTTTACATTTGCAAGTTTAGGCAGAAATAATACTAGATACGTGAGAAATTAGAGAACACTGTAACGCGTACCATATCGACACAAGGTTGCGTATCGGGATTCGGGAAGCGACGAATCAGCTGACGGTGAGTAACATCATACAGATGGATCGGACCAGTAGATAGCGCTACAGCCAAGGTGTCACTGAGAAATAAGACAAAATTGTTAGAAAACATATGATGCTTTAATTGCATTCATTAATATGTATAATAAATAGCATGTGCTGTTTCCGACAAACCCGGTGATGTTACTCATTAGTATTACCAATGAACGAAAACACGAACTGTATATGGAAATATAATAGGCCAAGAACGACCAATGAAATCCCTGCCTCACAATGGAGCTCTATTAGATGTTTTCAAGATTAAATTTTTGATGTCTATCGTTCGCAGCAAGAAAATCAACTTCATTAGGCACCAAATCTAGTCCGCAAACTCATTCACGGCTAATTCCTCAGTAAAAACATATTTCATCCTTCGTTTGGCGAAACTCTGTCACACTCTAGTGACTCTATTTTCAGTGTACTGAGAAGTCGTCAACATCAAATGAGAATCAAAATTCGGGGCCTACTGACGCGGTGATATTTATTAGGTATGAAAGCTATGAAGAGCATAAATGATTACGTCTAACGAAGTGGGCACGAGCTGACTCGTTCAGTCATTGTTTAGATAATTGTTATTCGGTCACACCACACTACATACGAAGTTTTGCGATAGGCCACAATAACTGATTCAGTTTATATCCACATTCACAGGAATGTCGTAATAAATATACGTATTAGTTACCCTGATCCAGTGCTCAATCATGATGGTGATGGGTGGAGCGTTGATACTGCATGATGAATCATTTCACATATATCCTGGACGCACTACACTTCTGGAACCATTAGGTACTGCGGATGTTTCAGCTTGAATAGAACCCACTGCGCCCATAATCTGGCTATCGGCGATTCAAGCTTACAACTAGCCCATTATTAAATCCCTTTAAAATGGAAAGCGGGCTTGCGTGCTACGATGACCCCGAGGGCTACGCCAACTGGAGCGTTGAGGAACAGTGGTGAGTTTTCTGCCCGGCAGCGAACTCTCAACATTCAAGTCACAGAGGCCTATAGACAGCGACGTGACGTGTGTTAATATGACCCGCCATTAAGACCATTGTCTCTTACTCAGTTATCCTGAATAGGGTAAAGTTCACTACGACGCGTTGGGTATCCCCGAACGGTAGACCGCCATCCAAAAGACGTATGAACTGCCCCTTGAGTCGTCTGTTCCAAACACACAAATCTCCTGTTGCCCGGCGGCTAGCACTTGCTTGTGCATGGGCTAGAGTTGCCACTCCAAGCTTAAAACCGAGTGACGTTGAGGAGGCTATTTCGTACCTACTTCCCAAGATTGTTCATGAACGGTTCTTCTACACACACGAATGAGTTTGACTGCGTTCAAGTATCATACAAGTCACAAACACTCAGTTTAGTACCGTTGATACGGAATCATTTTTATCAACACTGAAAAAACGGTACCAGGGAGAGAACATCACCTTACTTGTCACTATGAAAAAGCGATTGAGTGGCGACCGTGGGGAGTTCTTCTGAGTGCAACATCTCACGTTTTCGGAAGGACCAGAATCGAATTTCCTGACCACCAACAGTCACGGCCACATGCATAACGTTGTTCACTGCGATTCCAACCACGGCTCCCGGATGAACTGAGACCCCAAATGATGATGGTGGTGATAGTGGAGGTAAAAGTAGTGAAACCGACGAGGTGCATGCATCCCATTAGTGGTATTCGTAATAACGAAATGTTGTGCTAGTAAAAACCGATTTACACCATAGAATGAACGGTGCTAGACGTTCTAGTGGATCCGGTAAGAAAGGGTTTCAACGTGCATTAGGTACTTGTAATTGTATGGAAACCAAAACAGTAAAACATTAAAGAAATATTTCGCAACGAACACCATTTTGTGAATAATTTACCCAAAGTTGATGATAAACTGGAGTTTACAGAATACGTATGTAAAGCCCGGACCGTTGGCGTTCCGACTGTTCGTAGCCGTCGGTAAATGCCGCTGATCCAATCAAGCCACTAGTCACCTTAATAATATTATTATATTATATTATTATTATATATTACGATCGAACTGAGTGGGGGTGAGTCAAATAGATCCAAGATAGTTCTATCGTGATGATGAACCTAGTGACAAGAAAATTGACTACAACAAAAGCTGATCGGCGGTGGTATTGCCACTGCTGAAATTTATGCACCACAAAAGTTTAATCCGGTCAATTTGAACAGCAAATGAAAATACTATAATTACAGCGGCTCTGATAGCTGTTTCCCCAAGATCTAGCTTTTCATACTTTTTTCCGTGTCACGAGCTGGCCACTCCTATTCACTCTAAAACAACTAACCACCTCGGCAAAAATTGCACGATGAGGATGTCTACCTGGGGACGTGCTTAACACATGCACCTCGTCGACCCAATATTCTGCGGCTTACTTTAGCAGTTCATATACGGTGTTTCCGCCGCATTCGGGCAGTGCTACGAAGACACTGGTGTTCGTGTGCCCCCCATCTAAAATAGATGCCAAGTCGACCAGAGCTGGCCACTCGACCCCTAATAAAAAGCGGATTACTGAGGTCGGCAAAAACCACACGCGTTTTCGGTATACGCGAAGATCCTCCCCATTCGGTATCCAACCTCCGGATGAAATGTAACTGCCTATTTTACAGAAATTTTGTAAACTGGGGTGGGTTGTTAGACAAATATACCCTTTCTTACTTTGGGGCACGTATATCCGCTTACTGATGCCGTCTTGCTTGTCTGTTTCACGACCCCATGTAGTTACTGATCCGATCCGGGTTGCGACGTTTTCGAGCAGAGCTGCATGCTACTGGGCCCGTCCCTAGGTCGCGGATAGGGGCACGGCCACAAAATCGGTGATAACTCGTGCACAAAATGGGCTTGGACTTACTGAACAGGCGGTCACGGACGTGCAGCGGCGGTGCCTGAGGGCGTGGTGCGTCTTCGCTTGGCTAGCGTTTTCTTCTTTAAAATACCCCATAAGTTTGTTGACTGCTTTGTGACGTGGCACATGCAGCCTGCCACCAAATAAGGCGGTTGCCCTTGCTGTCATGCCGGTTGCACTTGGATGTGTAGCGCGGCTAGAGGCATACCCTCGAACAAAAAAGGCCGGACAGGGATACCGAATTTCACAGTGTCCCGGACAGTGTTGAGGTCTGCTTCGTATCCCAATGCCCTAGACCCGCCATGGATTTTTGTAAATTCATGCGCTTTCATCATGCTATGGCGTCCCCGGTAGGCGACGCACCTCGTGTCCCAGCAGTCGAGGTGACAAGACAGCGATCTGGAACCGTACACTGTAGAAAACAGGCACACAGCCTATTGGAATGTGAGGACTCTACTAGATGTAGGTTGCCAGAGTATTACTATCCGAACACATGATTGCCATGTAGATATTGCCTGCCTTTCGGAAGTTCGACTACCCTCCTCCGGTACTCAGTGTTAAGGTTTCGGCAGCGGAAACAGTTTATTGGCTTTATCACAGTGGGCCTGAGGATAATTCCCGACACCATGGAGTTGCATTCGGCCTGAGCGAAAAGGCCAACAGTGCCATGATCTCTTGAGAACCAATTTTCTCAAGGTTGACCCTGGCACGCTTCAAAGGCTCGCCCCAGAATCTGTCGGTGACTGCTACTTATACACCGACCAATGCAGCTGGAAATACAACAAAAGTGACTTCTACAACAAGTTACAAGATCTAATCAATCGTGTTTCAAGCAGTAACATACTCCTCATCGCTGGTGACTGGAAAGCACGAACAGGCCTTTTGGATAAGTCCACTCGCCATGTCCTAGGAAAGTTCGGACTTAGCCAACGCTGAGAATGGAAACCGCCTCGTGAATCTGGCCGATGCTAACAGATTAGCCGTCTGCAACACGGGCTTTCAACACCCCAGAAGACATTTTTTTAACCTGGTACTCAAACGATGGTCGTACAACCCATCAAGCTGATCATATTCCGGTGCGATCCCGTTGGGCTTCAGCAGTAGAGAACTGCCGAGTGTACCGCGGCGCAGTAACGGGAAACACGAATGGTACCGACTACGTCCTTGTACGTGCGCGCTTCAAAATCCGTCTGTCTTCGCGTCTTAAAGTATCACCACCGAGCCAAATCAATGTCGCAGCCCTGAAAATACCAGAAATGCGCAACGCTCTCTCGAACGCTATCGCAGCCCGGTAGGCTACTGTAACTAGCGTGCAAATGGGCGGGTCCTCCGTGAAAGAACAGTGATGGTCCACGAGATTGCTTGGAAGCAGCTAGGGGGAACTGTAAAACGTCTAAAAGATCGGATCTCAGAGATTATCTTGCAACGATCCGCCAAGGCCCAGGAAGCCCGAGTAGCGGGAGGCACTGAATGCCGTAGACTACAGCGAGAGCCGATCGTAAGAGGTAGTGGATCGAAGTGGCACGGAAGATGGAGATCGCTTCCGGTACTGGTGGCCTCCAAATGCCTCAAGTATTGTCGAGAGTGGGTGTCTCAGGCTCCGAGGAGGCTATTCGTCCTGGACGCCTCTTGAAATGCTCCCAAGTGATCGTGCGTCTAATACAGCCTCTCCTGAGGAAGTCCTACTCACTGCCTTTTTGTGGCGGAGATGTTCCCACTAAAGTGAGAGGACGAAAGCGAACGCCTGGCGCTCTCCACCGAGTTAGTTGAATAACAGTCAGTTTAGGGGAGATAGCTAAACCCTGATTTCAAACTAATTATGGGTGGCGTACGAGGCTTAAAACGGTATGCTCAGCGGCATCTGTGGCTGACAGCTGCACTGGGCATGCAGGATATTAGGCCTCATCCGAATGGCGTACGAACTGAGCATCCAGTCACCGGCCCTCAGTGGGTTACGGACCCCACGCTTCGTCCCACCGCCTCGCCGGTTAAGCTTTGGATAGCTAAGAGCTCCGGTTATAGACCCCTAAGGGAACCGCCTGCTTTGGCTTGGCAACCTGACAGTTTAGCGCCCACAAACAAACCATGGACTCGGACTATCTGCCCCCTTCTTCCTGATTTTACTATGTTCTGCTTGGCACACAGTCTTAAATTAAGCGGGTGTGGATATATATATATATATATATATATATATATATATATATATATATATATATATATATATATATATATATATATACTAGTGACTTCGGAAAATTATTTTGATTTATTCGGAATGTTTCGAATGGACGATGCAAGCGTGAATCCGTGTTACGTGATGCAGTAGGCCAGATTATCCCTGAACAGAGAAGAAAAATCGAACTTTAGGTAGAGTATTTTGACGGGCTTCTCAACCGACCTTCCGATCACACCGCGGACCTTTCATCGTCCCCGAGTGTAGAGGCGATCGACCTCAAATGCAAGCCATCAAGTATGATGGAAATCACCAGAGTCATCTGTTGAAAAACAAGAAAGTCACTGGAGAGGATAACATATCACTAGAAGTGTATAAGAGCTGTTTGTCGTCACTGATAGATAGGCTCCGCGTGTTGTTCCAATCTACATGGGAAGGAGACATTCACAACAGACTGGGGTGTCTCTATTCTGTTACTCATTACCAAGAAAGGAGACAAGATACCGTGAGAGAACTACCGGGGAATCAGTTTTATTGACGTCGCTGCAAAGATTTTCTGCGTACTGCTACTCAATCGCTTCTCAAATGCGACAAACTTCCGCACTCGACCGAACCAAGGGAGTTTACGCCGTGGTCAGGCGAAGGACGAAGTACTGTCAAGGACTGAAAATGCACGAAAAACGTTTCTTCAACTCCGGTGTGTGCTATGATCACGGAGTGGAATTAGTCTTCGAACAAAGAATCGCGTCTTCTATGCCGCTATCCGACCCACACTGACATACCGATGTGAAACCTGGCCACTATGAACTGATGATATCGGGAGGCTGGAGGTGTTCGATCACTGGTGTCTGTGCCAAATTCTTCGTACAAACTGGCAGGAAAGGCTATCAAACGACCAAATGAGGAAGTAATGCTGCGACAATAACCAACTTTCTGTCCTTATTCAACGCCGCCGCCTGCAGTGGTTTGGCCATACACTCCGGTGGTCTGACACAGAACTGTCCAGACGAACATTCTACTTGCACTACGTGCGGGATGGTGCTGTTGCCTTGGTGGTCAACTGAAAACGTGGTTGATCACCATCGAGAAAGACATGGAGCGCTTTGGACAACATACGGTCTACGGCCTGCGATACCGGAAGGGAAAATGAGTGACGACTTGTGCTGAGCTCGCAGCCTACCGCCGCGCATGGTCGGCGATGATCCGCGATATCCATGGACCCCACTCAGCCTCTAGCAGGAGACAGTCGTGTAAAAATAAAATAAAGAAGAAGGTCTTTTGTAGGGGCGGGACAGGGGAAGTCGACAGACAGATTGTACAGCATTCGTGCTATTAAATCATACTCTGAGTTATACCTTTAAATGTCTCTAGCCAATATCAATCTTGATTTCTTGTGATGTGGTCCTACCGGTCGGTCCATGATGACTATTATCAAATACACATGCACGCACGCACGTACAAACACCATTGTGATGTCGTCCATATCACGGACAGTTCGTTCCAACCAATCAGACTTCGGAATTGAGCCATACGCGTTTGTTGATTCGTTGCTGCTGAGTGGCCCTGGTTGGTCGCAAGTGGTAGCATGCACTGCTTACGCTTGCGATAGGCGATTCACTCGTTTCCATGTATGTTTACATACTTACCAATGAAAGGATTTCAGCGTACCATGTTTTACCTGTATTGGTGTACACAATAACTTGGATCACAACTAGGGTGAGAAGCACCAACTGAAGTCAAAGATTTATTAATGGGCAATGATCCCACCCGCATGCCCCTCAACCGGGGTAGCGACAGGCTGCGTCTCTTCGTGTTTAATTTGCTGGAGCGCTATATCCAGAGTCATTGGCACAGTACCATATGTTATCCGCCAACTGGCTTTGTGGGGCAGGAATTCGACCTGACCTCTACCCATTGGCCTGTCAGGCATGATTGTATCTCCGACTAAAGGAAGCCATTCTGAGTGGGTCGTAGAAGCGCGCAAGCCATTGCGCTTCGTCAAGGAGCAGTCTGATCGTGAAGTGTCGCTCGTGGACCACAAACACAAATCGCACATCCTCCATGAGCACTCTAACTGCAAACCGCTAGTTTGTGTTTGTAGCACTGAGTGATGTAGCCGTAAAATCTAAGCGCACTACACAGCAGAAGTAAACACAAAAGCTATGGATAACGGTGACACATTGTTCGGTACAATTTGGCATAGACTTGGAAAATGACGAACTTACCAGATGGCTTATCATAGTATCCTTGTTCCAACCCGGACTGTAAGTTGAACAAGACGACATCTCCGGTGGAGTATCCAATCAAAACATAGTTGCCGCAATTAGTGATGCAAACAGCCTGAGAAACGACGATAAGAAGTGAAAATCTAATTAAAGGGGCATAAGTGTGAACCATATGCGAAACAATTTTCACAACGGTATGCTATTTCGGCAATAAGTCACTCTCCGATGGGAGTGGGCCTGAATTACAAAGGGACAGAAGCTGTTTGTGCGGAAAGAGCAATGCCCAAAGGCGAACAGAATTTAATTCGAGTTTTAGTTTGAATAACTACAGAACAATAACACGATGTCAGCAATCGTTTGAATTGCTCACTTTTTCAGTGAAACTCACACGGGGGGACAAAAAGTGCAGATATGGCGGAACGGACCGGAGGCTGTACAAAGGACAATACTAGGTAGTTGAAGAAACGGTTAGATTTCATGAACATGAACCCAAGAAACTAAAAGGCTTTACCATCCACACCCACCGTTATGAATTGGAACTTTGATCCGCCTAACAGTTTCTGCTTTACTCGTCATTTTATGTATCATGAGTGCCCACATCAATCTTCTGTTGGTGAAGGCCTTCGAATCGCTCTACTTCTGTCATACTCAAAGCATTTGACTGGTGATTGATCTGTCACAGTTTAACCAACCGATATCGCTATAATGGACAACTGGCTCCAACCTGAGGGACTCGACTTCTACCCTCATTCATCTGACGCAGGGGACTATTGGGCTTATTAGTATTGCACTTTCACAATATTTCTCACCACCATCGAAACCCTCAGTTCTGAAGAAATGGATACACTTGTAAACCATTTTGCTCCATCTCTGTACAAGCATATCAGGGATTGCAAAACCTTCGATGATACCGTACAAATTCTGCAAAAACGATACAAACAAAAAAGCGAGGCGTGTGCACGACACCTCCATCATCTACAACAATCCAACAAAATGGTCAGACGCTCGACCAGATTCTAGAACTGCTGAAGGGTTTTGTCAAAACTGTGGACACAAACCCCTTTCAATGGAAGATAGCGATGAAGACGTTAGAGACGCCTTTATTCGCGACATACAATCTAGTCACATATGCCAATGACTAGTTGGAGAGTCAACTATCGATCTCCAAAGAAACGTCGATTTGGCCAAGCAGGTAGACACGGCACAGAAACAAAGCATATCGTACTAAAATCTGAGTGCCAGTCTTTCATGTTCCTGTGCACCAATTCAGTTCAATCAACAGCAGGAACATGTAAAGCAGAGGGTGCGACGGAACCAATAACAGCTACTGGCAGCCCTCATCGTTACTTTTGCGGCTTTGATCGCCATCTACGACCAAAATACCACGCTCGAGATGCCGTCTGTAGAGCTCGTGGAAAGTAGGGGCATTACCAACGAGTTAGTCGAGCTTCGCAACCGACGAAAAGAGTTGCGCCTGTCATTGAGCCTCTTCAATCTTTAGTGACAGTGGTTGCTGCTCCTTGATCTTTGCTCAAAACAGTTACACGACGGTCAACCTACGGTATCGCGCTAGAGGCCACCATCGAAATAGGAAGCTTTGAGGTTGTTGTCCAAAGCTTCCATTGAAGTTTTATGCTTTCAGAGATCCGAGTTACGATGACATTGACGGCCTTGTCAAGTGTCACGCGAGACCATTGCTTTGCTTCCATAGACTACAAAGAGTGCATCTACGAACACGTCAAACTATTCAACATGACAAGCATATGTGCAAACGTATTAATAGGCCACGGCTTTATCCCACTACACGAACGAGTGGCACCTTTTCTGGCAACAGGCTCACGATGCACGGGCCTCTTGTGGCCACAATAAAATCGCAGCTTGTTTGATAACTTATCATCCAAATGTCACCTTATCGCAACAAAACCTCGACGCCATTTAACACCAGATGAACAGTTTATACGAATCGAAGTTCATAACCTGCTAGATGTTAGTATTATCAAATCATCGAGGTCTCCTTGACGGGCACAGATCCTTGGCAACCTCTAACGACAGAGTTAGAAAACGCATGGCCATGGGATATAGCCAAACTATGAATCAGTTCACGTATCTTGACGCCTATCCGTTCCCCCCAATGGATCAGTAAATTGAGTAGATTGCGCTTTCTGAGATATTCGGCACACGAACTAAAAAGTGCTTACCACCGAATTCCTGTCAAATCGGAATAAAAGAAATATACCACCTTCAAGACTTCTGTGAAGTTGTATCAGTCGTTTCGTATCCCGTTTGGAGCTACCAATGGCATAGTGTGTTTACACCGAATTATCGATAACACCGTCAATAAAGAACAAATATATAGTACCTACGCCTACGTGGACAGCATCATAATTTGCGGCACGGAGTCGAAACAACACGACCAAAACCCGAAGAGTTTTCTAGACGCGTCCAAAAAATACGGTCTTATTCGTAAGACAAATGAGCATTTTAGACTTCAAAATTTTAAAAGGGACTGCATGACCTCAATCCGGAGCGGCTTATACCCTTGAGGGACTTGGTTGCTCCTCAAAATAACAAAGAGCCCCAGGACATACTAGAATGTTCGCATATTATTTGCAGTGGTTATGAAATCACGAGTTCCCAATGTCCGAAACCGTCATACAATGCTGTGAACTGGAAAACGCTACGATGGTAACCGTAGGGACCGGCGTGCCTCTGGTTGAAGAGACGGATGCTTCAGATGCTGTCATTGCTGCTGTACTCAACTATAATGACAGACCGGTAACATTCTTCTCTAGGGACTTGACACCAACCGAAATACACCATTCCGCCGTCTAAAAGAAAACTTATGGTATAGTTCATGCACTGAGGAAGGGGAGACACTACTTACTGTTATCACATATTAAAAAAGGAAGTACATAAACAGAAAGAGAATTTTTGATACGACGTCGCCCACCGTCCAGGGTGTGATGATCAAGCGACCGATAAGCTCCCACGCAGCTACTGTACAGCTGTTCCAGATCTCGCCATTCTAGCAGAATTAAACAAATCACTCTGCCATAGGAAGATTGTTCGCATGTTTCATGATTACCGTGTTGAAACTTAACGTATTCTTTGAACGAAGTGTGGTTCGTAGTTTCTCAATATAAATGTGTGCGGAGAACAAAGTAACGCAACATTTAGGAAAGTTGAGTATCGGCCTCAAAAGATAGTTGCCCTCATGCACGGACAACATTAATCCTCTTACTTACATTGATAGATACATCCGTTTTCCGTTTTTGCTTGTTGTCAGGATACGATGATCAAATACAAACGCCAACTCCGACCGTGGCTCCTCTTTCTTGTCAGAAAAATTCCAAAATTTCTTGCATACCAAGGGCGTCGCGACCAATCGAGCTGCAGTTTAAAAGTCAACGGTCAAGCTGAACGCTCAGACGGTTCGTTATGGCAAGTCATCGCTCCGGCACTAAGGTCGAGAGCGTCGGAGGTCCGTCCTTTTTATGCCCTCCATTAAATGTGATCTTAGTTATCTACGGAAACCAATGAGACACCTCACGAACAAATATTCCGACGTACCAGCAGAGTTGTGTCAGGTAACTCGTTGCTTACCTCAGTGGTGCATTCCGATCGTGTATTTTACAGACGGTACAGTTGACCATCCAAGCATGATTCTATGACTGATGAACTCCAATCGGTAGAATGTAATCCGAATTATGCTCGCACAATTCTCCCCAGGGGGGGGACGAGAGAAGACAGTGTCGATACTTCATCTTTCTCCAGTGACAGATGAGGCTGCTCCAGATTCAAGTGACATTCGACATCCCGAAATCACACCCGACCAACAACCACCCACAAAAACATTTAACCACCTATTGAAATCAAATCCCTCAGGAATCAGTTTCACCCGTATCAGTATCAACACTCCATAAGCCCAAAAATTACACCGGACTCTCTCTCTCTCTCTCACTTGATGCTTTGATACAAAAAACGACGACGAATCCATCCATACTCCTGGAGAAAAAGATAGGTGTGCGCTTTCACATTACTATTGTCCATACTAGACTATTTGCGCTTACAAACTTCTGCACACACGTACCGAATTTTAAAAATACGAAACATTATTATCACCCATTAGAAACTGTCATACTACACGCTTTACAGGAACTCAGTCTGCTACTGGTGGGCACGAATGTTATGAACTGGAACTCTGATCGATCTGTTAGTTTTCGCATTACTCGTAATTTTAAGTATCATGAGTTGTGGCACTATGCTCCGTCTAGTAATTTGATCAAAACTTCCGCTTTGGCCTACTTCGATTATGTTCGAATCATCTAACCGGTTGTTGTTCTACCATACCCCTCTGGAAAGAACTACCCGCTTCAGCGAACAGCACACGCCGAAGAAGTCCACGAGGGGTTGTGCGCAACATGTGCCTCAACCATGGTTGCCTGGTAAACTTCGAATTAAACTCATGAACGTTAAATGCCTACCCAGTACTCTCGCCTAAGCAGATAACTTACGATCCAGCATGTCCATGAGATTCATGCAGTGAGACGTCTGCAACTAGTAACACCAAGAAAACAAATGTGAAAAATTTCGATGAAAGCTAAAAGCCGTTTTACAGAATAGGACTAGATAGAAATAATCCCGACGTTAGTGAGGATGTTTTTCACCGGGCATCAACCACTGAGCTACGTGTCTATTATGTTTGCCCGACTTTCTGTGAGTTTTTCTAGAACCTTAGTTTTTCCATCGCTTCATCGTAATTAGTAAGACCTCGTGGTAAGATGATGACTAGTAAATGGTAGTTTGATAACAAAGCACAGAAAAGTAGCAGATCATAGAAAGGTATAATTTAGAAAAGTTGTACACGATCCCCAAGAGCTTCCACACGGTAACGGTGGCGCAAACACGTGTTGACATTCATTTGAATCATTTCGATTACCATCTCCAAGTGTGATTTTCATTCCACGCTTGTGTGTGTGTGTGTGTGCATGCAGTGCAAGAAGTTTGCCCCATGGTCTCAAAGATCCAATAGTCGGCAGCCATGACCCTATGTGTAGAACCACATAAGGTCTTAATAGGCTCTGCGTGATACTGAACAGAGAGACAGTTGAGTGCTGTGCATCACTAATCTGATTAGGCATTTCGTAAGCGAACTGGTCATACGCACCGATGGTATGCACTTTGGTCTAACGAATGGAAATCTGTGAAGTTGATTGACTATTGAACGAGCCAACTTCAACCTCATCCAACTACTGTGCCAGAAATTGTCAAGAGATACCTATCACAATAAAACGAACCGTGAAGATGGATGATTTGTTATGTTGCATCAACAATCCACTAGCCACTAAAAAGCTACGGAAATCCGTACGACTGTCTCATGATTCCTTAGACTCAGTTCTAACCATGACTGGAGCTAGGGATACGCACTTCTGGCAGTTACCAACAAGTCAGGTTTAACAGCTCCAGCGTGTCTACTTACAGCAGATTATTTTGCATCAATTCAATTTTTAAGGCAATGGGTCTTTTGGGCGCGCCCTATGACTGGCTGCGATACAACTTGTCGTGTCCTGAGTCACTAGCCCTTTAGAGATATTTTTATTACCAACCAATGTCACCTCGAATTTGCTACCCAGGCGAAACCTTCATTCAAATTTTCCAAATCATCATCTACAAGTCGATTTCACGCAAGTTAACCGAAATTGTGGTGGAAGAAACACGAACCTGCTGGTTGGCAGAATGCCCTCAGTCACACAACACTAAAGAAAATGACTGTTCGTGCATCGATCAGTACCACCCTCAGTCCCTATCTGGAAACATGCCGTTCGTAACCAATATTCTGAAATCTCGAATCCACAAAAGTATTTGGTTAGCTTGGTTAAATGAAAGTACTGAAGACAAGCTCGTTCGTCTTGGGAACACTTGGTGTTTTCGTCAAGATAGGAAACAGGGCCCGAAGAGAACGGGTGGCTATATGGTTACCTACATCAATTTCGAGTGGTCTAGTAAGTCTGAGTTTGCACTATCTTTCTCCTGTAATGGTACCGATCGCGTCATTGATAACTGTTATCTGAAATTTTCCCTTTTTCGAAGCCCAGTGATCAGTGAATTGCATATAGCTGTCTTGCTCCCGGAGAGACACAAAACGGTTTTCTGACGCGTTCATACACGTTTTAGTTCTATTTCCTTCTGATTGTTCATGCATCGTCGTCGGAGATTTCAATTATGCACCTACATATCCCCTACTTACTGTTCAAATGACCTGTGTCTTATACCAAAAGAAAAAACGCTGTTTTGGACAGAACAATGACAAATCGTTCCGAATTTTTCCACCAACAACTGAAAGCTCCTGTTTCAAAGAGTGACCATGCTCTTACTACTGTTAGACCCTGAACTTGCTCCCGTTAAGCTAACACCCCATTCGTTAAGACGAAGCAAACAAATGCCACTATCAGAAATTTGTAATCCGTCGACATCGTTCCTCTTGAAAGACCCCTTTTCACAGCGTTTTTGTGGCTCACACTTGAATGCACCGCTAACCCCCTAGAGTTATTTACAATGACACTGAATATAATATTCGACTTGTGTTGTCCGATGGTTTTGTTCCGTCCCACTAACCCTAGTGAGAACTCAGTTCTGCCTCAGTATCATGTCCATTCATTAGCGCAGAACAAAGAACACATAGGTTGCTCCCATACTCGCCCACTCGTTGCGCACAATGCATTGGTCCGACTGGTATGGAAGACCAAGCCTTGAGGCCTCAACAACGCTGACAAGACTCATCTCTCATTTATCGACCCACTCCAGCGATCGGCTGTTTTGTCACCCGAGATTCCGTTGTCTCAAGCCTTGGGCTTGGTGCCGCACCAGTGTTGACTGCTAACGCAACTTGGTTGTCCACCCACGATAGGTGAACATAATCCCCTAAACATGGAAACTACTTTTTAGTTGCAGCAGGACAGTATCTCCGTTGTTAAAATTATCAAGGAAGCAAAAAGAACAAGCCTGCAAGCTATATGACCAGGCTTCTGTGAGACCTTACTCTGTTCTGATCAATCGCTAGACACGACGGTTGAATAGGTCTTTTGCCACCAAAATTCAGAGTATTACAAACAGTAAAATTCTTTGGCATGAAAACAAACTTCCATGCGGTGAGCGAGTTCGGTTAAGCAACTCCAGTTAGATACTGACAGTCTTAATGCTGCATTTATTCACTCATCCACGGGTATCCTTCCATCCTATACCTTCTTCGTTGCTTCAGAAAAATGTGGTACTCTATCAGTCCGTTTCTAATCAATCCAACTGCACATTTTCTGAGAACTTATGTAATATTCAGAACTTTTTGTCCCTTCTCGACCTACATCCAAACAATTCCAAATGTTTTCAGTGCTTACTCACCCTTTCTCGATAACATCACCCTAATGAACAATCGACCATTAACTCTCTCCCCAATTTGAAAGATCAATCGTTAAATATTTAAGCACCAAATCCGTGGTCTTCCCATATTCTGGACAGTGCAAAGAAATGGGGTAAACCCTTTTCAAATCCGCTGACTACGGCACATTGGTGCTAAACAAGCTGCCGCCATTTCCTTTGCCCACCAATCTTAATTTACTGCTCTCCTTTAATCTTTCCTAGTTTATTTGAAGAGGATCTTTATTCACTACACCACCGTTTGACTACTATCAGCCATGTTTGCTTAATTCCCATAGCCTCCCTCATCAACAAAGTATGTGACCTACACATTTTTACCTGTGAAAAATTAGCTATGAAGATTCTTGCCAACCCCACTCATCCTGTTTGTCGTTCACATCCTTAAACACTCCCTCCGAGTTTAGACTCATTCCGTCCCGTACAAATATGTATCGCAACCCCACAGTGCTTTAATCAGCACGTGTTCTCGTTACCACAATGAATATCACACAGAAACTTCGCATCAACCTCGATGGTTGAACCTGATTCTAGTTTATCCGTTTTCCTGCCCATTTTTTTGATATGTTTCCCAACTGATAGTTATTGTTTTCGCTTCTTTTTATGGCTGAGATGTGAGCTGTCAGCCTACGAGAGTCCCCAATAGAATGAGAACAGAAAAAGGATAAAAGTTGAGAGACGCAAGCAATTCGTCCACTCTTATCCATCGCGTACATAAAATATGTTAGTTTATAACTGATACAGCGAGAGAAAGATTACAGTAAAATAGGCCTGGGGTGACACCACGTCCAGTGGGGAGAGGGGGAAACCTAAAACACGATTCATTCTAATATCCCTGTTTCTCACGAAGAACGTGACAACAGTTTACCCTTTTTAGATATTCTAATAGCCAGAGGTTCGAAGGAAACGTTGCAACGTAGCATTTGCCATAAAACAAAGTGGGGGCGGGAGTTACTTAAAACTCTTCAGCTTTTCACTAATGGCCTAGAAACGTGGATAAGAGCGCAGAAGATCAACACTAATGATCAAGGTAAAAATGATGAAGAGTTAATAAAAAAGAACGTTGCTGACCAACGATTATCCCGAAAATTTCATCGAACAAAACAGAAAGCTAAGAAACAATGCGAAAAACCCACTTACGGTCGAGAAGAAGCAAAATTTCCTCGCTTTATAGTTAAAATAAATCGTAATCCTAAGTCACCCATAAGATACTCGTACACAGAGGCGCAGTAGCATCTGCTACAGAAGACCAAAGTGTTAGAGTTTCGAAGACCACTCAAACAGTCTTGATGATCCTAATGTCACACATGTTGTCTATCAGCTTACTTGCAGCTGCGGTGACGTATACATCGGCAGAACGGATTGCTGCTTGACTCAACGAATAGTCAAAAACGACGATGCAACTCAATGCAGCCACAGAGAATGACGTAAAATCTCTGGCTTCTTCCACTAACCTGACCCAATCCTTCAGAATGACGCTGCACAATCCAAAACCGAAGCTGTTGGTATTCAGCAAAGCAATGCTTGTCATGATGCATCATCCAGCGCTTTGCACAAAATACGTTTTACATAAACTGTTTGTTTCGCCTTGGTGCTAGCCGAACAGACTTCTCCCTCCCTTCACTCCGAACGCACGGTAAGACGTTTCTGTCCAATCGACTCCACGGTAATATTTTTTCGCAGTTTCATATTTAAAGTGATATGTTTTACGTACACGGTGGACAAAGGCAGATGAACTACTTGCACCTCACGATTTGCGTCTTCTTTCTGTTCTTGTGGATTCAATTTTTGACTAATTTGTTGACGGGCAATAGTCACAAAGGTTTATACAGAACCTCGAGCGATTAACAAATGTGCTTCAGACAGTTGTCATCCTTTACTCTCATCTTAATCGATAATTTTACTGACTAGGTCATTACATTAACCACTGCTAACACCACCCACTCCCTAATCGATTTTTCATACGAACAATAAAATATTGACATTTTGCTGTAGTACATACATGGGTATACAACTGTAGAGCTCAAGGAAGAACTGGCTGAAAAAGAATCTCTCCAGTGGCAAAACGTGCTTGACACAGCTCAACTCAGTTCGAACAACCATCAGGCATGCACCGGGCACGATGGCTTTGGTTGTTATCTCTCAGCAAGAAACTCAATAGGAAATATATTGTCTGATACAATGAGAAAGCAGCGATTTGGACCCGGCCAGACACCTCAGTCGTGAGAACTGCAATCATAGTGAGGTATATAAAATGATCAAGAGTAAGCGAATATCCATAAACGGATAAAGATTGTGCGATAAACCAACTATTTACCTCATGAGTACCAATTAACACAGTGATTAGTTCTTGCTAATTCACTGGGAATCTTTGTGGTTTGTCAGATAAAACGTAGCAATGGCGACCAGAGAGTGTTCCCAACTTATCCAGGCGAACTTGGAAACAGCGAGTGGCCATCACTCTATGCATAAAACCTGATCGGTAATCAGAAACCATTATCTATTTAGGGGTTCACAAAAAACGAAGGCAATTAGATTTATTAAACTCGGTTGTAATACTCACCGTGGCCACAGTATGTTTATACAGACGAACGGCGGCACCACCCTTTCCGACGAACTTTTTCGGATCAAGCCAGTGTTTCCCCCGGGTAGCGTTGACGAAGTTCCACGTGGTTGCCTGACGACGGTCTGCATGGATAGCTACTACACTGTCCCAGTCTGCAGCTCGTGTGGCACATAATGACACCTTACTGCATCCAGGAAGGAGCCACGCCGAGCGCTGATCAACAGTGGCTTTTCGACTGTCTGGTGCACCGGGAGCGTACGCTCGACCTAAACTTTTGTCCATGTATTGATTGAATGTCGAGAAGATACTGAAAAGAGCGATTCGGTTCGGATGAGGCGGGTAAATGCATCTGCGGACATTGACAGGATAGTGTTTGTAGAGTTCGGTCATTTGGAATATTTTGTTGAGCCCAATATTTCGTAGGCCAGGGCAATTCACCTCATGAAGTGGAACTCACAAAAGCCGTTACATTACTCACTCAATACGTACTCATCCACCCATACACATATCCGTCAACAGCCGTCTCCGGGTGGATGAGCACGTATTGAGTGACTAATGTAACGGCTTTTGTGAGTTCCACTTCATGAGGTGAATTGTGGCGGCCTACGAAATAATGGGCACAACAAAACAATCCTAATCACTGAACTCTTCAAACACTATCCCGTCAATATCCTGAGCAATGAAAACTAAGGATAATCTATGAGGGTATTGACTGACTCATTGATAGAAGGCCTAATTCTGTTAGCACACATTACATCATTGTCTGCTCATAATCGATGGCAAATCTCAGGCCAGCGAAGTGGGTCGATGGCCAAATCAGATCGTGACCAAGCCGGACGAAATCATCCAATCAGCCGACAATTATCGCTCTCACCGAACCGTGCGGAATCAAACAATCAGCGGCCAAGAGTTGTTTTAACCCAAAAAAAACTAAATCAACCAATGAATTGCCAACAGTTGTTTTACCCGACTAGAACGAAATCAATGAGTCGGGGACGCAACCGAAAGAGCCAGTCAGAAGACCCGGTTATGGGAAGCGTTCTGGATCGATGCGCTTCGTACCATGGTTTAGGCTGTGGTCACCTACTATCTTACATAAACTGCTTGTTTTTTGTATAATGAAAGGCAGATTATTCGAAGGCAGAAGAATCTTCTTACTAGAGCTACCGGGACGGATCGTAACATGGTGTCAGAGGAACCCAAAGGACCCCTCAATCGTTTGCGGATGAATGTGCCCAAAACATGCGCAATACCTCCACCGGAGCAGTTAGACATGAGATATCCACTTTTTTGGTTGAAGAATGATGGTTATGGAAGTAGAAGTATCACGACTTTGCCGCACTCACAGATTTATGTTCGGAACCAGAGGAATTCCAGATGGCCATGCATCGTCATGGTTTGGTAAGTGATGCCAGACGGATGCTGAATACCTTTACTTCAGATGTGGAAGATGGTCTAGAGGACCCAGTTACGATGCTACAGAAGACGGACGAAAATTTATTACATGCTTGCGCATGAGTATAATGGAAGGGGTAAGCCTCATAGTCACAAGGGCCCACCGCACTAATAGGGATAATCAGCAACCAGACAATGAGACATGGAGTGGAGAACCAATAGGTCAGATGTGGTAACGAGCCGGACAGCGACTAGGATTACTGTCTACCACCAAAAGTAACCGGTGATGGCGGGGATTAGAATTTCTGATCTCTGAGGCGGTAAGCAAACACTCTAAACTGCTCGACCATCACCGGTGAGCCAATCGCAGAAAACGGGTGGAGAATGAAACCATCGATGATTAGTTGTTGCTATGAGAAACCTAGTCAACTCATGTAGTCTTTGTAAATGTATGAAGTACAGCCTGATACGAGATAAACTGGTGCCTGGCGTTTAGGACGAATCCACCAGCAATATGTTGTCGCACATGCGCCAGTTCGAATGGAAAATTTGTATCGATATTTGAAAATACGAGGTTACCGCAAGTCAGGTTGATCGCCTCAATGAACATGTAGTAAAGATCGATATGAATGCGGTAACGAGACTCACCTTTATCGTATGCACGTTTTGTAGACGTCGACATCAGAGACGAAAAGAAGATCATCCGGCTTGGGGGGGGGGGATATTCTAAATGCGACAAACAGAATCATTTCCCTCGTATGTCATTTGATCCCCACAAAGCCAGTCCAACCGTTCAGCGAGATCGAAATAAACTGTCAGCGGTCCCGAAGGTGGCAGGACGAACAAAGGACTATTTGTGGAAATTCTAGTGAATGGGAACCCCTATTGGGTTCAACTGGATTCGGGTGCCTCAGTAAACGCAATTCCCGTGTTCAACGTTGGTCCGGCGGAGATCCGCAGTAACAACAACAAGTTAAGAACGTGGAACGGAAATGAAACAGATGTCCCCGAAGGAATTGAGCTAGAAATCGAAAACCTCAAGAAAAACGTCGAACGAAGAGTTGAGCTCATAGTGACAGAGATTGATTTGCAGCCGACACTGGGACTGCATGCAATTCAAGAGCTAGAATTTCTCACAGTAAACCATGAAAGCTTCGTCAAAATTTTGGAGAAACCAGACATTTTCACCCAGTATGTATCAGTTTTCGATTCTTAGCTACTGCGTTTCTCTGAAAAGATACATCTGTCAGTGATTAACAGTGTTGTGTCCATTGCATTGCCAGCCCGTGGTGTTTCATTCGCGTTAAAGGAAACTTAGCGGTGTGAGCTGGAGCAGTTAGTGCACCTCAAAATAATTACTGTAGTTGACGAGCCAACAGATTGGATTAGCCAGACCGCGGTCACAGTAAAGAAATCAGAGGCGATTCATTTGTGCATAGATCCAAAATATCGGAATGCGGCGCTCAGAAGGGAGCAATAGCGACTACCGATATTTAACGACATTGTCGCGGGTGTGAGTCAAGCACGTTTACTAACGAAGGTCGATTAATCTTCGGCGTTCGGGCAGCTTGAATTGGACGTTGAGTTGTTTTCTAACAGCTTTTGGTATCCAATTCGATCGTTTTCGTTAGCTTTGGTTGGTTTCGGAGTGAAAGTGCCCGTCAAATTTCTTCAGAAACGGCTGCTTCAAGCTCTAGATAACCTAAAAGGGCTAATTCGCGTTACATACGATGTGCTGATCTACGACAAAATGTCACAAGGGCATGATTTGCATTTGGAAGATTTCCTAAGGCGTTGCATCTAACAAGGCATTCGACTAAGCGAAGATAAATCTAAATACCGAGTATCGTCGGTCATATTCCACGGGTATCTGCTGACCGACAAGGGGTTAACGGCTGATCCCTAAAAGGTCCGGGCAATTTCGAATATGCCCGTCCCCGAAGACCCGAAAGGAAATGCACGCCTAATTGGCATGGTTAATTATTCGAGTAGATTTCTACCACGTCTTGCCGATGCGATGAAACCCATGTGACAATTCACCCACAAAAAGACAGAATGGCACTGGGGTGCGGAGCAACAGTGTGCGTTCAAAAAAATGAAGGCCGTGAGCACAGCGCCGATACTAGTCAATCATCGACCAGAACTCCTTTTGGCCGTTAGTGACAGCGGTCAATCTCGTCTGGAGGTAGTGACTCTACAAGGCGGAGTGACAATAGTGCGCCGCCGCAGTTTTAACTAGATTCGATGACAGATCGTAACGAAAGAGATAATGATCTCATCGAAATATGAAAAGCGACTGCCGGCAACATTGCCCTCCAAGAACTCTGAAATGTGTATTTCTGGGAAATTTTATGTGATTTCTCCGAAAATTGGCGCTTCTATTCACCTCAAAACATCGGCCAAGATCAGTCACAAGAGATTCAAACGTATGGGTGTTTGCAATTCTACCTCGGTCCCTTTTACGGTGCCGGGAAAATCCAGTTCTAGTAGATGTTTTCACCGCCATCGCGATAACAATGTAAGCGGTTACTGAAGCGCGCTCAAATGACCTTGGTGCCAATGCTCACCTTGATGCGAACTGGAATTCCCATTTTTCGGCATGTTTGACAGCTTGCGCTAATGAGTATTTGTAGAATGTGAAATCTCCCAATTATAAAATAATTACTTCTGACATCATCTTATAGCCACAACTACCAGAAACACCGGCTTAAATACCTGCTTCCACTGAACTCTTCAAATGAGAAGCCTTTTTCAATATGACTCAGGATAGTGACTTTGATCCTATTTAGTAATTTATTCATATTTCCATACCTGTGTAATGATAGGATCCCTCCCGGTAGCTCTAGTAATAAGATTCTTCTGCCTTCGAACCATCTCGTTTTATTTTATAAAAAACAAGCAATTTATATAAGATGGTAAGTGACCACAGCCTAAACCATGGTACGAAGCGCATCGATCCAGAACGCTTCCCATAACCGGGTCTTCTGACTGGCTCTTTCGGTTACGTCCCCGACTCATTGATTTCGTTCTAGTCGGGTAAAACAACTGTTGGCAATTCATTGGTTGATTTAGTTTTTTTGGGTTAAAACAACTCTTGGCCGCTGATTGTTTGATTCCGCACGGTTCGGTGAGAGCGATAATTGTCGGCTGATTGGATGATTTCGTCCGGCTTGGTCACGATCTGATTTGGCCATCGACCCACTTCGCTGGCCTGAGATTTGCCATCGATTATGAGCAGACAATGATGTAATGTGTGCTAACAGAATTAGGCCGTCTATCGATGCGTCGTACAATACCGTCACATCCTCCCTTCTCTGATAAGGACGGCCACTTTTCATTCTCCCCGGTTTTTGTGGACTCTTTCTATTTCCATGAATGCAGGCCTTTCGAATTCGTATGTCTTCTGTCTCTTCATTTAATTAATCTTTACATCTCGACTTTGAACGACCGGTTCCCCTAATATCTTGGGACTGTTCCTTTTTTCCATTGATGAGGCCTTTCTGGCACATCCTGAACCCATATTTCCTCCATTTCCTTCCATTCTGGGAGGCCATGTGCTCCACTGTAATAATCAACCAGAACCAGAAAGTGTTTTCTCTCATACTCGAATATGTCTGTGGCAGGGACGGGTAACATTGTTTTTTCCCTTGCCTGTTCTCATGGGCAGTAGAAAAATTCCTTTGCCCTGCAAATGGTACTGTTTACGCCGTTGTGTGATAAATGAGGTCACTTCAAAGATTCACTTGAGCTGTTCCGGATTAAATCGTCGGTCTCTTTTTAATACCAGTCCGTTATCGACAGGGAAAAATTCTCACTCCTCGAATAATGAAGCTAGCTGGGTTGGCAAATCTTCCTTTGTCCGGGGCCATCCGTTGGAAATGAACTTTGAGTTCTTGGAGGACAATGTCGCCGGCAGTCGCTTTTCTCATTTCAACGAGATCTTGATTCAACCGGTGGTCTCAGCAGAACGGGATAATTATATAATTTACTGGGCAGGTAGGGTAATAGAATTCATGCAACAAGCTGCCGACGCGCAGTTTGGAAACTTGTTCATTAATATTATCCGAGAATATGGAAGTTCCTGATCGTGTGGATCAACTCGAAAAATCTACCAAAAGCTTGACTTTTATGAATCAGAACTACAATCCGTCAGTGTGTGTCCTGAGATATTAATTGAACCCTGGAGCTTTAGTAGTCTCTGCCTATGTTGATCAATTTTCAACTCGCCAGGTGACTTCGTCAGCAGGTGTGTCCACACAATATAAAGAGATAAGCAGATGTAGTGGTTATCTGTAGTATTACTCCGTCTAAACCAAATGGACCCAAATACCATAGAAACCATTTTAAAGGATTTCAAAAAACGGCCCCAAGATGGAACTATAGGACTAGTTTTTCAGACAAAGGAACGACAGTCACCTATTGACTTTAGAGCCAAGACCGAAAATCCTTCGGGTGTACCGACAGATTAAGTTGCAAAGTCACTCACCGCATGACACTATCTTGGCCGGCGCTCAGGATTAGGCTACCACCCACAGACGATCCGGGCCAGAAGCAGATCCGATTAGGTGGGCGAAAGTGACCAGCACGTTTGAACACGGTGCGCAGACCGCCATCAGGACGATCGAAACAGGAAACCTGTAATGGTGCCGTGAGAAGAAGAGTTACAACACGATCAATGTTAACAAGAACAGTTGTCTAATATACTGTCAACATTAGAAGTTGACAAACGAATAAACAGCGGACACTCATATTTGTTTCCGCACACTTTCCAAAAACTGTCTGTGCCGTCTTTGCCTTGCAAAATAATCTCGGTGAATGACGTTTTCATTGGCATTCTATGGGAACTCTTACGCATCGAATTCCTGTAGCGAAAGTTTCTAGTGAAATGAGGTGAAAAGACAATGCTCGCAATAATGGGTTTCTGGAAGCTATTTATGGGAGCCGGCTAAATCCTTATTGCAAACCACCCAAAATGATGCTTTTGAACCACTGTTTGGACGGAAACAGTCACTATCTGGCAAGTGGGGTACACTGGAAACTCTGAACGCATTAACGCCGTTTGAATGGTATATGGCCTAATAAACAGGACTACGGCCTCAACAGAAAGTGCAGTCCCAGGTTCGCCTTGGTGAACAGCCGAGTTTGGGGTGAGATCTCGATAATCGAACGCCTACTTTGAAGTGAGCAATCGAGTCGCACAATAGCGCCCAATTCACAACTATGTGGGAGTAAGATCCATTTTCATTGAAGCATAAAGACCAAACTACCAACAAATGAGAAAAATAGGGAAACCAAGCAGAAGAACGAGCTCGGATGCAAGTACGCCGCCGATTACGGGATTTGACCTCATCAGCTACTACCCGTACATGTTCAGTACGCGGATCTGGTTTGTGCAGTGTCACGCATTTCCGTATTTACTGTACCTCAGGTGCTGGATAAAAACTATGGAATTGATGAGCCAGTCAAAGAGAAACAGGCACGAAAGCAGATGTTTCAAAGGGGAAAATACGATAAAATGTATCAAAAAACTGCTTACTTTGATGCAATTATCCGCCCCTGCAGTTACCAAAGATCCTGCTGATTCCCCTCCGGGTATACAGAACATAGACACGATTCGGTCCCAATGCAGATGTTTCGTGGATCCCACGGGCCGACTTTCTCCGTCCTCTTTCAGCTGCCAACAGCTCAACTGACCTGCCGCATTTCCAACTGCTATGTACAGATTTGTCTGTTGACTCGGCAAGATGGACAACTCGTTTTCCGGTCGTACGTTACACGGATTATTAAGTCCCTCAGAATCTAAAGGTTAGAAAATTGTACGCTGAGTAATCAACAGTAGATAAGAAGAAACCACGTGAGTCTGACAGCCGATTACTACAAAATCTATAACTCTGACTTTTTGGGTATCTAACCTAGGCGAAAGCGATAGTAGATTACTCATGAGAGAAAATATACTAAGGAATTCTGGTTAAAAGAGCAGTTATACCAAGCCTTTAGCATTCATTTAGTTCTTTTTGGAGATCGGGGTTGTGATAGAAGACATGAAAACCAACTGGCTTAATGCTTGAACAGTCTCGAAAACCATACGTACCACACAAGAACAATGCTTTTCCGGAAGGGGGTTCCATAAAAGAACACCAAAATGGCGGCCTCCGACCTGACAGTTACACTGCTCTCCTCAACGAAAGAACACTGCCCCCTAGTGTTCCGTACTCCTCCAACATACAACAGGAGTACTCATTTACCAGGGACCACACCTCGAGTGGGCCATTCCACGAGACATCTATTGGGCTTCACACAGACTGCCTCCACTAGATCTATCCCCGAAAGCCCCCCCCCCCCATTCCCCTCGGTCTCGTCGTGAGTGCCAGGAGTGCTTCTGCATTATAATCAATTTAGATAGAGACCCAACGAAGCGCTTCCTTGACCGATGAACGACGAAACGATTACTTCAACTTCAGAGGCGAGAATGATCTGTCTCATGTAGATGATGGAAAACCCACTAGCAGCTTTCGCATCCAAAAGACCACGCCGCAAACCAAAATCGGCGACCCTCCGCTTACCGGGCAAGTTAGTTAATCTGTCAACTGAGCTATCGCGGCACGGCTACTCAAACCCAGTTGGTGGTTTAATGAGCGTGGATGGGACTTCAGAGCACATCTTTCGATGGTTTTTCTTGATTTAAATACGGTTCTTTGTTCATCGCATCACAGTTTCCTGATACTACCTGTTACTGAGGGATGTATCAAGAAAATGCACTGTTGCGATTTTGCTCCTAAGACCGATTTTGCTGCTGAAAAGAGTTCCTTGTGGCTAGAAAAACGCTTTTCTGGATGATCAATGCACTGCACCGTAAAGTTTAACCAAACTATCTGGAGGACAAAGCTGATTAAGAGTTTTAGAACAGACCGCTATGAAAAAGCAGACATGAACTTGGTTTTGTCGTGTTGACTTTGTGCCCAAAAGTCTTCGGGAACATCATTCGCGTGGTACCGAGGAGTCTCCTAATACAACAATGTCGTTCGTAAACTCTAGTTGAGATACGCTGTACAGCTGTTTCATTCTTGTTAGGAGTCACCAGCAGTGCACATCCACAAGCCCCAAGTGGGACTCGAACGAGAAGCGGGCGACTTAGTCGAACTAACCACCAGGCTATCCGAGCTGGCTCTCAACGGTATATGCAACTTCACCATTGCATGATACAGCGCCCTTCTGTAACTGGGTTTTCAAGGATAACCAACCACTGATCGCACAGCGATCAACTCCGGTTGTAACGGGGAATGTTGGGGCAAGGGAATATCAAGGCGAACGGACAAACCAAACGAGGGCCACAGACAAAAGAACAGACGGCGAATATGTCGGAGGCGTCCCGAAGCAGAAAAAAGGAGGCAAACGGACTACCAGAGGGGAAGCAGCGGGATCGTCGGCAACCAGCAAGATAGCCCAGGTGAGAGGCTGTCGATCAAGCCGTCAACTGAGACAATCGGACTCACCGAAGAGAAATGACGGCCAAGAGAAGCAAGCTATCGGCCACGGCCAACTGGCCAGAACGCAGCAGAAGCACTCAAGCAGACGCAACAGCAGTGTTGGAGCCGTGTAGTTTGAAAAAGCGCCTCGTAAACAACTGTATGTGTTCCATGACTTGACTTGTTTTGCCGTCGCAAATATAAGTATCCCGCCCATGTTGTCGTCCATGTTACACTATAATGGACGACAGTGCGTGTACAGCCCAAGTAACAACGAAGGCTTTACTTGGTAACTTCGTCAATCTCAGTAGTAGGAGATTTGATTACATTACCAATCAGTCAGCATTCAGTCGCAAAGCTTAACTCAGCACTGGAAACCACGGAAGCATGAGCGCACAAACAGCTGGAATAGGCTTCTCCGAATTTGAACAGACAATCAGTTATTCCTCTCTAGTACAAATTTTCGACATAGATCGCATCGCACATTGACATGGCGCTCTAACTCTACAGATACTCTAACCAAGATCGAACATATCGCAGTAAGCTACCGGTGGCGCAGTTCTGTTCAGAACTGTAAAGCCTAATGGTCCACGTATGTAGAGTTGGAGAATGCATTGGTTTTAATGCGATTATCGCTCCAGCTCCACGGTCATCGACGCAAACCCGGTTAGCCGTACAACGCTTGTCTCATCCAGAGGTTCGCTAGGATCTACGACGAACAGCAATGCAGATGAGCACCGGGCCCATATCAAATAGGCGATGCACGTGGCAGCAGGTTTCGCCTGTGGTCCTAGATCTGATGTCCATTAAAGACACTGGATTTCTCAAGAGTCGTTGAGTCTAATGGAGCAAAAGCGTCAACTCTCGAACACTAAGGAGATGAATAGGGTACGAAGACATCTACAGAAGCAAGTTACGAAAAGCCTTAAGGTGGATCGCGAACATTGGTTGGTTAAGTTGGCCAAATAAATGGAAGTATCAGCTGCTTCAGGTAACAATCAAAGACTGTTCAAACTTATACGCGACACAAGTGGACGGCGAAACCCGGTCAGTGGAACAATTTCCGACAGAGATGGAGAGCCCATTCATTGCGAACAACAAAGGCTTGACCGTTGGGCCGAACTTTTCAAGAAGCAGTTTAGCTGGCCGAGCTCTAATCTAGTTATTCCGACGTCAACAACTGCAATCCCTTGGGGAGTATCACTTGAAACCGCATCGGAAGTGGAAGTGGATTCATGCATTCGACTGCTAAAGCGAAGGGAAGCGGACGGTCCCGACGAACTTCCTCTAGTTCTTTTCGAAGTGGATAGTGATGCGTTGATAAAACCGCTTACCATCTTGCTCCGTGACATTTGAAAAGAGAAACGTATTCCGTTATTATGGGGTGAGTCATCGGTTTTACCCATCTTCAAGAAAAGAATATGAAATGATTGTAGTAATCACCGCGGGATCAGCCTAATTCCGATAGTTCCTCAGGTATAAGCCTCGATTTTGCTGCGTCGTCTGACACCGGCTCGCGAACAATAGGCCGAATTCCACCCAGGTCGAGGATGCATCAATCAGATTTTTACTCTTCGTAAATTACTTGAAACGCGTCAAACACACACACACACACACACCATCGACCGGCAATAATGGCTTTACTCCACTTGAAAGGCGTCTTTGATCCAGTTTACCGAACAGTGCATTCAATGCATCTCCTCAAAAAGGTATGCCACATAAGTTTGAGAATCTGCTAAGACCATTGTACTCCCATTCTTCTGGTCGCGTAAGGGTTTACGGTGAACTATCCAATCCATTTGCAACGACCAGTGGTGTTCGACACGGATGTCCCATTACGCCTTTCCTGTTTAAGTTCGCCATGGACAGAATAATGGAGAATGCCTTGCAAGACCTTCAGGATGTGGGTGTCGAATTGGCAAATGATGAGAAGTTATGTGACCTAGGTTGCGCAGACGATCTTGTGTCCTTTTCCGAATGTGCGGAGCATGTACAACATGCGTTAGATAGACTCAAAAGAGCTGTAGCTCCATTCGGCACGCACCTTGCACCTTCAAAGTGCAAAATGAAGTTGCGAGGCTGGACGTCAACGGTTTCGAGTTTGGTGCTCGGTGGGGAGGTACTAACAACTGTCGACCGTTTCACTTACCTCGGAAGCAGCGTGACGACGGATGGAAGTACGGTAGTGGAGATGAGCGCGCGTATATCGCTAGACTGAAGCACTTATGGCGCTGACCTGATATAGTTGAAAGGTTGTGTGTACTGTGCCACGGTACGTCCAGTTTCGTTTTATGTTTGCAAAGCATGGAATCTGTGCACAAGAGATGTTCGCCGTCTTGAGGTTTTCGGCACTTGATGTTTGCTTAGTATCCCTAAAATTAGATGAAATAACCGAGTGAGCAATGCTGAGGTCAGAAATCGAGTATTGGGTACTAGTTCAGAGAATATTCTATCACAGTGTATCCAGCTCAGTAGACCTCGTAGGTTGAGGCGCGTGTTGCGTATGACAAACACACGTCTACCCTACCGTGCCCTGTTTTCCGTTCCTCTTAGGGAGTGGAAAAACCACGTGGAGGTCAACAGATGATGTGGCAATGGGGAATGAGAAAATCTACAGCAAACTTGGGAAAGGTAGGTGCCCCAAGCCTTCGTGGTTGGGGTGCAAAAGATCCCTCGACCAATTGGCTGCAAATACTGAAGGATATGTCAGCGAACCGTGAACAGTGGGGATCGTGTTGTCACTTCCTGTCGAATCAGAATGAATAGTTAATGTGCGTTTGTGCAGGTGGACTGTGTGTTCCGTGTGTTGGCTATTAGGGCATTCTTTTCGTTTCCTATCCGTGTAGGTCCACTCCCTGTCCACTTGTATATTCATACTTTCTAATTCAACGTGAAACATGTTGAGAAAGGCAGTGATCAGTGGGGCTTGCTTTACTGACCAGCGCTGTACGATAATGATGAAGAACAGTGGTGTGACATTTCTCGCTTCATGCTGCGACACGCACTGCTTATAAACAGGCGAGTCTTGTATATTCTGGTCGCCAGCTGTGGGATTTTATAGGCTCCATTCTTTTTGTTGAGGTACAGATTCTCTTGGTTCCGACCCAAGGGTTTTCACAACGGGTAACCTGATTGCCTCTCATTGTCCTTCCACTAAGCACTCTTTTGTTCGTAAATTGGTTACGGCGGAAGACTGGATCGCAATAACGCCGAATATTACACCAGTATCTCGAATGCCGAAACATTCACCTAGGTAGGTTGGAGAAACTCAGTGCAGAGAGGTGAATTTCGAAGCCAACACCCACAAAGACGAAGTCTAGGTCGTTCACATCACTTACCATCGCACCTCGGTGCACTTAGGTTTCCCACGGACGGCATCCGATGGGACCTCACTAAGATATGGTTTAGTTTGCTGTACGACATTCATTTGGTTGCTGTGTCATCAGTCGTTTTTGGGGTGTTGGAACCGTGTTTTGCCGAAGGCTAGCTTATTGGAACCGTCAAAAATGTCGCAACGCTGGTGAAGACAAAACAACTCAAACGCGTCAGGCGCATCATCCGACGGGCCCGCTTGAGCGTTTCAGTTTATATAACTTTTTTTATCACATGCTTGTGCATGAGTGCAGTGGAAGGGGTATACTCCATAGCCACGAAGGCCCACCGCGCTATCAGGTATAACCGGCAACTAGACCTTGAGACTTGGAGTGGAGAACTACGTAAGGCCCCAACAGGTCAGGTGTGGGGATTCGAACCTCGGACCCCCGAGGCGGTAACCAAACGCTCTAACCCACTCGACCACCACCGGTGAGAGAGAATATCACACCACAAAACTCGCTGGACTACGTCCCGCAAACCGTCGTAGAAGTCGTCGTTTCTTATACTGCCGGCCGCAATACTGGAGCAAAGATAGAAATCACGCTCAGATTCTGAAGGGATTCCTCGAAGTGTATCAAAGCTACTCTCAGGGAAATTGGTTCCCAAGCCGTCAACAGTGACGCCGTGAAGCTCCCGATTGTCCGTGGGATCGGTAAGGCAGGGCCAGTAGACTGCAGCCGCTCCCGAAAATCTCACATGCCGTGTCAGTGTATAGCAGATGAACTTCAGAAATGCAAGCAATAGGGAAGACTCTTATGATATACTGAAGAATTGTATTCGATAGTGTCTCAAATTCCAACGTGCGATGTCTCTATTTACTGGGTGGAGACTTCCAGTTCGTTGTCTCATCGCCCAGACCGCTGGACATACGAGGCGCGTCACCCATAAATGGGAGCTTTGGTGGATTTTCTATTTACTTCAGACTGTCATTTAAGGGCCCCTAGATCGATAAACGTCGGATTTTTCCGAATGTCAACATAGCCGAACCACTGAGTGTCCACAACACTGCAGATAAGTCCCACACAGAAGCTCGAAAACACTTACTTGCATTCGAAATTCAGTACACAACTCATAGATGATAATGAGCGGTTTTTCTGAGTACCTTATTAATTATTAGAATTGTCTGTATAGATGAGAATGTTTTTGAAGGAATACAAGATTCCGAACTCGCCCAAACCAGCCCACAACAGTTGAGGCCGGCACAAAACTGTATATTTAAAGGAATGGGTGGAAAAAGCTGCAGCGCATAGTTTGATAGCTGTTTGAACGCAACTTGGAAACACCGGCTAAACTGTAACATATGCCGGATTATTAGACATTTTCAAGCTTTGGAGAGACGATAACTTGGTAACAAAGGTAACTAAAACCCCTAGCAAAACCATGGAGTCACTTACCCGTCCGCTTGTTTCTGTTCTAACCAAACAATTATGACCGACTGTAGAAGACATAAGAATGCGATACGAATGAAAATCTGGTCATACTCAGTTAGCTACACGAACATTTATGGCTGATTAACATTATAAACTGAAACAGCAGTTGGTGCATAGTTCATAGTAGCATGCAAAACGGGTAAATCTAACTGGCTTTGGTGTCCCTCTATTCAGATATGGACTCACCGGTCTTGAAAGTAATAGACGTTACAGCACCACCGTCATGAACGAAGCGTAACAAAGTAATATCATAACGCAAGTTATGCAAATAGACTGAGCCATCGGCCAGACCGATAGCACAAAGGTCAACCGCAGGAGCTTGTGTCAGACAAGTGACAGCAGCGCCAAAACCCTTAAACCAGTAAATCTGCTTTTGTGACTGAACGTTCCATAGCTGTAGCGCACCCTGGTGACTGCCCAAAAGGATTTTGTTCCGGTAGGATAGCGGTCCAAGCAAGCAGCTGATACGGAAGACTTTTGAATCAAACTGCATCTCAAAAACCACATCTACAAAACGGAATATGAAGAGATACCTGACTAGGAAATACCGTGCGTTTCCAAAGCCCAAACAACGAGTAAACCACTTTCATCCACTGAGGCCAAGAACGACTGCCCGAACGCGAGCAGATATGTTATCGAGTGGCAGTGTTTGTGCAATTCGCAAGCAAGGAACCGCATGTTGCGAAATGCATAAATTGTATTTCCTGATGCGGCATATACATATTTGGCAGAAGAAGTGAATGCCTTGATGGGTGCGTTGAGGTTGTCACCTAGAGAACATACCTCTCGTTAAATTCACAGCTTACTTATTGCAACCAATGTCAACCTAGGGAGCTGAAAGCCGTATAAATCAGGTAATTCTAACGATTCACGTACCTTGTAGACATTAAAATTTTCACCAACAGGAACAAATGCGTAGTAGTCATTTGAATGAGCCGCGTATCGAACAATAAACGGCACATCAGAAGAACACAGTCCAACAACTCTGTACGGTTGGAAGATGTTTGACATAACTGAGAGTATACCGCTTGTGCCTGCAACAAAACAATTTGTTATTAAGTGACTGAATGAACGTAGACCGGCGGAGGTCGAGTGGCTGAGAACTTTTGATTACCGCCTCGGAGGTCAGGAGCTCCAATCTCGAGAATGTCAACCACTCTGGTAGATAGTAATCCACTGTCGCCCGCCTCGCTACCATACCTGACCTATTTGGACTATGTGATTCTCAACTCCAAGTCTCAAGGTTGGGCTGACGGTTCTCTTTTACCATTTATGAATTTCACAAATCACGTGAATAACCGCTGCCGTTCAACTGCGCGCACTTACAGAACACACACGACGCTCTCGCCGCCCTCGTCTACTAACGTTTGTGGGTTGAATCGAAATGTTTACTCTGCATTTTGTTCGAACAGAAAGTTTACCTTTTTTGTTCGATAATGTCAGGTTAGTAATTTAGAAATGTTCTGTCTGCGTCTACCTGAAGACCAAATTCTACAAACCTTGTAATAATTCATCTGTTAAAACCACATAATCTTTTGGACGTATGTGTTGATATATATATATATATATATATATATATATATATATATATATATATATATATATATACCGGCTTGCTCAAGCAAGATGCCGACGCAATAATTACAAAATAGGGGAAGGGCATACAATACAGTAAAACAGGAAGTTAGCTAGAGAGGAGGAGAAAATGCTTGACTTCAAAGGACCCATTCACTATTCTACTCGAAATCGCGACATTTTGACAACCATAGATGAGTATTCTCGCTTTCCTGTGTCCTGATATGACTGCTGTCACCATAATTTCTTGCTTATTGGAATTGATTTCCGTATTTGGTATGCCACACTCTTTTGTCGCAGGCATTCGAGACATTTCTTCACAACTGTAGTGTAGTTACTGGCAGAACGAGCTACGATTGTCAAGGCAATCGTCAAGTTGAACGGTTGAATGGGACAATATGGAAAACAGCATCTCTGTGTGCGCCTCCAAATTTTTCAGTATGGTCGAGAGTGGGTGTCTCAGGCCCCGAGAGGGTTATTTGTCCTGGACGCCTCTTGAAATTCTCCTAAATGATCGTGCGTCTGGCACAGGTTTTTCTGAGGAAGTCCCAGTCACTTCCTTCTCGTGGCGGTGTTCCCACTAAAGTGAGGGGACGAAAGCGAATGCCCGGGGCTCTCCACCGAGTTGGCTGACTAGTACTCAGTCCAGGGGAGATGGCCAAATCCTGACTTCAAACTAACCATGGGTGGCGTATGAGGCTTACAACGGCATACTCACCGGCATCTGTGGCGGAAAGGCGTACTGGGCACCCAAGATGTCTGGCCTCATTCAAATGGCGTATGGGCCGAACAATCAGCCGCCGGCCCTCAGTGGGTTACGAACCCCACGCTTTTTCCCGTTGCCTTGCGGCTTAAGCTTTGGATAGCTTAAGGCTTCGATTATGGAACCCTAAAAAACCACCTGTTCTAGCATGGGCAATCTGGCAGCATTACGTTCACAAACAAATCGTAGAATTTGGTCCCATATATCCCTTCCTTATAGGTATGTCCGTGCATCTGTTCGAGAGATCTAACCATTGATCAGTGGGAGTTGGTACTACAATGAGGCACTGCATGCTATCAGGCCACTGCTGTGTACTGCTATCAGTGAGAATCCCGTGGACGGACGTTCATTTATCATCCAAAATCTGTTGCCGATACCACCTTACAGCGACGGTTACTAACGCCTGGGCAAGTGCTATATCGAAATAACATCCGCTCGTCCAAGTATGATCCGACAGTAAGCGGAGTTAAACTCCTGGACAGCAACCCCGAGTACGCTCACATACGTCTCCCTGATGAACGCGAAGAAACAGTCTCACTTAGTTATCTTGCTCCCGTAGAACGAACAACTTCAGTGCTACATATCCCTTATTCAAGCTCTCCTCCACTTAATAACATGCTATGTTCTTCCGATTTGCAAACAACTGCCCCCAATCCAGGAGAATTTCCTAGTGAACCAGAAACAAACGTTGAAAACTGCGTACAACAACAAAGAATGAGATCTTGTTGTCTTGAAAACCGTGAAGCGTATTACCACATCCTTCGTTATACAGTATTAACATTTTCTATTCCTCGCCTACGGACTAGTCGAAACACCCCATACGAACCTTCGTTGTCGAAATGTCGGTGAATGGCCTATACCTGTTACTGTGCTTTCCTTTCATTTCGTTTTCACACTCTAACATTCTCCTTGTCCTGCTTGTTCATCTGCCTCATTTCTGGTCTGTCAAACAGGCCTTGTCTCTGAGTTCTCATTCTGTTATTGCACAAATTCTGAAGATGGTCAGGTGGTTCTTGTGTGTACAAAATTTAGTTTCCAATAGCCTATTTTTGTATTCGACACTGTTTCAGCCGTTGGTGTCATTCTGAAAGAAGTAAGTGATGCAATCATTCCATCAAACCAACAACTGCGTGCCGCCAACTGCATCCCTATTGCTACTTACGGCCGCAAATTACTTACACTCAACTTAGGCTGGTGTCACACCTCCCTCTGGGTGTTTATAGTAGCAGATATCCCCCATTCAGTACTAGGTATCGATTTCCTTCACCACTTCGACCCAGTGTTTGACGCACGATGCCGAAGAGTTGTCGATCGACAGACTTCTCTTTCCGCAACCGGTTCATATTGCTCCGTGAATCACAGCACGCCCCTCTACATCGAACCGCAGGTCCAAAACTCCTTTCTGTTAACCGGACCATGCTCAGGCAGTCCGGCTCCCTTTCCGTAGTGACTACTAATGCCATCTAACCTATCATTACCAAAGGATCACAACTTATAGCCGACTCTGTTGTTTGGCATCGGACAAGCTCCATGTAGCCAAATTCGAACGTATGCTGGAAGTAGATATAACACGCGCATCCAGTAGGCTTTGGGTCTCGCTTCCTCAGCGATTGTATCATGTTCTGTTTGGCACGCAGCTTCAAATCAGGTGGGTGTGATATGTATGTGTATGATATATATATATATATATATATATATATATATATATATATATATATATATATAGCAATTACTTGCGAGTGGTGTGTGGGGAGGATGATACTTCATTTGGCTGACTGAATTTTGGACTCCACCCTTCACATATCAACTTCAAATCATAGAAGTCGACATCTAAACAAACTTACCTAGGCGATTCGGATCAGCCCGGACGGGAGTGGGGTGGCGCAGAGGTAACACACACGCCTTCGAGGTGAAAAAGCCCGGGTTCAAATCCTGGATGAGGCGGGAGATATGCACTACCGATTCGCTCTAACAAGAGCGAAATTCGAGGATGGTGCTTCTGAGTGCGGGGTCGGTTGGATGACCTTAGGTCTGTGCGTGAAAGTTGCAGTCCAAAGAACGGTCAGCCAAACAATATATATACATTATATATATATATATATATATATATATATATATATATATATATTATAGAGAAGTCAAGGCGTACTTTGAGTTGTAAAACGTTTATTGTGACGTTTCGATCCAAACTAGGACTCGTTGTCAAACGTGAGTGAATGAGTGTGTGAATGGGACGGCTGGTTCCGCACGTTTTTGGTGCGTTGCTCGTCTGTCCGTTTCTCGGTATATATAATGTCTACTATTGCTAAAGTCGACATTCCATTCATATTCAAAAATTTGACTCAGTTGTAAACCCATGGACACAAAGCCTCGCCATCATTTTGCTGCCGATTAAAAGTTTATTCAAAGCGAGATTAATTGACTACTAGAGAATAACACCACTGAACCTTCGACATCTCCCTAGCGAGCCATAGTATTGGGCACTTCGAACGAAAGACACAAGAAACGCGTGGTGGCCGACTTCCGGTTTACGTACTTTGACGCCTGCCCCCTACTTCGGATAGAAGAACTCGTACAGGCGTCTCAACACGTCGTTTTCAGCACACTGGACCTTCAGAGTGTCTATCATCAAATTCTCATACACAAGGATGAAAAACCGTACACTGTCTTCGAAGCCCGTGGGAAGGTATACCAGTTCTGTCGCATACCATTTGGCGTGACGAATGGGGTAGCTTGCTTCCAGCGGACTGCTAATAGCATCATAAGTATTGAATCTGTTCGAGGCATGTGCCTACGGGGACAACCTTATAGTGTATGGTCAGGACTAAAAGGAGCATAACAACAAAAAACCTGCGAAACTTCCTTGATTTTCCAAAAAGGCATGGTACCACTTTAAACGGGAGCAAGAATGTGATCAACTCAACAAACGTCTGACTGTCCGGTTAGGGCCTCATTGAACCGGACCCTGGACGTTCCCAGGCTCTAACTGAACTCCCTCCTTCAAGGGCTGATTGCTCACAGAAGAGAATAGTAAGAAAGCTAGCGTGCTACGCCAACTGGATCCCACACCCCTCTGATAAGGCCAATCCCCTGGTGCACAACCGCATATTTGAGGCTCCTGATATAATGACGAAGGCCTTTCGAAATCTTAAAGACGAATTCAAGAGAGCTGCTGCAAATAGTGTCGACTACCGTCTCCATTGATTGCAGAAAATGATGTACTAGATATCGCCATTCCCGCAACATTTACCCAAGAAAGCCCTCCTGCTGCTAACATTTCATGCACATTGTCTATAAGCGAACACAGGCAATCCGGACTAAAAAAAGCATGGGCCAACGCTGAAGCTCTGAGAAAATAAGAACCTTCTTTGATGATAAAAGATCCTCATCATCATCATCGTACAGCGCTAAACTCCACAGCGACCCTAACTGACCACTATCCTTCACAACATGTTTCACGTTGAATTAGAAAGTATGAATATACAAGTGGACAGGGAGTGGACCTACACGGATAGGAAACGAAAAGAATGCCCTAATAGCCAACACACGGAACACACAGTCCACCTGCACAAACGCACATTAACTATTCATTCTGATTCGACAGGAAGTGACAACACGATCCCCACTGTTCACGGTTCGCTGACATATCCTTCAGTATTTGCAGCCAATTGGTCGAGGGATCTTTTGCACCCCAACCACGAAGGCTTGGGGCACCTACCTTTCCCAAGTTTGCTGTAGATTTTCTCATTCCCCATTGCCACATCATCTGTTGACCTCCACGTGGTTTTTCCACTCCCTAAGAGGAACGGAAAACAGGGCACGGTAGGGTAGACGTGTGTTTGTCATACGCAACACGCGCCTCAACCTACGAGGTCTACTGAGCTGGATACACTGTGATAGAATATTCTCTGAACTAGTACCCAATACTCGATTTCTGACCTCAGCATTGCTCACTCGGTTATTTCATCTAATTTTAGGGATACTAAGCAAACATCAAGTGCCGAAAACCTCAAGACGGCGAACATCTCTTGTGCACAGATTCCATGCTTTGCAAACATAAAACGAAACTGGACGTACCGTGGCACAGTACACACAACCTTTCAACTATATCAGGTCAGCGCCATAAGTGCTTCAGTCTAGCGATATACGCGCGCTCATCTCCACTACCGTACTTCCATCCGTCGTCACGCTGCTTCCGAGGTAAGTGAAACGGTCGACAGTTGTTAGTACCTCCCCACCGAGCACCAAACTCGAAACCGTTGACGTCCAGCCTCGCAACTTCATTTTGCACTTTGAAGGTGCAAGGTGCGTGCCGAATGGAGCTACAGCTCTTTTGAGTCTATCTAACGCATGTTGTACATGCTCCGCACATTCGGAAAAGGACACAAGATCGTCTGCGCAACCTAGGTCACATAACTTCTCATCATTTGCCAATTCGACACCCACATCCTGAAGGTCTTGCAAGGCATTCTCCATTATTCTGTCCATGGCGAACTTAAACAGGAAAGGCGTAATGGGACATCCGTGTCGAACACCACTGGTCGTTGCAAATGGATTGGATAGTTCACCGTAAACCCTTACGCGACCAGAAGAATGGGAGTACAATGGTCTTAGCAGATTCTCAAACTTATGTGGCATACCTTTTTGAGGAGATGCATTGAATGCACTGTTCGGTAAACTGGATCAAAGACGCCTTTCAAGTGGAGTAAAGCCATTATTGCCGGTCGATGGTGTGTGTGTGTGTGTGTGTTTGACGCGTTTCAAGTAATTTACGAAGAGTAAAAATCTGATTGATGCATCCTCGACCTGGGTGGAATTCGGCCTATTGTTCGCGAGCCGGTGTCAGACGACGCAGCAAAATCGAGGCTTATACCTGAGGAACTATCGGAATTAGGCTGATCCCGCGGTGATTACTACAATCATTTCATATTCTTTTCTTGAAGATGGGTAAAACCGATGACTCACCCCATAATAACGGAATACGTTTCTCTTTTCAAATGTCACGGAGCAAGATGGTAAGCGGTTTTATCAACGCATCACTATCCACTTCGAAAAGAACTAGAGGAAGTTCGTCGGGACCGTCCGCTTCCCTTCGCTTTAGCAGTCGAATGCATGAATCCACTTCCACTTCCGATGCGGTTTCAAGTGATACTCCCCAAGGGATTGCAGTTGTTGACGTCGGAATAACTAGATTAGAGCTCGGCCAGCTAAACTGCTTCTTGAAAAGTTCGGCCCAACGGTCAAGCCTTTGTTGTTCGCAATGAATGGGCTCTCCATCTCTGTCGGAAATTGTTCCACTGACCGGGTTTCGCCGTCCACTGGTGTCGCGTATAAGTTTGAACAGTCTTTGATTGTTACCTGAAGCAGCTGATACTTCCATTTATTTGGCCAACTTAACCAACCAATGTTCGCGATCCACCTTAAGGCTTTTCGTAACTTGCTTCTGTAGATGTCTTCGTACCCTATTCATCTCCTTAGTGTTCGAGAGTTGACGCTTTTGCTCCATTAGACTCAACGACTCTTGAGAAATCCAGTGTCTTTAATGGACATCAGATCTAGGACCACAGGCGAAACCTGCTGCCACGTGCATCGCCTATTTGATATGGGCCCGGTGCTCATCTGCATTGCTGTTCGTCGTAGATCCTAGCGAACCTCTGGATGAGACAAGCGTTGTACGGCTAACCGGGTTTGCGTCGATGACCGTGGAGCTGGAGCGATAATCGCATTAAAACCAATGCATTCTCCAACTCTACATACGTGGACCATTAGGCTTTACAGTTCTGAACAGAACTGCGCCACCGGTAGCTTACTGCGATACGTTCGATCTTGGTTAGAGTATCTGTAGAGTTAGAGCGCCATGTCAATGTGCGATGCGATCTGTGTCGAAAAATTGTACTAGACAGGAATAACCGATTGTCTGTACAAAACTGGAGAGGCCTATCCCCGTGATCTGCACGCCGAGCGGGTAAGGCACAGCAACCATGCAAGCAAGCTTCTGATGCACCCAGTTTACCAACTTGTGCGCTAAAATTACTAGCTAGTATTTCAATGTCAGAGCTTTTGCTCCTGCGAACGACGGATGAGTTCATCATAAAAATCGTCCATCTGAGTGTCACAGCTACCGAGATCACAAATAAACTGCGCTTAACACATTTATCGTTTCAAACACCGACTGACCGCTGGAATCTTACAGCACACAAACGCCTGTTAGCCGGTATCCAGTCCAAAAGAGCAGCCTCAGCCTTGTCAGTCAAAACTATCCCTATATCACGTTGACCCGAAGCTCTAGCTGCTTCGTCTCCTGAAGTGCGCAGGAAATACCTTGATGAGATACCAGGAGCAGTTAGTTGAATTACACTGCTCGAATCCTGGATACGCGTTTCACTTACGCAACAGACATCAATCTTCAGAGAGTCTGCTGTGAAGGCTAGGCACGCCTGGTGACCGGTTTGCATGAGAGCACGCACGTTAAAGAAACCGGAATTCGGAGGTTGACGGGACTATAGAAAATGTAAGTCACAAGACAGCGGATTATTCACGAAGCTATTTGACAATGAACCGTTGCGAGTATCGGCCGTACTGTCAGTGGGAACACTGTGAGGGGGTAGATGGGGCAGAGATGGTCGGTGACAGAAGACAAAAGTTGAATAAAAGAGAGGGAACTCTTAGCAGTAGCCCACTCACTACTACCTACCGCGCTCGACGCAATGGCAGCGTAGTCCTGATTATCGTGCGCGACGACCGATGCAGTGTGGAATTATTTATAATCGCGCAATTCATTGGAGATGTTGGATGGGTACTATAATGGTGTCCAGTCACAAAGCGGGAGAACAACTAGGGTTCCCAAAGAAAGCCTTTAGTTTTAACAAGAACCTATCCACAAGGCAGTGGGACGGTTGAATGAAGTCCATTGGTTTGGACCAATTATTCTTCCACTGAGTTCGCCGACTGACTTGCCAGCTCAAATCGACCCCCAACTTGGAGGATCAGAAGACTGAACCTCGTCTGGCTTACATTCATTGACCGGTCAGACATGTTTGCATCTCTGGCTTGATGAAGCCATTCTGTATAGCTCTTTGGGACATAGAAGCAGACAAGCCATCACACCATGTCAAGGTGCAGTCTTTTCGTGAAATCGCTTCACTCTCATCAGTGATCAACGTTCGGTCGCCTTTATGTGGGACCGGCTGCATAAGGGCCAAGTAAAGAATGACAAAATTCAGCGGTGGAAGTTGGAGGTTCCATGTTACCATGATAACTAATATCGACCTGGAATCAACAACAGAGCCGTCGATATCTTCTCTCGGGACAGTTGTTTCCGTCGTATCGCGCGTTGAGCTAAAACGTTTACACAACAAACTTTCACCTTGATATCACATGTATGCTACATCTTGTTAGTTCTAAAATTTACTGTTCTTTGCTATCAACAAATGTGAGATTTGTGCAGAACTTAAATCCCGTTTTATCAAACAATAATTCATCAAATTAGTAAAGGCCACTCAGTCACTTGGAAGAATTAGTATTGATTTTAAAGACCCTCTGTCACCCACCTTCACAACAAGTACTTTCTGACGAAGATTGATCGTCAGGTGGAGCGGCTGAGTGGGATCCTATGGAAAGCCATTACACTGGCATTGAAATCACAAGAACTGGACATCTGTCACTGAAAGAACGTACACTCGGATGCCTTGGATTAAGTTCGTTACTTGCTATGAGCCGCAACCAACGAGACACTCCAAGAGCGCCTTTTTAATTTCCACCGCAAGTCTACTAGCGGAATCTCCCTCCTTACCTGGTTGTCAAATCCGCGGCCTGTCCTATTTAAGATAATGACTGGGTCTTCGAAATACGACTCCTTGGTGGAAAGGGTAGAGCTTCTTAGCTTCAATGCACAATACGTTCGCATTCGTCTCTCAAATGGCAACGAAGACACCGTGTCACTGAGGCACCTTCAGCAAAACAGGTCATTTTGGATGTCTCGTTTCAGGTGTAGATAATCACGGTGGATCGACATATCTTTCCAGTCGACGAATCACCTTCCGAACACCTGTCCGACCCCTTTCATCATACATCTGGAAATGAAGACGAAAGTCCTCCGTCACTTTAGATTTCTGATCTGTCAGGAAATGTTCAGCAACTCATGTAGACGCAACAGCGACTAAGATCATGTAATCTATGAAGTAGTGCAGTTTGAGCAAACTACATTAACATTTCATCCAGTGGGGACAAGGCTGGAAAAAGCGACGCGGTGGGCAGGCCATGACTTGGATTGGAGGTATAACGAAGCTAACATCAATGTCGGTCCTTGTTGGTGCTTCCCGTCTTCCTGGCTGGGGTCCAAGGGATGAGGATTGTCGTTGGTTAGAGACGTTGAGGGAGATCGTTGTTAAAAGAAGTCAGTAGCGTGAATGTTGTACGGCTTGTCTGTCGAACACTAGTGCCCCGTAATCATAAAAATGTCATTCCTACAGAAAAATGACAAAAAATGTTAAAATGCATAATGCGAAAAACAACAGTATTTCTTAAAAATAACTTTCTCCACTACTGTATTCTACCCCACTCCTCATATTTTTTTAATTTTCGTTGCTGCGTTCACACCGTGCTTTCTTTCAACCCAGTGTACATATATATATATCCAGGGAGGAAAATGTTATGAATTAGTTTGACGTTGGTCAGCCATACTGCCGTTTTTCATACTAACGGTTTTGATTCTCTCATTTTTCTGGAAATGTACTCTTTTTCACTGTGCCTACACATGAATGCAATGGAAGGGGTATACTCCATAGCCACAAGGGCCCACTGCACTAATAAGGATAACTAGCAACCAGACCCTGAGACTTGGAGTGGAGAACTACATAAGGTACCAAAAGGTCAGGTGTGGTAACGAGCCGGACGACAGTGGATTACTGTCTACTCGCACTGATATAAGATTCAAGCCTTTTGATTCCGATTTCTTCCCATCTGTTGCTCAATCATTTGAGTTTATAACACCCTGCTGCTGTGACCACTGACCGCGGTTCGCATTTTGACGGTGCCTTCCACAATCTACTGCACACGTTTGGTTGCAGACACAAAAAGACGAAGGCCTATTGCCTTTAGGTTATTGGCATGGTACAGCGATTCCACAACCAACTAGAATCTCGTCTTCATGCCCGTCATAATCCGATGGTGCTCGAACGGTTTAGAGCGTTCGCATACCACCTCGGAAGTCAGAGGTTCGAATAACCGCTACCAAAGGCTACGTTGCTGATAGACAGAAATCCCAGTCGTCGTCCGGCTCGTTAACACATCTGACCTACAGGGAGCTAATGTGGTTCTCCACTCCAAGTCTCAGGGTCTGGTTGCTGGTTAGCCTGTTAGTGCAGCGGGACTTTGTGGCTTCCATTGCATTCATTACCAGGCATGCAGTTAAAAAGATGGAGCGAGGTGCTATCGATGATTCTCATAACGTCGACTGATAATAATGGCTTTACTCCACTTGAAAGGCGTCTTTGATCCAGTTCACCGAACAGTGCATTCAATGCATCTCCTCAAAAAGGTATGCCACATAAGCTTGAGAATCTGCTAAGACCATTGTACTCCCATTCTTCTGGTCGCGTAAGGGTTTACGGTGAACTATCCAATCCATTTGCAACGACCAGTGGTGTTCGACACGGATGTCCCATTACGCCTTTCCTATTTAAGTTCGCCATGGACAAAATAATGGAGAATGCCTTGCAAGACCTCCAGGGGAATAAGTTCGGTTAGCATCGCATCCAAACTGCTTGCTGATATTATTCTCCACCGTTTATCTAACGCTCGCAAACAGTGCTCGCGCGAGAATCAAGCTGGGTTTAGACCTGGTCGAGGTTGTTTTGTTCAAATCTTCACTCTTCGAGAAATTTTAGAACTTAGACACACCTTTCGTAGGCTCACTACCTCCATTTTTCTTGATCTTAAAGCGGCTTTCGACCGCACAGTTCTCTGGCGCTGCCTCTTGCTGAAGAGCGCGCCAGAGAAATTCACTGACATCGTAAAATCCCTCTACATTATTAGCCGAAGCCGAGTTCGGGCTTGCGGTGAGCTTTTATCCGAGTTCACCACGAGAAGTGGCGTACGTCAGGGTTACCCCTCTCTCTTTTTCGCTTCAATTTTGTGATTGAAATGGTCCCAGAGACCGCACTTTTGTCAGGTGAGGATCGCGGCACTGAACTCTTCCCGGATGAAAAGGTATCAGACCTTGAGTATGCGGACGACATAGTTCTTCTAAGTGGAGATCCAGGTAAGTTGCAAGCTTTTCTAGACAGCTTGATGGGCTGTGTAGGGATGTTCGGTATGCGTTTTGCACCTTCAAAGTACAAGATGCTGTTGCAGGACTGGGTTGATCCAACGCCAAACCTTTAAGTGTCTGGGGAGGCCATAAACGTGGTAGACAAGTTCTGTTATCTGGGTAGACGCATCTCACCCGGAGGTCGGATATCGGATGAAATGTCTCTTTGTATACAGAAGGCTCGCTTGGCATTTCCCAACATGAGTCATCTGTGGCGTCGAAATGACATCCGTTTACTTATCAAGGGTCGAGTGTACGCTGCAGCAGTGAGGCCGGCGCTTCTGTATGGTTCGGAGACACGGCCACTGTGGGTGGACATACGAAGATTGTTGGTATTTGAACACCGATTTCTTCGTAGTATTGATCGAATCTGATGGGAACTCCGTGTGAGTAATACTGAGTTCCGGCAAAAGTCTTTGGTGCAAGGATCAAATTATTAGATGAAACACTTAAGCTCACCAGGCTAAGATGGTTGGGACATGTGTACCGCATGTTCCCTGACAGGATCCCCCGGTGTACTATGTTTTCTGAGGCGGGTACCAGTTGGAAGATGGATAAGGGTGGTCAGTCCATGACGTGGAAAGGTATGAAAAGTCTAACTAGTGGACTTGGCCATGTAGGGCATGTTAGACTTTCTGGGTGGAGTCTTTGGGAGACCCTCCCACTCAATGGTTAGATACGTTGCGGGATATAGCTAGATGCCGCGGTTAGTGGCACTCTTGCATTCACAAACTTTCTTCATCGACTTAATTCCATTAATGTAGTTTTCCTCTTACTCTTTTCACACTCTTTTCTCCATTATTTCATTCTGCGGTTGCTGCTAGGAGATAACAACCAAAGCTACCGCACCTAGTGCACCGTTAGTGGTTGTCTGAACAGAACATGTGAAAATTATAGACGGACAAACCTTACGTCAGCATTACTGAAGGTCATGAAAAGGGTAATCCGGGACCGCATAATCAAGCATCTGAAAAGCCACCGGTTGAAATCACCTCACCAGCACCAGTCTTATTCGCCGAAGTCAAGCTTGTCTAACTCGACACATTGCTTAGGTGAAGTAACTAAGAAACTGAACGAAAAGGAGAGTCGAAGTTTGGTTTTTGGATTCCCACAAGGCGCCTGGCTCTGCAAGTCACAGGCTGTTGGCGAGTCAGCTGGAAGAATTCAGGTTGGGTCCGTTGGTAGAAAGGTGGACCGTCAGAGGACTTATTGGAAGGCAGTTTCAGGTGAGGGTGGACGGAGATCTTTAGCATGGGAAGGTTGCATAGCGGTGTACCGCAGGGATCTGTCCCGAACATCCTGCTGTTCGTCCTGGTCATTAATGACTTAGTAAATGAACTGCGGGGTACATGCTGCAAATTCGCAGATGTCAAACTGCTTGAAACGGTTGCAGATGGCACCGTACAGAGAGATCTGGGTAGCATGTATGCGTGGTCGGTGGCATGGGATCACCCTCCCAACGTAAACGAACGACAACACCTCATTGACGAGAACCACGGCCCAATCTCTGCACGAGCCTACCAAACAACCAGACAGCACTTGCACAAACAGTGTAGGTTAAGGATCCGGTAGCGGTAATTAAAGCGGACTTTAAACTAGGCAGTGTGCGAGTGCCGCGAAAAAAGCCTCACGCACACTTCACCAAATGAAATGCGTGGCGAGTTGGAGGAGACCGGAGGTCTTGCTACCAATATACAGGGCCACTGCGAGACCCCAAATTAAACACTGCGTCCAGGTCTTGAGGACGTCTGTCGTGCGGAATAAAACAGTGGAGCAAGTACAATGGCGATTTACCAGGTCCCATCACGACGAGACGACATCTTGACGTGGTGTGATGGCTTGCACACCTCTATGACCCAAAGAGCTATACATGATGGCTTCTTTAAGCCGGAGATGCGATCAGAGCTGACAGGTCAATGGGTAGAGGTCAGACAAAGTCCAGTCTCCTGGTCCTCCAGGTTTGGGGTCGATTTGAGCTGGCAACTCAATCGGCAAAACCAGTGGAAGAATAATTGATCCAAGCAAATGGGCTTCCACTCAGCCATCCCGCTGCCTTGCGGATAGGTTCTTGTTAGAACTGAGGGCTTTGGATGAGGACCCTAATCGTTCTCCTGCTTTGTGGCTGGACACCCTAGCAGTACCCGTCCAACATCTCCCATGAACTGCACGAATACAAAGAATTCCATACTGCATCGGTCGTCGCGCACGATAATCAGGACCGCGCTGCCCATTGCATCGAGCGAGGTGGGTAGTGATAAGTGTGCTACAGCTCAGAGTTCCCTCTCTTTTATTCAACCTTTGTCTTCTGTCCCTAACCATCCCTCTTTGCCCCATCTATCCACCCATAATGCTCCCACTGATAACACGGTCGATACTCGCAACGATTCACTCTCAAATAGTATCGGGAATAATCCTCTGTTTGGTAACTCACATTTTCTCAAGCCTCGCCAGCCTCTGAATCTTGGCTCCTTCAACGTGCGTACACTCATGCAGGCCGGTCACCAGGCGTGCCTAGCCCTCACAATAAATTCTCTGAAGATTGATGTCTGCTGCTTAAGTGAAACGCGTATCCAGGATTCAAGCAGTGTAATTCAACTAACTGCTCCTGGTATCTCATCAAGGTATTTCCTGCGCACTTCAGGAGACGAAGCAGCTAGAGCTGTGGGTCAACGTGGTGTAGGAATTGTCTTGACTGACAAGGCTAAGGCTGTCCTTTTAGAATGGATCCCGATTAACAGTCGTTTATGTGCTGTGAGACTCCAACGGTCAGTCGGCGTTCGAAAGGATAGTTGTGTTAAGCGCAATTTGTTTGTGATCTCGGCGTACGCCCCAACAGACTGCAGCTCAGACGCGCAGAAAGATGAGTTCTATGATGCCCTTGCCACTCTCGTTCGCAGCAGTAAAGGTTCTGACATTGTAGTGCTAGCTGGTGACTTCAATGCACAAGTTGGCAAACTTAGTGTCAGAAGCCTGTTTAGGTGGGCGTTGTGCTTTACCCCCTCATCGCACAGATAACGGGGATAGGCTTCTCCAGTTTTGTGCAGACAATCGATTGTTCTTGTCTAGCACAAATTTCCGACACAGCTCGCGTCGCACAACGACATGGTGCTTTAACTCCACAGGTACTTCGAGTCGGATTGATCATATCGCCGTAAGCTACCGATGGCGCAGTTCTGTTCAGAACTGTAGATCTTACTGGTCCACGTACGTAGAGTCGGACCATGCATTAGTTTTAGTGCGATTATCTCTCCAACTCCATGGTTATCGTCGCAAACCGCAAACCCGGTTAGCAGTGCAACATATGTGTGATCCAGAAGTACGCACCCGTTACGAGCAGAAGTTAGCACATGAGCTAGGATCTACGACGAACAGTAATGTAGATGAGCATTGGGCTCATATCAAACAGGCGATGCACGTGGCAGCAGGTTTTGCCTGTGGTCCTAGATCCGTTGTCCATCAAAGACACTGGATCTCGCAAGAGTCGCTGAGTATAATGGAGCAAAAGTCTCAGCTTGCGAACCGTAAGGAGATGAATAAGATGCGGAGAAAGCTGCAAAGACAAGTTACGAAAAGCCTTGAGAATGATTGCGAAAATTGGTGGGTCAAGGTAGCCGAAGAAATGGAAATAGCAGCTGCTTCAGGTAACAGTCAAAGATTGTTCAAACTTATTCGTGACACCGATGGACGGCGAACTCAGGTCAGTGAAACGATCTGGGATAGGAATGGAGAACCCATCCATAGCAAACAGCAAAGGCTTGATCGATGGGCCGAGTACTTCAAGGAACAGTTTAGCTGGCCGCACGCTAGTGCAGTTACTCCCGTGTCAACAACTGTGACTCCCTGGGTGGTATCACATGAGCCCCCATCGGAAGTAGAAGTAGAGTCATGTATTCGATTACTAAGGCGGGGGAAAGCGGCAGGTCCCGACGAACTTCCTCCAGTTCTTTTCAAACTGGGTGGTGAGGCCTTGATAAAATCACTTACCGCCTTGCTCCGTGACATTTGGAACGCGGAGCGTATTCCGTTAATATGGAGCGAGTCATTGATCGTTCCCATCTTCAAGAAGGGAATACGCAATGACTGCAGTAATCATCGTGGAATTAGCTTAGTTCCGATAGTCACCAAAGTATTAGCTTCGATTTTGCTGCATCGTCTTACACCGGCTCGCGAGAGGAATGTCCGCGAACAGCAGGCTGGATTCCGCCCAGGTCGAGGATGCATCGACCAGATTTTTACTCTTCGCCGACTACTTGAAACGTGTCACACGCACCGCCTACCGACAATAATGATTTTCTTAGACCTGAAAGGCGCCTTCGATTCAGTTGATCGAACATCGCTTCTCAGTGTTCTTCATCGAAAGGGTATGCCCCAGAAGTTCGTAAACCTAATTAGATCATTGTATTCTCATACTTTTGGTGTATGGGGTGTCTGAGAGGAGTAGCACTTCTGAGTTGGTTGACTGTCGTGTCCCTTGGGGCATCCTCCATCTCTTTGGTCTCCACCATTCACCCAACTCTCACCTGTGGCTCCACGAAGCTGAAGCATGCATCAGCGGCCACGCCCCGGCAAACCGCTCGACAGGCGGGCTAAACCAGGTTGAGGGTTACTGAGGTTTAAAAAACTTCGGCGAGACGGTGTTCGGCATGTGAAGACGGACCCTTCTGAATGGGCGGGCGAGATCTACTGATCCAACGGCCACAAAGGAGACCTGTTTAACTGCCTGATCCGGCATTCCAGAGGAGGCGAACGAACCGTACAGCAGGTCACCGGCTCCTCTGGGAACACCCTGCTGCCTTGCAGTCTGCACTTGGGTGTGCAAGGGCTAGAGGTGCAACCTCGAACAAAAAGGCCGAACAGTGCTGGGGACACCGCTTCGTACCCTACTCCCGCGACTCTGTGATTATTCACGAAACCTCAAGCGCTCATCGTGCTACGGCGTCCCCGGTAAGCGACGCGCCTCGTGTCCCGGCGGTCGAGGTGATAAGACAACAAGCTGGGATTATTCGCTGCAGGAAAAGAACACATATAGCCTGTTGGAATGTCAGGACGTTTCTAGACGTCGGCAGTCAGTGCATCACAATGCGAACTCTACATGACTATGACGTAGATATTGCTTGCCTCTCGGAAGTCCGCCTGCCCAACTCAGGCAGCCGACAAATAAAGGTCCCGGGTGTGGATACATCCTATTGGCTCTATCACAGTGGCCCGAAAGACAACTCCGGTCTCTACGGTGTCGCGTTTGCTCTGAACAAAGCAGCTAATGATGCAATGATCTCTTGGGAACCAGTCTCATCCAGACTCGCCTTGGCACGTTTTAAAGGCTCCCCTCACGACTTGACGGTGATTGCGATCTATGCTCCAACCAATTCAGCTGATGACGAGACCAAAGACGAATTCTACACTAATTTGCAGGAGGTAATCAACCGGGTTTCGAGGCGCGATGTACTTTTCATCGCAGGAGATTGGAACGCTCGCACAGGTACGGCCGACGAATCTACTAGCCATATTCTCGAGAGATTCGGTCTTGGTCAACGCTGCGAGAACGGTGGCCGACTGATTGGTTCAGTCGACATCAACAGAATGGTTGTCCGCAGCACTCGATTTCAACACCCCAAGAAGCATCTACTCACATGGTACTCCAATGATGGTCACACTGCACACCAACTCAACCACATCCTGGTGAGAGCCCGTTGGGCCTCGTCTGTGGAGGATTGCCGAGCGTACCGAGGTGCAATAACGGGCAACACAAACGGCACCGACCATGTCCTCCTACGCGCATGTCTCAAAGTTCATCTGTCTACACGTGCTAAAGTGTCTGCACCCTCTCGGATGAACGTTGCGGGCCTAGGAAATCCAGAGAAGCGAGAAGCGTTGTCACGAGCAATCACAACCCGACTAACCAGCGAAACCAATGCACAGGCAGATGAAGTTTCTGTGGGAGGGCAGTGGACTCGAATGATGACGACAATCAAGGAAGCTTCTTGGACAGTACTTGGGAGAACGAAAAGGCGGACAAAGGATTGGATCTCGGAGAGCATGCTCCAGCTGTCAACCAGAGCACACGAGGCGCGACTGGCAGGTAGTAACGAACGCCGCAGACTGCAACGAGAGGCCACACGCTCCGCTAAGGCTGATCGCATAAGATACTGGATAGAAATAGCCGAAAAAATGGAGACCGCGTCCGGAACTGGTGACTTCGGTAAACTGTTCCGCCTTATTCGCAACGCCTCTAATAGGTTTTGTAAGCAAAATTCCCTATTTCGTGACACGACAGGAAACTTAATACCCGAACGGAGTAAGAAAATGGACCGATGGGTGGAATACTTTAGTCAGCTGCTCAACCGGCCTACGGACCACCGGACGGACCAACCAATAACAACCCCTCCAGTCCAGTACGAAAGCAACTGTGACCCGCTAAACACCGCGGAAATCACGGCGATGATAAACAAACTGAAAGACAGAAAGGCTGCTGGGGAAGCTGGCATCCCTCCAGAAGTGTATAAAGCATGTTCATCGTCACTGATTGACAGGTTGTGTACACTTTTTGGTTCCAGTTGGAGAGCGGAAGCATTTCCACTCGACTGGGGAATGTCCATACTGCTGCCCATTCCGAAGAAAGGTAATAAATCGACATGCAAGAACTACCGAGGGATCAGCCTGATCGATGTGGCCGCAAAGATCTTTGGTGCGTTGTTACTAATCCGTTTTTCCGAAGCAAGAGACCAGCGCACTCGCCCGAACCAAGGGGGTTTCCGCCGTGGCAGAGGCTGTGTGGATCAAATCTTCACACTGCGCCGAATACTGGAGCACCGCTATAAGTTCCAGCAGCCGACGGTAGCTTGTTTCGTCGACTTCCGGGCAGCTTTTGATTCGGTGAACCGCGAGTCTCTTTGGACCATAATCCAATCCGATGGAATGCCCGATAAGCTTTTAAGGCTGTTAAGGGGATACTACTTGACAACCGGTGCTAGGGTTCGTATGTACGGTGAAGAGTCCCGCGAGTTCACACTCACTACCGGAGTTAGGCAGAGCTGTCCCCTCTCACCAGTGCTGTTCAACTACGCCATTGATTGGACAATGCGACAGGCATTACACAACTACCCTGGCGTTCAGCTTAGCCAGGAAATATACATCTCGGACCTAGAGTTCGCGGATGATATTGTCGTGCTTGGAGACTCCGCCGCTACGCTACAATCAATCCTCGACCAAATCAATTCCTTCGCGAGGTCCATCGGACTTGAAGTAAATTCGACCAAAACAAAAGCTTTCACAACCCATCTGGGCCCGACAATTCAACAACTGTCGATCAATGACCAACCAGTCGAATACGTCCCTTCATTCAAATACCTAGGCTCAACTCTGCTCCCGAACGGCCAGGCAAAAGATGAAGTGGTATTACGGATCGACAGCGCCAGGAGAGCCTTTCTTCAGCTAAGAGGAACGCTGTGGACTCGCAGTGAAATCAGCTTAAGAACCAAAGCTCGTGTTTACCGTGCTGCCATCCGGCCCGTACTCATCTATGGCTGCGAAACCTGGCCACTACGAGCTGAGGATACCAGAAGGCTGGAGGTTTTCGACCACTGGTGCCTGCGGCAAATCCTCAAAGTCAAGTGGCGCGACAGGGTGTCCAACGACGAGGTAAGGAGACGATGCTGTGATATCGATGCTCTCCCCGTTCTCCTTCAACGTCGACGACTTCAGTGGTTCGGCCATACGTTTCGGCCCGAGTCAGAGATAACCAAGCAAACACTCTGCCCCACTCCCTGCCCTGGTTGGCGTTGTCGCCTTGGTGGGCAGCTCAAAATGTGGACCAGTACAATCGAGAAAGACGTAGAGCTTCTAGGCCTTCGGTCAGTCTATGGAGCCCGGCGATGGAAAAAAGGACTGGATCAAGATCTGCACGGAGCTTGCCTCCGACAGCCGTGCGTGGTCAGCAATGGTTCGTGATATCCATGGAGCCGACTTATCCTCTCGCGGGAGATATTCGCGTAAAAGTAAAAGTAAGTAATACTTCTGGCCGCGTTAGGGTTTACGGTGAACTATCCGGTCGGTTGGAAACGATCAGTGGTGTTCGACAGGGATGCCCTTTGTCTCCATTCCTGTTCAACTTCGTCATGGACGAAATAATGGAGAGTGCGCTGCAAAATCTTCAGGATGTCGGCGTCGAACTAGGAAATTATGAAAAGCTATGTGACCTAGATTACGCAGACGACGTCGTCTGCTTGTTCGAATACACGGAACATGCTCAACGTGCAATAGGTAATCTCGCAAGAACTGTAGCTCCATTCGGCATGTTATTTGTACCTTCAAAGTGCAAGGTGATGTTACAAGACTGGACGTCAACAATTCCGAGCTTGATGTTCGATGGGGAGGTGCTGTCAGTTGTCGACCACTTCACCTACCTCGGTAGCTGCGTGACGACCAATGGGAGCACAGTAGTAGAGGTGAGCACGCGTATATCCAAGCCTCGAGCGGCGTACGCTGGACTGAAGCACTTATGCCGCCGACCTGATATTTCACTGAAGTTGAAAGGCCGTGTATACTGTGCCACTGTGCGTTCAGTTTTGTTGTATGGTTGCGAAACTTGGAGTCTGCATGCTGAAGATATTCATCGTCTTGAGGTTTTCGACCATCGATGTTTATGTAGTATCGCTAGGATTGGGTGGAATAGCCGAGTAAGCAACGATGAGGTCAGAAAGCGAGTATTGGGTACTAATTCAGATAACGTTCTGTCACAGAGTATCTAGATTAGTAGACTTCGTTGGTTGGGACACGTGTTACGTATGGCAAACACACGTCTACCGTACCGTGTCCTATTCTCCGACCCTCCTAAGGAGTGGAAGAGACCACATGTAGGTCAACAGATGACGTGGCAGCGAGGAATGAGAAAATGTACAGCAGACTTAAAAAAGTAGGTGCTTCACGTTTTCGTGGTTTGAGTCCAAAAGATTCATCTACCAGTTGGCTGGAGACACTGAAGGATATGGCAGCGAACCGCGAACAGTGGCGATTGTGTTGTCACTTTCTATCGAATCAGAATGACTGATCGATGTGCGTTTGTACAGTTAGACTGTATTCCGTGTGTTGGCTACTAGGGCATTCTTTCCTTTTCCCTTCCGTGTAGGTCCACTCCCTGTCCATCTTGTATATTCATACTTTCTAATTCAACGTGCAACATGGTGAGAAAGGCAGTGTCCAGTGGGGCTTGCCTTACTATTGAACGCTGTACGATGATGATGATGAGATCCGTTGTAGTAAAACCGGTGCAAAACTGTTTCAAAACTGTTCGGTTATTGGCCGGTTTTTGATCGGTTTTTACTACTACGCCGATCGATTTTCCGGTCGGTTTGTTTAGTAGCCATTTTACACGGATCAACAGTGAATTGATACGAAGGAAATCGACGATCAGAGCAATGTGCAATGCTTAGTTGGCGTTTTACTTAAATATATTGGTTTAATTTGTCGAAATGTCCTCAAATGCCTCGGTATAAACTGCTTTACTTTCCCCCTTGAAATGGGTTAAATGAGAACATTTAATCGGAAAATCATAAATTTGGGAGAAGTGACAGAAATTGAAGAAGCATATCACGTATTTCAAACGACTGGCACAAACCGTTTGGAAACCGTTCAGAAAACGTTCAAGATACCGGTATGAAATCACTCGGAAATCGCTCGTAAACCCATCGGCGTAATAGTGCAAACCACTCGAAAAGCGGCCAAAAACCGGCCGAAAACCGATCAGTTTCGGGGCGAGTTGTAACAATCGTTTGAAACACGTGACATGCTTCATCAATTTCCGTCACTTTTTCCAAATTACGTGTCATGATGCTCATTTATGTCTCTTAATTTTAATTTCTCAATTATTTAACCTTATTTCACACATTTCGAGGAAATAATATAGAGCAATCCATACCGAGGTTTCCAGGACATTTAGATGAAAAAAACCAATACATCTAAGTAAAACGCCAACCCAGCATTGCAAATTACTTCGGTCGTCAACTTTCTTCGTATAAATTCAATGCTGATCCGTGCAAAATGGCTACTAAACAAGCCGATCGGAAACCGATGTTACGAACAGGCTGGGTGCTACAAAAGGTCGTTTGGACATTGCCAGAACTAAGCTATAAGCAAGAGTCAGATAAGTTGGAAAGGATACTGAGAGGGGCTTGATAGAGATGTTCAAAACTGTCAGAGCGATGGATTCAACAGCTGAAACTAGAGAGTCTCTCATTAGATCTCGAGGGTTCATAGACTGCGAGGGAACAGGCTCCAGTTTGCGAATAACCATGTACGAACTGGGATTAGGAGTCAGTCGTTTGCTGTGAGGTCTGTCAACGTGTGGAATAAACCAATGGGGGAGATAATTGAAGCGACACACACTTGACAGAACCCGCAACCTGCAAAATGCAGAACAGGGAACCCCATGAAAACGATCGCTTAATAAGTGCATCAACAGGATCCTACATTTGCATTAATCGACTACCAATGCGGCACCTAACAGCCTGCTCGCCACAACACGAGCACGTCGTGGCGTGGCGCAACCTAGGGATTCCTGAGGTCAGTTGTTTTGAAGTCTTGAAGTACTACACGGGTTCGAGGCTTTGAGCCCAATTGTCCCGGTTCTTTAGGAAATCTTTGATCTTCTGTCGGATTCACCGAGCTGAAACGAGAGCAAAAAGAAGGGGGGGGCGGGGGTGGCAGCGAAAACAAGATACATATAACCTCATTCAGTGTCACACTGTGGACAGTGCCTTAAGCTGAGTGGGGGTGCGGCATTCATGAACATATATGCGATAAAAGACAATTATTTTGTTTGTTTGTTTTTGACAAAGGGAATTATTGGGAGAGACCCAGGTAGAGGTCTAGCTTTTTCTTGAAGATAGTTTTGTTCTGCAAGAGAACAATATCTTTCGGAAGTGCATTCCACATAGTAATAACCCTATAGCTAAAAAAGTTAATCCTTAGTGAAGTGCGTGGCCTCGGTTTGAAAACTTTTCTGCTGTGACCACGGAGAGAGGAGGCTGGACAGACGGAGAAGAAGCAATCGCTTTGACCTGTTTCAAAAAGGTGAAACATCAAGAACAGATCACCTCTTACGCGTCTTACGTCAAGGGGATAGAGGTTGAGGAGTGAGAGGCGGACGGGATAAGGTAGATGGGATAGACCACTTACTGCCTTGGTGGAGGCCCGCTGAACCCTTTCTAGGATCTCACGGTCTCGGACAAGACCAGAGTGCACTATCTGACTACCGTACTCCAGCAGAGGTCGGATATAAGTGCCGAAGATTATGGGGAAATCATCCTTAAATATACGCGGGAAGGACCTTCGAATCATGTTTAGGACTCGAAAGGCAGACTTGCTCGCAAGTTCGTGATGATGAGAGAAGGATAAGTTACAATCTAACCAGAAACCGAGCACCTTGTGTCGGTCAACCCTTGGCAGAGTGGCTGCTCCATTAATGGAAAACGTGTGACCAGTCTCTCTGCCGAAAGACATGCTCACGCATTTGTCATCATTAACTGGGAGGTTCCAATCCTCGGACCAGCGTTTTGTTTCATAAACTGCAATTTGCAGGTCTTCAACGCTTGAACTCCAGAGGGTTACATCATCTGCGTACATGGCAATGTTCGCAGGAAGGGCTGTCGGTAGATCGTTTATATAGATCAGGAAAAGAAGAGGACCTAAGACCGACCCTTGGGGGACCCCAGTTGTTACTGGGGAGGGTTGAGACAAAACACTACCGACTTTAACCACAAAGGTGCGGTCGGTAAGGAAGCTACGTAGGATGGCCAACATGGAGCCAGTGATCCCGTACGTCTGCAGCTTATAAAGAAGAGGGGCATGTGGGACCTTATCGAAGGCCTTAGCAAAATCGATGAATACAGCGTGTGAGAGCTGGCCATCATCATAGGCTTTCGTTAGACTATCCATGACAGTAAGCGTATTGGTGATGCATGATCTGCCAGGAAGAAACCCATGTTGGGACGGGGAGAGGATCTTATTTCTATGAAGATGGGAAAGAATCTCACTCTTAAGAATTACCTCAAAAATTTTGCTAGGGATGCTAGTGAAACTTATGGGTCTGTAACTAGAAGCAAGGTGTCTACTACCCTTCTTATAGATGGGTGCGATCACTGCTTTTTTCCAGTTACGGGGGAAAACTGCATCGTCAACACATCGCTGAAAAAGCGAGGCATAAGGAGCAGCTAATGTATCCGCGGCTTCCTTGAGAATACGGGGGTGGATTAGGTCAGGACCCATAGAGCAATATTGGTTGAGCCGTCGGAAACCTTGAGCGACTGCACCAATGGGAATAGTTACGCGGTTAAGGGTAGTGGTCAGAGATAACGGGTGCATAGTAGGGTGGGATGATATGGGAAAGGAGCTACTAATTGTACGGAAGTAGGAGCTGAATGCCTCGGCTACTTGGCTAGGGGAAGTGATTGGAGATCCGGCACTATCTTTGAGAGCTAATGGCGTCGGAGCTGTGCCCCTTAGACGGCGCATGCACTGAAAGAAAAATGCCTTACTGGTCCGTGCTCGATCAAGTACAGATCGCTGGACTGCATTCTGATAGGACCTAATCTTGTCTTTGCATATGTTCCTTATGATCCTGAAGTCTTCTGTATCACGGGCAAGGCCTGTGGCTTTATATCTAGCAAAGAGGCGTGCGCGTTCGTCTAGAATGCGCCTAATGGGGCGAGGGAGGGGTCGCTTAGCGGTTCAGTTCAAATCAATTCAAATCAGGTCAAATCAGAGCACAAGACTGGCGGTTGACGCCAAAGACAGTCCATTTTCTCACCCCTGTGAGCCCCCGCATCTCACTAGGATTCGACTCCTTGGAATCCTCGTCTGTCTGTTGCTGGAAGCGCAGTGACGTGACACTTGACGGGTCGTCTTCAGAAAGGGCCGCCAGTTCAGTTCAGTTCCGTTTGCACAGGGCAGGTAATGGCCACGGCCAGTCGAGCGTCCAGAATTCCTTCGACGGTATGCACACCAGTTATGCACCCACCACTGCCGAGTGTATTTCGTCGAATCCCCGCTAAAAATGAGAGGGGAACGGAAAACCTCATCGCACATCAACTGCGTGAGACATTATGCATCGTGAGCGTTCACTGAGACAGTATGCAATGAGGGAAAAAGTCTGCTGAAACATACTCCAGAAGGACCACAGTGCTACCCATCATCCATCTAGTTGATATACTCAAGGCTCACTACAAGGAAAGATCTCGTACCACTTGCGATCAAGGGCACCTTTGAAGGATTGGACTGTCTGCAGATCTACCATTTCACCAGGCAGACCGTTCCAACTGTTCACAACCCTGTTGCTGAAGAAGTGCGATCTAGCCATCAACCTAGATCGGGCTTTTATCAACTTCTTTTCGTGTCCCCTTGTTCTGGATTCTACGGCCATTTGGAATAGACTATCCGGTCTAAGGCCAGAAAAGCCCTTCATTGCCTTGAACGTTTTTATGAGATCCCCTCGACGTCTCCTCCTTTCCAACGAGAATAGATTCAGGTCACAGAGTCTCTGCTCGTAAGTCTTACCCCTCTGCCCTTCAACCATTCGCTTGGCAAGAAGTTGGACTTTCTCGAGGCAGGCGGCGTCCTTCTTGTAGAAGGGTGACCGAGCCTGCACGTTTCCAAGTGAGGTCGTACTATAGCCATGTAAATAGGTACGAATACCTCCGGCTTCCGGCAAGACAAAGCTGATCGCAGTCTAAGGAGCTCCCCACGAGCCTTATGCGCAGCAGCGTTGCACTGCTCCGACCATTTGAAGTCACTTTTCATGATGATCCCCAGGTCTTTAACCCTACTGGCTGCCTCTACGGTGAACAGCCCTTGATCATGAGCGACAGTTAGGAGTGTTTAGAGGTAAGTCCCATTTGTATGCCCAGTTAAGGACGGTACCTATTTCCCTGCCCAAGTCCGCCCTACCCTTAGATCCAACAATCTTCACATCATCCGCAAAAATAAAGCTGGGCGATTGAAGAGTGGATGCTAGGTCATTAATAAATGACAAGAATAGGACCGGGCCTAGGACGGATCCCTGAGGTACACCACTGGTGACGTTCACCAAACTGGATCACCTGTCCCCCACTTTGACGTAAAACGTCCGGTGGGAGAGGAAGTCCTCCAGCCACCTTTATACTGGCCCACCTATACCGAAAGTCTCCATCTTGCGTAGCAAAAGACGATGATTAACGGAGTCGAACGCCTTGCTAAAGTCGAGGTAGCATACCTCAACATGCTTACCTTCGTCCAGTCGTCGAGTTACTTCATCTAAGAAGCACAGGAGATTGGTGAGGCAAGATCTATTTTTCAGGAATCCATGCTGCGCCGGGCTTAGCATGGAGTGCTGCAGTAAGTGCTGGCAGATATGGGCACGGATGATCTTCTCGAGGACTTTACAGAGAATGCTAGTTAGGCTTACCGGCCTGTAGTTCTGCACATCCGACTTAGGCCCACTCTTATGTATTTCCACGACTGCCGCGACTTTCCAGTCCTGAGGCAGCTTTCCCTGGTCCAACGTGGATCTGTACAGTCTGCATACCGATGGAGCTATGATATCCGCCAACGGCTTGATGATAGCTGGATGAATGCCATCTGGGCCCGCTGACTTGTGGCTGTTTAGCTCCTGTAGGTACTTAAGCACGCATTCCTCTGAGAGATCTAGCTCGTTTAACTGAGGAGGATGCTCCAGAGCCAGATCTACTCGTACCCCACTATCTATCCTATGTACACTACCAAATTATTCCCCCAGGGCGTCTGCTTTGCCCTGGCCATCAGTGACAATACCATAGTCTCTAGTGGATAGCGGACATACGGCATTTCTTGTTGAGCCTTTAGACTGTGCATAGCTGTAGAACGTCTTCGGCTATTGTCTTACAGACTGGGCCAATTTGAGCTCAAATTTCCTCTTAGAAGTTCTCAAAAGGCTTACAGTCTCGTTTCTCAGCTTCGTATAGCGGTTCCAGGCTAGCTGACTGCCGGAAGCTTTGTACTGGTTCCAAGAGCGGTTTCTGCGTCTGATGGCCTTGGCTATTGCAGCCTTCCACCACATGGGTTTGCTCTCCCCACTCCTTCGTTTTAAGGGTGCGAACTCTTCCTGTAGGGCAGTCAGGGATCCCTTTATGGCCTGCCAGCGCTCCTCCACATTAGCCTCCTCTGGCGCGTCCCAGGTCAAACCCATCGCCCTATTACGAAGCCTATCTATGTCCATACTACCGGAATGTCTGACCAGCCTTGAAAGCACCTTCGGTTGCCGCATGCATAGAACTATTTTGACACACACGTGGTCACTCTTTCCCAGCGGTGCACAATAATGCAGTCCAGACACATCGTTGGGGAAGTTCGTTATAGCTAGATCCAGCAAGGAAGGAACGCATCAAGTCCTATATCTGGTATTCTCCCTAGTATGCTGATGCAACGCATTATCATGCAGCCATTCTAAGTAGGTTTGCTCCTCCGATCCCGGCACGCAGACCTCAGCCACCCAGTCGATGTGCGGAAGATTGAAGTCACCCACTATGAGGGTCTTTTGTGCGTCCTTAACTAGTTCAGTCAAAGTCCGCAGCAAACAAACTTCCTCTTCGTGGTTTGTGCTTGGTGCCCTGTAGACACAGACGACGTTAACCCTTCTGCCTGGAAGGATGATCGTAGCGGCGCATAGCTGGATATTGCGAGTGCACATCTTGGTCTGGGACTCAAGGTGGTTCGCACCTGACCTAACGAGGATGGCTACTCCACCACTAAGGCGATCTTGTTCCCGATCCTGCCTGTAGACTGCAAAACCTTTACTTATTAGGCCTGTCACATGGTCTTCTTCAGAAAGCCACGTTTCCGTGACGGCAACTATTGACGCTTTCTGTTCGTCGGAGGTTTTGGCAAGTTCCTCCCATTTGTTTCTAATACTACACGCGCTAGTATATAACACCACCGCGTTTGCTCCGTCGCCTAGGTGTCTTTTGTTATTCATTCCTGACTGTTTCTCAGGCGCAACGTATGAGATGATGACACGTTTTTTGCTTCGGATGTCCCCACTGGGGTGCATGAAGCCGGCCGATGGTCCACAATTTCCGACGACTCCCAATCCATCTCTATAGGAGTGGCCAAAACATCCAGACTGGCAGGGGTCGCGCTGTCAACTATCTTCGGACAGTACTGCCAATTCTCGTCTTCCAGCGCATCTTCAATTACAACTATTAGCGACCCCGCACGTGGCTTCTTTACTACTCCCGGGGTCGGGGCATGAGAGCCGAGTACGGCATTCCGCTGAACTTTTAGGTTTCGCACCAGCGCCCTGGCTGGTCGAGCAAGGATACCTCCCGGGGCTAGACCACCAGGCCTTACCCTATGCTCGTCCGGTACAATCTGGTATCTGCCCTTGGTAATCTGAGCCACTACCGCTGCCCTCGCCAGTAGTCTATCCCGGGTAGCCTCATCAGCGAACTCCACCAGTATTGGTCTCGCACGAAGTTCGCCTTTGTTACCCAGTGGTGACCTCCATGTCCCCACTCTGTGCACCCTTCTTAGAGTAGGAGGGCACGGAACACCTGCGATTCGCAGTATGTCGCAGACCCTCCTCCTGTCAATGTCTCTCCTGGACTTCGATTCCCTTAATAAGGGTTCTTCCTGGTTTAGGATCAGAAGCCTGTGGCTTGAGACCCTGCCCACCGACAAGATCTGTCTCTGCAGGTCCTTCACCTTGTTTTCTAATACCAGAAGAGCAGGGTCATCCACCCTAGCCAACCCATCTTTCGCTCTATTACAGTCGCCCCTCTTTTTGACCTGCCCCGCCCTTCCCGGCTTCTGCTCCGTCCACTGGCCCTAATCAGTCTGCTTCAAAGGAGTAGAGGCAGCGACCGCCTGGCAAGCCCTCGGAGCTGGTCCATTCGCTCGGACGATTGTCCTCTCGGGTGTTGATACTACTTCCGCAAACGACTTACTACAACCTGCTTGCGGTGGTTTGGGGCTTACAACCGAGGCACTACTTGGTGGACTTTGGTCCTGCCCTTGGGCCTGCCGTTTAAAGGCCAGACTGTCCGCCTCCTTGCAGGGGGCACAGACCCATTCAGCCCATGGGTTCTGTTTATAAAGGACATAGATGTCCTTTGCTATCCCTGAACACCTTGGGTGAGCCCATCTCTTGCATATCTCGCACTCTACACTATTTACCACACGTTTTCCGCACTTGGGTGCTAGACACGGGTCGGAAACGTGTGTCATACCGAAAACCTTAAAAACGAGGGCCAATACAACTAAAGTGCTCTTTACCCAAACACAAAGTACGCACTCTGACAACAGCAGGTAAATCCCGCTAACACAAAAAACAAAAACATAAAGAAAGATTAGAAGCGAGGAAAGATCGCCTCAAAGAACACCGAACACTACTCGGCAATACTACAAGGAGAATAAAAATATTCTCCGGATAAAGCGCACCTTAAATGCAATTATGATACGCTCAGTATTGTGAACTAAACTGGGTTAATTCACAAAACTATTCAAAAGCTCAATTCAAAGACGATCTAGGGCACCTTTGAAGGATTGGACGGTCTGTAGGTCTATCATTCCACCAGGCAGACCGTTCCAACTGTTCACAACTCTGTTGCTGAAGAAGTGCGATCTAGCCATCAACCTAGCTCGGGCTTTTATCAGTTTCTTTTCATTTCCTCTTTGTTCTGGAATCTACGGCCATCTGGAATAGACTATCTGGTCTAAGGCTACAAAAGCTTTTCATTACCTTGAACGTTTCTACGAGATCCCCACAATTTCTCCTACTTTCCAACGAGAAAAGATTCGGATCACAGAGTCTTTGCTCATACGCCTTACCCCTCTGGTTTTCAGCCATTCGCGTGGCGAGAAGTTGGACTTTCTTCAGACAGGCGGCGTCTTTTTTGTAGAAGAGTGACCAATCCTGCACGCTAACTTCTAGGTGAGGTCGTACTATAGCCATGTAAATAGGTACGAATACCTCCGTCTGCCGGCAAGACAAAGCTTCCCACGAGCCTTATGCGCAACATTTCCATAGGATAGGCCTCCGCAACCGGCAAATTCACTCGTCACGCAACTTAGTCACCCATTATTCTGCTCTTTTATCAAAAATGGAAAGTAGAGGCTCTAAGAGGTCTAAAGGAGTCATGGATGAAGATCAAAGAGAAAGAAGTAGTCAGTAAATAAGTAAACAAAAAAGAGAAGACAGAACTAAAGATAATAGTAGCAACGATAATGAACACTAACACTAATAATTAGAAGAAGGAGAATAAGTGGAAGGGAAAAAAGAATTCGGGATGTAAGTTCTATTATTGCCATCAGCTCTCCCACTGGCACTCTGAAAATACTTGTGACCACGTGAGGTCCAGCTTTTTAAAATCAATGACAGTATCTGCTACCCAAAGCATCCGCACGGAGTTTGTTCCAGTCGTTTATTACTCCGTACGAGAAGAATCGAACTCTGACATTCTTGTTGGTCCTTGGCCCAGCAAGCTTCAGTTCGTACCATCTGAGGGTGGAGTTTCTGCCAAGGGTAAATAACGGCTGAATCGTTCTGGATAACTCTTTTAGTTCCTTCATTGCTTCTATCAGGTCACCCCTTGCGCGTCTACGATTGAGCGAGAACAAATCTAGAGATGCCAATCTGTCCCGGTGCCCTAGTCCCCTTAGAACGGAGATGGTTCTTGTGAATCTCCTTTGGACCCTCTCCAATACGTGAGTGTCTCTAATTAACTGGGGAATCCATGCATGGACTACGTAATCTGGGTTGGGTCTCACCAGTGCGGTGTAAAGGGGTAGTATAACTCTGTGGTCCCTTCAAGTAACTGTTCTTCTCAGTTGGTACTTGATGTAACGACCGGTCGTGGAAAATCCCCATAAAACCCTTGCGATTCAGTGTTTTTCTTAACACCACTCACTTACTCACATTGTTGACGTGTCTTTACGAACTGTTTGTTTTTATGGACCAATTGTTGTTTGTCCGCGCCCAGAGCGCTACTTTGTCATATTCTTGTTCTGGACCTGCGTGACGCACGTACTCCTTGTTCGCAAGCTGCAATTCGGTTTGTCGTTTGTTGAGTCCTTGTGATCTCACAATTGAGGTTTGTATCTTTTTGGTGTCATTGTTCATTCAATAATCTAATATCGTGGAATATCACCGATGATAGCCGCTTTTGATTTCGGGGTCCGTTGCGAATTTGGCTACGCATTGCTCAAACGTGCGTTACAATAATCAATAAATCAATTTGGAACGAGAAAAAACACGCAAAATGCCAGGAAAATGATCGAAAACATTGGAATCTGGACAGGAAGTAATACGGCAAGTCACTGGGGAAGTTTTGGGAACATTTGATTCTTTAGTTAATGGCAAATGGCCTAGTCCTGTCAGTGCTAGTTCATGTTTCAATGGGGGCAATGTGGATTGTAAGGATGTTGATCTATATAGGCTGAGAATACTAGACCTAGAACAACAGTTGTTATCGGCTAGACTACAGGCCCAGGAAGCAGAAAAGAAATGTATACAGAAAGAGCTTGAGCATGGGACCAGCGACTACGACACTTCCGATAGATCAGGGTGCAATAAGATAGGGAACCCCACTCCGGTCGCCGACTATAAAACACCATCGATTGATTTGCCAAGAGTGGAACCAACTACTTTCGACGGGCAATCTGAACACTACTGCAAGTTTGTCAAGCAGTTTGAGACGTTCGTCGAAAATAACGTAACCGACCCCGGGCAAAGGCTCCCTCACCTGACCCACTACTGTCGAGGCCGAGCAAGAGAAGCTATCGACGGGCGTACCATGCCCGACCCGGAACAAGGCTACACCCGAGCAAGGAAGATTCTAGGAGACTTGTTTGGCCAACCTTTCAAAGTAGCCCGTAACCTAATAGAGGGCGTGATGGTAGAGGCAAAGAGAACCAAGGGCGACGTCTACGCAATGGCCGACCTGGTGATCAAGATGCAGAACTGCTAAATAGCCCTGTACCATTTAGGTTACAGGGCTGACCTAGATGCAATGCACACTTTGGAATGCATAGTTCGTCACCTCTCTCCCGAACTACAGGGTCGGTGGGCGGAAGAAGCTGAACGGATAAGCCGAGGCGACAGAGAAGCTAACTTCGAAGACCTGACCGAATACTTGGACAGGAAAACCAAAATAGCCGACAGCAGGTTCGGCCGACTTATCCGGGACAGCAACCGGACAAAAAAGCCCAGTACTAGCCAGGCTCAAACCCCTGAACGGGAAGATCCAAAATACCAACCTTGGATCAATGCGCATGCCATTTCACGCGATGCCACGGCGCAACCAAATTGCAGATCCTGTGGTGCTGGCCATGGACTACCTGAATGCCCCAAGTTCGGCAACGCCACAATAGACGAACGGTGGGGAATGGCGAGGATGGCAGGAGCGTGTTTTATTTGTCTCAACACCACGCACCGGGTGGCAGCTTGTATGACAAGGAACCGATGTGGTTACGAGGGCTGCACGAGCAGACACCATCGGTTGCTGCACCAGGCGAGAGTAACCTTACTCGAGACGAGTACCAAACCCAGCGTTATTTGTTCAACGTCACGATCAGCCAAAAAACCAGTACGTTTAGGCGTAGTTGCCGTGGGAGTAGTGCCCACAACAGGAGTGGCCAAAGCGTTGGCCTTCATAGATAGTGGGTCGGATACCACACTAGTAAGGATGGAGTTCGCAGGGAGATATGGGATTAAAGGGAATCAATCTTGGTTAGTAGTGAGCACAGTGAGTGGCACCGAAGTCATTCAGTCAACCAAACTGCACCTACAACTCGTTTCCTTGGTCAACAACGATAGAGCAGAAACTCTAGAAGCACTCACCATAAAGGATCTGTCGATGGGAGCACCCCAGTCGGTGCAATCCATTCTGACTCAGTGACCGCATCTCGACGGGGTTACGATCGAGGAGTGGCAGAACAAAGAAATTGATTTGCTAATCGGTTTTGACGTACTAGAAGCGCATTGGGTCCTGGATCAAAGAATAGGAAGCCGCAAAGCACCCTGTGCAATACGCATTATATTCGGCTGGACTTTATATGATAGTACAGACGGAAGATGCGGCAAACAAATCCAAATCAACTGCACTTCGGTGGAAACGTTGAACATTGAACAGGCATTCCAACAACTGTATAACACCGAATTTGCCGACCTGGCCATTGATAGAAATGCCCCATCAAGAGAAGATAGGGCGGCTTTGAAAATGGTAGCCGAGAACGTCAAGCATGTAACAGGTCGTTTCGAGGTTCTTGTTCCGTGGAGATCCAACATGGAACCTATGCCAAATAGCCGATAGATGGCTCTGAAAAGATTATGCTTCCTCAAAACCAGGCTAATTCGGGAACCACAATTAAGGATAGAATACACGCGAGCCATGCAACATAACATCAACTTGTGTTATATAGAAAGAGTGGATACAGCGGTTATCAGCGCAAATTTAAGGTAGTACCTACCCCATCACCCGGTAGTAAAACCGAAGAAACAGGGGAAGGTCAGAGTGATTTTTGACTGTGCCGCGAAATGTCAGGATGTGTCAATCAACGACCATATACAACAGGGCCCAGACTGGACAACACCACTACTCGAGGTTTTATGTCATTTTCGGCTAAGAAAAGTAGCAGTCTCTGCGGCCATAAGCAAAATGTTTCTACAAGTGAAGATGCCCGTTAAATATAGGGACGCCTTTCGTCTTCTCTGGTGGCCTGAAAGCGACGCAAGTCGCACACCCGACGAGTACAGGCTGACCGTTCATACATTTGGGATGGTATCATCCCCCTTCTGTGCTAATTTTGCCCTCCAGTGAACCCTCAAGCATTTCGGCGGCACCAGCAGTTTGGTAGGAAGAGCAATGGACCACTTCTACGTGGACGATTTTATGCGCTTCTTTGACGATGCAAATACTGCTATTCTTTCTATGACCCAACTGATCGCCTCTCTAAAGGCCAAGGGATTCGACCTCACTAAAGGGACTTCAAACAGCCAAGAGGTGCTCAATGTTATCCCGAAGTCCGAGGAAATGGAATGTACGAGAGAGTTTTTGGGATCCCCTTCACAAACGGGGCGCACGCTTGGTCTTCAGTGGAAGCCCAGAGGTGACGAATTGATTTTCACCCTGGACCTACCCAAACTACCAGCCACACGGAGAGGAATCTTATCACCTTTCCCAAGCCTCTATGATCCCCTAGGTTTCGTTTCCCCGTGGTTGTTACCGGGAAAGTGCTTTCTGCTATCGCTGTGCCAAAGAGGGACGGGTTGGGACGAACATTTCCAGGATGACGACAATAAGCGGAGGCGCGACTGACTGCACAGCCTGGAGCGACTTGGTGAGATCAAAATACGAAGATGCTTATGAGGACTCAAGTGCGTAAACGACGCCCAACTCCACTTATTTTCCGACGCATCAGAAATAGGATACGGGATGGTTTGACTCAGCCACGGCACTACATTACATAAATAACACTACCACTCTTTCTAACACTTTCGTGGCCAACAGACTCACTATAATCCGCGAGTCGACTAAAACCGATCAATGGCACCATGTACAATCCGCCAGTAACCCGGCCGTCTTCTGCTCAAGGGGCCTGAAAACACTAGAGAGGTTGCGGATGTGGACAATGGGACCGGACTTCGTAACTGCAGCTAAAGAGATGTGGCAAACGCTATTAATACCTAAGGCTGATGATGGCGATATCGAGACTAAACGACTGATACTGGCTACAAAACTTCAAGGGAACGTAGGCCTAATATAAAAACTGTGCCAACTTCCCAACCGGACAAAAATGTTAATAGCCGTGGTCTGGTGGACACGATACAAATTACTCTTATTGATTATGAAAGGCGCAAGACCACAAAACACATTGAATGTGAGGACGGTACTACCGGGCGAGCTGAATCAAGCCGGACTGGACGTTCTACGCCCACTACAACTAGACACTTTCCCTTTTCGAGGCCCGCGAGCTAGCCAGGATAGACGATAACACTAAAGAAAGCAGGCTGTTGCACAGCAGTATCCTAAAACAAAACCCTACGCGAGCCAACGGACTACTGAGGGTTGGAGGGCGGCTGACGAATTCAAATATAGAGTACGAAACGAAACACTCTATAATAATCCCTGGTGGCCGCTACGTAACGAGATGCCTGATTGACCATGTACATCAAGAAGAGGGACACGCAGGTTTAAACCACTTACTGAATAATTTACTTCGACGATTTTGGGTGACAAAGGGACCAACGACGGTCAAGAGAGTCACAGGCAACTGAATCACTTGTCGTCGCCGGAGAGCGGTAGCAGGCCAACAAATGATGGCCCCCCTTCTAGCCGTAAGAGTTAGACCGGGATGTTGACCTTTCGTGGAAATTGGCGTCGGCCGCTTTGGCCCGTTACTTGTACGACAGCAAAGGAGCACTTGAAGGAAGTATGGCTGCCTGATAACATGTTTACAATTCAGAGCAGTCCACCTCGAAGTAGTGCATAACGTGACAACCGATTCATTCCTAATTTGCCTTCAAGGGTTCATCGCGAGGCGGGGCGTCCCCAAGAATATATACTCCGACAATGGCTCGGACTTCGTTGGGGCTCATAAGGAGTTAGAGAAATAGTGGAGCCACTTGGACACCGCCAAAATACAAAACCAGACCGTAGCAAAGGGGATGAAATGGCACTTCAACCCACCTTATGCCAGTCATCGTGGTGGCGTTTGGGAAAGGCTAACGCGATCGGCTAGGAAAATACTCACGGCCCTGAACTCACAACAAAACCCCGATCACGAGACGCTGACTACTTTATCGACAGAAGTAGAACGCATGTTGAACAACAGACCCCTGGTGCCGATCGTCCCAGACCAGGAAGGCGAGCCGGCACTCACCCCCAACGACCTGTAAATACCTCGGTCAAACGCAGGAGCAACCACACCGAAAACCCTGCGTGGAACGTACATCATTGGATGGAAACAAGTGAACAACCTGGAACAGGCTTTCTGGAAACGATGGACGAGGGAGTACTTACCGACACTGCAGCTTCTGAAAAATTGGATCTCCAAACACAGGTCGTTCAAACTTGGCGATGTCGTCAGCCTCGTGGACAGCCACTTAAATAAGGACGATTGGCCGGTTGGAGTGATCAAAGACTGCCGTACAGAAGTCGATGGCCTCGTGCGCACGGTGGTGGTGCGAACGAACAAAGGAGACGTATTGCGAGGCATCCGTTAGATATGTCTGTTTGAAGGTGACAGTGACGTGGGCGAGGCCGACTCCACAGACCAAGCTATATCCATGTCTGCTGATACCAGATGAAGCTGAATTCATTTATTTATTCCTCATGCATTTTCCCGTAGGACCCAATCCTCCAATCCTACTTTGAAGTATATTTGTGTTTAATTTCATACTGTGTCTACGATTTACTACGGCGTTAGTTGTCCAAACCTTAGTTTATCACACGACACGACATTGCATGTAGAAGTAGCGGAGCTTAGGTCACGCACACATGTCTACATTTTACTCGTTTATGCCACGCAGTCCCCGCCAAACACGTTGCAGTGCTCACAGTCTTTTGTTGACTTTGCAGAAAGTCCTCCTTTGATGTGTGGTGATACTTGTGATCCCATTATACTCCCAGACACATACGCACATACCCGATGCACGCTTTGTCCCGCAACCCCTATCAAACATGTGACGCTGCTCGCTATTTGCTTTTGTTGACGTTACTGAAATGTCTTTTGCATATGTGGAGGTAGCGGCGATTACATCATACACACACACATACTCACGCAAGCACATACAGCCAGGGAGGAGGGCCTTCCCAAGGACAGCATCTGTGTGCCCCTTTTGCGCCCGCCATCGGTTAGTTAATCTCGTGGAAGATGTAGAATAGCCTCGCGTCTATGTGGCTAAAGGATTAGGTGCGACCATGAGTAGAACTTTGACAACAAACATCGGGCGCGCGCACTGACGGCAGGGCCTGGGTAGGTAGGAAGAATCAGTACCTTTATATCAAACCTTTTGTAAAAGAGTTCAGGAAACCCCGTTCCATGCATTAGCATCCATATTACAAACGACATTTACCATTCGCATGAACTATCTTGGCTGGAATTCTGATTGTTTGATTTATTTCTTTAAATCTTTGTCACAAACCGGACTCCTACCGTTGCCTCGAGCGAGAGTCGCTCAGCTTGAATTTCGTTGTGACTGTATTTGGTAATCTCATCTTCTGTAGATAACCTTTGCTGTAACCCAGCTGCAGTTGTTGATTTGTTGTCCAATTTGGAGCGAAAGAGCCCAGAAGGAACACTATTGAGGTTTGATTATTGTAAAATTAATTAATTTGTTGTATATAGTACCGTAGCTATTTGGAATCTACTTTGTTTTGAATTGTGTCGAAATTGGTTGCTACGCGTCGCTCGAGCGTTCCGGTGGCTGGACTTTACAGTACTCAATATCCTTGGCAATTGCTGAGGCATGAAATTACGCAGCGAATCGGCAAACCGTTCCGAATCAAAGGACAATACCCTGCAGGTGAACCAAAACCCTCTGCCCGTAGGTGTTGGTCATGTTTCTTGCTCAGGCTCTAGTATATCAGGTTGTTCTAGGGTTAGCTCGGTTTCCCATAGAGCTAGAGCTGATCTGTTGTTAGCGGAGTTGAAGGAGAAGCAGGTTGCAGAACAATTAGAGTTAGATAAGCAACGTAAGCTGCTCCAGGTGAGGAATAAGACGGAAATGGCGAAATTGCGTTTGGCACTCGCTGAGGAAGAAGAAGATCTAGTCAACAGAGATGAAGTCAAGGGTGGAGTAATGATCAGTGAACACCTTTCTCGTTACCTAGATGATTGCCACGTGCAGAACGATGCACCACGAACAACAAGCTTGGTTCCAGTGGCGGAACCTGCAGTGAATTATCGTTTGGACTTACCCAGGGTGGAACTGGAGTCATTTGCGGGCTGCTCGTCAACGTACTGGAGGTTTGTGAAACAGTTCGAATATTACGTCGAAGGTAGAGTTCGAGACGATGGCCAGCGCCTTCTTTATTTGATGCATTACTGCAAGGGACAAGCAAGGGATGCGATTGCCGAATGTGTTATGTTGCCTCCAACAATGGCATACAATAGGGCTAGGGAAATCCTAAAGGATCTGTATGGACAAGATCATGTAGTGGTTCGTTCACTGATTGACGGCTTACTGCAAGGTCTGAAGCCTCTGGTGGAAGATTCGGATGCCCTGACCAAATTGTCGTTAAAAATGCTGAACTGTGAAGTTGCCCTCACGCAGATGAATTGCATGTCAGACCTCAACTCATTGCAGACTATGGAACGTATCACTCGAGTGCTACCAACGCGTCTCCAGGATTTGTGGGCTAGGACCGTTGATGATATTTTGGGAAGAGGAGACGAACCGAGGTTCCAAGATCTGCAGCACCTAGTGTCCCGTGAGGCACGAATTGCTCGAAGTAGGTTTGGCAAACTGGCTGCCAGTAGCAAGGCTCAGGGGTATTCGCGGTCATCCAGTTGGAGGAATTATGCACAAAACCAGCATCCAGAAGCGACACGGTTCATGCCAAATCAGGGTAGTACTTTGTTGGTCGCAGCTAATAGGTGTTCGGTATGTAATGGAATACACGCACTTGGGGAATGTCAGCGATTCCTTTCTCGTGATGTACCCGGTCGTTGGGCATTGATCAAAGAAATCAAGGCTTGTTTTTCGTGTCTCATGTGTGGACATCTGTCTAGCAACTGTTCTGTTTCCAAACCATGTTCAACATCAGGTTGTCCGAAACGGCACCACCCTCTACTGCATGTTGCACAGAAGCAATGTACCGATCGAGTCACGCAAGATACAACACAAGGGCTGCAGCTGGATAAGCTGGGTACGGACGAGGCAAGAAAGCCTGGGCAGCGGACCAATAATTGTGCCGCTACTCTTAGGCCAGAATGTCGGGTCAGTTTAGGTGTACTACCAGTGCGAGTAGACGGACCGGGGGGCTCTGTGGAGACCTACGCTCTGCTGGACAGCGGGTCTGATGTGACCCTAATACAAAAAGACATTATGGAGCTGGTGGGCCTGAAGGCATCCCCGACCTCACTTTCGATTTCGACCGTAAATGGGACTACCACTTGGAATTCGGGAATAACGGAGCTGCGACTGAACTCATTGTCAGAGAGTGATTTCGTGAATGTAGAGAGAGCCTTTTGTGTTGATAGGCTACCAATCCAAGCAGTCCAGTACTGCACAGATGCGGACATTTTATTCTGGCTTCACCTACATTGCATCCAAAGACAGAATCTGGAAGATTCGAGAGTGCGGATCCCGATAGGTGCCGACGTCCCAGAAGCACATTGGGCATTAGAGCAAAGATGCGGCAAAAGATTACAACCCTATGCTGTGCGGACGATTTTAGGATGGATTGTTCTCGGTCCGATAAACCAGGAGCCACGCTTTGTGAGGACAGTAAACCACATTGAGAGGGGAATCGACCCCTTAGCAGAACAGATCGATCGACTGTACAATGCCAATTTCTGCGATGGGTGTGCATCGGAAAACTCTCCTCCATTAGAAGACAAACAGGCCGTTGATATGGTTTCCAATGCCACAACCTGGTTGGACGGACACTATGAAGTTGCACTTCCGTGGAGGAATCCTGAAGTGAGACTTCCAAATAACTATATTGTGGCCAAAGAGAGATTGAACGGCTTGAGGAAAAGGTTTGCGCGTGACCCGGAATTCTTTGACAAATGCTCTACAGTAATAGAGGGTTATGTGCGCAAGGGCCACGCCCAGTTAGTGCCCGATGTACAGCTAAAAATGGGGTTTGAGCCAAAGTGGTATCTACCACATCACGCAGCTGCAAACCCTAAAAAGCCTGGCAAATTGAGGGTGGTGTTTGACTGTGCGGCTGCATTCCAGGGAAGCTCCTTGAATGATTACTTGCTACAGGGCCCGGATACGACAGCAAGCTTAGTTGGAGTGTTGCTTCGTTTTCGAAAGGAATCTGTCGCATTGGCTGCGGATATTGAAGAAAGGTTCATGCAAGTTCGAGTGCCGACGAGAGACAAAGGATCACTGAGGTTCCTCTGGTGGAAAAATGGTCGACTAGGTGGTAATCCTGTTGAATATCAGATGAATGCCCACCCCTTTGGTGCCACTTCCTCCACATTTTGTGCAAATTTCGCGTTACGTCGCACGGCAGAAGACTGAGGAGGACAGTATGAGGATTACGTCTCCAGGGCCGTGTATAACAACTTCTATGTAGACGACTGTCTTGTTTCTTTGCCCACACCGGAGAATTCAAGAGCTTTTGCTATTCAGATGAGTGAGTTACTATCACGAGGTGGATTCCGGCTTCATAAGTGGGTGTGTAATCGTAAGGAGGTGCTGCATATTTTACCAAAATCTGAGCTGGCCCATCACACTTTGGAAATAGATGATTGCGCGCCTGTGCCGGAGAGGACGTTGGGGTTAGAATGGAATGCAATAGAAGGCACGTTCCAATTTTCATTCGCAACTCGCGAAAAACCTCAAACAAGGCGTGGCTTGTTGTCTATAGTATCATCCGTGTTCGACCCACTAGGGTTGGTTTCACCTTTCATTCTGCCAGGCAAGATGTTATTGCAATCACTGTGCCGCTTGAAGCTTGGTTGGGACGACCCAATTGAAGAAGAACCCCTACGATGCTGGAATGAGTGGTTAAGAAGTATTGAACAACTATGCGCATTCAAAATTCAGCGTTCTATTATCAGAGGTGACTCACTGAACGAAGGTGTACAGCTTCATGTATTTTGTGACGCTTCTGAAGTTGGCTATGGGGTGGTGGCGTATTCCAGAATGGTTTCAAGGGACGTAGCCCCCTACTGTGCCCCACTGTTCTCTAAGTCAAGGGTAGCTCCTCTGAAGACCGTAACGATCCCTCGATTGGAGTTAGCCGCAGCAAGACTGGCCGTTAGATTTTCTCGGATTCTTATGGAAGAAACTGGAATCAAGTTTGGTAAGATCTACTACTGGACGGACTCTGCTATAGTTTTGCACTACATAAACAACACTAAAACGAGATTCAGTACGTACGTTGCCAACCGTTTGGCTGAAATCCATCAGTGGTCGGAACCCTGGCAGTGGCGTCATGTCAGATCGGAGGCTAACCCTGCAGACTTGGCATCAAGAGGCACAACATCACCTAGTGATATCAGCTGCTGGTTCGAAGGTCCTAAATTCTTGAGGAACGATGAAACTTCATGGCCGACCAGTCCTACGGTGTCTGCAGCACCACCAAACGTTGAGTTGAAGCAGCCTTCGAGTACAGTTCTCACAGTGTTGCAGGATGCATGGACGGACGCACTTCTAGCTAGGCACTCCAGTTGGTTTCACTTGCTGAAGTCTGTAGCGTGGTTAACCCGTTTTAAAATGTACGTTGCAGTCATGAGAGGCGGGCGCACGGATCTAGGATTGACAACTGGGCCCTTGAAGTTAAACGACATTGCTAAAGCGGAGGAAAGTGTTATTTTGATTGTACAAGCTGAGGTCTATGGCGAAGAGCTAAAATGGCTACGAGACAGGAGCACTAACATATGCACTAACAAATCTCCGATGAACAGAACCCTATTAAAACTCGATCCAATTTTATTAAATGGAATTATTTGTGTTGGAGGACGACTGAACCGCTCCAGTCAGCTTCAGGGTGTGAAACATCCGGTGATACTACCCAAGACTCACCCGATTACAGACTCGATAATCCGATGGTATCACGCGATGGAAGGACACACAGGACCTTCTCAGTTACTCGCGGAACTTCGCAAAAACTTTTGGATTGTACAGGGGGGAGCTGCCGTCAAGCGAGTACTTGGAGGATGTTGGAAATGCCGGAAGCATTTGGCGGTCGTAGGCAAGCAGATGATGGCTCCTCTACCAGCCATTAGAGTCCAACAAGGTTGGTTTCCATTCAAATACGTCGGAATAGATTATGTCGGCCCATTTGCGGTTAAACATGGGCGCAGCATGGAGAAACGATATGCATCTTCACCTGCCTACAGATGCGTGCAGTACATATTGAAGTTTCTTATTCTCTAAGCACGGATTCATTCATTGTGACATTGCTGCGTTTCATGTCGAGGAGAGGGGCACCGTCGGAGATTTTTAGTGATAACGGTACAAACTTTGTTGGGGCTCAAAGGGAATTGAAGAACCTAATGGGAAACTGGTCTAGTGATAAGACTGCTGATAGATTGTTGCAACGGGGCGTGCAGTGGCATTTCAATCCCCCACATGCTAGTCACCGTTGTGGTATATGGGAGATCATGGTGCGCACGGTTAGAAGAGTACTTCTTTCAATTTGTGACGAGCAGCCGATGACTGACGAAATATTGTTGATAGTCCTTAAGGAAAGTGAGCGGATAGTAAACGGACGACCGCTAGTGCCTTTGACCTCGGACTGTCGTGATCTGCCAATACTCACGCCCAATGACCTACTTATCCTGAGGGCGAACCCACAAGATATTCCAACGGATTCGTTGCGCGATAGACTGGTTCGTCAGTGGAGGCAGGCAAACTACCTAACATCTGTGTTTTGGAAGAGATAGATCAGGGAATATCTTCAACTATTACAACAGCGGCAGAAGTGGATAATTCGAGAACGCAACTTTAGATCGGGTGATGTAGTGCTACTAGTTTCGGAGGCCTTGCCGCGTGGCCGGTGGCCGATAGGAGTCATCGAAAGCATCTCAGTTTCGGACGATGGTTTGGTGCGAACGGCAACAGTGCGAACTAATGGAGGATTAGTGCTCCGTGACATTAGAAAGATTTGTCTTATTGAGGGCGAACCGGACACTAGTGGTGTAAGTTCAGAGGCCAACTCTTCTCAGGTGGGAGGCGGGTCTTCGGATCTGCCGAATCGGGAGGGACCACTGAGAGTTGGTCCACTTGTCCGACTGGGAGCTGCTCTTGACGGTGATAAGTTTTAGGTATTAGGGAACCGTAGGGCGAGCCGATGCATGAGGCCGACCACACCTAGCGGTGCACGGGAAAAATCCGGGTCGGATTTTTGGGGCCGGTGTAAAGGAATTCAGGAAACCCCGTTCCATGCATTAGCATCCATATTACAAACGACATTTACCATTCGCATGAACTATCTTGGCTGGAATTCTGATTGTTTGATTTATTTCTTTAAATCTTTGTCACAAACCGGACTCCTACCGTTGCCTCGAGCGAGAGTCGCTCAGCTTGAATTTCGTTGTGACTGTATTTGGTAATCTCATCTTCTGTAGATAACCTTTGCTGTAACCCAGCTGCAGTTGTTGATTTGTTGTCCAATTTGGAGCGAAAGAGCCCAGAAGGAACACTATTGAGGTTTGATTATTGTAAAATTAATTAATTTGTTGTATATAGTACCGTAGCTATTTGGAATCTACTTTGTTTTGAATTGTGTCGAAATTGGTTGCTACGCGTCGCTCGAGCGTTTCGGTGGCTGGACCTTACACCTTTGACTCTGCTAAGGATTCGGGAGGATTTTGGTTGGCGGTGTAGCGACCGGTCGTGGAAAATCCCCATAAAACCCTTGCGATTCAGTGTTTTTCTTAACACCACTCACTTACTCACATTGTTGACGCGTCTTTACGAACTGTTTGTTTTTATGGACCAATTGTTGTTTGTCCGCGCCCAGAGCGCTACTTTGTCATATTCTTGTTCTGGACCTGCGTGACGCACGTACTCCTTGTTCGCAAGCTGCAATTCGGTTTGTCGTTTGTTGAGTCCTTGTGATCTCACAATTGAGGTTTTTATCTATTTGGTGTCATTGTTCATTCAATAATCTAATATCGTGGAATATCACCGATGATAGCCGCTTTTGATTTTGAGGTCCGTTGCAAATTCGGCTACGCATTGCTCAAACGTGTTACACATGACTCTGTCAGTCCTCTTGACCGCTGGCAGGCACTGCGCCGACGGCTCAAAGTCGATTGTTACGATTAACCCCAAGTCTCGGATCTCTCTCTCTTCCGGGCCATTGGTTCTGGTAGCGGGTCACCCCGGACCCACCTTTTAGCAGACGAGCACATTTCCCCGTTTTTAGAGTAGGTCCCGGGCTACTGTCCAGCCAGGAATAGCATCCAGGTCTTCCTGAATCTGGATGGATTGAGGCGATCTGAAAATTTTCACGTCGTCTGCGAACATTAGGCATGGGGATCTTAGGACGCTCGGCGGGTCATTCGCCAGTACTTGTCCCAGCACTGATCCTTGCGGTACCCCACTGGTTACCGTAGCCATTGCGGACCTAGCTTCCCCCAGATTGAAGTAGACCTTTCTATCGCACGGGTAGTCGTTTAACCAGTCCACTAAATCTGTAGCAACATTCATCCCTCCGAGTTTATGAAGCGACGGTCTGTGGTTCATTCTATCAAACGCTCTGTAGATAACAAATACTGAAAATCCCTCTATATGTTCTACGTGCTTTGTGAATTTGACTATAGTTGACATTACTTTGAAAAGCACCTCCACTTACCACACTTTTGCATGTGAGACATTAGAATCTGGCCTTGAACCTCTTCTGACTGTCGTGCTTGAACCACGGGACTTTGAACCCCTGGGTTTTACTGTGGATTCTATTCTATTCTATTTGACCGCATACTTCAGGTTTGAATATATTTGTAACTTTTGTGCATTTCTATTTTGTACCGTAGAAGCTATTAACAAATCTTGTTCTGGTTTCGGGATTAGGTTGAATTGGCTACGCATAGCTCGACTTGCGAGAATTGACTGACGTGTTTTGCGAATGTCGAGATGCCCCAGGTCACCTTTTCACCCTTTTCTAGTCTCCGGGTTGCCTCCTCAGGGACGCTCGGGAAATAGCTGAGGTAGGACTTCCCTTTGGTAAACCCTCGCTGTTCACTTCCAGCCAGATTGGTCATCTCCAGGTGCATCACTAGTGTAACTACCGGTCAAGGAAAATCCCCCAGAAACACTGCAGTTTCATGTTTGCTTGACATCACTCACTCATTTACATTATTAGCTTGTTTTTATTCACTGTATGTTTTCATGAACCAACGTTTGTTTGTTCGCGTCCAGTGCGCCACCTTGTCATATCCTATTCTGGACCTGTGTGACGTACGTGCTCCTTTCGCGCCCGCCGCAATTTGGTTCTAGTTTTTCTGAGTCCCTGTGTCGCATAATTGAGGTTCGTATGTGTTTTGTCATTGTTCAGTTGATAATCTAGTATCGTAGAATTCCACGGATAACCACGTTCTGGTTTCGGGATACGTATTGAATTTGGCCACGTACTGCTCAAAGGCGTCTTACAATAATCAACTGATCAACTTGGAACGAGAGAATACGCAACATGCCAAGAAAAGGATTGGAGCAATTCGAATTTGGACAGGAAGTAATGCGGCAAGTCACTGGGGAGATTTTGGGTACTTTTGATCCCCTAGTTATTGCCAGGTCACCTAGTCCTGTCAATGCTAGCTCATGTATTACTGAGGGTAATAGGATTGCAAGGATATTGGTCTATTTATGTTGAGAATGTTAAATCTAGAGCAGCAGCTTCTGTCGGCTAGGCAGCAGGCCCAAGAAGCAGAAGAGAGGCGTAGACAGAACGAGCGTGAGCAAAGGGCCAGCGATCACGACCCATTCGACAGGTCACGACGAATTAAAACAGGAAATTCTGAGCCAGCCGTCAAATATAAAACATCGACGTAACCAACGGTCAATCTGCTAAGAGTAGAAATGACAGTTTTCGAATGAAGATCTGAAAACTACCTTTATTTCATCGAGCAGTCCAAGACTTTCATCGAAAACAAGGTAACCAACACCGGACAAAGGCTCCTCTACCTGACTCATCACTGTCAAGGCCGAGCAAGGGAAGTTATTTATGGGTGTGCCACGCTAGACCTGGAACAAGGCTATACCCGAGCAAGAAAGATTTTGAGGGACCTGCTGGTTCAGCCATTCAGGGTAGCCCGTAATCTAATGAGGACTTGATGGAAGAAGCCAAGAGAACCAAGGGCGACATCTATACAATGGCCGACCCAGTGATCAAAATGCAGAGCTGTCCAATAGCCCTCCACCAATCAGGTTGCAGGGCTGATCTTGACGCAGTGCATACCCTGGAGGGCGCAGTCCATTATCTCCGTCCCGAACTACAGGGTCGGTGGGCGGAACAGGCGGAACGCGTAAGCCGGAGCGACCGTAAGGCTAACTTCGAAGACTTGACCGAATACTCGGACGGGGAAACGGAGATAGCCGACAGTAGATTTGGTCGACTCATCCGGGACAGTAACCGTGTAAACAAACCTAGCACCAGCCAAGTTCAAGCCGCTGCACGGGAACATCCGAAACGTCAGCCTTGGACCAATGTACACGCCACTCCACGCAAGGCTATAGCGCATCCAAACTTCGGGTCCCGTGATGCTGGCCATGAGCCGCTAGAATGCCCGGAGTTCATCAACTCCACAATAGACGAACGTTGGGGAATGACGAGGACTTCAGGAGCATGATTTATATGCCTCAAAGCCATACACCGGGCGGCAGCTTGCCGAACAAGGACCGGATGTGGTCACGAAGGCTGGGCGGGCAGATACCACCGATTGTTACACCAGACAAGAGAAAATACTCCAGAGGCGAACACCAGGCCCAGTGTGATTTGTTGAACGTCGCGGTAGGCCAGTAAACCAATAATTTTAGAGGTAGTTGCCGCGGGAGTGATGGCCCTAACCGGTGTAACAGCCGGTCGTGGAAAATCCCCCTTTTTTTCCCTCGCGATTCAGTGTTTTTTCCCAACATCACTCATTTCCATACACTATTGACTTGTCTTTACGAACTGGTTGTTTTTCTGGACCAATTGTTGTTTGTTCGCGCCCAGAGCGCTATTTTGGCACATCCTTGTTCAGGACCTGCGTGACGCACGTGCTGTCTGCTCACACGCTGCTATTCGGTTTCTCGTTGTTGAGACTTTGTGATCGTATTATTGAGGTTTGTATATTGTTTACGTCATTGTTTATTTTAATAATCTAGTATCGTAGAATTATCACGGATAATCGCCTTCTGATTTCGGGATCCGTTGCGAATTTGGCTACGCATTGCTCAAACGGTCGTAACAATACTCAATAGATCTATTTGGAACGAGGAAAATTCACGCAAAATGCCAAGGAAAGGATCAAAGGCAGTCGAACCCGGACAGGAAGTAATACGGCAAGTCTCTGGGGAGGTTTTGGGTACTTATGATTCTTTAGCTAATGCTAGATCGCCTAGTCCTGTCAGTGCTAGCTCGTGTGTTATTGAAAGCAATATTGATCGTAAGGACGTTGATTTATATAAGCTGAGAATAATAGAACTAGAGCAACAGTTACTTTCGGCTAGACTACAGGCGCATGAAGCAGAGAAGTGTACACAGAAACAGCGAGAGCATGAGACCAGTGACTTCGACACTTCCGATAGGTTAGAGTGCAATAAGGTAGGGAACCCCACGCAGGTCGCCGACTACAAACCACCATCGATCGATCTGCCTAGAGTGGAGTTAACGGTTTTCGACGGACGAGCTGAGCAATATTGCAAGTTTGTCAAACAGTTCGAGACGTTCGTTGAAAACAAGGTAAACGACCCTGGGCAAAGGCTTCTTTACCTTACTCACTACTGCCGAGGCCGAGCGCGAGAAGCTATCGACGGATGCACCATGCTCGATCCAGAACAAGGCTACACAAGGGCAAGAAAGATTCTAAGGGACTTGTTTGGCCAACCTTTCAAAGTAGCCCGTAACCTAATAGAGGGCGTGATGGCAGAGGCAAAGAAAACCAAGGGCGACGTCTACACCATGGCCGACCTGGTGATCAAGATGCAGAACTGCTCAATAGCCCTCGACCATTTAGGTTACAGAGCTGACCTAGACGCCATGCACACTTTGGAAGGCATAGTCCGTCACCTCTCTCCCGAACTACAGGGTCGGTGGGCGGAAGAAGCTGAACGGATAAGCCGAGGCGACAGAGAAGCCAACTTCGAAGACCTGACTGAATACTTAGACAGGCAAACGAAGATAGCTGACAGCAGATTCGGCCGACTTATCCGGGACAGCAACCGAGCAAACAAGCCCGGTACTAGCCAAGTCCAAACCCCTGTACGGGAACATCCAAAGTACCAGCCTTGGACCAACACACACGTCATTTCACGAGATGCTACGGCGAAACCAAATTGCAGATCCTGTGGTACTAGCCATGGCCTACCAGAATGCCCCAAGTTCGGCAATGCCACAATAGACGAACGGTGGGGAATGGCGAGGATGGCAGGAGCATGTTTCATCTGTCTCAACACCACGCACCGGGCAGCAGCCTGTAGAACAAGGAATCGATGTGGTTACGAGGGCTGCACGGGCAGACACCATCGGCTGCTGCATCAGGCGAGAATAACCATATCCGAGGCGAGTGCCAAGCCCAGCGTGATTTGCTCAACTTCACAATCTGCCAGTAAACCGGTACGTTTAGGCGTAGTGGCCGTGGGAGTAGTGACTCCGACTGGGATAGCCAAGGCGTTGGCTTTCGTTGATAGTGGATCCGACACCACTTTAGTGAAAGAGCGGTTTGCCGACAAACACCAACTGGCTAAAGGTGCGACGTCGTTAGCAGTGAGCACGGTGGGCGGAACACAGGTAATGACTGCCGGTAGATTAAGGCTGCAACTCATCTCTCTAGACACTAACGAGGAAATTGAACCAACGGAGGCATTCACTTTAGCGGATCTCCCCATGCGAGCACCAAGGTCGGTGAACGCAATCTTGACTCGATGGCCCCACCTGCAGGATGTAACCGTTGTAGACTGGGAAGATGATGAGGTGGATCTCCTCATCGGATGCGACGTGCCAGAGGCGCATTGGGTGCTTGACCAAAGAGTGGGCGACCGCCAGGCACCTTATGCCGTACGCACGGCTCTGGGATGGATGTTATACGGTCCAGTAGGGGTACGCGGTTCCGTGAATTACTTATCCGCCGAAACGGACCGCATAGAGTATCATCTGCAACGGCTTTATGAAAAGGAGTTTCATGACATTGGGGACGAAAGACCGACGTTGTCTCAAGAGGATCACTTCGCTCTACAAACGGTGCGGCAAGGCTCTAGAGGCCTCAAAAAACAGTTCGAGGTTCCCCTCCCATGGCGCACACCGGTCGACCCGTGGACTGACAACAGAAATTATGTTCTCCAACGATTACTACGACTAAAAGAACGCTTCATTCGAGACCAGAATCTGTGGGAACGATACGCGGATTTGATGAAGCGAAACGAGGACCTCGGTTACGTTGAAAGGGTGCCTGTTAACACCGACAGCAAAAGGGGTATCTGGTATCTGCCTCACCATCCGGTTATCAACCCCAAGAAACCCAATAAACTGCGCGTGGTTTTCGACTGTGCGGCCAAGTTCCAGGGCAAGTCGTTAAACGATCGCCTACTACAGGGGCCTGACTGGACCACACCACTGATCGATGTTCTGTGCCGTTTCAGAGTGGGTAAAGTGGCTTTGTCTGCTGACATTAGGGAAATGTTCCATCAGGTGAAGATTCCGGTAGGAGAACGAGATGCTTTGCGTTTCCTGTGGTGGGAAGGGAGCGACCGGGACAATGCAGTGGTGAATTATAGAATGACCGTACACCCCTTCGGAGCCATATCGTCACCATTTTGTGCCAACTACGCCCTCCGAGAATCAGCGAACAAACATGGCGATCTGGTACATCGGACGGTGGTAGAAAGCGTCATCAGGAACTTCTACGTCGACGACTACCTTGGGTCATTCGATGATGTGGAATCAGCTCTAGAACAGTTCAGGGGTCTGACGAGATTGCTGGAAGAGGGTGGCTTCCATCTAACTAAATGGATGTCGAACGCTTCGGAAGTGCTGAAGGTCATCCCGTATCACGAAAAGGCCGAAAGGGTAAGAGATTTGGACGGCTCTCCACTTCCTATCGAGCGCACTTTAGGAATACAATGGGACGCGGAAACGGACGATTTTGTTTTCGAACTGAACGTTCCCGAGCTGCCAATAACCCGTCGTGGCATACTATCTGCCGTCTCAAGTTTGTTCGACCCGCTCGGTTTCGTCTCACCATGGCTGCTACCCGGAAAGATCTTGCTGCAGCGGCTGTGCCGTAAGAAAGTTGATTGGGACCAGTCACTGGACCGAGGGGACCGGCTGGACTGGGAGGAATTTTTGAACACCTTGAAGAAATTAGGGGACATAAGAATACCACGATGTTTGACCCCTGGCCATACGACACGGACTGGAGAACTACATGCCTTTTCCGATGCATCCGAAGTCGGTTATGGAGCTGTGGTTTACGGACGATGGTGCGCAGGAGATGGACAATATACCACGAGGATCCTGTTCGCCAAAGCCCGCGTTGCTCCACTGAAGTCGGTCTCAATCCCACGCCTTGAACTCAGCGCAGCCGTGTTGGCAGTCAGGGTGGTGCAAGCTGTGAAGAGATGTTTCGATCTCTACATTTGGTCGGTGAGCTTCTGGACGGATTCAACGATAGTACTTTACTACATTAACAACGTACGGAGCCGGTTTAGTACTTTCGTTGCTAACCGGCTCACGATTATCCACGATGAATCGGCCACGCACCAGTGGAGTCATGTCAGGTCTGGCGATAATCCGGCCGACCTGTGCTCCCGAGGTGCGAACAACTTCAGGCAACTGGACACGTGGACGAGAGGGCCGAACTTCCTGCAATTGCCCAAACAGGACTGGCCCGTGTTCGAATTAAAACCCCCTACGGAATTGGAACTGGAGATCAAAGGCGTAGTGACAGCAACCAACGTCGTCGAAGCGTCGCCCATTTTATCGCGACTGGTCAGGTTTTCTTCCTGGATGAAGACGCTTCGTTCGCTAGTTTGGTTAACCAGGTTCAAGATAAGTTTACTAGTCATGAAAGGGCTACGGCCCTCAGGTCGGATACCGGTCGGCCCGATAGGTCCCGATGAGCTACAAGCGGCAGAGTACGATATTTTCAGAATGATACAACGCGAGGCTTTCGCCCAAGAACTCAAGAGGGCGGAAGAAGTGGGGCTGACCAATGAAGACATGCCATCTCCAAGAGGCGAGCTGAAGCGTTTAAACCCCAAAATCATCAACGGACTGCTGCGGGTGGATGGTAGGCTGACCAACGCCCACCTGAACTTCGACACAAAGTATCCTATACTGCTGCCAGCGAGACAACCCGTAGTAGAGCTAATGATTCAACACGTCCACGCCATTGAGGGACATGCCGGGGAAAGTCACGTGACGAGCGTCATCCGAAAGCGTCTTTGGTTGTTGAGAGGACGAGAGACTGTAAAACGCGTGATCCGACGGTGTGTGCAATGCAGGAGACGCAATGCCATAGCAGGCAAACAACTCATGGCCCCGCTACCAGAATGCAGGGTAACTACGGGCTGGTGGCCGTTCAGTGACACCGGGTTGGACTATTTCGGGCCCTTGTGGGTCAAGTGCGGGAAAAGATTAGAAAAGCGATACGGATGTATCATGACGTGCATGAAATCACGTGCGGTACACCTAGAAGTCGCACATTCGATGACGACCGATTCGTTTCTACGGGCCTTGCAAAGATTTATCAACCGAAGAGGCATACCGGCCGATATATACTCAGATAATGGATCGAACTTTGTGGGCGCTCAACGGGAATTGCAGCGTTGGCACAAGAACATAAACAGGGACGAACTGCAGAACCGAACCGTGGCCTACGGCATACGCTGGCATTTCAACCCCCCACAGGCCAGTCACCGAGGCGGCATATGGGAACGCATGATCCGGTCCGCCAGACGGATATTGCTGTCAATCATGGAGCAGCAGCCGCCCGACGACGAGACCCTGAACACCGTCATGACTGAGGTGGAGCGAATCCTGAACAACCGCCCCCTGGTTCCAGTATTGAACGGCGACCCCACCCACCTGGCGCTCACCCCAAACGACTTATTGACGCTAAGGTCGAACGAGGGTTTCCAAGGGCCGGTAAACCTTCGTGGGAGCTACCTCCACGGGTGGAAGCAAGCGAATTATCTGGCCAAGGTCTTCTGGAGGCGATGGCTACGGGAGTACCTACCGGCTTTGCAGACTCGACAGAAGTGGCTGGCCAAAACAAGACCATTCAAAGTTGGGGACGTGGTTATGATCGCCGACGAACGCGCACATTTCAGCGCTTGGTCTTTGGGAGTAGTTACGGAAACCATCAAAAGCACTGACGAAATGATAAGAACGGTGAAGGTGAAGACAGCTAACGGAGTGCTCATTCGTGACATACGCAGTATTAACCTACTCGAGAGCGAAGACGGAGGAGCTGATAACCCTGTGGCCTAGTAAACCTTTTTCACACCAGTAATCGAGGTGGATAAAGAAACACCATATATACCACACAATCTCCGTCAAACACGTTAAGGTGCTCGCGGTCCCTTCGTTGACATTACAGAAGGTTCTTTCCGATATGTGGTGATGAGTGCGATTCCATTATACATCCCGATACATACACACATGCACGACGCACTCAACATCCCGTAAACCCATCATACATGTGACAGTGTTCTTTTTTCGCCTTTTGTTGACGCTACCGAATGCCCCTTGCACATGTGGAAGTAGTGGAGCTGAGGTCACACATGCATGCTACATTTACTCGTTTTCTTGCCACGCGGTCTTTTGTTGACATTGCAGAAAGTCCTCCTTTGATGTGTAGTCATAACTGTGATTTCATTGTAACCCCAGCACACACACACACACGCACGCACACACACACACACTCAAGCGCGTACATCCAGGACCGGACGGCCCCGTACGAGGACAACGTCTATGTGACCATTCACGCCCGCCATCGGTCATTTGGTCTTGTGGAAGATGTAGACTAGCCTCACGTCTATGTAGCCAATGGGTTAGGTGCGACCAGTAGTAGAACGTCGACGACGAGCATTAGACGCGCGCACTGACAGCAGGGCCTAGGCAAGTAGGAAGAATCAGTACCTTTATACCGAACCTTTGACTCTGCTAAGGATCCAGGAGGATTTTGGTGGGCGGTGTAACAGCCGGTCGTGGAAAATCCCCCTTTTTTTTCCCTCGCGATTCAGTGTTTTTTCCCAACATCACTCATTTCCATACACTATTGACTTGTCTTTACGAACTGGTTGTTTTTCTGGACCAATTGTTGTTTGTTCGCGCCCAGAGCGCTATTTTGGCACATCCTTGTTCAGGACCTGCGTGACGCACGTGCTGTCTGCTCACACGCTGCTATTCGGTTTCTCGTTGTTGAGACTTTGTGATCGTATTATTGAGGTTTGTATATTGTTTACGTCATTGTTTATTTTAATAATCTAGTATCGTAGAATTATCACGGATAATCGCCTTCTGATTTCGGGATCCGTTGCGAATTTGGCTACGTGGCTGGCGGATCACACCCCATTAAACCACGTATCCATACCCGGCTATCAGGCCACTGCCAACAGTAGATCTGACCAAAGAGGAGGCGGCTGCATCATTTACACCAGACACACTCACGGCGAGTAGGTTCCATCATCCTATTCTAGACAACATTCCAGACTCGGTCTGGCCCACTATCAAGGAAGATCAACAACTACTTCTCGTAGGATGTCTCTACCGTCCTCCAAACCAGGGCAGGCACGAGTTGACAGCAATAATAGACGCATTCAACTATGTCTCTGACCTCCCCGTGCCTGCTAAAATTCTAGCTGGTGATTTCAACGTTCCTGAAATATGCTGGCATTCCATGACATCACCCCCAAAACTCCATGATTTCCTTTCGTGTATCCATGTGGGTAATTGGGTACAGCGTTTTATCCCCCACTCGAGGGAGAAATACATTAGACCTTGTCTTCACTATTGGTATCAAGAATTTAGATACCCAAATCTTAAGTCGCTTCACCGGTAGTGACCATAAGATGGTATCCTGTGTTTTTACTGCACCTTGGCTTCACACTGATAAGTCAGCAGAAACACACCTTCCGACCACCAATAAGCAATACCATAAAGCTTGCTGGAATAGTCTACCCTCTTTTATCCGTTCCTTAAACTGGGACGAATCGTTTTTATCTAATGACCTAGGGATAGCCGCAGCCCAACTGTATACTAATCTTCACTACTGCCTCGACAAAATCAATGCAGCCTCGGGGCCTGTCATACGCAAACAGCGGAACTCTCTAGATCGTCTTAACGGTAACCTAGCCAAACTCCAACGAAGATTCACTAAGACGAGGGACTTCTCGTCGTATCTTCAAATAATACGTATATCCCGTACGAATAAATTGCGCTTGGATTCTTCTAAGAAGAAACAGGAACTAGATGCCTTAAGCCACCCAAACAAGGTGGAAGCACTGGCCAGGCTAATGAAGGTCAGAAACAAGCAACCTAACCAAGACATCCCATATTCGAACTATAATAATAAATGTTTGCATGACCTTCTTTTGATTACGGAGGCTTTCAGCACCTATTTTGCCTCCTCTTTAACGACGGATGACACCACATCCTTCCCCTTTCTAGATCCGGTGACATCAGTAACTTTCTCGACTGTAGTGTTCTACCCTGATGAGGTTTCAGTCCATGTTGCAAGAACAAGACCGTCCTGCAGGCCAGGTCCAGATGCATTACCACCGGCCATTTTTAGTCGAGGTGGCGAAGATGTTCCAATGTTGCTGACAAACATATTCAATTTGTCACTCAGGTGCAGTGTTTTCCCTTCCCAATGGAAAACTTCAACTATCATACCGATGCACACAAAAGGATCACGTCTAGATCCAGTTAACTATCGGCCGGTGAACCACACCCCGGTCGTGTCCAGAATCATGGAGAGAATGATCAAGGAAAGGCTGACACGTCACCTTCTTAACAATACACTAATCAACGCTGGTTTTCTGAAAAACAGATCATGTGCGACATGCATGACCGATTTCCTCAATCTGGTCACAGAAGCTGTCAATGTTGGTAAATCGGCAATCGTGATCTTTTTAGACATGACCAAGGCTTTTGACAGAGTATCCCACGCCCGGTTACTACAGAAGATCAAAACATATGGAATCGTGGACCCAATGCTCGCTTGGTTTGCGTCCTATTTAACATCCCGAGACCAGGTTGTAAGTATAGGTGGAAATTTGTCCGAACCCCGTCCCGTAACCAGTGGGGTGATACAAGGTAGTGTACTGGGCCCATTACTGTTCATAATGTACGTTAACGATATATTTACCATTTTCCAACGGGGAGTTCCCTTCCTGTTCGCAGATGATATCAAAATCGTGTACACTTTTGAGCCCGCGGCGTTAGCCTCTACCGTAGATGACATTACAAGGGAACTGCTCGCTCTCAGCTCCTGGAGTGATGATTGGAAAATGAGTTTTTCCGCCGAAAAAAGTAATATTATTACGTATAAATGTCACGTCCCCACTGGAAGAATTAGTATAAACGGCAAATCCATCCCCAATAACTCTCAGGTACGTGACTTGGGTCTACACTACTCATGTACGTTTGACTTTTCGGAACACGCAGCCATCCAGGTGGCTAAAGCACGCCGTACGATCGGGCTAATACATCAAACATTTATTTTGCCAGAAAGTAAACCAAACATTTTTAAGTCCCATGTTAGACCTCTTCTGGAATACGTCTCAATCATTTGTTCCAACATGCGACAAAGGGACCGCATAGCGTTTGAGAGCGTACAACGGGCATTCACGAAACAGCTTATAGGTTTTTCTCCGCCCTATAATTACATGGAACATTGTGAGCGGCTGAAAATCGCTCCATTATGGCTACGCCGCATAAGAAATAACCTTCTATTCTTTCACAATATCTTGAAGAATAGATCATGTAGTTCAGCACCGCAGGTAAAAACCCTTTCTACCTATCCCTTACGTAACAATGAGTTCTCGGTGTCTGTCCCTTTGCTGAAGCTTGCTCTTCGGTCAAACTTCTTCATTAACAAGTACGCTTCCTTGTGGAATAAGCTACCGCAACGAATTCGGGCGTTATCACCGACATCGGTGGCTTTCAAACAGGAAATAAGCATAGCCCTAACGGTGGACACGCTGACTAGGTTATTCAATCCGTTTATTTCAAGGGCTCAGGCCTTTGAGGTAGGTATAGGGTACTAATAAATCTAATAACCGCTCTGAGCAACCTAGGCTCAATTAGATCCGCATAGGGTTGGCCCCATCGCTGCAGCAATTACGGAACTCAGCGGTTCATTCATACGATCTAGGACAGCAAAACAATCCCAACTTTTTACCATCAACTTCTTCCTCCTGAAATATGCAACTCTGTGGAATAAACTCCCAGCTGAAGTCCGTTCCGTAGATTCCCTAATTATGTTTAAGTCTGGATTACACGTAGCTCTGGACATCCAAAAACTGATCGCTCTTACGAATCCTTATATGTCTTTTGACAGAGCTTATGAGGAAAACGCTGGATACTAACCCGAACCCTTGATAATCTAGGATATGCAACACCATACGCCGCAGTTCCCATCACATAAGCGTAAACCTACCAGTTTACAATGCCTAAACAGAATAACTCTCATGACTGGGGCCAGTGCTTCAGCAGTCGTATTTGATTATATGAAATACCACTGGAAGCATAAAAGATAGTCTTTGAACAATTCCAGTTCCAATTATTATTAGGTTTTTGCCTCTATCTCTAACCCAAGACGCAGCACATGTCACACTTTTCAACCTCCATCCAGTAGTCACCATTAGACATTCACAGCTCAAGTTCTGTCCCTATCACAGAACTCTAGCATCCTCCACGATTGGCCTATACAACATTTGATACTTAGCCAGCAAAACTACTAATCATCTGTGGATTGTACCGACGAATCACGTTGTTAGTGCTGCAAGTTGTACCCCATCTTTGTGCAGACTGGCGTTGTGTTGAACATAAACCCCATCGAATAATCGCAGGCCGTGGTTGACTCTACCTCCCCTTGCATTTTTTGTCCCATGTAAACGGCCTGGGTGTTCTGACTTCACGGATAAGGCGAGTGTTAGCGCGGCACGTTTGCAAACATTCCTGGCCGTGAAAGTCTCCCTGCACAGAGTTGACCACCAATAAGACATGAACACCAAAATTTAAGAAATTGGCACAAAAAAGTGAGAAAAAATACCCCACTGTTTTGTCTTACAGGCACACCAGCCTTGTCACATGTGACCCATGTCTCCGGGTTGTAGTGTCGCCACGGATTGACTGGTGTGGTGGACCTTTTCCCAACGCGGCTTGTTACATGCGGTCCATGTTTCGGCCGGGGCGTGGGAGCTGTGGTCACTCACCAAAAGCAGCTCCGCCTTCTCTGATAGCCAGATACCTAACTGTGATAAAACCATTAAAAAAACAATAATAATAATAAGAACGTCCAAAAAAGTGTGGATCATTCTTGGAGCGCCACGTGCTGGATGCCAGTAGTTGTGTATCGGGCTACCTCCCTACCTGAAGCAGGCCCTTGTGCCGCCTACCATGAGCACCGAATGTAGACCGTTAGAATTTGCTTCCATGACGAAAATTCGGACCCACCTCACACGGCTCCCCAAACCAGTCCTCACATCGATGTAGTCCTGCTTTGCAGTACGATAACAACGAAAAAGATACCACGGTAACCCTGCAATCATATCCACATCAGATTTCCTTGCTCACATTGGAGCCCAATCGCAGTACGATAGCACTATCGAGGAAGAGCATAGATGAACTCACGTCAATGTTCCAAGACAAGTGACCAACTACCTCTAATCTATAACCACTGTCACCCCAATAGTTCCTTCTACTTTGACCCCTCAGAAACTACTCAGTATAGAACAACCACTATACCGAAAGAGACAGTAACAGCGTAGCGCCACGCAAACAGTATGTTAGTAATACTCGCTCTGTCTATTATTTCAAACCTATCTTATCGCCTCGTGACAAACTGCGTTCTGCGTAAGCAAACGGTATTGAGGGTTATCATTACTAACCACGGGCAAATCATAAATACTTTGAAATGCGTACAGTTACCAAGCCTGTGTACGCAACTTCGTCAGCCTGCAGCAGTATAGTTCACATAGACCTAACCAATCCATTGTTTATTGTCTTCATATATTATCATAACCCACAGCTGGAACCACGTCCAGACTGCAATCTCCCTTTATTTCAGGTCGTTGTCTCCCACTATCTCAGTCGCCAAATTGGCTAACCAAGGAGGCCGCTTTGACTCGTACGGACAGAGACTCAAGTGGAACCCACCATGGCAACTGGGACCGAAATCCAACCACACAACAGGAGATACCCCTAATTGCTTATCAGATCGTTCAGCATTTTCTAACGCAACCAACACGAATTCCAGCTCACGCGCATGCCGCTAACATACAGCCACACTCGGCTGATTGACCGACACATACCTTGCCCTGCCAGAAGAAACTTACGCATTCGATGTCGTACGTTACCAGAATAACACTGAAGGCAAATGCGTCATCACATACCTATAAATTTGTCATTGAAACAGCATAACGCTGAAGTCCATGCAAAGATTTTCCCACTTTATTATCCGTTAACACAGGTTATCTTTCCTCCGAACCGTAGCCGGCTGGAATTTGACTCTCCACTTCTCGAGGACCCTCCAGTTGCGCCTTCTTATTTCTGAATAGTACATGTTACTGGCCCTGAATCTAAACTCACCTTTTTATGGACTGCTGTTTCTCCCACATCCACCGGTGTTCACTTTCACGAAACTGGCCTCATGTCCCTCTGCTTCAAATCTCATTCCGTTTACAGAACTCCGGTAAATCCGTCATTCAGGGCCTGTATTGTCTTCATGGATCGCTATCCTCTTCGCATGCGTCGATTTTCCCCCCTTTTCTTCTTGTTCAAAATTTATTCCATCTGCAGAACCTTAGTTGGCCTCTGGTTTCCTTGGCTTGCATCATTCTTGTTTAAAATGACTCCTTAGCACTGCGTTAACGACTTTCTCGATATCTCCATCGCGCACCACTGCCTTATCCGGATTCGAAACTGGTTTAAAACTGCCGCGCAAACCATTATCAGAATGATCCATTCAAACTTTTCCTGTCATTGTTTTTTCATCTCTAATACTCTTGACTTTCATACTTAGAATATGTGAACATTTAATCTTATTGAGTACCGTGTACTCCATGATCATGCTTTAGCGCGTGCGTCTCGACCATGGCCGAGAAATATACCAATATAATTTTTTATAATACGTCTGGCCGTCCATGAATGAAGATGTTCGTATGTGGGCAAAACAGTGTCTACAATGTCAACGATCTAAAGTGCATAGGCGCGTAGCTTCGCCTATCGGTACTTTTGCCACGCCTGCTGCTTGCGTCGATCACACTTACGTAGATATTGTGGGTCCATTGACCCCATCACACGGGTATACCTATTTACTAACGTGCATCGATGGATTTACGAGGTGGCCCGAGGCTATTCCCATCTCTGTCGAAACGGCCGAATCAGTGGTTCGACATTTGATAGAACGATGGATAGCTTATGTAAAGTCCAGCCACCGGAACGCTCGAGCGACGCGTAGCAACCAATTTCGACACAATTCAAAACAAAGTAGATTCCAAATAGCTACGGTACTATATACAACAAATTAATTAATTTTACAATAATCAAACCTCAATAGTGTTCCTTCTGGGCTCTTTCGCTCCAAATTGGACAACAAATCAGCAACTGCAGCTGGGTTACAGCAAAGGTTATCTACAGAAGATGAGATTACCAAATACAATCACAACGAAATTCAAGCTGAGCGACTCTCGCTCGAGGCAACGGTAGGAGTCCGGTTTGTGACAAAGATTTAAAGAAATAAAACAAACAATCAGAACTCCAGCTAAGATAGTTCATGCGAATGATAAATGTCGTTTGTAATATGGATGCTAATGCATGGAACGGGGTTTCCTGAATTCCTTTACACCGGCCCTCAAAATCCGACCCGGATTTTTCCCGTGCACCGCTAGGTGTGGTCGGCCTCATGCATCGGCTCGCCCTACGGTTCCCCAATACCTAAAACTTATCACCGTCAAGAGCAGCTCCCAGTCGGACAAGTGGACCAACTCTCAGTGGTCCCTCCCGATTCGGCAGATCCGAAGACCCGCCTCCCACCTGAGAAGAGTTGGCCTCTGAGGCAACGGTAGGAGTCCGGTTTGTAACAAAGATTTAAAGAAATAAAACAAACAATCGGAATTCCAGCAAAGATAGTTCATACGAATGATAAATGTCGTTTGTAATATGGATGCTAATGCATGGAACGGGGTTTCCTGAACTTCTTTACAGCTTCATATGGTTGTCCTTCTACAATCACTACCGATCGAGGGCAACAATTTGAGTCCGAACTATTCTCTTCATTACCTTACATGTCGGCTACGGAACGCATCTGCACGACCGCGTACCCTCCGGCATCGAATGGTTTAGTCGAACGTTTTCATCGCCAACTCAAAGCGGCTCTTAGAGCACACGAGAGCCCTGACTGGTACGAAACGTTACCGCTAGTTCTGCTCGGTATCAGGACTTGCGAAAAGGCAGATACCCAATGTTCCGCCGCAGAACTTGTCTACGGCATGACACTACGACTGCCTGGGGAATTATCTGTACCACGGAGTACAGACTCACTTGCCGTACAGACTTACGTTCATCGTTTGTCTACGTACATGCAAAATCTCGCTCCGGCGCAGACTCGAATGCAGCGACGACAGGTTTTTGTTCCGACCGAACCCGAAACTTGTTCGCATGATTTCATTCGTGTTGATTCGGTACGAAAACCATTACAACAGCCTTACGAAGGTCCATTTCGTGATTTCTCGTCACGAAAAGACATTTAGGGTTTATCGACACAGTCGCGTCGATACCGTTAGAGTCGATCGTCTCAAAGCCGCGTACGTTGATGACAGCTTGTCGCCCGCTGACATGAGATTCGATGTTAACCATGCACTGCCTGTTGACGACACTTCCGTGTCACGTCAAGGTTTGCAGTTAGCAATGCCTGCTATGACTTCGAATGAGGCTATCGTCTCACGTTCGAGTCAGCAGTCTGTTGGCCCTGCTACATCCTCGAATGAGAATACTGTCTCACGTTCAAGTCAGCAGAGCACGCCTATGCATTCGTCCATGAATGAGGCTCCCGTCTCACGTTCCGGTCGGAAGATCGTTTGCCCAGCACGTTTTCGAGACTATGTCAAACACGATCTTAACCATTGCACTTAGCAGTAACAACTTTTGTGTTTATCGTTTCGACACGATTTAACATACCTCATTAGTTGCTACTGTGTTATAGTCAAGTCCATTGCGGATGATACACCAGCTGTTCGTTTCTTTCCGTTTCAAGGAACCTCGCCATATGGTACGTTCCGCTGGTCCCAAGAAATCTGGAGAATTTTGGCACCAACGTTTGCATTCTGGATCGGCCCTGTCGCTCTCGTTCGTTGCCATTGACGAACTTACCGATTTGGCTTCCGGCTATCATGTTGGTTAACGGTTACCCGACGCTGGACGTTATTGGCGTGGCACACCTGGATAACGATTCACGCAACCATTGTCATTGGCAACGAATCTGGTTTACGCTCGACCATCATCCTACGGTTCCTGCATACCACGGATTCTGCCCATCAGCATCCTACAGCTCAGCTACATTCACGTATTTTGCAAGCATTCACGCGCACGAATACCGTTTGTATGCCTTCTCTTCCTTGACACTTTTTCGAAAGCTTTCCATGCTTCCTAGCGAGGGCTCCTGTAGTGACCTCGATCGTTTTGAGAAAATGACTATTTTCTTGACATCATTTGGTCTCTATTTTCTCCACGATCTTTTCTGACGTTTGACATTGACCCCATAGTGTTGTCCGGTTGTGTGCGTTTCACTGGACTCACTTTTCCGAGGTTTCCGTCGACCTCGTTTCAAATCACTTTCACTTTCTATCGCTCGCTGATTGTACACGCTCGTGGTTTTCTTTCTGCACAGCCGTCGCGTTTCGTTTTCCGTTCGGTGTATCTCTCGTATCGGTACTGTTTCGGTGCCACGATATATAGAATACACCTCGCATCTGTAAACCGACTTGCGTCTTCTCTATTCGTCCGATAGAGGGGATATCGTTGGTATTTCGCTACTAGACCCGATAGGAGACACGTTCGCCAGCCACTCTCGAACGTCTTCTATTAGTTGCTGCTCTTGAGGGTGAGCCTGTTTGCTTTCCCTCCCCTCAGCTGCTGCAAATAACAAATTGTATTTGATACCTGGAACTCGCAGCACAGCGGGAACTCCTTGGACGCGCAGTGCAAGAAAATGGACGTTTACTGGCTCAAGCAGCAAGTCCTTTGATCAGACCCGACCTGACCTGACCTGACCTGACCTGGCCTGGCCTGACGAATCTGCATGAAACGTCACTTAGAGAATAAAATGTGCCGGGAGACTGGAGGAGGGCAAAAGGCCGAAAGTTACCGGCCAGTCAGCTTCATTTTAGTACTGTTTAAGTGCCTGGAGCTAACGGTCAGGGAGCAGATCTCTAGGCATTCGGTTCAACATACCATCATACCAAATGCCCAGTATGGGTTTGTGGCGGGACGATCTTGTCTGACGAATCTCCTGCTGTTCCTCGACGAGGTAACCAAGCGCCTGGACTGAGGACAGTCGATAGCCGTCTGTTACTTGGACTTCAGCAAAGCGATGGGTTCTGTGAATCACAGGTTTCTGGACGTCAAACTGTAGTATGTTGGGATTGTTGGATAGGCAAGGCAGTGGGTAAATAGCCACTTACCGGGGTGAACTTTTTAGTGTTAAGTTGGGTAGTCACGTCTCAAATTTGGAAGGTGTACTCAGTGGGTTGCCACCGGGCTTGGTGCTCGGCCCTATACTATTCCTCACCTTCATCAACGACCTAGCACGTGAGCTTACATACCCCACCCTTATGTTTGCGGATGACGTCAAGATAGCTGGAGTAGATACAGAACTTGACGTGTCAGCGGTATAAGACTGGTCACGCAAATGGGACCTCCTACTAAACCTCACCAGGTGTCAGTGCTTGACCACAAATACAGAGGCTGGTGAGAATTGTGAAACGATCGTTGCAAGTGGTCTCGCAGCTCAAGTACAAGGGCGTTATAATAGGAAACAGCTTCAAGCCGTCGAAGTGGTGCACCGCGGCACCCAATATGGCCAGGAGAGAACTCTCTCTCCAGTTAGATCGAATATGTCGCGTAGACAGCCACAGATTTTCGATCGGATATACCAAGCCGTAGTTGGGCCGCACGTGGAGTGCTGCGTGCACGCCCGGGCACCGTACCACAAGACGGATATAGGCAGTCTGAAGAAAGTGCAAGGGCTGGTCATTAGAAGGTGACGAGGCAAAAGGGGGTTTAGATATACAGAGCGTCTCCGAGCTCTGGAATTGTTCGCGATGAAAAGGCCGGGATTTGATAGAGACCTTCAAGGTAATGAAAGAAGAGTCAGGTATAAATTGAGAAGACCTTTTCCCTTTGTTCCCAGAGAGAGGCACTATGGGCATAGCCTTAGGTTACAAGGGAAGCACTCGAGGCTCCAAAGTGGGGCGAATCGCTTCTCGATTAGATTGGTACCCTACTGGAATAAGCTCCCGGATGAGGTCACAAATACCCTAACAGTGAAGGATTTTAAGAAGGCAGTAGGCCAGTAGTGTGGGCAGTACGCCCCGAATTATGTTATGCAGTTTTTAGGATCAGACGCAATTCACTCATTCCCAGTCAGCAAAATGGTCCCCAAATAATCACGAATTAGCCCCTGGGTCAATCTCGTCTGATCCCCAGAAAGGCCCCAATGTAACCCCACTGAAAAGAAAAAAGTCCGATTTGGGGGAGTTTTTCGGCCGAACACGCAAAAACCTCCCCATATTTGGTAACCTTCTGCCTTACATTATAAACTCAATTCTCCGTGTCTCTTTTTACAGCATTGCATAAACGACTCCGAAGACGAACTATACTAGTCCGGTGCGTCGAATAACTAAACGGAAAAGTCCCATTTCACTGCTTTCGTCTCCTACTTCCCGCGGTACTTTTGTCGCTTTCGGAATCGCCCCCTTACCAGTAACTGCAAACTGCTTTTCCATTACTAACTTCGAAAGAGAAAGGACAATACATTTGACGCGAGAGGCATGTGTTGATGGGTAAGTTGTACAGTGGTAGAGGAGATTTGCGTTATATAGTGGGTTCTGTTGTTCGTACCCGTTAGAAGTATGAAAATGTTCGCTGGAGTTACTGTTTTCCAATGCCTGAAATAGAAGGAGAGGCATTGTTTATTGGTCTCTCATTGTAGAACAAAGTGCAGTGAGCAACAAATTACCATCTTTGTGAACTGGGAATCGAAATACTTGTGAAGTAACCTGATGACAAATTTATCCCAGAGTGGGAAAACGGTGGCTGTGACTATCACAACCAACGTGAGGCAGAGACTAGAATCTCGTGCTGTATGGAAATGGAAAACGTCGCAATAGGTGTATAGTGTGATATAAAATAAAGTTTTAGGAAATGTGTCATAGATAGAAGTCACCCATGTCGTACATATTGTACTGAACGCCGAAGTCGCAAGCAGTTAGGACCGATTCTGTTGTAGAATAGCTCTACTTTTCTTCATGCAACAACGCATTTCCTCGCGGACAAGCCACCTTGCAACCAAAGGGTACATTTTCCGGCAACAGCTTCTATAGCAATGAGAATCCAAAACCTGATGCCTATCTATCACAAGGGAACAAACTTTTGTTCCCACTGGGGCAGGTCTTCCGTGTGCACCCTTCATAGTTACCCTCGCGGGAACTTTTATCGTCATCACCTGACGCATCATATCCCTTGAGCAATCTCCTAAGTTGTTACCGGGAACCTTCCGCAAAAATCTGGCCTGAAGGATAGAAAATATAATGAGCCATCTCTTACTGCTTGCTCATAATAGCTGTCATTTCTCGAGCTTTCATTCAGAGACGCGAAGTCATCAAAGCTCTTGACGGAAACCTCCCATCGGGACACGATAGCTGAAGTTGAACTCGCTTTTTGCCTCAGCATGGCGGCTTTTTCGCACTTCCACTCCTTTCTTGATTGCAGCTGAGAAGGCTACAGTGAGCTACGAAGCATTTAGTGAAGTTGCACTTACACATGATAGCCTTGCCGTAACTAACACCCTTGCTCGGAGGAGTAGGCTTCCCACGAGATTTGGAAGCGAATGGCGTTCTCTTGGTGGCTTGGCTTGTTGATGCCATGGGAATCACCGTTGGAGTAGGAGTCCAAGTGCTGCCGACGGATGTACCACCACATGGTTTGTGAGAATGCAGCGATGGTACTTACACTATGGTTGCTGACACATTATTATTTGTGTCCAGTGACTTGAGCGAGGTACGCGGAATGCAAATTAATTGGTCTTCTAAGAAAGGTGGCTCGAAGGACCGTGGACTCTTACTGGTCAGTGCTGAAGGCTCCTGATCGTCACTTTCATATTCCGAAAAAATACGGGTTTACTGCAAGTTTATCCTCATTAGCAAATAATCACAGACAGTGGTCGTTTCCCATAACACATAATGGACAGCGTGGCACCCGTGGAGGGTAAATCGAACATATCCTCTAGTAGTCATTGCAACTTCATGGCCTGTTGATAGTCATCTATAGAGGGAAACTGAATAATAACCATGTTCTCTTACCAACGGATTTATGGACCATTACTTCATGTTTTTGCGGTGACCGGTGGTGGGGGACTATCGCGTACTAGGGGCTCCGCACGAGAAGTGCCAACAGTAGGACACATAATGTGATCTGACCCCACCATCCACAAGTCATTGTCGACAGCCACGGTGTTTCATCCCACAAACTCCACGGCCTTGAAAATCCAAAACGTAAAGGTTTGTCATAATTCATTGCACTGACTAACTTCACGAACGTCAGCTATGCACAATAGGATAAAGTAACAGGCGTTCACGGTATAGAAGCAACGCCCCTTTACAGAGTGCGCCACTACATGAGCGAATTTCCTCAGACGGCTGTTCACAAAGGTATATGTTGAGGTTCCCAGACGAAATGCGACAAGTGAAAAAACTTCCTGTCCGTTTGAAATGTCGGTACTTCACCTTGTGGTCACTGATGTCAACGATGGTCGCAGGTCGGTTATCAATCAGAAAACAGTCGTTCGGCGATCCCGAGGTATACGCCGTGCTCTGCAGATGAAAAGTCTCCCCATGCAGCCCACTTCTGGCGATAGAACAAGACAAAGAGTCATCCCAAAATTGGGTGTCAGCTAGCATTATCGCTTCCTTGGGACAACTCGTTGTCCCAAGAAGTAGTTGTTCCGCGACCATGTTTCGACTGGTGACACACTGCCTTATTGTTTGCATATATGATTCAGAAGAAAACGCCTAGAATGAATCCAAAGAGCGGTGAATTCTCGCATCCTCACATATATACACCCAAGCGTGAACATTGAAAACAGCCTTAGCCTCAAGGTACAACTTGACAAACTCCTGCACCATCAAGCAGCAGTGATTGTTGATGAATTCTATGTAGTGAGAACGCTGCTTATCGATGCGTAGTATGTACGCATTAACCGAAAAGCTAAGAAAGTTGAAGTAGTTCCCAACAGGTAGCATAATTTTCATAGCCACCGGTCCGATATGTCACAAGAACTGCCTGTGCTCGGATGCCTTCCAGTACTTTAGCTCTTCCAGCATTTGACAAACACTGGGAAATTCCCACGGCATACGTTTTTGAACTATCAAAAAATGTTTGTTCACGAGTACCAGTGACTGAGCCGACAGCAGAGCTCTCCTTGGTTTGCCAAACTGACACCATAAAAGAAGGGTTCACTTCACTATCCTGAGACATAACATGTGCGTGTAGTCCGCTGGGAACGTGTTTATCACATCAACTGACAAACTCTAGAATGATGAATCTCTCGTGTCGTGGCCCTGTTTTCTTCAGGAGCAGTAGTCAGCGTCAAACCTTGCTTTTCCTGGATTGCCTAAGAACATCAGTCGTCTAACAATGCTACCGCCTCGTTGGGTGCACCGTGGGCAGCTGAAATAACCACTGTGGCGCTTTGTTTGTTTTATCAAGGATTTTTCTGGGACATTGGTTATAACTTTTGGTAAGACTACACGGAAAAGTCTGCATGTACTTCGAATATGGATGCCTTAAGTGAGCAGAGATTTCGGTTCTCGAAAGCAACCATCTGAGTATTCCATCACATCTGCAGGTTTTGTCTGCCCACAGTAAGGACCCCCATTAACACCCGTGATAACCGTTTGAGCGCACGGCCTAGAATAGGCCATAGCTGCTGAGATGACCCACGAAACGAAGTCAGACCGTCTACATGCAACTGAATGGCTATCTCATCCGTTGCGTACATTGAAGTGGAATCCACTGCTTGCTGTAAAAATTCGCCGAGCCGAAAGTGGAAGTATTTACGGTTACCTACGGATTTTTTGATCGTTTGACGTGGTGATCCCAACAAAGTTCATGGATCTGCCGGCAAATCCGGGAGAACCTGCATGAGTACGCGAAGCAGGGTTCTCGCATTCGCTGTTGAGAGAAGCTTCTGTGTGGCTGCCCGTCGTGCAACAGAACGCGCCGAAGGTCCTGGAATTAAGTCTGAGTTTAAGGGTGGAGTTAGCAGATACAATAGCGAACCGTCTTTCTTCATATATATGCTCTTCAGCAGGGACTTCTGGGATACCGTCTTTTAACAAAGGTCTGCCCTCTATGAGGACAAGTTACCTGAGACGTGAGAAGTATGTGCAAACCACGAGTCCTCCTTGTCTTCACTGGCCACGTAATATGATTGTAAATCTTCAGCATCATCTCCAGCGTTTCTTAATAACATACCCGAAGAATAATTCAAATAGGATACCCGTAAAGCTTGCGGAAATACCCGGTGCACTGACATCGGTCGGCCGATGGATAGCATCAGGCTCAATTTTGGGGCCCGCATTTGTTTTCCCGGATCATGAACTCTTTTCTAAATCATCTGATTTACGTGGCAATTAGGGTTCACAAAGAGTGGAAAATGTTACCGTTTACAGCGTTTAACCAACTGTCAATATCTGGGGCATTCAAATAATCCATTGTGGCATAAGTGGCTCTGACGGAAGCTTTTTGACGTCACCAAGTGGTAGTTTTCGAGTGCCCAGGAACTGACATCTGCTTACGGCGTTGTAGTCTCATGTTGTGCAACGGAAGCTGCCAGATAAAGTTGGAATTTATAGGGCATATAGCAGTACATAATGCGTATCTCGTAAATAATTATGAAAGTCTAGTAGCCACGTGAAAACTAAGTTTCTTCCATCAAACACGATAACGAACACAGCCATTCAGTTACCTAGTCATTACTGACCTAACAAGCAATAAACGGACACTGCAGCAGACATTAAATATGCACGCGATATTTATTGACTGAAATAACCGCGTAAAAGTGTCACAAACCGTCGTCATTGACGAAAGTGAATATTGGCCACTGGATGACTTACAGTTGACGTGTAACCATCGGCGGACTACTTGACAGGACGGAGCACCTCAGTAAAACAAATAAAGTGATGAACGTCAATGGCGGTGTTTCGTGAAGGAACGTACTCGAGGGGTCGGAAAAAAGGAAGGTACTCATTTGTAGTGGTAAATTAAGGCGCCGATATGCTTGAAAACCAGGATAACCACCGGGAAATGATAAAAAGCAACGAAACAATAATGCGCGTATATCTCCAAAACCATGAGGTTTATGGGGATCAAACTTCGCAGTTGGCCATTTCTGGCCTAGTTGGTAACATTGACAAACTTATTTCTTATAAAAATGGGATTTTGGAAATTTGTTCCAGAATGTACTGTTTGGTGGCTTTTTTTCGAACCCTTGTGCTGACTGGGTTGTTTCCGCCTTTCTCTTCCAGGGCTGATACTGCACAAAATTTCTGCCTTTCCGAAAAAGAAACTAATGCAGTGTTGAGAGCTACGGAAATGCGCCGACAACAGAACTATCTGGACACACTACTGGCTCTAGTCACACAAAGTCTTGTGCAAACTGAACTGACCAGAACTGACCTTGAGTAGCATTTTGGTATCCACCCCACGTCAGTGTTTACATTGACCAGCGCACATTTGAATGGTTAAAGCCACTGTTGCACTGTTATGTAAATGCACTTCGAACGTGAAAAAGCGGAGGGCGGACGAAACACCAGAAAAGTTTTTGAAACAAGTTACGCACCTTTATTTGAATGAGAAAAATCTGACTGAGATAGTAGGTTTCTCGACGTCCATGTGGCAGTTTGAAACATCGTTCACCAACAGGGACCAGAAATATCATTATGTCGTAATTTGACAGTGTTGTATCTGTATGGGAACTTTCTGGAAAAGATTCCGGAGATGGCATCCGCTAATCAGTTGACTCACTTATATCTACAGAATAACAATATTCAACGCATTGAAAATTTGAAAAATCTTTTGCGACTGGAAAAGCTGTAAGATAATTTTACAGACATTCTTACGTAAGGTTCCTGAGTCGCAACTGCATTTCAATGATCGAGGGATTGGAGGGACTCAAGTCTTTACAAGAACTCCGAATAGACAATCAACGACTTCCTCCGGAGGAATGTTTACTTTTTGATGATCAAAGCTTGTCATCAATTTCTGTAAGTTAACTTCGTACGTCGAAGAACGCCAAAAGGAATCTCTTCTGAAATTAGATGTCTCTGGAAACCGTTTGGAGACTCTTGACGATTTGGGAATTTTATCTTCTTTGACCTACCTTTGTGCATCAAATAACCGGATTGCTGATATCAATGAGCTAGCCAGTACTCTTAAGAAGCTAACTCATTTGAGAGAACTTGAAGTTGTTGGGAATCCTGTCATGACTGCTAACAGAGCTAGAGAAAACCTCATCGTTAGCACGACGTCACTTGGTGAGTATAAACTAGAAAATTACCAAGGGAAGCATGTTTTCATTTCGGGGAGCAACATTTCCTCTTAAAAGAATTTTTTTATATGATTATCCATATTGGTGATGTGTTGCACCGAAGTATTATTTTTAGATATTGTAGTGAACTACTCAGTTTAAGTGGTACACTAAGGTGACGTCAACAATGTCTGAGACGGCACTGCAAAACTAAGATGGGCGGAGGAGCGTGTTGAGATAAAAGGCCAAAAGGGTATCTACATAAGAAACTAAAATAAAACAAAGGTATGACACAAACTCACAGTTGTTTGCCGTTCTTGTGGTTAGGAAGTGAACGCCAAAGAGCCGATATCCGCCAATATCCTCAATTGAGTTCAGTCTATCAACCATTCTTTGAAAAGAACAGGATGATATTGAAATGAATGCCAAGCAACGCCGTGGAAGATTTTAAAATGTTTTGTTTTTCACAGTTAGTTCCGATCGATATAATTCCAAGACACTCCAAATCAGAAGATGAGACCGTGCCAAAATGAAAGATTTATTGACAGCCTTTTTGTATTATGCAGTGGTGATGTTCAGGAAGTTTTGTGTATTTGTTTTACATTAAAACGTTAGTACAGCAAAGGAGTGTCGCACCGAGGGACGTTGAGAATCGGGGAGGAAGTCGGATATGTACAGATACCTACAATATAAACAAATATTTAGCTCATAAAGAATTTCGATTTAATGGTGTTGATTAAAATCCCATCACTGCTTTAGAATGTGGTCGACTCGAAAATATGCTCATTCTATGCTATTAACTGAGTATTCTGTGTCAGACGTGGCAGTACTAACCATGTACGTGGGCCGATTAGCAAACGAACTGTAATTTTTCGAAATAAATAAGTAATATCTTGGTGGTCTTCATAGAGTGGTGCATTTACAGCACTGTTTGTTGCAACGAGGAAAGAACTGAGAGCTGCGGCTTCATATATGATGATGTCGATCAAAGTAGCTGTAGCAAAAACCCCTTTCACTTTATTTTGAATGAAATGTTGAGATTTTCAGAGAAGTTCTTGTCCAGATCAGATCTCCAAAATAGTCCACGACTTGCCGTACTCTGTTATCATACTTGACCATGGTATTACTCAACCACTAATTGTTTTTGCGATTGCATTTATTTGTTGGACTGTTCAAAATGACATACAGTTTCCCTCTTTGGATCATTGGTAAAAATTGAAAAGGCATATTTGGCACCAAATTTGGAATGCTTCATTTTTGCGTCTTCGCCTTTTTGCCCTTGGGTAACGACGAAAATACGGCGCACAAAATGAATTTGGCGCATCCTCATTTTTTGCGACTACTAGCGATAATTTGCACGTGAGATCGTGAAATTTGGTATTCAATTGTCTTGTCTCATCATTGCATAGGGGTGGTATAAAGGCTTGACGTTGGACCTGGGAAAATTGATTTTATTCCGAATAATGCACCAAAAGGGTCCGACGTGCATTTAGCACACTCTGCGATAGCTGTCAGAAAAGTGCATAGTATGGCTCATTTGACGGATAAAATGAGTCAAATATATAGCCGTTGGTTTTGGCAATGCTTCATAATGTCATTCAGAAAGTCAATACTACGAATGCTTTGTAAATAAAGCTCATCTAATTCAGATTACGAATTTTGACCTCTTAGACACCAAAACGAAAAAATATCGCATGGACAACGGTTATCTAAGCCAGGACAGAGAGAACACTTGTTTATAAAGACTCAGAAGTTAGCATAATGAACATTGCCAAAATAATTCACTGACTAAGGAAAGTTTTGAAGGGTACAATTTGCTTTTCATCTTAACAGAAAGGTAGTTTACGAAGAAAAATCCATGCGAATACCAAGAGACAACTTTTACATGATGTATCGAGCTAAATAATAAGTGCAGTAAATTCACAGGGGTCCATGCAGTTGGATTTCAGTTTTTGCGTGCACGAGGAATGCTAAAAGCAGCAACACCTCTAGGGTATGTGGAGATGGAAGTAGTGTTTTAGATGGCTAGGCGTCATATTTGTGATCAATTCGAATGGGTCAGAAATCACGAGATTAAAGGTTGCATGAAACAACGTGATATTCAGTGATAAAAACAGTTCATCCTGGATGGCTCTGACGGACAAATATAATAATAGTGTGAAATGCAAAAGAGCAAGCTTGATTTCGGTCATCGAGCCTTCGCTTAGAGTATCCAAGATGGTATAGAATGCTATGTTTGTGTACGGCAAATTATACTCTTCTAAAGAGAATTTAACAGCCGATTCGAACACCAGAACTTCGAATGACTTTATACCTGAGAAAGTTTGGGGGATCAGAAGGTTCCATACTTTTGCAACAGAACAGCGCTGTCATACATATAGATAACAACTTCGGTTCAATGATGATTATTGTATCACACCATCAAAACAACCAACTGACCCACTATCAGTCCCGGTTGAAAAACCCTTGGAAAGGTTTGGGGCTTACTGATAAGGTGAGTCTAAGTAAACAAAAGAGTCATTTGCTTCATTTGTGTAGTGATACTTAGTCTTCTCACTGATTGACAGAAATCCAAAATTGAGACAATTTAAACCATACTGCACCTATATCTGATGCATGTTTTCTGTTCTGAGTAATGAAATCCTTCGCACTTGACGACCAGATATTTATTATTATCATTGGGTCGGAGGAGGGTGCTGCAAAAGAATTTCGCAACCTTCGGACACACTATTCGGAGCAAAATCGATTTTTCTGAAACAGAACTCAAATTCATACACCGTCTCAGTATAATGACGAAACAAGACCAAGGAACACCAAATATCACGAATAAACTCGCATGCGTTTGCAAAAAGTCGTAGAAAAATAGAGGTGCAATAAAGGCATTTTTGCATTTCATACCTGACTGCAGTTTCGTTGCCTGCGAAGACAAAACTATTGTGGTTAGGGCTTACGACTATTCCGGAAGTTTAGGACATATGCTTCAATGATTTGGATATAAAATAATTCGAAATTTTAAAAGCAGAAATATAGTTAGTAAAATTGCAACCTCATTGTGTTTGATAGTACGGAATAAAATAAAATCATTGAATTTGATAAACTATTCATAAGCGTAAATAAATAAAAATACGAATTTTGACACCATTACCAGGAATAATTATAAATATAGTGAGAGTTAACGTCGGACACATGCAGGCATGTGCAAGAATAAACTGGGCGCTCACAGGAATTCCATACCCGTAGCATACAGATTCTGACAAACCGCGCTTATTTCGAACTCAGTAAAATAACTGGAATGAAAAACATAAAATACAGTAAGAACGAAATTCCAAGAAATACTTATCATTCTGCTCATTTGTACAATTTTTCGAAACCCTTACGTTGTATTATACATAGAGAGGGAATGATTGTTGAATAAAGAAATAGGGATTTCTTACCGGCCTTAGTTTTTAGGAAAGGACAAGTGATTAAAACGGAGTCATAAAATGTTTGACGCCTACTTTGTCACAACCTCTAACTCCACGAGTATAAATACCTAACCCTTGCAATCACTTGTCATTTTGTGTGCTGATTGGGTTTTCGTGAGCACATCACGAGCGATTAGGTACATTTTTAAGAGACTTTATTTTAAGTTGTACCGAATGAATTAGTTTATTTATTTTTCTTACAGTTTTTGTGGTTGGAATAGGATGAAAAGATGTTTGTTTTCAATCGGAGGTTTGCTGTAGATTATTGCTAACAGCAAGGAATCAACATGCACGCAGGACTTACTTCATCTCTATTTACAAGTAAATATTACTCTTTTCATTTGATTTGCAAACGCTCATGAGGTTTTCCCAGTTAAATAAGTAGTTTTGTAACTTTTCTTCCTGAGGACTAAATATTGACAATTTTCTTTCCTAATGAAATGGTATGCTGCCCGGGAAGGAGTGAATAAGGTAAGTGCAATTTTCAGAATTTCTGACAGTGGGTTTCCTGAAACAATTTAGCTTCAAGCAGGTTCCACTAACCTATTAAAATTTTTTTAACGAATAATATGGGCTTCGGAAGGAAGTATTGGTCTGGTTACATTTTTATGATTAGAAGCAAAGAACACTGTTGTGACTGTATGCAATTTTGATGGAATCATAAGAATCGCAGATCAGTTTCTAATAATTACAGCAAGAATTAAAAGGTGCTGTTATAAGGTTTGAAAAACTTCCTTTACGATTAGATTTATTCATATTGGGTGTTAAATAACAACACAAAAACATGGCTTGGTGTAATTTAAATCACATAGAACTATTTGTGGCTAGAGTCTGGCGTGAGTGTGGAACGCTGAGTTTGTGAATAATATTTTCGATGTAGTTGCTCGTAAAAATGAACAGAACGTACAACATATTGAATCATCTAGACGTTTCGGTGTTTTTGTTTTTATCTCCAGAAATCCTAGATGGAAAGGAGGTATCAACATTGACACGCGGTTTTCTGGAAAAATGGTACCAGCACAAGGGCAAGTTGTTTGGTTCTTATGGTAAGCTCACAATAAAATAAAATAAAATTATCAACGTTCCGTTAAAAGCATATGATGCATATCAACTGCAGTTTTTGATGAAGATCATTTCACTGAATTTCGCTTTGTGGGTTTTAATTCAAACCTGCAAAGCTGTTTGCTCGTGGGGATTTTGATATTTGAAAGTTTCTATAATATCTTTCTGCAGTTATTGTTTCCACGAATGGTGGGTTTTGATTGAAAAGTCCACTTTTAATTGAAACAGTCGCTTTACTTAACATTCGTCTATTGGAGTTGTTTCCAACTCGAAGTTCTAATATCAATACAAACTCAACTTATTCGGCACACAAAACTAAATATATGAAACGGATGTTTTTCAGCCAACTACGTTAGTTTGAGTGATAAAACCTACGGAAACTTGATGAAGTGAACTCTAAAATTTATGTAATTATGGCTCATTTCTCAGAAATTTTATGTGCCTTGGAGTAGTACAAACCCTTCAAGCTTGGATTTTGCCTGATTTCCTGGGAGGAAAGAAAAGTACCTAAAGATAGCTTGAAAAGTGTTTTTTAGCGAATTATTTCTCTTACCAAGGCAATTTATCTAGGGCTTTGAAGCTAAGAAGTAATCAAGGGTTGTGCAAGCTGCCACCTTTTTCGTTATGAAAGTATGATTCTGTTATGTTTCCCTCAAAAGAAGCCTAGATTTTTTGTTCTTAATAAGTTTGAGGTTATAAGGAGGACATTTATTTCCCCAAAACCACAGCAAGTTCAAGTTAGAATCACTGAAGTATCTAATAGACAACTAGAAAGTATTTTTCGGTTCTAAGAGAGTTGTACTTTTTGTAATTGGTGTCACGGTATGCGATAACATCCAGTAGTTCTGGCTGTCTACAGCGTATTACGACGAGTGTGCTTTATTCGAGTTTTTGCTTCTAAGGTTCTATTCAGGACGTACTCAGAGCCTTTCTATCTTCAAAGTAAGACTACACAACACGCCATAAATTCCTTGATGATTGGCGTATCGAGATACGGTGTTCAACTTCCTCCAAGAAGGACAAAATTTATTTTACATTGCCCTTGGTTGTTCGCACACTCTTCTTAAATTCAAATTGGTTATTTATTTCGGTTGATAAGTTTAGTTGTCTATGCAGCAACTGCAGTTGCTCGTTAAGCCAGATAATAGACAAAATCACAAATGACATGAGCAAAAAAGCTCTTTTTACCCTGTTCGAATTTAGGGATTGTCAGAAACAAACTGATTACTGTGCGGCTTGCTGGTAAACTTTTATTGCTTTCGGTCGTAAAGAATAATTCACGAAAATTAATCTTCTAGTTTAAGTAGGACCATTACTGTTTTGTTCCGTCCCACTAGCTCTAGTGAGAAAACTTTCCTCCCTTCGAACAGTCGCGTTTATTTTGTAAAAACTAGCCGTTTTTATAGTACACTAGATGATCAAAATCAGAGTTATGGTGCGAAGCTCATTGATTCAGAGGTCTTCCCGCAACCGGGTCCTCTGAATAGCTATGTGGTTCAAGTCCCCGAATGGCTGGTTCCTTTGCGGGCGGCTAAAACAACTGCTGGCTGCCGATTGGTTGATCTCCGTTCCGTTCGATCAAAACAACTTTTGGTCGATGATTGGTTCAATCCGCTGCGTTCTGTTAAAACAACGCCTAACCGCTAACTGGTTGACTCTGGTCGGTTCGGTAAGATCGATTGTTCACGGCTGGTTGGATGGTTTCGCTCCGTTTTGTCAGGAACTGACTGAACCATCGACCCGCTTCGCTGGCCTGAGCCTTACCACCGATTTTGGACAGATGAACACGTGATGTATGTCAACGAAACTAGGCCGTCTATCGATAAGTTAGCAAATGCCATTACAATCACTCCAATATTTGTTTCATATATGTTTTGGGTGTTTTTACCTAACCGCATCAGTAGAGGTTTTTGCTTGGTCAACGGCACATTGCAAGTCAAGTGATTTGATCGGGGGAAAAGGCTTCATAAACCACCGATTGCAATCTCTTTGTTGAATTTGGTAACAATAAAATGGTTGTTTCTACTGAAGGGCTGAATTTTGGCATGGTCACGGTGGTAATTGATATGGAAATTTCATTACTGGAGACGCAACCACGTAACTGCCTGTAGATGCACCTACCGACACAATTAGTAATGGAAGACGTGTGTCGACTGGCTGACAACTGGAGGTTGTGGTGAAAGCAGTATGAAGATTTTAAGACGTTGTCAATGATGGATCACTCAGCTTATACTATTTCGTTACAGCACCGGACCGGCGGTGCTTCACATCATCAGCGGCTTTTCTTATGATTCTGATGACGACAGTAGTGGCTGAACCTGATTTTACTTAAATTAGAACGATATAACCTTATCGAGTGCAACGAACCGCGTGAGGTTTGTTTTTAACCAGCGGAAAAATATCAGATGAACCCTTTGACTCTTCTATGTTGCCTTTAAGATCACCGGCACACACGAACTCGCCTATAACAGGGCCTCCAGTTCACTTCCATTTAAACAGCTGGTAACCATGCACTGGGTGTGATGACCTTGGTTACTATCTCTAGGCCGTAGCCTCAGTCGGGAACTATGAGGAAAGACAATACAAAGAATAAAAATATATTAAAGGTAAGGAGTGAACTGCAAATAATGTCAAGTCAACGAGGAAAATGCTTGTAAATTCAAGAGCGCCAATGATGGCAACACCGGTTGGTATCCTTCAACATACCTAACTATTAAGTGGGATCTTTTGATCTACACTAAGGTAGTCTAGAAAGCTCTCTACGGACAAGCCCATCGGTTAGGCTTTTCGTGCTTTTTCATATCATGGACTGACCACCCTTACTCGTCTTGCAAACACAAACCACCTCAGCAAAAGTTGCACGTCGAAGAATCCTATCCGAAGAAATGCGCAACAAATGTCCCAACTACCTTAGCGTGATGGCCTTTGGAGATTTACCTAATGCTTTGGTTCTTGTGCCTCATACTTTACGTCTAACCACAGCATTGTTGATACGGTGTTCCCACTAGATTCGAGCAATGCCACAAAGCCCTCGGCGTTCGTATACCGACATTCTTCATGTACTTTTCACCCCCAAAGGCGGTGTTTCTGAATCACACAAAAGAAGTGACTTGGCTATTGCGGCGTATACTCAGCCCTTTATGCAGAAGCAGTGTCATTCCTACACCACGGATGGCTGAATTGGGAAAATGCTAACCGAGACTTCTGTGCAGAACCGGTTAGTGATTGGGTTACGTGACCCCACTGCAATTACAAATTGCTAAAAGTTCCAAAACTGACACTACAGTAGTGCGTCGAGGAAATAGCCGAAAAAGACATAGAGACGTTGAATGCCTCAGAAATTTGTGGTCTGTGTCGAATAACGTCGCAAAAATGCACGGAGCCAAGGACGGAATGCCGGTTCCGTGTCAAACTACACTTCACGGGAAGAAATAATTTTCCGACCTGGGGACGAACTTGTGACAAATGCAAGAGGCACAACTATTTTTTGCGTCAAAGTGTTTCCTCAAGAAAACAGAGGACAAAATCCCCACAAAACCGATCGAGTGAACGGAATAGAGATGTCAAAAGAAGGAAAGGGGTTTTCTGCCGAAATTTCGGTGAATGAAGAAGGAGAGAAATTTCAGTTGGACACCGACGCGTTGATCAACATTATGCCTATGAACGCTGTCTAGTGTTTCGTCAGTATCAACACAGAAGAGTTCTATCATGTGGAACAATGATAAAGTTTATGCAGTAAATGGGGATAGGCTGAAGGTCGTCAATCCCAAGGATAGACAGTCATCAGTTATGAACCTGTTTGGGGTTAACCGGAACTGTGTTCCCATCCTCGGATATAAATTCATGGGAAATTTAGGCTTTGTATCATTCCACTACGATTCATTATTTCTTCATATATCTGATAATGTTCAGTATTACTTGGAAGAATATGCCTGTGTATTCGAAGAGAAGTTGAAAGAGTTTTCGTAAATGAATCCGTGGAACCTGTGACACTGCTGACAAGGTGTACTTCATACGCAGTTAGAGAATGATTCGGACGCGAAATGGACATCTTTATCTCGAAAGATGTCTTGGTTGGAGGAACCAACGAGTGGGGGTGATTCAAATTATAATTGTTGAGAAAGCATTCCAATAAATTTGCCTTTCCCTTGATCCCAAACCACTAAAAAAAGCACTCTAAAGAGTGTGCTTTTGTTCATCTGCTTACCAAGCGCGCAGTACATTATGAAAGTTGATCTCGTTTCAGTCGTTTGGCATTTACAGTTGGATGAAGCCTTGAGTAATTTTACCACGTCTGGCACACCATACGGTGGTTACCGTTGGAGGCGATTGTCGCTTAGCCTAGAGGTGTCTGTGAAAGTATTTCAGAAGAGGATTCTCCAAACACTGAATGACTTACCTGGAGTGCTCTGCGTAGCAGATGACGTCCTCATTTCCGGAAGGAAATATCAAGAAATACACAAGGAAACTCGATTCTTTTGTGCAATCCTTTTTCTGAGATGGAATTAGGCTGAGGCTGAAACAAGTTGACACTGGCAAACAGCAGTTGAGTTCTATGACCACATTCTCACAAACAAAAGAATGTGTAAAAGGTAATCGCGATTTCAGCGCCAAGCTATACTAAATGTGTCCCACATCTCAGTGGAATGATCGATTATCTCAATAGATTTTTACTAGAGTTAGCGGAATCGATCAGGCCGATTTGCCGATCAACACATAGAGGAGAAACATAGATATGAGGAGAGGAACAGCAATTAGCATTTGGTCGCATAAAACAGTTTATCCTGAAGACGCCAGTCCCGGTCCATTATGACCATACCTTACCTTTATCCATACGGTGTGGTAATACTGAACATGATTCAGGAGCCGTTCTTTTACAAAAGAGGCGCCCGCTCGATTATTGCGGCACAACGTTAATAATTTGTGAGCAGAAATGCGCATAAATCACGAAAGAATTCCCGACAGTTTTATACGCTCTGGAGAAATTAACGAATACATCTTTGGTCGACTCACACACGTATACCCCGATCACAAGCCATTGATCACGATCGCGGATAGTCTGCTACGTTAAGCACCTAGGATAATGTAACCGGGGTTAATCCGTCTTCAAATGTATGACTAGGAACTACATTACCCACAAGGCAAACAAGTGTTCATAGCCGACACACTCTCATCAGCCACACTACTGAGTGTGAAAAGTGAACATAGGAGTGAAACAGTGTGTTACATTGGCAATAACGGCAGTTGAATTGTTCTAAATTTCGGAATACAACTTTGGTAGATCTATGTTTACAATCTCTGACGGATGTTATCATCCAAAATCGGCCGGAAGATAGAAGAGCTTTGGTGGCAGAAATATTACATAATTTCAAATTTCGTCATGAACTAACAACGGAGGATTAACTGATTTTTATAGGTGAGTGTTGGGTGGGCCCTTGAGCCTTTTGTAAAGAAGCTCTGCGTTTGTCGCGTTGTTCACCCTTATTTATCATTAGGTGTCTCAGCCGGGTCAGAGGAAATTACTACGGACTGGGTATGGCAAAATAGGTCATAAAGATGGTGACAAATTTCAAACTAGGCAAGCAGTTTGGTTTACAACAAACGAGAGAACCGGTGAGGGTGCGCTGAAGATTGTGACATCGGACATTTTTACCGCGGGAAGGACAGGCATCTAGTGACCTTCGATTGCTACAGTGACTTCTTCAAAGTCGATCTTCTGTGAACATACATAACTGCAGAGGTTATCGATCAACTGCGAACTAACTTTGCACGACATGTTTTCCCGATTCCAGTGATTTGCGACGGCGGTCCTCTGTTACGCAGCACGGAATTCCAGCCATCACACTACCGGTCTTTACCACAACCAATCCAGTGATAAAAAGGAAAACATGGTCAAACAGATGAAGAAAATAGAGAATTTCAAGGCCGAGGGCAGTTATCCATTTATCGCTGTACTTGAGCTTCGAAATATTCAGTCTGCAAATATGTGGACAAACCTGAAGGAACGCCTATTTATAAGATGGACGCGCACCACCCTACCCGTTTGTTCCGAGTTACTAGGCCCAGATGTCATCGACTGGAGAGGAGCACTCGCCATCTAAAACACGGAGTGACTAAAGATGCCAACCGATATTCAGGCAGAGGCTTTTCAAAACAGGATGTATTGGATGTGTTTGTTTTACCACATCAATTTCATTCCCTGATTGGTTAGCATCAGACTTTTGTTGGGGAGATTCTAAATCGAGTACTATGATTGGTTCGAAGTGATCCATGAATGATCAGTGAGCTATCAGCGATTGAGATTTCCGTGCTGCACGCTGCAGCAATAATCTGATTGCATTTCCTGAAGAACTGGCGCCGTCAGTAATTCAATGGGAGCTTAAAAACGCACGACGGTGCTAAACAGATTTTATGGTCGAGGCAGTAAGCCACTGCTTCCACTCAGTCTAAGCAATGCATTCTGTATTCAACCAATAGAACCGACAGAAAAATCCAGGGTGAATGGGGAAGTGTTATCATGTTCAACAAAGAGATCATGCCTCATAGGCTTTGCTAAGGTGAACCACAATATGGAAATGTGAATCCTCTACAACTCCGTACTTCATAACCACTGGAGTCCGCATGTCTTCAGTTTCGTCTTTTTCCCGCAGAGTGCTACGGAGAGGACGTTGATCAAAGAAGTTGTTTCTTGTACGGATGACGAGTAGTTAACATGTGAGGTCACTGGGGGATAAGAGGTATATCACGTAACACTAAATTGGAGCCATACTTGGGGAGCCAACCCGCGGAGTGAGTCAAAGTCTACCACATGGAATGCACACATTGAGTTCGATTGCATGTTGCGCTATAGTTGGTGATTCCCAACAGGGATGAAACAGTTGCGCACCCGTGGTATCATATCATGGGTTGAGCTTTGGCATCAAATGATGGTACAATGCACAGGAACCGGCGTACCATTAGTAATTTATTTATAGAATATGCATGTAAGGCGTTGGGAACCAGAGGCCAGTCTGTGGATCAAGTACTGAATCTAAATAGATTAAGGTGGCTGGGACATGTGTTACATATGGCTACCGATAGACTTCCTCGGTGTATGCTGTTCTCCGAGGCAGGTAATAGTTGGAAGGTAGGTTGAGGTGGTCCGTCCATGACATGGCAAAAAGGCATAAAAAACTTGACCAGTGGACTCGGCTACGTAGAGCTTGTAAGACTTCCGGGTCGGGGTCCATGTGATCCACCTACCAAATGCCTGGAGACATCAAGTGATATGGCTATGTGTTGCGGCCAGTGGCGTAGTTGCATTCGGAATCTTCCTTTGTCTTCTTGATTTTCACTTAGTACTTTGATTTTCAAATCTTTTCCACTTGATGCTTCTATTTTTCTTGTCCTTCACTGGACGATGCTGGAAGGTAGCAACCGAAACCGGAGGACTGAAGTGCAAGGTTATTGGTTGTAGAAACTGAACTGAGCTGATGGTGTGTGTGGGTTTGTGTGTGACTCACACTCTGTGAGGGAATGCGCTGGCACATTGTCAACAGCAGACATGGCTGGTTCAGTAGACAGCACGGTGCTTTGGTGAGCAGCCAGCACGTCTTTTTCTGTTTCTAATGGAAGACGAGAGTGGAGTAAACGAAGCGGACCGAAGGACCGGTCAAATGCCAACTTTTGCCTGAACCGAATCAATTTATTTGGTTTGTTAACATACTGACCACCCAGAAGAAACGAGCTGTTAATAACAGATGGACCAATGAGTGTACGGGCCATGATTTGTCTATGACCACCATGCATCGTGCATAAACTGTCGTTTTTGTGCTAGAAAAGTCGAAATGGTTCGAAGCCGGAGGAGCGTTCTCACTAGATCTAGTAGGACGGAAACGAACACAGTCATGCGCCCGACGTTCAACTCTCAGTTGAAAATCAGTGGAAAGAAGCAGCTGATGACTGCTGAAGAGGATGAGGCAACTGTTAGTACTGATAATGCATGATACGACATTTCATAAGGAATCCAAATCTTTCATCAGCCAAACTAAACGAAAGCATATTTGGATAAGTGCGGGTAAGTGGTCTACGTTTTCTGAAGCGAAATGAAATAAACAGCTTGAGGTAAGTGCTATTATGATTTTGGAAAATAGCACCGACTTAACGAGAAGCTGATTTTCATCGAGATGTTTCTGTTTTTAATATAATGTGAATTCAGCCAAATATACGCTACGATAGCTAAATGCCTCTCGACTCAGACAGTCTGAGTTGATCGATATCCCCAGGTCGTGAGCTTAAGTTGTTCATTCTCACTTGACATTTTATTATCAATAGATCAACCCACATCGAAATCCGAGGTGAGCGTTTTTCACAATGAGGCTGTTCTATACTTATGTGTAACTATTCAAGCCATCTACGATCCTGGGCCCTGAGACAACCTTCAAGGAACCCTCAGCAGAAACCATTTCGTTGAAGAAGATTCCCGAGGGTGATTTGAACACGGGTCAAGGAGAACTGGAAAAACAAGACGGGGAATCAAAACGAAAAGTTCTCAAAGGTTAGACAATATTCTCAAAGCGAAATTACATTGTCTTCAATCTCGTCATATTGCCTATTCACCAACCCGTATTTTAAAGCGTTGAATGAATTTTGTTAACCAAGTTAATTAATTAAAAGGAAACTTTTTTGTATCTCTGTCTACCAATCTGTATTTCTCGGAGTGAGAATGTGACATTAATAGCCGTGTCATGACTGATGTTGAACTTGATTGACGACCTTTTACAAGGGTATGCTTCTTCCAAAAATATTTTTCACACACAATTTCAGACTGATAATGTTAGTAATATTGTAAAGTGAACCATAGGTGAATCTTTCAGATCGCTTTGTGAGAATAATTTCGTGAAGTCCAAGGGTATAAGCCTACACGAATAAATGAGGTTGCGTTATTCAGCTTCAAGATCAGGAACAATACTCCAGATTTGGTCGTTCTGATAACATTTCTTGAGTCGAACCAGTCAAGTTGACGAAAAAGTAAGGAACGAATCACAGATAACTATACCAAGATGCGTGAATACAAGAGCGTCATTGGTCGCGAGACTTGGTTCCATCCTTTATTTTCTTCAATTGCTGGTTCGATAGATAATTAGGGCCCTACACAAGAATTCTAATACGCTCTCGATGACAAAGTCCACTGGTTAGGTTTTTTTATACCTTTCTCGTATGACTTTGACTGGCTACGCTTACCTTCATCTTCTAAACACTGCATGCCTCAGCAAGCATAGCATTCTTTGAACGCCTTTCTACGGACATGCGCAGCACATACCACCGTCAGCTTCAGCCGGTGTTTGGTGTAATGACTTAACTTGTAGAGCCAATACTTTGCACCTAAGCTCAATATAGCTGATACGATGATCCTCGTGGATTCGAGCAATGCTTTGAAGACGGTTGTTTGTTCCTGTATCTTCTACCCACAGTAACAAGATTTCTGAAACGTGCAGAGAAACTGGCCCAAACGTTACAGCATACATACGAACATCGATAGTTAAACGGATCTGAGGTCGGCAAAGGTCGTACGCTTTCTTTTCTGACTTAGTTGACCTTGAATTCAAGGACATGAGAACGGACCGATCCCATTGTAGGGAGTTATTAACCTCATTCGTGCGCTAAATGTCATTAGTCAACCGGAGACAGTCTTTTCACTGATTCTATTGCATCTTTGCCGTATAGGAACTAATTGGATGGAACTTTATTTAGCTTTAACGGAGTTTATACTACACTGGTGTAAATTTTGCCATTTCTGTTGTTGATCTACAGGATATCATATTTTTCTGAGGTACTTCGGCCATTTGAAGAATATGCTTCACTGTGGTCAAAAAATTACGATGCTTGAAAGTTGTGTGGAAAGCTGCAAAACTAGGGCTTTTTGAAAGTACGCCAGTCGAATCCCAATACAAAAGGCAGTTTAAAAATAGCCACGCTCTTGAGAAAAACAGGCCCAATTCAACGCATTCCATTCTCTTGCATACCTAAATTAGGCGGCAAAATCCATCAGAACGATGCTTCATCTGAATGGGAGTATGAAAAGATACCGCATCCTACAACAGAAGCATTCGGACCGTCTGGTTATGGGGAATCAGGGTGAGATTTTAATTTGAAACTTATTCTTTTTCATTTTAGTTGTATGAGAATTTTATTAGATTTAATCATGGATGACTACCTAAGTTCGTAGGAGATTACACTCGAAGAAACCGGGCCGCGTCGATGGATTCTGAGCTAATGAAGTGTACTGATTGCGACTTTGCTGCAAAATTACTTCAAATTAATCTCCGAACCGGATATGGCCCATCAATTTGGTTATGAAATAAACCAATTTAAAACCTTCTGTTAAATCAAAAGATAACAATCATTCACAAGTTCCTTGGAGAAGTTACGGACTCTTGCAGAACAAACTGACTCAAGATGTGATACACTAGCCTTTTTTCTGTGATGAATCCAATCTCAGGTCAACAGGGGAGTCAAAAGATTCTGTATATAAAATTGCTCCCCCGGTGTGATGTAAAACAACATAGAAGAGCACTTTAAGAACCAGTATGAGTGGTTATACGTTATGCACAACAAAACTTCTAGATTCGCTTGTATCTGAAGCCGTTATGCGCTTACTACTGGACGAAAAGGTGCTTGCTTTTGTGTTAACTTTATGCCCTTCTTCTTTTGAAGGTGTCGACGCACTGTTTATGATTTAAAATGTACGACCTGCATCGTGTTTACTCATACTGTCAAAAGTATTTGTTCAGGAGATCAATCTCAGCGAGCCTTATATCATCCCTCTTGCGAATTTGTGTCTCCGCTGACCGAGCGCAGTCGGTAGTAGAGCGTAGGTGGTCGACGGCTTTACACGTTTGGATCAGTCCAACGTTTATGGATGCCACTACCGCGATCTCATTCAGGTTCTTTCGTGATACACTACGGTACATGGGTGGTATTTTGATTTTGTCTGGTTCTTGTTTTACTTCGTATGAGGAATTTAGTCAGAGCTATGCAACCTGGTCAAGCAAACCGGAATCACCTTCTCCAGTCACTGGGTAAAATGAAGTTTTTTTCATTTGAACAGAACTTGACGAAAATATGCGATATCCCGGAAGCTTTGCAAATCTTAGTGAAACGCTTGGTGCGATTTTATCCAGATAATGTGGTAACTTCATCTCCATGACGCATTCATTTTGGTTGACTTATTTCTTAGGGACAGACGTTGCTGAACTTAACCGAACTGACTGTGCATCTGTTCTCGGTGTCTCGCAATCTCTTAGAAAATGTGTTTTCCAGTTTACGGTTTTATTACAGAAACATGGCTAGGCACTCTTTTTCAGTTCATCACTTGATATTCTAACAAAGTAGTTTTCACAATTCTCGCCCATATAAAAAATGCAATGGTCAACCAATCCAAATTTCAGTCTGCTGCAATTCGCTCTCACCACTAACACATTGCTTTAGACAGAGCACCGCGACGCATCGTTGTTCCCTGAAGTTCAAATCAAAATTGAGTGGCAGACAAGCTGCAACTCCAATGTGACACCTAAGAAGTTTACTAAGAATGTATGAATCGGTTTGAGTGCACCGGAAGTAACAAAACTCGTAGAGACCTGAGTGATAGCGGTTTTAACTATAATCAAATTTGGCTGTTGGAGATGGAGTGCAATCCCTAAAACCGGGTCCCTAAATTAGCAACACCAACCAGATGATAACTCTCAGTCGCTGGGCAATGGAATGAGGTAAAAAACCCGCCTAGATTGGTGGGTCTAACGTCCTGTTTTTTGATGTTTCCTGGAAGTTTTCTGAGGAATTCATTCCCAATTTAAAGGCAGTTTTTCACTGCGTTGTTTTACCGTTTCCGTGCACACTTGCGCGATCCAGTAGTTGTCGTTTTGTTGTAGAGCGAACGAACATTTAGGGACTATCAGTCTGATTGGGAAGATTACTGATCAAATTATCCAGAAACCTATATTTACCCTGAAACATGAAACAGCAGAGAAACGTCTAGCTTCACTCACAAGTGACTTGGGGGTCAAGGACAGTTAACCTTTCAGAGCTAGACAAATCCAACGAATAACAGTGCGTGGTGGTTTGCGTGGAGTTATAGATTGTCTTGGTCATGGTTACTAGCAGTGCCCCCGGTAAAGCAACCATTGATTGCTCATTAGATTCAAAGGTAGCTGGGGAATTGAGGTACTGTACACGAGATTATGGTAAATAATAAGCCTTTGTCCAATGGGAAGCCCACACGGAATCGTTTCTTTCATCACTTGTTCAGGTCAGTGTCTTACCAGAAATCCATTAAAAAATGATACGAGGTTAACAAACAGAACAAAGCAGAGTAACGTGGCGCAAATCATAATTGGGTAGATTTCCTTTTATCTCATCATCCTCGTACTGCAAACCAAATAATATTATTCATCAGAGCTGCATAAAAAACATTACCGTATTATTACCTGGGCAATGTTAGGGAGACGAGTGATTCGTTTTTTTTCAAAAGCCTGAGATTCCTGCTTTGGGTAGCGGTTGCTTTTACAGTATGTGATAAACGTGAATTGGTGGTAAGTCAATGAAACGCAGTTATAAAAACGATACCGGATGATATCTTTGTTGTCAGCGACCGTGAGCAGCATTCCAGAAACCTCTTTCATCGACTCAGTACGGCACATCAAGACTCACTACCTTTCAGTGAAAATGAATCTGAGAACAAATGTTAATTACTGGATGTCATGACAACCAACTGCTCAGGTGGGGACTTGAATACGTCTGTGTATCGAAACTACACAAGGTCAGATTAATGCTTCAATTTCACGAACTTCGTACCGCCGGATCAGAAGCATAGGTTGGCGAGAACCACGTACAAAAGAGGTCGCAAACTTTGCGCATCGGGCATGCTCATCTATGAAGCGGAAATGCCAATCGACGTGGTCGTCATTTGGCTACTCGAACGCGTTTATCTTAAGAGGGTTTTGTAGCATGCACATAGAGGAGACGATCAATGCCAGTGCCTGAGTGGAAGGTTTTCTTACAGCTGCCTTTCAAGGACGATAATACTCACTCAACTCTACAATGCTGCCGAACCTGTGTGGGATTGATGAATCTTCGTTTGGTTGACTGTTCTTTGGACTTTACATTTCGCTCACAAGCCTCAGGTCATTCGACCAACCTGCACTCGGAAGCACCAGATTCGAGTTTTGCTTTTATTAGAGCTCATCAGTGATGCATATCCTCCACCACACCCAGGGGTTTGAACCCGGACCGGTTCACCTCAAAGGCTTGTATGTTACCACAGCGCTGATCCGAATCACCAAGTTAAGCTTGTTCAGATGTCGTCCTTTATGAGAGCTAGAAATGCCCGACAGCTTCTGATGAGCTGATGAGGTCTAACAAGAGCGAAACTCGAGTCTGGTGCTTCCGAGTTCAGGTTGGTCGAATGACCTGAGGTTTGTGCGTGAAAGGTGGAGTCCAAAGGACAGTCAACCAAACAAAGATTCCTCAATCCCACACACTACTCACAAGCAGTTGCATGATATAGATATATACTTGTAGCAAACGCAAATCAGATTTGAAAATGTGGGTACGTTGGCCCCATCCCGTGGAGAAGACCTGATTTGGTAGGAGGCATTCGCTTGGAGTTAACTGGTAAGGTATCGTGTCTCCTTTTAAAGCTACCGGGTATTTCTGGCTGTCATTTGATATTATTTTTGAGGTTTGGGAATTTGGAAGATGCGGACAGAAATTCTCTCCGTAAATACCCCCTACGATAAGAAAAAATGAATTTGGTCACACTATTCATATCTCGTGAAATACTCTACACACTCTAAGGCAGGGCCACCGGTAGCCATGCTCGACATTCACGTAATCACTTTCGTGGAGAAAATCAAATTAGTTTGAGCCGGCATAAAACTTCCGATAATTGAAGAGGGGCCCAAAATTTGTATAGGAGTTCAAATACCTTATTGTATGCCTAAAGAATTAGACAGCAATCATCATTTTACATAACGAGTTTCGTTTTTTTAGAACGAATCAATACCTTGAAAAGAAACAGTCTATTTAGATCATCTGTCATTGCATAGGTATATCATTTAGTTGCCAATCGTTCGTTAGGTGTCTTGTTCTCCATCGACGTATCCGCTAGCAGAATAACAGACGAAGCTCGAAGATGGTTCATCAGTCAGAGTAATGGAGTGCGGCACTATTTTATAATCCCTCTTACTTCAGAATAAATGATAGTCATGTAATACCACTGTAGTTATTATATGTTTGGCTTTACATTGGTAATGAAATTCCCAGACATGTTGAAAATTATTCTTTTGATTATAAAAGGTTGTTCTTGCGCGACTTCTGCAAAGGATATGGCTCACAGAGTGAAATGCCTTCACACCTTTAGACTTACTTGCTATTAGTCCGGATACATACTGGATTCAGCGATAGCAGAACACCGAATGACCAACCCAGCACCTACTGACTCAACATAAAACACCGATATTTATCACTGATCGTGTAGTAAGGTAGTCACTATCTACTCTGATGATGTCTTCCCTGTATTGTTGTTCCGGAAACAACAACGACAACAATAAGTTCGGGTGCATCTGGTTTCCAAAGATCACCGCGACAGAGATATCTAGTCCAATAAATGAATGCCACTGTCAAATTTCTATGGCCTTTGGTAGTGACACGGTAATCCGCAGTACGCGATGATCCATAGGGACGATAGCAATTTGTTTTATCGATGTAAATGCGGGTATGTGTGCTTCGAGAATACCGTCTGCTGAACGGCGCCATTGTACCAACAATGTCGAAGACTAGGACTTTACTCTTTGACCACAAGTGTTTAATCTCGGAAGTGAACTGTTAAAACCCCAAGTGTCTTTTTCGAATAGCGAATTGCTTCTACTGTTCTGTTTGCCAATATATTTACGTTCATCAGGTTTCGCTGGTTTTTCTTCCATTTTGCAAAGACTTTAGTGCCCGTTCTGAACAACGATTCGTGATGAGCTCGATGATACCACCGTTCCTACTGCCATCGATTTCAACATATTACCTGTGTGCAAAATAAAATGTTCGAAGTGGATCACTGATCGTTGTCTGTGCACAACCGAGGCAATCAATATGCACCCTGTGTTTATAATTGTTTTGCTTTCGTGTACTCGTAACAATGGTGCAACATTTATGCTTGATAAGAATAAATGCAATAAAAAGATTATATGATATATACACTTTTTGAACCAAAATGTGGGATTTGAATGTGAGGAAACTTTGTCCCCCAATTTCTACTGGATTACACCTTTGTGTGATTTCAGTAGGTAATTTAGAGTCCATTACCATGGAAAATATTTCTTGATAGTTTCTTATAAGGGTCGGGGAATTTTAACGGACCCATGTGCTGTTTCCGTTATTATTACTCTCAAACCTAACTATCTAGTGAACCCAGTGAACCAAAGGGGAGGGAGAATCCTGATGATGATTTTCTGTTAGCATGTCATAAGTATAAACCATCATAATTTCAATTTACTGCACATCAAACAGGTAGGAAATTACAAAAACCATTCTGTCCTCATTCTCACTCCGTGATCCACAGTTCTTTTCCAGCAATTGCCTCCTTATTACTTTGCGTGGGTAGTATATACTCCACCACAGTGGTGCATCTCAAGCGCCGAGAAAAGATTTCCTAATATTTAAACATTTCAAAATTCGTCTTGTTCTGATTTCTGTTTGTTCCTAGTAGCTATAAAGCTTTGATAAATCATTTTGTACGGTAGCGACACTCAACCGATTCGCTTTACCCTCTTCGTATAAGAACAGCCCGGAGCAGTAGTATTTCGTATTTGTTTAGTTTTGTTATGGATTATAAGCTTGTGCGCTTTTAACTAAAAGTTTTCAGCAGCTTGCGCACATTGTCTTTGAACCTTTTGGGAAGAAGATATGGTGAAATTATAGCGATCACTCAATTACTGAATGTATTTACGTCTCCAGTTTTGAGCGGTGCTCAGTCACTGACGCAGTAAAGACAGATGCCAGGGACGGAAAGAGAGAGAGACAGAAAGAGACTGACTGAGTGAGAAAGCGAGCACTGTAACGGGGCTCAAAAGGAGGACTTATAGAAATTCGGTTCTACTCTGAAAGAGATTGTCTTCAAAATCGGCTGAAAGATCGTTCAAGCGGGTCGACGAGCTTATATGTCGATTGAATTATAGAAATATTTACTCAGTTGGGTTATTCGACTTTATTACAGCGAATTTTGTGGTCTGATGTTTATGAATTCTAGCCTTTGATTGAGTAAATAATAAGAAAGTACTGCAGCTTTGTCACTAAAATCCAGAGGTCAACCTTCAAAAGTGGGAAGCTACCGTGTCAAGGGGTCACGTTTCTACCTTCAGAGAAAATCAGGTTCGCTCAAAACCTCTCACCAACCAGGACTGCAGCTCACCTCCAGGGTTGAAGCTAAGGCTATCAAGAAACACAGATCTATCTTTTGCCGTCAAAATCAGTTCATCAGTTCACTTGGCCTAGTGATAAAGATGGTACTAAAGGACACCTGACTGATCAGCCCGATTGTTATTCAGTCAACACAAAGCGATTGCAAAGAAAAACATCTAGTTTGGTGTCTGTCTGTCAATATTGTGGATTATATTTATGAAATCCGTTAAATTTTGCACGTGTGCTGCATTTTCATGGCGAGAAGTATCAAAAAGACTGAATTTTTTCGATTTAGTTCTTCAGAATATAGACAAGTATGACAACCATCGCCTGTACACTAGCTATATCACCTAGAATGTTGTCGTAATATCTGTATTCCTAATGCCAACTCAGATGATCTGGGGTCTACGAAATTGTTCCGCATTGTTTGACAGTGACTTGGCTATGGACATTTTGCAGCACTGAAGCTTGGTTGGGGCATACATGGGTGGGTTTGAATCCCGCCTGGGACAATAGCGTTTTCTGTTTGAATCAATCAAACATTTATCCTGTCTGTCAAACCGCATTTCAGACTAACCCATCTATTCAAACTATTTGTAGATACGATCTTGGTTATTCTTTGGACAATCGATAAGTCTACTTGCTTCTTTTCAACACGTTATTCGATTGTCAAACATTGATGGTCCCAAGATGGTAAAAAGCACATTCCTATAAACAAGGAGAGGTTTGCCACTAAATAGGCCTAGATGATTAATGCAAATTGCAAGTGAATTGTTTAAAAACTGATCACCCTTGTGTGGAAATCCATTCAGGTTTTATCGAGAAAACAGAAGTTGAAATCACTGAAGAATTAGTTTTCTGAGAGATGTTTTGGTCCCTCTTTAGCCCGGAGTCAAATCGCTGCAAAATTTAAAGGTTTGTGGCACATGGAGTAGATGGATTTGGAACTGGATGCTGTTCTTAGACTCAAAACAAGAGGTTACTTTTACCTTGTGCAGCTTAATGATTCTATCTCGCTGTTTTGCGTTTACCTTTTAGAAACTTGCCGTATATAAGATCCACCAGCGGGGCATTTTATGCACAAAGTTATTTCCGATGAGCAACGGATTCCGTCCTGTTGTTAACCGGTCATAAATATGCGGCGGGTAGGAACTTTTACCCGATCAAAGTGATGCACTCAACAGTTTACACAAATCCTGAAAGACGATACAATTCAGAAAAATGGCATGCAGTCATTACTCACTTTCTTTTCTGGTCAGCTACAGTTTATACCGTTTCGTACTTCCATGCTCCCGTTCAGTCTAGGCGTTTTACAATTCACTCTATCTTGTTTGTGTTTTTGTTCTCAACAAATCCCTTCTGTTTGTGCATGATATCTGCATGCCTATGCCAATCAGTTTACTCAACAAGACGGCGTAACCAATCGGCTAGCTCGGCGAGCCCCAGCCCATGAATGAATCCTTCAAAGTCTTCTGATATATTTTTATCTCCATTAACGAAGTAGGTGTTGCATGTTTTGCAATCCATTGCTCCTGTTCATTAGTGGTTACCGCATCGTACATAACTGGTCAGTCAATTATATTTGTTTTATCATCAACCGCGACCTCTCTTGGTTTGAACATGTCACTACGGTCTTCTTAAAGATAAGACGGTTTACATTTTTGTTTTACAGCACAAAACCCTGACCAGTCAAAGTCATCTCATTCGATACTTTCTTTTCTTCGACGATATAAATTACAGACTCTATGCGTCCTCTACAATATGCTCTGAACTATTTAATAAAGAATTTATTTTTGTCCGACCTCTGGAACATCTATCTACCCACAACCCGCAGTCACCCACCCCCTCTCACATTCCGCTATTAGTTGACCCAATTCATAACATCAATATCACGATTCATGTGCAATGTTCCCCCGTGGGGTACTGGTTGCCTAACTTCACCACCGATACCCTGACCTCAACAGAGGCAATTCAAGATTGTCCACACAAAGCCGACATAAACATTTGTCTTCCCGCACCAAAGCCTGTAAGTCCTCAGCAGTACCGTGTCAGACCCATTTTCCCTCGAATCCTGAAGCTGTCATTGCAAGATAAGATTAGATGAGTTGACGTTGTAATTGGCTCACTGTATGCAATCGTGTTTTATATTTGTAGGTGGTTATGTAGCTGCTGATTACCCACACTCGGGTGTATACTAAGATTGAACTGAAGTGAAAATACACTTTTATCAAAAGATACGAGGCTAAACGGCACAGAAAGAGTGTATAATTCCGTGCGACACGAAATAAAAAAGAATAATCCCATCATCTCCCTGAACAGTTCCTGCCCATGCATTTGTTAATGAGGTAAACAGCTACTATCAGTCAGTGCACTCGAATACTTCAAGTTTCCGTTCGGGTGACGCCTGATTCTTTGTTCTCGTCTTGGGGATCAAGCGACTTTACCCACCGAAAGTAATTCTAGCGAATGCTGGATTTCCGGTGGTGGGCTAAATGCGTTGACGCTGCTCGGTGAATCACCATATAAGCGATCAAAATCATCTGCTACAAATGTCCCTTCCCATCTTAGTTATTTCCCCAATTACCATACTTCTGCATTCATTTCCATTATTCTATCCAAAGCGAGATAGTCAGGGAGCCCGTTTGTTGAAGAGTCGGATCAATATAATTTGCGATAAATAGAACTGGTCACTGATGAATGGTGCGTTAAATTACTTAAACTCATTCATTGCAGCGTCATCAGCATCATCATTGGATTTGCACACGGTTTAGGCCAAAAATGAGAAAAGCAGCTACGTGTCCTCGTCTTAGGCTTTGGACTTTATAACCAGGTTCGATAACGGCTTATCATATAGAAAGTTTCCGAATAAAAGGATCTTCAATGTGTAAAGGAAAGCAACACAAATTCTTCAAACAAATATTGTTGTCATGCCAACTGATGCGCCACGACTAGACGGAGTCTATCAAGAATTGTGTCTAAGGTGAACAAGCTTTCAAGAATATGAAAGGGGTCGTATTTAAAAAAAGTCCATAACTGGGAAACCTAATTTGGCTGCTTCTTCAAAGTTCACAGATTTATTCGAATTTCTCAGCCATAACAGAATAATGCAAACAGAGCATCCGTATTGTTACCTCATTTCAATGTGTTGCGTTCATAGTCAGAAGTAGAACACGTAATAGTTTTACTCCATTTATTTGTAGGAGAGTAAACACAAAAGCAGGCCGTAGCCTGCTGGCAAATATCAGACAAGTGCAAGTTACGAAAGAAATGCCAGTAGGCTAAATTGCGTTCGTGAGCGAGTGTACATTTGCATCACGTCAAACAAGGTTAATCGGTGCGTAGCGCAGTCGACTAGTCAAAAAACACAAAGTGAATAAACATTACCAAGTGTATGCCAATATGGGCGAAATGTGGATTAATTTTCCGTGAATCATAAGTGAATGTTCAATCCAGACACGATACAGCGGTTTGTATGAAAGGCAACATCCGATTTTTGCACTGTGATATGCGTAAAGAACAAGAAAATCAGCTAATTCTCCTTGCTTTGTACTGACCTCAGTCGTTCCGAGGAAATGGATATTTTACAGATATCAGTTTGGATTTATTTGCTCTACGATCTGTCCTAACGTTTGATTTGAACTAGCCCATATTTCCTCAGCTGCATGCGCTTCAGTGAATGACCTCCATGAAGTTTCCGTTGACTTGCTTTCGGTTTGCGCCGTCTGAAGGTGCACGGTTTGATTTCGCTTCGTCGCCACGCTTGGTTTGCCCTTGGTGCATCGCTCGTTATTTCGGCGCCACGACATGTGCAATACACCCTCGAATCCGTTGAGCGACTCAAATCTCATCTGTTCATTCGGCTGAGGGGATTTTTGCTGATATTTCTTTCTGATCCTCAATAGAAGCCACTTTCGGTGGTTGCAAGCAGTACGTCTTCTATAAATTCACCTGCAAAACCGGCTGTCATAGAGGTCGACATCTATACAAGCTTAACTTGGTGATTCGGATCAGCTCGAACGGGAGCGGGGTGGCGCAGTGGTAACACACACGCCTTCGAGATGGGAGGGCCCGGGTTCAAACCCTGGGTGTGGCGGAGGATATGCACCACTGATGAGCTCTAACAAGAGCGAAACTCGAGTCTGGTGCTTCCGAGTGCAGGTTGGTCGGATGACCTGAGGTTTGCGCGTGAAACGTGGAGTCCAAAAGGACAGTCAATCAAACGAAAACCAAGAAAGGCTGCTCTAGCCATATTGCAAACTATAAGAAATACATATCCACTGGATCCGAGCAGAACCGCGAACCAGAGATAAAGGATTTTGAGTGACCCACGTAAACCCTTCGACTTTTTATGGGTATATGTTAGTATGGGGGTCTTGCATCATAGCGACCGATGACCAGTTTGTTGAATACATTTGCCAGGTTGATACCGGATAGCTACAAAGCAGATTAAAACAGTATTGGAACAGCAACACTTCCAAATGCAATATCTGAGTCAGAATCAGTGTAACTACTCTGACAGATAATCAAAATCTTACAGTCTTGATCAAAAAATGTATTTGCTAGGTTGTTTTGCAGCTGGAAATGTCGGGATTTCGTGTTTACGGACAACCAGTGCATAACGAGTTCGTCCCTTCCCTGTTTGGTAATTTATTGAGGATTAAAATATTTCCTCGCCATACTCTCTATTCACCACCATTTATTTACTATACTCGTATAACATGCATCCATTTGGTAATTGTTTCTTGGAAAAAATTTGCTAAGCCGAATCGGGAATCAGTTCTTAAAATATTTTCCGAAAAATCATTTGAGAAGATTGCCAACAGAATTCTGCTCTAAATCAAGCAAAAATGAGCTTCCGAAATGGGTTTCCTCCGCGACGCCCAGCCTCCAAACAGTAAGACCCCACGTGAGTTTCATCCATTTTATTTCATCAGATCTGACGTGATTAGATATTTAATGGGGCTCATTCCGTATGTTGTTTTTTCATGTGTATGGCTAAGATCATTGCTTGAGCTCATGATGGTCATTGAAGACTTCTAGGCTAGGAAAGTAGGATTCAAGACTACTTTTGGTAAACCGAAATATTGTCAGTCATTGAGGTTTCGCTAATAATTTCTTAGCCTATAAGCAAGCTGATAAGAGTAACCCTCCAATGTGAGCACCAATTCCACTAATGGACTTTTCCATGAGTCCCTGGGTCAAGAATACTGCAGATATTATGGGGCGCTTCACTGACGCATCAGTGCACCGAAGGAAACTGTTAGTGGATATTTCCTTTTACAGTGAGTGACCTGAGGCACTGACGGGACTACAACCTGCGAGATCAGATGACCGAAGCTGATCTTCAGCAGGTAAGGGCTATCCGAGGAAATAGTGACCGATAAAGGTTATTAGTTCACTGGTAATGAATTTCAAGATTTTGTGAACGCCAACACGGTTAGGTACTGCATGAGTGGCTGGTATGATTAAGATGCAAAAGGTACGGTCGAGAGGCTTAACCGGTCCCTAAAGAGGAGTATTTATTCTAACGAACTAGATGGTTTATTCTGGAAAGAATAGGTTAATAAGAAGGTCTTTACATAAAGAACAACAAAACATGCGGTCTTAGATAAGACCTGCGAAACAGATCTTCGAATAGTCCGGAAAACGCTGAAATCTGCTATTCCGTTTCCCGTCACCCCTGAAGGTGCTATACCAACGGCGGTTAACATCTTAGCAAAGAAAATAGAAGAAGGAGACTCGGTTGATGATTCCAGGCAGCTGGATGCCCAGAATAGGCTGCACCAACAAGAAAGGCTTTTGCACCCTATTTTTGCTGTGAAAGATCTTTGAAGTAAGTTATCACGGAATTCACTCAATTGAAGGCGCAAAGGGAAAAAATTCAAGGCAGCAATACAGCGTACTAAACCTTCAAAACGATATACTGTATTTGCACCAAACCGTCGCGTGTCCAGACAAACATAGTCTCGCAAAAATACACCCACGCTCGATGGGTAATAGATGCATATACTTAATATGCATGGTCACAAGCCCGAAACCAGACATATATATATATATATATATATATATATATATATATATATATATATATATATATATATATATATATATATATATATGCCAATTGTGATCCATCCTGAACTGCGTTAACCAGTCAATCCTCGTCATATTCCGAACGGACTTGGGTGGTCTGGTCGGGTTATACGCCTTGCGTGCTCTGGCGCTGCATATAATTGCGACTCATGTACCTAACCAGTAGCCTCTTTCTGCTGGCGTGCTCATATTTGCGCTTACCATATTCCGTGCATGAATACATACGTTTTTCCGTACATACGTGTTTTTATTCTGTTTGCTGATTGCAGGACGCAACACTGGTCAAATCCGACTAGTGGAGAAGTACAGCAGCTGAGCCTGATACGTCACTGAAAAGACAAAGCGGACTATCAGTAATTTGTATGGGAGTGTCCTTTTAGAGGAGGGGAGTGATTTTTTTTCAGCTTTAGCAGTGTTCGGACTAGTTGCATTCATACCTTGGTGAGATGTTCTGATTGATCTATTGGTCTGTGCCCACTGGATACGAAACTCACACATACACTCACGTCTCGAATCTAACAAAACCTCTCTTTTTCACCGCCTTGCCTGACCATGCCGGACGCATGTGCGATGTCCGACAATTTCGGGTCCACGTGGAGAGTCTCGAATTTTCTTTTTGGTTACTGATTGCAGTGGTAGTAGTTAAATGTTGTAGGTCTCTCTGTTACCCAAAAAATGTCATCGGATTCTCCTTGAAATGCAGTTAAGCAACAGCGGCATTTACGAGTCATAATTTGCAAAATATCTATGGTAACCTCGAAGTGGATACAAAAAGATACTGAGGCATCATTACAGTCCTGATAGTGGTACTTTTACGAATGGGTTCGTTTATTTTGAATAAACTGGATTACCTGAGTCAACTCGCACCTACCAATGCCTACCCACGGAAGCCTAATGAATTATTTGATTGGTGTATACTGATGACTTACCTGTTACTTGAATCCATGCAGTCCACTGCAAGCCAAACCTGAAGTAGTTCATTCAGGTTAGTGGAAACTTCGCTAACAGGCATTTGCAGCAACGGTGCGTTAATGAATTCGAAACACCAACATATAAATCGGGATTCCTTTTGGTTTTCTGATTTTCAGAGGTGTGGAACTAATAACCACAAGCTTTTGTGGATTTTGGCAATTGAAACCAAAAAGCTTGGAATTGGTTCCGGTGGACCGCACAGTGATTGCTTCTAGTCGCCCTTTCTTAGCTCAAAACAGATTGTCCTCGTTTATACGTATGTTGAGCCTGAGGTGGGACAGTTCATTGCTAGTCTTGCCACCCTACGTATACGCATACCGGTAGGCAAATTCAACAGACTTAACTTGTTATTTTTGAACTCCTCTGGTTTCCCAAGTTTTGTACACTTGGCAACACGCTACCGTACTTTATGTTACTTTAGTGCGGTTCGATCCTTGGAGAGGATAGACTGGCTTCATGAACGTCTGGGCAGTTGGCAGCAAGATCCTTGCAGCATGGATGACGGAGCAAGTAGATGACACTGTCAGGAAGTTTCATGGGTGTATGGTATACGAGACTTCCCCCAACGTCGCATTGCTTCTTTTCTAGGGTGCATATCTGGACTTTGAACTACCAAGGGCAGGGAGTAAGACAACAGATTGTTGGTGCATAGTTGTCGGTGGCTCCCTAGGAGCTCGTTTGCCATATGATTGAATCGAATCCAATCCTATCCAGAGGTTTATGCAGATCAGTTCATTAGACAGATTTTCTTTATTACCATCAACCTGGTTTAGCCCGCCTGTATATCGGTTTGCCAAGGTGCGGCCGCTGATGCTTGCTCCAGCTTCGTGAATTCAAAGTTGAGAGCTGGGTACCTAAAGGAAGCCGAAGAGGTGGGAGAAACCCCAAGGACGTGTCAGCCTACCAACTAAGAGGTGCTCCTCCTATCAGACACCCCAAAGTGCTAAGATTACTGAGAATGATTGGTTTGGACACTTGATTACACGTTTCTGTGGTTATCATATCAAAACACCAACTTGGTCTTCCCGATCAAAAAAGTTTGTGGTGTAATTCTCATATGAAATAAATGACAACAAACCGATGAAAGTACTATTCTTAACCAAACTTTGTGAAAGTCATTCAGGTTTTATATCTAATTCGTTGGGCTGTATTATGGATTTAGGGTGGTTTTTGGATAACTTTGAGAAAGTTATTTACTATGACTGAATGTTTTGTGCAGCACCAGTGTGAGATTATGCGTAACTTATGAAATTGTTTCTGACAGAGCTTTTGGCTAGGTGGTCGGAAGTTTATAAACAACTTATGATTCCCTTGACAAATCTAGTCATTTGCTATTTCTTTCGTGAATAAAAAAGAATCATGACGAAATCTAATATGACCCATCGTACTAGGAGATATTAGGCGGTTTTTGACACAAGCGCAGGAAGTTATTCCTAGCTTGTTGTTTTCATAATCAGTAGCAGCAGAACACCTAAATGTGGTAATCCTTTCATTTGTGAGAATATAAACGTAACCCGACCGCAGTCAGCAAGTAAGCAGCGAGCAAGCAAGGAATTGCGTAGGTGAAGTCACTGAGCTAAGTTGCATACGTGCGCTGAGGTACATTCGCCTTGGATTAAACATGATCAGTCGATAAGTAGCGGGATCGATAGGTAAACAAATTGCGCAGGGAATGAAGCGTGTTTAAGTATCGGCAGTCGTATGTCCATGCATGAGAGGGATATTGATCAGTCGTCCATGTAGTAACCATGGCTGTTTAAACCAGATACAAAACTGTTAAATTGAGCTTAGAAATAGGATCTGTGTGAAATTTTGATGGCGGATGGAGTGTGAGATTGCACCACTTGTTTCGCAGCGTTTGGCTTTATCTTTACTGGTGCGTACTTCAGTCAAGGTGATTGATTTAAAAGTCTTTCAAATATCTTCTGGACACTTACCACGCACTTTCATCATGGATGTCACTCTAGAATAATACAAGGTATTTTCATGGAACTGAAGTTGATTATATAAACAGGTTCACGCTGAGGATGAAATGAGAGCATATTAAGCGTGCAACCTTGGCGACAACTCGTCCGCACTTCTGGCTTTATCACAGTTCATCTTCATTAGCATCCCGTATACTTGGAGGGAATATATCATCTACGAACTCTTCGTTTAAGGTTAGTTTGGAGCCCGATGGAATCAGCTGATTTACTTCTCCGTCATTCACTTTTCACGAACACTTCTCCAGCTGACTACTACTTACTTCGTGGCATAGGCTTAATTTTTCCGACGAACAAACTTTTGAGTAATACGTTGCGAAATTCGACATTCCCAGGGTGTTCTCAGAATCCTTGTCCTAATTATACACAAAAGTTAGCCGACTAACGCTCAAGGCGTGCGTCCGCCGGAAAGAATAACCAATAACACGAAATTGCTCTTATTCCAAGAAGTGCGATTTGATTACGACTCAGCTTGTTGTTCGTTTGAGAAGAAATACTTCCGGTTGAACGTGCACATAATTACACCGTGTGGAGGAAAAAACCATAACATTATCGCGGTTATGAGTGCCTCACAAATAATGACTCATACTGGCTGGGAGTAGACGTCCGCTGATGAATAGTCATTGTGTAGGCAAATTTCAACGATCTTTTCTTTCAAGCTGATGTTGTGTATCCATAAGAAGGTGACGGGTATTGGCTGGCACTGTCTGGTCGTTTCGTACGTAGTCCTGCACTTTGTTAGTGTGAAATTCGATGCATTTTCCAACATCGAATCCAGCTTGGTTACATTAGCATTGCTTTGTACGTGGCCGGCAGATGGATCAGTAGCCGAATTTGAATTCACGGATTATGTCGTAGTTGGTGAGCAGACAGAATTAGTAAAAATAAGTTTAAATACTCTTTTTCTCTCTTTTTATTTATTACACAACAAAGTACAACAATTCATGAGGGATACCGCAGTCAATGAAAGGCTGCCAAATGGAGAATTGACCGACTGTAGAGGGAATCGAACCCGGGTTCCTACTGTCCAAACTCCACCATGATAACCAGTTGACCACAGATGGCTAGGTTGACAACTACTCAGTTATAGTTCATTGAATATTGTTATAGTCCGCCGTGCAGTTATACAGTGGGTAATACTGAATCAACTAGTCGTTTGAGCAAACAGGTAAGGTTATCACACCCGAAAAGAACGATACTGTCTTACTTGCTTTATTAGTAGAAAAGAGAATAGTATTGAGTAAAGATTATGCCCAACTACATACCCTGATTTAACCGTTTATTCAGTAAAGGCCGTTGAGGCCTTTGTTTTGAGTAGCACGAGAATTAACCGTACTTATATAACTATACTTCATGTGATGCTAGTGTTTCAATTACCACTTTAAATAACTAACATCACACAACATAGCTTCCTCGTAAATGACTGAAGCTTCACTTTGGACTGGAGTTCGTACTTCGTTCTGTGCCAGTACGAAACCCAGACGCAGTATTGTTGTGGTATCCGGACTCACCCCCAAACGATTCGCTTTATCTGAACTTCCATCATAACCGGACCGCTAGTTGGCGTCTTCCCAGTAGAAGCTTCCTTTGACCGAATTGGTGAAATGAATGGGTAAACTAAATAAGCTTTCCAAAGATTATATTTCATTCCAATCGATCCACCTCAAATAGTGCACTTGTCACAACGAACAATGCAAGATTCGGCTTCGTTTCATGAATCAACACTATTACACATCGCCCCCCAATTCCACGAACTAGGCCCCCACGTACGAAACTCAGTGAAACTGAATTTCGAGCACTCATCCAACTGGATAAAACAAGTGTCAACCCAAGGATTGTACTTCTAGTGCGATCTGTTATTATGATGGACGCGGATCAACTTTTTTGAACAGTGCCACCTTAGTCTCACTTCCATTATTTTGATATAAAATGTGTGTAAGTTTTCTGGTTGACTGCTTGTCATCGAAACCCAAATATCACATCTATCCTGAGGGTCATGATCGCAGCGATTGTGATTTTATGTTCAGTTGCTATGTGACGATATGCAAATATTGTTGTTTGCCTGTCACTCCGGTCGATGGGCCTAGGTGATTTTTGTTACGGAACATATTCATGACCGAAACCAGGTAAGTGTGCGATGTTATGGACCGTGTCAAGTTGGTCATTCAGGAGTGAAATCACTTTGGATAGACTACGTAACTCCTCAGCTACCAAAACTTCGCAGTGGCAGTGCCGCAATTACCACAGTATGCCCTATAAAGTAAGTACGTTTGAAAAGGAAATCGTTTGACATGCAGAAGGTCAAATCCGTTGAAGAAAGATGCTTGAAATAGCAGATATACGTATCATTTCCGTTGTATGGGTGTGTCGTCACCTATTACTGAAACCATACATGTTTCCTTGGGGCAGTAGAATCGACTGAAATTCATCCCCATGCTTCCTGCACGAACAGAGCTATAAACAAAGACCAGAAGAAATAGATCGGCCAACAGTACAACTGTACCGTGTTTGCTTGGTTTAAAATAAACATTACATGTCGGGGCCAGCGTACGACTGGTTGGGTTTGTCCAAATTTATTAAAATCAATTAAGTCGTTTGCCAAATTTGCAAGCAAAACTGAAATACGTCGCTTCAAACTACGCCCGAATTCTTGAAAATCTGCACTGTTGTTGCTGGTCACCTTGAAAAGCTTGTTTTTATGGATGTGAAATGGTACACTGTAAATAACTCTAACAAAATAAAATCATGCAAGTAGTGAACCAATTGCTAGTTTTCACTCTTGGCTCAGTAATGTCGGTAGAGATGATTTCTGATCTTTTGGTAGTTATGGTTTCTTTGTCAGAGTGCGCAAAGCATGACCTGACCCATATGCGATGAACGTTAGGTAGTGCGTTTTGGTTTTCGCAGCTTGCTAGTTAGTCAAAAGCGGATGCACAATTTTCGGCACTGGGATTGAAGTCACTCGGCATGGTTGCTTCTGCGTAGAATCCTGCATGGTTGTGAACGACATTGGATGAGCGTTCAAAGAAATAAATTCATCGGGACGAAAAGACTCAGAATTTGTCCCATAGTCGAGATTCAAACGAAAGTTCTCGTACTTTTGGCATTACGACCATGCCGCACAGGATTACGTAGGGAAGGGATTGTACTGTAAACAACCGGACGGAATCATATTAGGCTCACAACCAGAGCTGCTTTAGTCGTCCTTCGGTTGTGCGAACAATTATTCTGAGCCTGTTGTTCTGTGCTGTTGTTCTCAGAATGCAACTACTAATTTACACGGAAATGGCGCACGGTGCTAGTTCCTCATCTCACAAGGAGGCTGTTATGAATTCCTTGCAGCTGTTAAACCAAATCAATGCAAGTATGTGAGTAATATGAGAAAGTAATGCGGTTCTTTCAGCGGGACTAATCAAGAAATTCCACTCCGTGCCAAATGAACAACACATTTCCACTCGGAGGTTTAAAGTTAACATCACTTTGTTTAAGTCGAATGCGACCACTTGGCATTTGTCAGTATTTTCTGGCACACAACCACCAAAAATACCAGCACGCTATTTTTAGAAACCCACATAAACACCCATCTATCAGCTGTGTGAATCACATGATACTCCCTAAGCTGTCGACAATCAACAAGAGCTACCTTTCAGATAATGCATACTGCGCTGTTCCTGTAGGTATGGTTGCTACGGCTTAAAACAGATCGGTTCACTGATGGAAGAGACCTTAAAAGTTTGTTTGTACCGAGGTCATAATAAAACCACGATGTTCAATACAAAACAGTGGGAATCAAAACTGTTTACTCATTCATTGTATAGCCAGCATTTTTATTCTAGCACAGTTCCTATTCAGAAAGTTATGGTTGGTTGAGTGAGAACTGTCAATAGACTCAGAGGTAAATAAATGTTTATACGCACCATAAGGGCAACTCATTTATGCTGGGTCGCCTTGCGCGACAGTCTGTGATTATTGCCGGCGGAACCTGAATAATCTGTCCTAATTAAAAATACCCATGACGTGGATGTACATTTCGAAAGCATACGTGTATTCCCAATAACCTTTGCGGGATCATAAGAGGACCCAAACAACCGAGTGTGAAAGCACAAAAGCAATTTCAACTGATTATTTATAATGTATGAACAGAAATCAGGCTGCAGGTACAGGGCCAGCGAATGGAATTAGGGGAAAACAGTGAACAGTCATAGATCAAGATACCGGGAACTGATACCAAGCAAACATTAGTAGAGGAAAGTCCACAGATAGCTTTCTGTAAACAATGGTAACGAGACAGTTTTGGGTAGAAACTGACAATAGGGACTGCCAGTAAGTGATTAATTGTTGAGAAGATATGCTATGATCGAGGACACTAAAGAAGGCTTAAAAAGCGCAGAAGACAACTTCACCGGAAATCCTAACCGACGTAAGCAGAGATTGTAGTGAGTGATGGAAGACTTCTGTTCTGTTCGATCAGTCACCGGGGTATAGCTGGTAAGGTGAATCAAGATTGGATACGTGGGACATCAGTCAGGATGTGAGACTGAGTTGTCGATGTGAATAAAATTTGCGCAGGTACTTGAGTAATTGTTTAACCACACAAAAGAAGGCCGTATGAGTTTTCTGAACAAAAATCAAAATATTGCGTAACTTTTGGGAGCATTCAGGTGAGAGGACCTTGACAGTTAAGTGAAAACGAAATATACGGTTCCTACTAAACGAGGAAGGTTGGGGTCTGAGGAGTCCACGGCGATGATGGCTGAGGCTGAAAAGTGAGATTGTTAGACCTAGAGTTGTAACCCTTTCGGGCAAAAGGCGTGAATAGATAACTCGGGATACTCGTGTGCCGAGAATGTGTCAAGTCAGATAGCCATAATGAATCATCAATAATGTTGATTCTACCAGAGCCGGTCCATGACTGATCCCGAATGTAAACGGCTCTAGTCAAACTCATCAGTTGTCCGGTGGTGGAAGCATTTTAGACTGGTCTAAAATGTATATTTTTAGCCCTAAATCACCCATTCCAAGCTAAAACTGTGTGGATACGCAACTTATTGGTTAGTGATACCGAATGAAAAAAGGCGAACATCTTATAATTCATATTTTCACTGATATGAGCGTTTCATATGAGTATTGAGGAACAATGTGGAAATACATTTTTCGGTCCCTAATGAATTGTCATTTTGGTTAGGAATATTAGGAATATAACCAAATGGGTTGATGAAACATAATTTGTTGGTAACATGATTTTCCCTGGTGTGCTTGATCATGCGGCGTCAAAACCCCAGTGGTAGCTGGGAATCCAATGAGACAATGAAAAATGTTTCGTTTGACATTTCAGGAAATACGTAATATGATTCATCATACATTATCAGCGCCCGACCACAACTGTCACTTCCTTATTAAAAATCATCATAAGAGCACATTAATCGAGCCCTATATATATATATATATATATATATATATATATATATATATATATATATATATATATATACTAAGTCTCTTTCATCACCCGATGAAGAAAGAAAGAATTGCAAAGCAGGAAATGTGCCACCGACAAAGTAACCTGAAGGTGGATAACGTGACAACATTTATATTCCAAGGAAACGTAATGTGCTTTCCATCTTCATGCTTACTTTATCAATTTCCGCTATATCGTTGTTTTTTACTTACTTGTTCTATCGTTCTCCAAGCGTGGACTGAAACCGGAATCAACCGAAATCCGAGAGGGAAGTAGATCAAAACTTTGCTAACTGCCACAACAAGGAAAGCCCTGTGGATCATGGTGACGTGGTCGTTGGCTAGAAGCGCTTCAGAGATAAATGTCAATGATCGCAAAATCGAACTGCTCATGAAGAATATTTGGTGAACTCGAATTAGTATACAGCATACATTTAAATGGTACAAGTGAAACATTTCGATTGTGCAGTACACTCTTTCCCCATGAACATTTATGAGAAGCGATAAGTCGGTATACATTTTCCGCTGTGTGAGAGAATATTTAAGACTGAGTTATATTTGTTCCCAATCAACCTGATATTCATTCACACCTTGTGCTGAATTTCAATGCACCCTCGATTTTATCCTTCATTATTCCAGTTACAGATCTTTCCCTGGATCTACAGAGCAGCTTAACCAGTTTGAGATGGTGATAGCTTATACGACTATGAAAAGATCTCGTGAAGGGTTACTCGCGGTAACTGGCCCATCCACTGACCACCACCATTTCCGAGCGCGAAGTGTTACCGAATACAAAAAGCCCACATAAAAGTTAAACTTGTTCGTGAAAAGACTCACTTTGTGTTCGTTGTTCTCCGTGTCAGGTATCTTTAAAGGGATGAGTCGGGGTGTTCAACCCATAGCAGGAAAGAAGCACGAAGACTTTCAACAGTAGACTTGTTCTTTGTGGGCTAGTTAGGTTTCTTGAGAGAGGTTCACTTACCGGACGATCCGCGACCTTAAATGGCTTGGTTTGGCTCCGCTGCCCGAGGCCAAGTGGAATTCCAACATGGCCTTCTTCTAGGAGGTTTTTTGTTTACACACGGCATTGAACTATTTTCTATTCCGATTCAGAACTGCCAGGTCAGTTGTTGAGTGGAGTGAACTGAACATAAACAGTGAAATTACTCTAAAAGCATTCGAGATTATCAACATGCTGCTTGGCAAACAGATTAGATTAATTTGAAACACTAGGTCCGCTTGATCCAGTTCATCAAAATAGACGGAAGACAGACGGCGAGATGCAAACACTTTTTTAATCGTCTCGTTTGCATAGGTAAAACATGCAAACTCGTGTTTGAATGGGACACAGAACAACACAATGAGACAGACATCATCGAACAAAATTAGGAAACAGTACGGTAGATCTGATTGGCCACCGCCACGGCAAAACACATTGTGAGTCATGAGTTTCTGTGGAAACAGTGGAGGTCTAAGTATACTTTTCAATACAGCCTCACAAACTGCTGGGAGCTTTGGGTTCCGATTTCGTGCAAACACTCGGTACGCTTGACCCGGATCAATATGATGGCGAAAGATCACAAGCTGTTTCGCTTCCCGGGCAGGGGATGACTCGTCCACTGTTATGCGATTTCCTTAGCCTTCCTATCCCAAAAATGGACCCCACGAATTCAGTAGACAAGATGGAAGACCGGTGGAGTTTTTGGAGGTGCACTGTCGGTCAAGTTGAACTGACAGATCTGGCTGGGAAGGATAACTAGCTAGGGTCGAACCAGTGAGTTGGTGATGTGCAGCGATGGAAGAGCGAGCGGAACGAGATATGGCCGTGAGCCCTAGCCTGAAAACCTCAGGTTTACTTAAAAAAACATCACTCAGGCAGTTAGTCCCTTACTTACGACAATGTACTTAATGTTATGAATGTGTATGAAATCACTGATCACTCCTAACTGATTCGTGACGTATGTTATAGAACTGCTAATGAAAGTCACCCAAGCAAGTTCGGCATTCCGAGAAGAAACTGCATGTGACATAATATTGCTGGCGGATGACCTGCGCCGCTTCTGAAATCAGATAGCCTAGTAATCCTGGTAGCGGCGAGATAGCAAATGCTAATGGCAACTGATTACCTGAAGCTGAATCTAAATGAGCTTCTGGGGGGGGGGGGGGGCATCTGAATTTCATGTGTGATCAAAACTCACTGGCTCTAAGAAATGATTCGATGATTTTGTTTTTTGTGTCTCCGAAGAGCCGCTACATCAGCCCCAGCCGTTTCGGTACATGCTCCCCCATTCTTTGGCTGAGACATCTATCCGTTCTACTCATGTAGGTGTCACCACAGTCGCAGGTGAACTGATAAATGACTTAGGAGACATTCAGGTTCGTGGAACTGTTTGAGTGGGGTTTGAGGTTTAGCCCTTTACAAAATCTACCATTCGGCCCCCAGGTAAGTGCGTTCTAGCGCACATTTCAGATTTGGTTAATCCGATTGAAAAGATGATCACCTTTAAAAGGTACCACTAGAGTAACTCGTTTTTTTCTCTACGGCGTCGCTTTGTAGGGCCTCATGTCTTTCTCTTCAGCGAGTTTCAAGGAACTTATCAGGACAAACGTTTGCACCGAGGGCTCGAATTATAAACTTCTCCTGGTCTTGCAATTGGTCCGCACTGAAAATTTTACGCGCCCTGTAGTTCAAACATCTATTAGTCATGCACTGGGTACGGTGGCTTTGGTTATCGTCTCCTAGCGACAACCTCAATAGTAAGCAATGACAAAGGACAGGAATACGGAAGGAGCAATGAGAGAACTACAAATAATAACTTCAAGTCGATAAAGAAATTTTAAGGATAAGAAAATGCAAGTGATCGCGGCATCTAGCCATAACCGCTAATGTACCTGACCCTATGGTGGAAGGGTCTCCTAGACCTCACCCAGGTAATCTAATAAGTCCTACATGGACATGTCCACTGGTGAGGCTTTTCATACCTTTCTTCCATGTCATGGACTGGCGCATTTACTCATCTTCCAACCGTTACGCGCCTCAACGAACACTACTCGCCGAAGGATCTTGTCAGGGGACAAGCTCAACACATCCTAACCATCTTACCTGGTGATCTTCAGCGCTTTGTCTAATGATTTGCTTCGTGAAACAAAGGCTCTCCATCGAGTCTCAGCTTTGCTTATCCGATGTTCCCACCAGGTTCCAGCAATACCTCGCGGACATCGGTGTTTGAATAGCTACCGTCTTTGTATGTCCTCCATCTCTAGTGGCCATGTTTCTGAAACATACAGAAGCAGGGGCTCGACTGCTACAGTTTACACTCGACCCTTGATAGATAAACGGATGGCATGTCGATGCCACAGATGACCTACGTTGTCAGATGCCAAATAAGCCTTCCGTACACACAAAGATATCTCACTCGATATCTGACCTCCGGGTGAATTGCAGTTCCCCAGATAACAGAACTTGGATATCTGGTCTATAATCTCTTCAGACAGCGAAGGATTTCTGGTTGGACCTACCCAATCCTGCAACAGCATCTTGCATTTTGAAGGTATAAAACGCATAGCGAATATTGCTACGCAGTCCATCAAGCTGTCTAGAAAATCTTGCAACTTACCTGGATCTTCACCCAGAAGAATTGTGTCGTCCGAATATTTAACGTCTGACACTCTTCCACTAGGGAAGTATTCAATGCTATTACCCTCACCTTAAAAAGGGCGATCTCTGCGACCATATCAGCCGAAATGTCAAAAAGAAAAGGAGAGATGGGCAATCGAAACGTACACTACCCCTCGTGATGAACTCGAATGAAAGAGCACCGTAAGCCCGAACTCGACTTCGGCTATTCATGTAAAGGGACTTTATAGTGTGAACGAACTTATCGAGTGCTTCAGCAAGAGGCAGCGCCAGAGAACTGTGCAGTCGACTGAGTCGAAATCCGCTTCAAGATTAAGAAAACGAGGATGGTGGGGCTATAGAAGGTGTGCCTATGTTCTAAAACTTGTCAAAGAGTGAAGATGGGATCAACGCAATCTCGACCCAGCCTGATTCTCGCGCGAGCACTGTACCCGAGCGGTTCATAAGTGATGGAGAATGATACCAGCGAGCAGTGTGGATGTGATGATAACCAGACTTATTTCTCTGTGGTTTTCACAGCAGAACTTGTCACCGTCTTGCAAATCGGTTCGATCACCGATTCACATCAACTCTTTGGAACTTGCTCCCTATCACATACCTAACCGAGGAGTTTTGTCAACTCCAATAACAAATTCGAGCCACCGTCTTTGAAAACCAACGGAGATAGCCCATCCGGCCCAGAAGCCTTATGTCGTTTAAGATAGCCTGTTGTGGACAAATGCCAATTAAAATAATTCTCGAAATGCTTCGCCCAACGAACTAGACAATACTCCTGAGACGGAATCAATGAATCGTTCGTCTTTTCCATTAGTTCGCTAACGCCTGGTTTTCGTGGACCGGTTCTTCAACTTAGATGGGAAAGGTTGCGGCTTTTGCCGATCGCTGCAGCTCTTTCCATCTCCTCACACTTCACTATCCACCAATGCTCACTGTCGTTTTTCGGGCTTCGAATCAGTTGACGTTTAAGGCACCTCCGTGCATCATTGTATCTGGAATTCGGAGGAATCGATCTGCGCGCATCTAACAGTGCAGCTGAGGATGCAGATATGCTTCCGCGAAGAAACTTCTTATGATCTGTCACGTGGGATCTGATGGTTGCAGGCATTCACTATTGTCTTCCGTGGGGCCTTGTTATCGATCACTTTTTTCGACTCAAATCCTCGCCCTGTGCTCCCAAATGAGCAGTCGGAAAATGGTTGGGCTGCATCCTTTGGGCCGCGGGTTGCCCAGCGTAGACGGGCGATAGCTGCCTAATGAAGTGCCATGAGTTCTGCCACGGTCGAGAAAAGCCCCGGGTACTCCACTCCAAAGTCCATCCAGTGGAGGTTTCTGGACCGGCGAAATATGTCTCGAGCATACACCAGTGTTTGTTTTCTGGATTGCGCTCTCCAGAGGCACAGTGGGTATAGCCAGATGTTGCTCATCAAATGGTTCTGAGACTGGTCTTCGTCTGGTCTCTACCCATTGACCTGTCAGGTAGGATTGCACCTCCAGCTTAGGAAGCCATGCAGCATAGCTTTTTGGGTCATAAAGACACTCAAGCTTGCGCATCGCTTCAAGATGCAGTCTCGGCGAGATGGCTATGTAGAAGAGGGTTTTAACCAAACCCGTTCTACTGCTCTGTGCCCGTTGGAAAAAGAATCCGCATGTTTTACCCCTGAGATTGAGAAAACTGGAAAAAATGCTTGCATGTCGCAATTTATGTCTGCTTCGATGTGCAAGATTGGATTAGAACTATTCATTCAGATTTGCTTTGAAATTTCATGCTGAGCCTCACGTAGACAACCCAAATCCTTAAATATAATATTTTAGCATCCACACAGTTGTTCTGTATGAAACCCCTGGTGGCACGGATCTCGCTGCAGGTTATATCAACCACCTGTGCTTGATCGGATGTCATTTACATTTTTCTCTATCCCGATGTACGCACCGGTTAGGAGGACTACTTCAGGAATATTTTCTTTGTGCCAATAATTGTGCTATGCAGCAGACCTGACTTTGTAATATCAGAAATTGCACTGAACTTTGAATATTGACTTTAGATAATTTCAGGACCACTAGTCGGTCATGTTTTACAAAGTGTTCGTGGCGTGAAAACCACCACCACCCCCGGGCGTGATAAATTCAGTGAAAACAATAGCAGTTCGGATAGGAAAAGAAGTGACTGGGAAACTACGGAAACCCTGGATAATGTGTGTTAAAATGGGGAAATTTTCTTGTAAGGTGGTTTATTTTCCGCTGCAGCGCGATAATTACAGTCATACCGAGCGAATTCGACCGTCCTATCCTTTTGGGTAGAAACCGCGGGATTCCGGGTAATTCGTGAACATATAGTACTGATGTTTACGCAGGAACCGTCCATTATCAATAAAATAAAATTGCCGTACTAATCAGCTAATTCCGGAATATACGCGTGATAAAACGGTGCGCATGAATCGATCGGCTTAAATGGTGAGCGACTGCAACATTTAACCTCATCAAGAAACTACAGTGAAAATAAAATAGATCGATGCGCAGCTGTAGCCAATGCGTGGACTAATCAAAGTTGACTGGATATAGTTTGAATCCATTCCATCACAGATGGAGGTTAGGTGGGAGGTGGGTTATCTAAAAATCTACAAAGCTGCCAGAACAGACGGCTTTTCGCCTACCCTCTTCAAGGGAGGAGGCGAAGCCTTCTTTGCGGATTTAACAGAACTCGTTTAGGTGATCCCGGATAGTAAACTGATTCCCAGGGAATGGTGTGAATAGGTAAATGCAGAGGAGACAGATGTTTTTGTGAAAACCGCAGAGGAATTAGGTCGGGTAGATCTCATCCAAACCGCTTACCGGCACTAATCTCCACCAATCATCCAACGCCCATAAGAGACGTATGCGCGAGAATCAGACCGGTTTTAGACCCGATCGGGGTTTTATCGACCACATATTTGCTTTTCACCAGACTTCATATCACACGATCTCTGTCTTACTTGATCAGAAAACGACATTCATTTTTTTGACCACACGGTTTGCACGTGATGTCTCTGAATAAAAGGTGTAACAGGGAAGTTTATTTCTCTATTCAGATCCTTGTGGGCAAAAAGCCAAATCTTATTCGACGTTATGGTGGTCTTTCATCAGAATCCATCATGAGAAGTGGCATGCGTTAGGATTGTTCACCATCACTCTTTTTTCAACTTTGTAGCTGATTTAGTTCTAGAATGAAACCTATCCTCGCGTGAGACTAGAGGCATCAATGTCAGCTCCGAGAGTAAACTATTTGACTTAGAACACGCGTACGATGCTGTCCTTCTGAATGAATACGCAAAAATACTGTAATATTTTCTGCATGGCCTAGGCAACACAGTAGCAATATTGGGAATGCATTTTCCACCTTTCATTTTTAAAATGTTGCTGTGGTATTGGGTTGGCCCTATACCAGATCTGTTCCTACAGGCGAAGCTCTAACTCAGGTAGATAAATTTTGCTGTCTAGGCATTTATATCTCATTAGGTGATCGGATATTGGATGCAACGTCGTCACGTTTGACTTTTGACAGTCTCAGCCATCTGTGATGCCCGCGTGACATCCGACCTTCTCTCAAGAGTCAAGTGTATACAGCATCAATTAGATCCTTGCTTTTATGCAATTTAGAAACAGGGCCGTTATGAGTAAAGGATATGCGAAGACTATCGGTGCTGAAGCATTGACAGTTTCATGGTACTGCTTGTCCACGAGACCCACCCACCAGATGGTTGGACGAATTAGATGATATTGCTTCATGTCGCTGCCAATGACGCTATTACATTCAGACTCTTTCTTTGTCCTCAGGCTTTCCACTTCTTTTTCTGGGGCTTCTCTATTTTATGCTTTTATTCACTCTTCCCTCAACTCGTCGAAGCTGAGCAGCAGCAATCAAAATCAGAACACAGAAATGTGAGATTGACAGTTGGAATAACTGAACCAAATCGGGTCAGCAAATATTGTTACTGAGCTACTATTTTCATGGAAGAATTTGGTAAAACCCTGACGATTGGTCTTGATCTTCCAGGCTATATTGATCTTTCCGGTTGAGCTTCGAGAGACTCACCCACTGAATAGTTAGGGAATATATTTGAACACTATCACACTTTACTTGGTACTTTCCGTCGTCCTTTTCATTTACTATTTTCATTGTCTTTATCAACTGGTTGCTAAGTGAGATCGCTTCTGAGCGATAGTAGCCAGGGCGTGGTTTGTGGTTGTTGCACTGTGAATTGATTTCAGCCACACTAACACCCGTGGTGTGACCTTAAGGTCCAAAAGTCTGACCGCTCTATGACCCGAGGAAAGCCAGATATGTGCAATAACGAGGCAGTTGTTCATTTGTGAATGGATAGCACATTATTTGACAATAGAATAATGCGGGTTTTTATGTTCGTCTGTGGGTCACCTGGTCAAGAAAAAATACTAGATGAAAACTGGTGCTCATCCTTGAATAAATACCAAAGAATGGCTAGATACGAGTTATCTTTCGGACCTGAACATTTGGCAGGTTCCCTAAAATCCCACTACTATGACTGTCGCCTGTACAAGTTTTCTTATTTTCAGTGAAAAACATCGATATTTACACGGTGTTAGCCAGTCTGGGAGATCAACCACATAGCTGATGACTCAAAAGTACGCCACCTACAAACGGGACAGAACATTTCTCTGAATATTTATACGAATTTTGTACTTAACCTCCTTATACGGTTTTATTCTGACATTTGAAGCACCACTTTAAATTCGGTAACACTTTCCTGTGAGCAGTATCCGGCGTCCGTTTTATTGTAAGCTACAAGCGTGCAGTGCAGGTTGCTTTTTTAAATCACTGTTTATTTTTTCAACAAAATAACTAACCTGTTAACCAAACCGTAACATCCGTACCTCTGCGATAATCAAGTACGAGGCCCTATTACCCAGTATTTATCAGGATACCTGTTTCAGTGTTGGAACTGGCAATGACCTAATGGATTTCCTCGGAGAAGACCGTCAAAATGCAAACCACGTGCATTTGTACAAAGTCTACGTACAAAGACCTTATTTGGAATGCAATGAGGAACAGCGAAGAAAATGTTTGTAATTGCCAGGCCTGAAACACGCATAGAAATGAAGGACAGACGGAAAAGATCAGGTAGTCAGTACGGAGGCCTCTTTTTTACCTGATGGTCCGAAAGCGCGATTTCGATGGTATGATATGTGAACGTCAAGTTGTATTCATTTTCTGTCTGGTTCCTTCTTATACTATAGCTCGTTTCACTCTCGTCTGGACGATGCTTCGAAGTAACAATCCAAAACAGAGCACAGCAGTGTGAAGCTTATGGCTGGAAGGATTCAACTGAACGTCAGTTTGTGAAGTGCAGTTCAGAGGCAGGACTTAGTTCGCAACGGAGTAAAGCTATCGTCAGTAGCAAGGGGCCGAATGACATTCATGAAAACTCTGACGAGTCACCTGAAAAATCTATGAATGCCTAACGAAAGAGGGATTCCGTTTCCATAATGTTGACAGTGAAGTTTATTCTTCATTCATTCCAGTGAACGGACTGGCATAGAGGCAATCAGGATACGGTTTTGTTGTCTCTGTTGTTTATTAGGTGCCGTCACCAGCACGGAACTCGCAAGATAACAGCAGACAGACGGCGGTGACCAGATGACCCCTAAAGTAGCACAATTTTTATTTGTTTAGCAGTGGGAGAGTGGAAGATATGGTTTTTAATCCGACTCTCCCTCGGGTTGACAGACCCAGTATTAAATAAAGATGTTGGGTCAGTAATGTCGAAGATCGACAAAGAGTCATGTGACCAGTAGTATAAACAGTCCCGGTAGTTCCATTTGATCTTGATCACACTATCTTCATCTGGTCAGCTGATGTCCATGTGCTCTCGCTCAGGGACCGGAAGCTTTAGTGACATAGCTTCATATCATTGTTCAGAATACTACCTGGACAGTGTGTTAGCAAATCCCACAGCAGCAGGACCACAACAAACATACGATGTAAGACAGTAAGTTAGAAAGGTTCCTACCACCTAAATATAAACATTTTCATAGTTGTCATTGAAATCTCGCAACGCTCTCAAACGTAATAGCCTCAAGCAACCAGTAGTCATGTTCAACCAAAGTACAGAGCTCATAAAATGATGTTGTGTCCAAAGCGTATGGTTGGCGGTCCTCTCCCTCTCCATTGTTCGATCTTGACTGCAAGAGCCGTCTGTATTCTGAGCGGGGTTGACCCTGTTGGAGTCCACATTGGCGAAACTATGGTTATTCCCCCCCCCCCCCCCCCCGGGACAGCCCGTGAATGTGTGATCATTTTCATAGTGCACTGCAGATTTTATCGTCACCGTAATTCGTAACCTCAAAGAGAGAGCATGTTTGAAGTCCTTTTTCAGGGTCCTATTTCAACTCATTTGTGACGTCCGCCTTTGTATAATCCTTCTACTACTTCATAGTAGCGATAGATTCACCAAACGGTGTAGCTCGTGCATTAGAACACACCCGGTACTAAACTGTGGGCGGCCCCTATGCTTGTCTTTGTTTGCCAACGAGGGCGTAGCCTTTATATCAACGCACGACTGACTGTAACCACATCAAGTCTTGTGCAGGCTGCAATGAACTGAACGGAAATGACATACGAGGTGCTCTGATTTCGTTTGCCCTGACGATCACACTATAAATGGACCCACAAAAACTAGGTGTGAATTTAAGTTGAAGCTGATAGTGCGATAGCAATATTTTCCGTAGGTTTCAGACCATAGCACACTGTTTAGTATCGATGCTGATGTGTTCGGCTCAATCCTGTGCACAGATAGACACTCGCGCGCACGTGTACTCTGCGGACAGTTGATCCGTAGTCCTCACATACGTGGACATACAACTGTAATTGTGCACACGTACACAGAAGCACACACAACACTGTTGCTAGTGTTGTTTCATCCTGGACTGAGCTGACCTATCAGATCTGGCCATCTGATAAACAGCCGTGGTTGGCCTGATTCGAAAATGCGCTTGGCTCACGCTTACACATGTATGTAACTCTCATATACTTACCTAACTGCTTACGTGCTAGTTCACCGGCCAACCTCCCGGATCTGTGTTTGCCTGTTTACGAATAGAGGTAGTACAAATGTGAATTCTTTTACTATGATTTCTGAGCAGAACATGTGCAAAACTCTAGAACTACGTAAAGGCGTAGTTGGTCTGCCGTTGAAGGTATTTCTGACCATTCCTATACATGAGCAGACTCTGTTCATGGACCACCGAAACTGACCGTCACTTTGTGAAATATCAGCATTCCCAATAATTATCGAAACAACAAATAGTACACCCTAGCAACTAAGTGAAACGAGCAGAGTACTGCTTGGAAATATTTGCGTCAATCGGTAAAATGCCCATTGGCTGCTATTCATGTCCACAGGAGTAGCAAAAAATACCAAGTTATTGAGGTAAACCTGGATATTGTCTTCTCTCGGCAAATTACTTACGGTTGGCGCTAATCGATTCTGAAGCAAAAACTTTAATTAAGGGGTTAGAAAGTTTCTCTTAACTGGATTTATCCAGCTAAGAAGACTGTGCCCTCCGCGACTGCTCTGCTAGTTTCCTCACTCTATTGAAAATGTTCGGTCTGAACACACTGAAAGAGTATTTGCTGACTCATCGACAGTTTCGTTTACAGACTGCACGTATTCTTCTGTCCAAAATCGGTGGCAAACCTCAGGCCAGCAAAGCGGGTCGATGGTTCAGTCAGTTCGCGACGAAAAGGAGTGAAGTCATCCAATCAGCCGTGAACAGTCGCCCTTACCGAACCGAGCGGAGTCAACCAATCAGCAGCCGAGCTTTATTTCGATGGAGGCAACGGACTCAACCAATCGTCAGCCAGGAGTTGTTTTAATTGAACGGAACGGAAAGCAACCAGTCAGTGACCAGCAACTGTTTTAACCGATCGCAAAGAAATCAGCCAATCAGAGACTTGAACTACATAGCCATTCAGAAGACCCGGTTCGAGGTAAGGGCTCTGTACCAAGGAGCTTCGTGCAATGACTTTGATTTTATCACCTAATAATCTATAGAAAAGGTTCGTTTTTGCACAATGAATGAAATGGTTTAAAGGCAGAAGAGTTTCCTCACTAGAGCTAGTTGGACGGAACAAAAAACACACTGAGTCTACGAGTTCATGTTCATACCTGCCGTGTGTCTTTGCTGAACGAAAATGTTGATCACCCTCTGATGCGCAACGAGAGATTACAGTACTAAGGTCAAGAAAGGATACTGAAGATGAAAGTTGGAGGCGGGGTGGCGATTCACACCAGCTCATTCTGAAGCAGCAGTTCTACTGCTGTTTTAAGCACACTTCATACTGTATTGACTGTTTGGTTTCTCAGTGCTATCCGAGATTTCCTCAGCACGCAAGTAGCAACGAAGTGAACATAGTTTCACGTACACAGTTCTTTCTACTTACGTGAGAGAGACTCTAACTGCTATCTCCCCGCTCGACCTGAGTATTTTAGTCTTACCTGTTTTTTGAGAAACGAAAGGCATTCTCTTTTCCAAATAGGTGTTGTGTCATCGCCAAGTGTATCGCTGTACCTAATGGCAGTAAATATTTTGATTCCTGCTTCCCTGTTCAGAATAAAATCCTGGTAAAAATGCGAGAGGACCTACTTCAACCATATCTGTCATCATTTAGGGTGTCTCCAAGAACATTCATTGCTGAAAACCACATGTAAGTTATGTACGGTAATTGATTGATTTGCGTTTCTCGTCTCGGTCAGTTGTACAAAAAGACAAAATTCAAGTTAGAAGGTGATATTAACTGGGAATCGATGACTTGACGGAGAGTTCCAGGTAACTTATACGCAAACAGGAATACATGTGTCTACCTTTGTTCCAGTTGTGCACTAAACAACGTCTATGAATGACACTCCTGACTGGGGTTCTGTTTTGTCTTTCCCGGCCATTCCTAGGAGCTTTTTATCTTCAACTGCCGCTTGGGTCTCATGTGTCTTTCAGCGGTTGTTCCTTTGTTCAGTGGCCATGCCACGGCGAATCGCTCGACATGCGGATGAAGTCAGGATTTCAGTTTACACCTTGAATCTGCTTCGGACGATGTTCTTTGGGCACAGGAAGACAGCCCGATAGGAGAAGATCTGCATCAAGATCCAGCACCGGTGTAGTTAATTCTATCGACGAACACTGAGAATTCATGAGCTTTCTGTCATCCATGAGAACCTGTCCATTGGCAGGTTTCACTTAGTCGTGCCAAGGATACCGAAACACCATCTAGTGTAGAGACCACAATGATGTCCTTTTAGTCGACCGTCTACTCTGCTCTCTGTGGCTGAGTAGTGCCGAAAAGCACTCAGCTGCAGTGAAATGTGTGACACACCAGAATAAGAATAATACAGTCCTCATTGGTAGCTCCATTTGCTCTGAAAGCACTGCTACGACACAAAACACATTCAGTTGAACCTCCATATCCTCTCCGACTTCTACCTTATTCTTGTGTTCGCATTCAGTAGTAGAACACGTAATGTTAGCACTGCATTTATTTGTACGGACTTAAACACATATTTCGGCCGTAGTCCGCAAGTGAGCCGCAAACAAGCAAGTAAGTTAGAAAAAAGAGCTAAACTACATGCGCTGTCACACTCAACAGAGTAAGACCAATTAGTACAAAGCGAGATCGATAAGTCCATACTGCTGGCGCTGAAGCATGATTAAAGATCGAGGCAAAGCAGGGACATGTCCATTCATGAGAGGAATATTGATCGGTTGTCCACGCAATGTGCACGAGTTTCACCAGATACAACACCTACTACAACCATTCAGCGGGGTTCCTGAAAATCAATGGCAACAAAATTGCAACAGGTAAGTGTTGTGACCGAATTTCCGTCGTTGCCATCACAAAAGGCATTCAAAATGTCCCCAAATTACATATGAAAACTGATGCCTTACTTAGTCTTTGATAATCATACAAACTTCACATTCACAATACACACTGATACCGATAGAAAAACAGACGAATTCCTGCTGCAAAAGCCCCCAGTCAGATGATTAGTGGAGAATCCTTGAGTGGCAGAATCCAACCGAAGCTGTTGAATAACAACAAACGACATGCCCTGCGTACGCTAAACGGCAAAATTCAACTTCTGTGTGGGGCTCCACGGTCTCCTGCTAAAAGCGAAGCGGGTAGTCATTATAGTTAGACCGGGATATACCAGTGCTGGAGTAAGACAACTGTCATTGAATGAGACGTACCCAGGAACCCATGATTCTTATCAATCAAACAGTGTGGTTTGCCTATCAGCTGTTCTCCGGTCTCTTTACGAACATGAAAAACCAAAAGAACTTCGTGTCACCTGATGTTCTTCCTATTGGATTTTTTCAATGAAACTAGATGGACCTTATCATGATAAATCACTGGTAACGGAGTTGTATCAAAGACAAATCACAATGGGCCACCTGCCCTGAATTTGACTACATTTTAAAGTGCTCCAAGCTGGAGCCACTAAGCGTCCACTATACAGCCGATTATACCACAATAAATGATCTCTCAGGTGTGTAGTAACCACCTCAATGAAGTAAATTCACATAGGTATTAGAAAATCCGCTTGCGTTTATCTCATCCAAAAAATAAATTTATTTTGCACTTAGCATTAATCAATAGCAGTACTCACCTTGCGTGAGAAGCTGTGATCTGACACGCGGCACCGTTAAACGGAAGTTACGATGAATCTCCGTCTTCTGGAAGCCCACCGGTCGGCTCGGGCCGACAGCGAGTAAAGTGAAACGCTTCTTTGTAAGACAGGTGAATTCGTCGTAAGTCTATATAACGATTTTCCGTTCCGCTGGCTGATGCAGTCGCTACGGGAAACTCTTGCAATCCGTTTTTAACTCACCAGATGCAACTGTAGTAAGTGGAGAAATTAGACTGGGCCCCGCACCGGACTCCTACCTAGCCAGACACTTAACTCAAATCCGGTGACTTATCTGGACATAAACATATCCACAGGCGAAGATCCACAAGAGCAGACAGGTCTCAGGCGATTGCAAGCCCTGCTCAAAGATGGTGTAACGACACTTGCCAGAGAAATATTTAGATTATGGAACTATTCCCTTTACTGCAAGGGAATCGGTCACCGTCTGAATATCGAACAACGGCTTGCTCAGCTGCCATGCTAACCGCACAGCTATGCACCTAGTCCCAGTGGCATCCTTCCTCCTCAAACTTTGTGACAAATTAAGAGATTTATGACGAGAAGACTAGGTTTCGTTTCGGATTCCTCAATCAACATTTTAATCACTGACGATTAGTTGAATACCGTCAAAAATTTTGATGGCCATTAACTATCGCATTCTCTTGGCCTTCAGTTCTGCAAACAACACGGCACTGTGGAACTGTTTGTTGATAAGTGAAGCATCCGGGAATTACTTTTCGGCCCTTAAATATTTGCGTCATCCAATTTCCATAGGATTTAGGAAACTTGGCTAAATATGGCCCTCGATTTTATTCTCTACTGAAGTGCTAAAATGTCGTCACATGTTCGTCTTAAGTTTTACCATGGACGTTACCTGGTCCTATAAACGAAGGGTCTGGACGTACCCCTAACCACAGATTTATCAACTTAGATTAAACGGCCTCGTTGTGTGGTCTACAAATAAATAGCCTCTGTCATGTTCGTCAAACTGTTTTATTAAGTCCAATGCTTCGTCGGAATACCCCGGGACGATCTCGACTGACACGAAGTGGTGGGTGTGTTATTATTGCTATCACTATTATTATTATTATTATTATTATTATTATTATTATTATTATACACTGAGCATGGAGTCAAGCATGATGCCAACACCAAAAATAAAGAAACAGGTATCAAGGGAGGGGCGTTTCGCCGCACACATTTCTGTTCCGTTCAACGTTTATGGGGTCCAAAAATTCCTCAAGCATGCCGCACAGATTTCCCGTCACGGGTCTTGATTCAGAACCATCTTCCTTACCGTCACTTACCAATGATAACCCTCATCCCGTGAGCCCCAACCGGAGAGTCAGGGCACACCAGCTTAAGGCAATTATTGTTTCAACTTCGTCATACACTTAGACCAGGTCATAGCCCGACCAGCACATCCATGGAGTGCAAAAGAGCACACAGAATGGTAGACAATGGACAGACATAAAAAGGCCAAATGTCAGGAGACAGTGTGGTGGTTACTTCTGTAAGGGGCAGCTTTCCATATTCAACACATGATGACGAACCGCATCGCTGCTTGCAAGGTGTTCCCACCAAAATCGAGTGATGCTTCGGGGACATCGGTGGGCGAATACGGAAAGTCACCGTGCGTCCTCACCGCGGAGTGACCAGGATCTGAAGCCACATCGTGAATTTGTAGACCTGTCTCCTCAATGGGAGAGGAATGGTGTGGCAGCGACACAAGTGAAACTAGTTTGCAAAAGCCGGCTTGGATTTCATCTATATATATATATATATATATATATATATATATATATATATATATATATATATATATATATATATATATATATATATATATATATATATATATATATATATATATATATATATATATATATATATATATAGACTGTGAGCAGGCTGTTGGCGGCCATATTGGTATCCAAGTAATGTAAGTGTAGGATCCTGTTGATGTACTTACTGAGCTTTGGGATTATGGAATTTTCTTTCCTTTGTATTTTGTATATCGAACACAAGCACTTCAGTCGGCTTGCAAACAACGTCTGGTTTTATTGACGAAGCAGCTGTTTGATCTACCAAAAACTGAACCTTCTGAACTCATTAGGTACGTCAAGATTGAAAATCTTTTCCTTCTGTATCGAGATGGATGTTATGTTGACGCGCTGCAGAAAGCCAATGACGAACTAATAAAGAAGATCCGTCTGGCACGGGCTCACGGTTTCATTCGGCAAGAAAAGCCAAATACTAGTCATCGGCTAAACGCATCCTCGGTCCCAAAAAGAACCCGATTTGGTTTTCCGGAGTTTTGTAGCCTACTTGTTACCATTTTCCATGTCAAAGATGCTGAAAACTGTGGCAAAATAACAGAACGGATTTTAATGGATCTAACGAAATCGATTGCATCCGTCGATAATTGTTCCGGCCTGACTTGTAGGAACAGTTACGAACAAATACCCGGCTGACGTGGCTAAAAGACGTCGATCGAGCGGTAGAAAAATCCACAGCCTCTACGCAATTGGTTTACTTATCCGTTTTTGAAGACTTATTGAAAGACAACCTACCCTCTGGAAACCGGAAAAAAGTGAGCGTACACATCTCTGTGCTCCAGTCATCCACGAATCCCAACGAGAATGTGCTCAACTGCATGACAGCCGTCCCCGAATCGGAGGCACGGCATATGATCGGACTTCAGTTACATTCCTACCGGACAAGTCCTAGTTTTCGTGTAATTCGGACTGGCGAGGCGATTTGTTTGAACCAGCTGACTAAAGAAAATGTGGATGACGTACATTTTTGCGACAAGGAAAAGGCTAAGATTATCCGGATGGAAATAGGGCAGTCAAACAATCGGAGATTCGCTTCGTATCTGGTGCTTTCGGTTACGAACGCATCAACAAAGATCATCGGTGTTCTTGGAGTCTACACTCTGAGGGCAAGCAACACACTACCCGGTTTTGCTGATCATGAATTAGATTTCTATCAGGGTGTGGCAACCCGCTTGAGTCAAGCTTACTGTTTGATCAGTGCATGCCGTCTATTCGCACGGACAGTACAGTCCGGAACGGTTGATGTTCTCTCATTGTCAAGATTATCGTTCTGATGTGGGTGCGGTCGAATAATCTGACGTTGCAACTCAAATTCGACGATATCCTCTGCGATAGGTAGTCACAAAATATTGATTTCAATCTGCATTTCCGCATCAAAAATGTGTAGGCATAAAAAGAAATGATAACCAATGCATGGAATATTTATTCAGTGTGGTTGACACTTCTGAGCCCTATGGTGTAAACTGGCTTGGAACACGAGATACGATCTATCCTCTACGTGATTCGGAGAATATAGCTTTCGGACTGGTCTATTTGTATGCGCGATCAGATAACGCACACGAAAAAACGTTACCGTGGTTGGCGCAAGAGACCAAATATTTGAAGACAGTGCTTGGTATTCTAAACTTGACCTATTACTAATGGTGATTTTTTGAAATGACCTGCCCGATGAGTAGTCCCGATGAACCGAAGACTTCTGGTTTGTGAGTGATAACAGAGTATATAACACTGCGGACAGTGTTTTTTCGTTGGGGGAGCAGTGTATTGAGCAGGCTGTTGGCAGCCATATTGATATTCGAATGATGTAAGAATGGGATCCTGTTGATGTAATTACTGTAGTTTTTCTTTCTTTGTGTTTTGCAGATCGAACACAAGTCACCCCCGCTGAAGTACACTGATCCTTCGCATACTACAATGTGTATAAAGATACATGCACGACCGGCACGAAACTCAGCCTGCTACTTGCCAATATGCTCTTCACGCGTGTGGTACAACCTGCGAAGCATGACAGACGAAAGTAGCTTCGATGCTGTGGTTAGCGCAGTCACTGCGCAAGTCCTTCTTGAGGACTGGGACAACAATCGATTCCCTTCACAAGGACACCTGCTCAGAATTCCACACATATGAGAACAAAACATGAAGTTCTCTACCGAGATGCACCCCTCACTCTTTGAAAAGTGGTGGAGAAGGCCATCGGAGCCCGGCGATCTGTGATGTCCTAAGGTCTGAATTTCTTTTCCACCTCCGTCTCGGTAGATGAATCAGTCAAAACGGGCCACTGGACGCGTGCCGGAATAGCTATGGAAGAGGCTGACACTAAGGGCCAACTTAACTGTGTCTGGAAGTGCTACTCCCAGCGTTCGAGACTCCTCTTCTGATTGTGAATTGGCAAATCGTCAGCTTCACAGATTGTTTCACTCACACTTGGTGGCTTCCTACCGGTGACTCGACTTAGATGGAACAGCTGGCGGTAGTTCCCCGTGGCGGTAGCACGTTACACCTCCGGTGCGCGTTGGGACCACCAGGTTTCGCGGTCCCTCCGAAGACTTGTGCAAAGATATAGCGAAGCTGGCCAAGGAAAGTCAGCTCGCCATTTCGAGAAACTCCGTTTAATTGGTTTAGTCCAGATCCCATACCTTCTATAGTAATTTTATCTCGTATTCACCAAACAAATTGGTTGCTTTCCATCCGCTGTCACCACTAAGTTTCACCCTGAAGAACCCGTGCGATGTGATAATCGAGAAGAATGTGGAAAGGGGGCGGGAATGGGAGAACAAGTTGTGTACGGTGTGTGTAGCTCATTTGCCTCTTCTGAAAATCCCTGGGGCCTGGTGACCGATTGCTCAGTCCATACGCCCTTCGGAAGAGACCAAACTCCTGGGTGTCCAGTACACCCCTCCCCCACAGACGCATGTGATCATAGCGTTGTACGTCCATACGTCACCTGTGGTTTGCTTAGGCTTAGCCACTTCCCGTTGACTGGTTATCATTCAATCAAGCTGGTGGAGAGCGCTGAGCATTCGCTTTCCTCCTGACACTTTGGTGAGAACACCGCCACGAGGAGACATTGAGTAGGACTGCCTCAGCAAAACCTTTATGAGACGCACGGTTATTTGGAAGCATCTTGGGAGGCGTTCCGAGTGAGTAGCCATCTCGGAGCCTGAGGCACCTACCCCGAAAATACTGAGCTACTTGGAGGCCAATAACACAGTCCTATCGACAGAGTTGAGGGGCACGTGGATGTCCTGGAACACGATTATCGCTCTAGCAGCTGCCGGAAGGTGAAGATTTGATCGATACATCCACGACCGGCACGAAACCCAGCCTGCTAATTGCGAGTCTGTTATTTACAAGTGTGGTAGAACCTGTGACGTATGATGGACGCAGACAGCTTCGACGGTCTTGTGAAAAGGCTTATACCCCTGTGGTTGGCACAGTCTCCGCATGGGATGGGGCCAAAAATCGATTCCCTTCACAAGGAAAGGACCTGTTCAGAATTCCCAACCTTGGGGAACAAAACATTAAGTTATCTAATAAGCTTTTCTAAACTATGTTTAAACAGGGCTGGGGGAAGACTATCGCAAACAAATGCTTTGGCGTACTAAAGCACTGATTACCTCTGGGATCTCGGTCTCTGTTGGAACAGGCCGCGGGACGTGTACAGAGAAGCAGTTTATGACAGGAGCCAGTACGGGGGGAGGCAAATAAACTGTTCCTCGGTGTGCACTGCCCAGCGTTCAAGAAACCGCTAATAATTGTGAATGGGCAAACCATCAGCTTCAAAGATCTTTTCACTTAAACCTAGCTGTTTCCTACGAGTGATACGGCTGAGGTGGAACAACCTGCAGGAGTTGCCCATGGCTATTGCATTTTCTATTTAAAATGCATATCGCAACCACTAGATTTCGCAGTCCCCATCTAGCTCTGCGTTCAGTTCATCGCTCAAGATGAGGCGTGTACTGTTATGTTCTCTCTGTGTCGAAATCGACCGGTATGTGTTTTGAAGACGCAGGGATTTAGCAGAAATCCAGGGTCCCAAGATGCGACGTGTCAGACCACAAGCAGCCACATTAGAAGAATACAGAGCATTCTTAATAAGCTAACAGTGCTCATCCCCGTTGTCGGATGAGAATTCTGCTCTCTTGTAAGCTGACGGGTTTTGGAATTCGGGTAAACAGGGTGATTGGTTCAGTTTGTCATAGTTGAACCGGTATGACATCATGCATTTTGGGCTCCCACCGAATCGCATGGACGAATTGACGCAACTCGAAGTGTGATCGGCGTCCACACAGGCCGCCCAGAACGATTGGCAATCTTGGATACAACACCGCCATCTGTATTCTATTCCGATGTGGTCGATCTGGGTGAGACAAATTGTGGGACGCAAGGTAGCATACCTGCGATCGGGGCATCTGAAATTCCTACCCGCGAGGAATGGGCAGTGGTCAAAACACAGGACTAAGATCCTCTTCCCGTTGTCCAAAAGAGAATTCAGTCAAAACCGTAGGCCTCCCAGGTGCACCCCATTGGAGGAAGGCTGACCTACTCCAGCATCCATATTCCCTGCTAAAATCATAATATCAAAACGACGAGGTGGTACAGTTTCTGATATAAATTGCTTTCGACTGTTTCTGGGCTACAGCCAGTCGACTCAAAGGGTGAATTGCGTTTATCGGAACAGCGACTGCTCACGATGCATGGATCTTCAAGTCTTCTAAAAACCGACTGTGGACTGGGATCCAGCCTAGCGGCGTAGCTTAAGCCCTAGTACTTAGGACTAAACCTACGTCCGCCTGACCAGATTCCGCAGCCTCATGGTCGACAAAAAGAAGCATATAAAACCTTACAGAAGAATTGGAAAAAGGAATCAATCAGATGTTAGAGCTGGAGTCCCGAATGTGGGTCTCATGAATACAGCACACATCAATGGCAGAGTCTCAAGCGTACGGGCCAAACCCACCTGTTGTCCCATACACATTCGCGTTCGCATGTTTAGCGTGGCTGACTGAAACCGGCATGGAGGACGAAAATAAGTATCGGCCGAGGGAGGAGGACCTTAGGAGGGAGAAAAACTTCCCTGGAAGAGCACGACCGGTTTCGCGGTCGTGCTTCCGGAAAAACTTTGTCCTTTCATCCAGATACAATGCCATACTACTCATATCGAAAATAAGTCACTTTACCCAAATGCTCAGCGTCCGCTATACACCATTTCACACACAAGACCAGTGTGCTCAAATCAACTGGATGCAATCGGGAGATTTTATCACACACGCAGGTAAAATCGATCCACAGGCGGAACGTTTCACGATTAGGGAACTCTCGATGGATCAATTCAAATGTTTGTTCTTCGTGAGTGGACTAGAATCACGATCGGACAGTGAGATTCGCGACCGTGTATTCAACTCGAAAGTTCTTCAAACTATTACAGAAGAATGTCAACGGATGAAAAATATAAAAATTGACCCAGAAATGATATTGAAGGAAGCTATATTTAGTGAAGCGAACTGACTACAAGCTGCAAAAACCACATCAAAGACCTGGATTACACAATCAAGTTCTTCCTACAACCACCAGTCCAAATCTCCTACTGCACACTGGAAATGTAGCTTTGGCACTTTGTGGATCACTATCCATACACGAACCAAATTTGTCACCTATGGATAAAAAGGACAAACATACGTGTGGTCATCACTATGAAAAGACCCGTTCTCGACACAACAGAGAATATCCTCGGTGAGAATGTCGGAATATTTTGCTTTTACTTGTAATCTTGATGTTCACCCTTAATCCTTACCCCGACTTTATAATCCTTTTCAGTTGTTGTGGCGTTGGCACCATGCTCGTTCTCAAGTCGGTGTAAGGTATGCACATTCTTTGAGTCATTCGGGACCTTGTGGTTCTCCACTTCAAGCCTCAGGGTATGGTTACTGGTTATTCCTAGTAGTGCAGTGAACCTTGAGGCTATGGAGTATACCACTTCCACTACACTCTTGCGCAAGCATGTAATAAAAATAACTCAGCTGTTGTCCTTTCTGCATCTACTGAATCCTGTTCTCAGCAGAAATTCATTTCTTATTTGCTAAACAATGTCCCATCGATTTTTCGGTTTGATTCCGCTTCAGACAACTATTGTGATTCGGTCCTCGTGGGAGCTATTAGGGCGCCTAGCTCTCCATGCAACCAGCAATTTTGTCGATAATGCTCCGAGGGTTTTCACAGGAACAGTAAACTGGGTCTAAGTTCCGTCGCTAAGACGTTTACGCACCTGCTCGCATCATCAACGACTGCCCGCAGAACCTAATCGGCCCAATGTCATCACAAGAACAGTTCCTCTGTACGGATCGCTTGTAGGGAGGTTCCATTCAGGACAACCCTGGAGCCGGCTTATCCTGTCGCATGAGCTAGTTGCACAAAAGTAAAAGTGAGTACAAGAACCAAAGCAACTAGATGCGTTCGGTTTGTTGTCCGAACTGAAGCACAGCACCCCGTTTCGCTTCCACATGAGTCAGACGCTGATACGTATTAATCTGGGTAGTTACTTCTGATTGTAATTCTCTCCTTCACACCCAGCTGATCATTGACTTATCGATTCGTGGAACATGTGTAACGCAATCTGGATAGCCAACTCGAAACAAACAACTGTGAAATGTCGCAGTGCGTGGCGTTGTTTTAGAACTGCAAAACCTTTGTCTCTTTCGTGATAATTCATTTCATCTTTCTCATGCTATGGTGTTGGCACTAATCCCGTCCTTGGCCATGTGATTCATAGCTGATAGCAGTGTGATTGATTCAATTTACAGATCATGACAAAATGCAACAGAACGGTCTCGGAAGAAGCGCTCTTGCCTTCTCTGGGGGAAACCGAAGCTTTTGGTAAGATTTCTTGCACTGGAACTTCCATTATCTTTACTTCAACATACCCAGTATTTTGGGGATATATTCCTGCGCGTTTGCTTTACGATACCTATAAAATAGAGTACCAGAAACGGATGGATTGTTGACCGTTACAAAAAATCGACAGAATGAAAATCGACCACTTCTCTCACTCGACGCTACAGTCAGAATTCAGCGACTATTGGAAGTTCACTCAAGTAGATCAGAAGTCAACTGTGCACGATTTGCATCATGCATCTTTACGTGTCATCCCATTCTAGCAGCGGAACAACTGAATAAGGCTGCTCGGAATCAACTAAACAGGAATACAGCGGCAATGGTGATGTTAGAGGTTCGATCAAAACCGCGTGATTAGCTGAATAAAAACGGATGACAGATTATTTAACTCACTAATGTTCTCGCTAGACCCCTTGCTCACAACCAATGTGTTCGTTTGTTCGGACTGTCAAACGGGGAATAAACGGACACGAATGGAGTTATCAAATAAAAGACGCGTAGCTGCGTATTCCCGTTTCACTAAGACTGTGAGCTTACATTCACGGGGAAATATGTGGAGAACAGGTGGTGAATCAGTTGCAAATGTGGACAGGGGGCCATTTGCCAAAATTCAGTGCGTAATTTACTATTCCCCAGACAGAGGCGGGTATGAAGAAACCAAATAATGTAAGAAATAATATTTGTCTGATTAGAGCAAGTGGTTGCAAGATATCTAGTGCATCGGGAGGTAGGGCAGTGCCTAAATGGAACTGAGAATGAACAAAAAGTCAGTCAGGGTCAGGAAACGATCCCGCTAACAGAATGCGATAAATTAGGCACAATAAACAGATTGCAATCATAAGAGCATGCGCAACATGAAAGTAAAATGAGAATAGACACACATACATACACACATGAAGAACACTATACAAATAACTGGAATAATCACACTCGGGCTGGAGACAGTGCCGTAGGGGTGAAGGTGGGAAGCTGGGTGGACACAGAAACAGAATGTGTTCGCTTGTTGATTTGTGTGTGCTGGCGAAAGTTCGACGAGGTCACCACTACTGGAGACCTAGGCAAAACTAACGAGAACCAGTGCATTTTCGTCGGACAAGAAGGAGAGCATATTTTAGTGCACGAACGTGGTACGTATGCGAATTGATGGCATAAGCGAACACACAAGTTTGTGGATGAACGTCTCGACTGCGCCAGTGGTTACGATTATAAGTTGCGCATTTTACACGGTCGATAGTTGCGATCGATAACTTTGTCTTGTAGAAACATGTGCAAGCATTTCTCGTTCTGTGCAAGGGGATGGCCGGCCACTCTAGAAAAATAGAGAAGGGAAGAGAGAATGGTGAGCCCAAGGACTGTAATACGATTGTGGGTGGCCTCATTCGCCAGTTGTTGACAAACACTGAAATGTAGCTCTATTGAGACACAACTCAGGTATGGGTAATTCTCTTGTAGCCGTTATAATGATTTATCAACAAACAAAAGTCGCTCTTGTCACGAGTTATTTGCCTTGCTCGTGCAAACAGAAAACATAAGGTATTAAAAAGTTGTTCATCTCCTCTTCAGCAACAGAGAACACAGTATAGTACAGATCGTGTGTAAAATGAATGCACAGATTACTCAGCTGAATCGGTACATCAAACACAGCAATGTAAGCGGAATCTAGTTTTCTGAAGTTGATACGGAAGTTCGGAACACCAGAGATAAACGACTACGTCTATTGCACCGCGATCAAATTTGGAAACGGAACGTACGTTCTATGAAGTACAAATATGCCTTGCCCGCCTTCGGAAAATGCGATAACTATACATTCCTTCTATCAAAAAATTATTGAATATGGATTAATGAACAGGCAGTTACAAAGTCGCAAAGTAGACTGCTCACCCTAGGATAATTTTCAGTGGATTAATTAACATCAGCTTGTATGATATTGTGCCAATTCATCATCGACTTTCAGCGCTTGAAACACGTCACCTACATAGCGATCGGATTCATAGATAAGTCATTAGTAAGGAAAAAGTGACTGGAAACCATCGATGGAAATGGATTGCTGATAACTCCAAACAAATCAGATAGAACAGCTGTACAGTGCGTCCGTGCACTCTTCGGTAAGGCGGTACTCACACTGCATGGTGAAACAGTATGAAAACAATCCGAATCACTGGAAATCGAACTTAGGGATCAAATCTAACAAGTGGTACAAATTGAATTTGCGGCGATTTAAATGTACCTCAAGAAATGACATTTTTCGGGGGATGGGGGGGGGGGGGCTTATATAAAATGAATCTGAGACCCCGGAATAAACTGACGCTATCAGTATCTACGCAACGTGCAAAAAGAAAACGATACACTCAAAAAGGTAGTGAAACATTTCAAAGTTCTTGAATTGGTCGCAGTGTTAATAGTCGTAAGTTTTGAGGGGATCTGAACAACATGACTGACTGCGCAGTACTGTTCTTTATGCACTTTGCACCTTTATAGTGCAAGATTTTACTATAAAACTGCGTTGGTCCAGCACCAAAATTACGGCATCCGGGGAGACAATAAGCCAAGAACATTAGTTCTGCTGTCTAGGCAGCTGCATTTCACCGGGGGTCAAATATCGGATGAAGAGCTGTCACGTATGCGGAGGGTGCACTTGTACTTTGCCAATCTCAGTCGGTGGTGGCGTCGACGTGAAATTCGTTTACCTATTCAGGTTCGAGCGTAAGCTGCCGCAGCCTTGGCCCAACGTTCTCTGAGGCCACTAGTGACTGGAAAATAGACAAAAGTGGTTAATCCCTGACATGGAAGAAAAGTAAGGAAATTGAACTCGCGATCAGTAGCGCTCTTGTACTTGCTCGTCATCTTGATAGTATTATTTTTCCCCTTCTACTTTTTCCACACCACTGATTGCTTTGATTAAGGAGAGTTTTCAACCACCGTATTTCCCGTAGTTTAAGAGCCTTGCACCATAATTAAACCGGGGTGCAAGGCTCTTAAACTGCGGAAAGTACTGTGAAACCGCCGCGTTCTGTACATCGTTAACAGGTGTGTATGGGAAAACCTAAAAGTTAGAGGATATGATGTCTCGATGGCGATTGTTGCAGTCTTTTGATCCATATATGAGTGCATGACATGGTTAGTATGTCGGCTGTATTTACGTGAGTGGTGCAATTCACTCTTTTCATCTAACTCAATCTGCAGATGAAGGACAATGGCGGCAATTCCAGCAACATATTACATCACTTTTCTTTGGATGTTGACGCTACTGCGCATGAAAATGACGATAAAAACAATCATAACGATGTTGATTTTACTGGTGATGACATGAGGCGACTACGAAGAGATGCATGCAAAAACAGCACGTGACTAACTAGCAACTAACCGCGTCAAAGAATATGTATTAAGGAGTGCGGTAGCCTTATGACGTTTGCATGTGACTGGACCCCTTCATACTAAAGGAATCAAACAAGTATATCAAATTCCGTACGCAGTTGGCTGAGAACAATACTACAACTCGGTTAACCGGTGAATGCAACCAAACTTCTGTGTATCCAAAGCATTATGCGACCATACTAAGACGAAATCGCATTCAAGTCTCAAAACTTCCACTACACCGATATGCCCTGAACGAGCATACCCATAAAATCGCATCGAGAATCCTGAAAGCAGACACGCGTTAAGTACCAAGCCCAGTCACAATTTTACAGCAGACGGGTAAACAATGCTTCTGGTGTAAACGGTGACTGTTGGGATGAAGCAATGACTAAAGAAAGAAGCTGAAAGCCGGAAAGTTAACACCAATTGCCGGGCAGGATCATTTCCACTCAATTCCGAATGGTATGCTTACAAACTATGTGAACTTGGATAATATAACTCTGCAAGTGCTATTACAGGGATTGAAATTCTATTGTCCTCAAGGTAAATTAGACAAACGGATTTACAATTTGAAAACCTCCCCAATCAAAGACCACATCTGGTACAATCGGCAAAAATTAACTTCGTAAAGCTGAAATAAAATTTAATCACCACTTGTTACCAGTATCTGCCTCAACCGTCCGGTGGAAAATACTCCTAAGGAACATCTGGATAGGCGGAATGACCCCAAGATGAGCAATGACACGACCCGTCTGAAACCAGATACTTCTTGATCGAGTACAATATTGAGAAAAAATGAGTGCATTACTGCAGGATAGCTTTAAGGCCTCAAACAATGAGAGGAAGAATAAAACGGCAAAGACAGAAAAATGGTTTACAAAAAGTTATAGATTGAAGCAGTGTTACCATTAACTCCTCTGTGTTCGAGAGAATACGAACATTCAGGACACATGTTACAACCTTTACGGCGTGTTCAAGATGCATAAGCCAGCAGTACCGCTACATTCGATTTTGGACGAGTAAGTCACCACATCACACCCTGGTAAAATGATTCGCTGTTCTTGAACCTGCCAGAAAGGAATCATCAGCGTACGGTTTGTGCAACGCATTAGAATTTCCGAAATGAGTCGATTCAACCAACTTGACTGGAAGACAAATACTTCCCCTTGACCTTGTCCCATATTCACTAACGCACCTCTCGGGGTAACCATAGAACTCGAATGTGACCGTACTGAGCGCTCACAACGGAACGTCAAGGTACTAACTGCAAAAATCCAAAAGCTACCTTAGTTATGCACGCTCACTGAGCAATTCCAATTCAACGGTGATATGTATCGTCAAAAGCATAAAATCACGATGGGTTCATCCCTTGATCCGTTACCGGATGACGTTTTCATGACAAAATTGGGAACGCGAAGGTTATCACAACATAAAGAGGAATATATCATTAACCGGCGTAACTTGGGCATTATACGTGGCGGAGGACTCCAAGAGTTCAAAGCGTTCAATTGTCTCAACAACGCTCATGAGAGTATGCAATTCACACGTGAACTGGAATCCAAAGACGGATTAGTATTCGCAGATCTATTTCTACCTCACTGTTCCAGTGGATCGCATCAATGTACCATTCACAGAAAGAAAACATGGACGGGACAGTAAACAGTATGAGCCCTGAAAACAGGCCGTTTGCGACAAACCATACATCTGGATATCGACAAAAAGCAACCAAGCAAAATAGAACTGCTTATTTGCTTTCTCAGCATCTAGTCCGCATGAAGGCAGTCGTAATCTGATCGGGGATGCCATTATGCGGTTCGTATGCCATTCTTCACCCCATTACTTTCAGTCCGTGTGGTGTAATCACGTCCATTTTCGCACCATGATTGACCACTAACTGGTTTTCAAACAATCAACTACGCTCTATAACTCCGCCCAACCCGACGCGCGTGAGCCATTTGGGCCCCTTTGGATAGTTAAAGGGTTGCGACGGACAAATGTCAAGCATCGCCTATTATCCACCGCCTAGGCGATTGATAGTCGGGTGAACAATCTTCCTCTTTTTGCTTGCTGAATCTAACACTGAGATAGCGAGCTAGAGAAGCTTCCAAACATCCGCGACGTCACCGTGACATACGGCCCTATCCTAAAGGACGGGTGAATGCTTCCGCAGCTCGCAGTGTTTTACTCCACGGTTACTGGGCCTGACCCCTCCGCAATGAAGATGCTCGGCGTTCTTCTGTGTCAGACAACCGAAGTCTACGAAGCACTGCTCACATCTGATGGGAACATCTAGTGAGTAATGACGAGGTGCGCCGACCTCTTGACGAAGCGATCACTCTGCATTGCCTCCGGTCGTTAGGACATGTTTTGCGAATGCTTGCCCATAGTTAGCTTTCTGTGCTCTATTCGTGCATGCTAGGTAGCACTGAAAGAAGCGACGCGGCAGTCAGCCCGTGACTGAGCGTAGAGATATGAAGAAGTTAGCACCAGTATTGGCTTTCGTTGGCGCTTCCTGCCCTTCTGTTTGGGGCCAAAGGGATGAGGACTGTCGTTGGTTAGAGAAGTTGAGGAACATGGCTCAAAATAGAAGTCAGTGGCGCGAATGCTGTATGGTTTGCCTGCTGAACTCTAGTGCCCCATAATCACAACGTCACGCGGACAAACAGAAAGACCAAAACACACCGAAAATGACAATGAAAAAACAAAAAAAGTCACAACATATCATGTCGCTTCTTCCAGTGCTACCTAGCATGCACGAATAGAGCACAGAAAGCTACACTATGGGCAAGCATTCGCAAAACATGTCCTAACGACCGGAGGCAATGCAGAGTGATCGCTTCGTCAAGAGGTCAGCGCACCTCGTCAATACGGCCTTCATATCACGTATTACTAAAAAAATGCTGGTTTACTTCCTATTCTATTCACTATACAACAAAGTACAACAATTCAGAAAGGGGGCCACGGACAATGAAAGACTGCCAAATGGGGAAGTGACACGGTGGTGGGAATCGAACCCGGGTCGTTATTGTCTAAAGTCTACGATGATAACCTTTTTGACCTCCGCATTGAGAAATTGCTGCTACCCTGTCCAACAGGGAGTAAGAGTGCACGGAAATATTCCTGCGCTGGATTAGGGACGGGGATTTAAGGCACTTTTTTAGGCTAATACGTATAAAATCGTATTATTCAGTTTGCGGACTAGGTATTTTGCCTCTAAAATGTGTATTTGTGGGAGTTTTCTGTGATTTGTTCGACGATTAATGCTCCCATTCACGTTAAAACATTGGACGAGATCCGTCGCAAAAGTTTCAATACTATGGGCCTTTGCAATTTTACTTTAATCCTTCTCACGGAGATGGTGATAAAATTCAATTCTAGTGGATCTTTTCATCATCATCGCGATAACAATGCTAGCGATTAACAAAGAGCACTCAAGTGACCTTGAATCCAACGCTCATATTGATGCGAACTAGAATTTCCTTTTTACGGTATGTTTGACAGCCATTGTTATGAAGCACTTTTAAACCATAGAACGTGAAATCTTTATGTATTGAAAGAATTTCTCTTGACCTTTTCCTAAGGACACAACCGTGAAAACTATATCATTCGAAAAAATGGCTCTTACCAAAATATTCAGATAGTAACGTTTTCTAAACGTAACTTACGTGGTCTTGTTGATCTATTTAGTTATATTTCCATACCTTGGTAATTCTTGGCTTACTTTGCTCAGAGCTTTTTACCTTGGAAACCAAGGTCACACATTCAACTAACCGTGGCGCAGTAAAGAATCAATGGAAATAAGATGAAACTTTGAATGAATTATTACCACCGCCTAATGGTTTGATATACCTTAATTAAGCCATGAAATGCGAACTACATGATGAGTAAATTTCAGAATGCATCACAGATCAAAAACTCATTTATTATTGTTCATCCCGGCAATTCAACGGGTATCACGGTTGCGATGATTTTTCTGTGTGCACTGTTCTGTACTTTGTTAACTTTTACTACGACATGTCTGAGCATAAGTGCAGTGGAAACGGTATATCCCATAATCTTGAAGGCAAAATGTCCTATTAAGGGTAATCGGAAACCTGACCCTGACACTGACAGTGGAGAACACATATAAGGTCCCCATGGGTCAGGTATGCTCACGAGCCGGACGACAATGAATTGCTGCCTAACACAACTAATGTTCGGTCATGGGAACACGGACTATTAAATCAACGTGACGCAAGTATAGTCATGATATCGTTCGACGGAAATATAAACTAAAAATTACGCTAGAATCCTCGTGGACGAAATAATAGGCACAGTAACTCTGATGGATTCTGTGTGAACTAATTTCATGCGAAAAAGAGCAAACAAAAGCGATATTCCCTGATTTCACACCCATACTGATACCCAGTGATAGCGTCAAGGAATGGGGCACACATTTGACATCACCGTTGCTGCATTCGCGAAACTTTGGCGGCTGACCTTAAGATACTCACATACAAAACTTAACATTCACTAAATGATCTTACAGTGCCAAAACCATGCCTTATTCGTAAATTACTTTAGTTTATTTCCTAATGATCACACTCCAGACCAGGTTTTACTGGATGAGATGAGCTAAACTGTCGAACGCGAAGATTTCACCGGTGATCGCATCCACGGCCCTGTCTTCTATTACAAGCGCGGAGATTGCATCACTGCATACAACAGCAATCGATGGTGCAAATTAGGGCCAAGATTGCTTGCGTACCTCACCTCTTACATCAGCGCACCTGTGCATAATCAAATTTACGGACAACTATCAGTCCATCATTTACGCATACGTTCTGAGCTCCCTTTTATGTTCTTCTGATGAGTTCGACCACCTTTCTACTACGTTCTCCGCAATTTTAATGGAAAACCTTCACGTGCATCGTGAATGGAGATTTCGATGGGTTTGATATTAAATTTTTACTCACCTCCAGCTTACTTAATGCTGTGAACTTTCTTACTAGAAAAAAGCACAGTTTAATGTATTTTTGAAAAACAAAAATCTGGTCCGCGAAAAGCGTCGCCCGCCCGTTGAAACTTTTAATCGTACGATTGTGAGAGTTCTTTTTTACTATCTAGAGCGAAACCAAATAAACTGTTTGTACAGGGCCGTGATTGTTACCAGAAGAAACGGAAATGTGACTCATATACTCCTGCCAGGCTCCGGGAGATGACTGAGTAATCAGAATGAAATGTTCTTGCACCCTGATCTACTCACAATCCTGTGTTTGTCTGTTTGAACTTTCGCTATGTTGTGCACGGCAGACTATGTTTGATGCGACCTATTTTCCCCCTCACATCCAAAACAGCTACGCCGAAAGAGGGAGGTCAAGGGACTAGGTATCTTTGAAAGTCTTTTGAAATTAATTAGGGCAGAATTAAGACTCAACGTGATGTATGTTCATCCATTACTAGGCAACAAAAGCTGTCATAAAACTTGGAACACGCCAAAGCAGTTGCGTGGAATTTCATCTGTCAGTTGTACGAAAAACGAGGGCGCAGAACCGCTTAATGAGATCCCCAATAAAACCGCCGGTTCAATCCCCCGTAAGCGCGAAAGAAGCTTTCCCACAGGATGGATTCACAAATACCCTAGGCTGCGAGTTAATCCAACCAAACTCTAAGGAAGCGAGTATGCCGCATGATATATCGTCGGTGGCACTGAATACGCATCAACCTCGCCCCAGGTTAACCAATCCGTACCTGTGCCCACCACCTATGCGTTGCGTCATTAAAGGTTTTCTATCCCGCTTTCTCATCTTTTTATCCCTCATTATTTCCATTACTTCATTCCATTTAATTATATATATATATATATATATATATATATATATATATATATATATATATATTACAGTACTTCAGGAGTAGGTTCGCGGCCAGTCAGAGGCCGTCAAACGTTCTTTATACACTTGCAGCTCCCCATGATGGCCTTATAGATCCTCTGCTGCCTTTTCCAGTCTTCGTTTACAGAACTTCTACCTTATATTCAGATCTCACATACATTTTCAGATGCAGCGGTATACTGTGTGAACAACTTTCTCAGCAAGCAATATTACCACATTTCAACATATGCCACGCCCCACTTCGAAAGATATTAGCTGACACCGCACATCTACTGAATATGACCGTATCAAATGCGTCTTTAGTTCTTCTGCTTGTTCGAAGTACTAACACATATTTGCTCATTTTAAGACATACAGATATTCCGTTGTACCTTATCTTGCGATGCTAGCGGATTTGCCTTGACCGAATCAGCAGATCCATCGGCAAGTGGTCTGACTGATAAAATGACCAAAACATATATCAAAAGTACTTCGCAAATCTCAACGACTGCTCTGTGGAACCGGATATGCTGTCGCTCAACACATGCGCCCGTAGACACGCAACGACAGCACGACAACCAGTTGTGCACAACCAAGAAGTGTTGTGTCATCGGTATTTCAGACTGATGACTCAGAAATTTGCATCTTTGTATTCAGCGACGCACATACACGCATCAAGCCCTAAGTCAACTGAAGTAACGAAGTTATATTACTGACCGTTATTTTTGTTTGTTGCTATCGTCCTTTTTGTTGTGCAGATGCTACAAATGAAAACTATGGTATTGTAAACCTGTTAATACAACTATCCGTTGAGTTGATCGTCACAGAAAAGGTGCTGCTTTTGTGTGATTTGTTCGATTGTTACGGGGAAAAATAACCAAAAACGAATGAAGTAGGACAACGCTACAACATGAATAATACACTGGTCAGGCGGACCGATGAATAATTAAACTCATTTAATTTTCATCACTCGTGGGTAGCACTCGTTTTTGGAGGCAAACAACTGCTTCCAACGAGTCATTTTCTAGCTTGTATAAATCAAATAAGAAAATAGGTCAATGGTCATCCGGGTTGGACAGAATTGTCTCCAGTCGATGGCAGATAACAACAATGCAACCGATGGATATCTTACAACTCGGTCAATACGCTCGTCAAAATCATGCTCGCGCTGATGTTCACACACCGTGCACACACGCAGATTTTTCTACTTCCACACCTCACCCCCGCACATACACATTTTCATATTCTTCGGGAATTGCAGTCGGCCGAACTTGCGGTAATGCCTCTGAGGGAAGTCATGTTCCTGTTCTCTCGCGCCCTCCGTCTAATATCCAAGTCTCACCGAATCCGCTTCCACCAGCCAATGCTCTTCTTCGCCCCAGGCGTCCTTTTAAACTGGTCACATTTAATGTGCGAATGCTAATGCGTACAGAACAACAGGCGTGTTTAGCTCTCAGTAAGAGGGCTGAGAATGCGCTATTTGACTGGATCCCAGTTGACAGTAGGTTGCGTGCAGTGAGACTTAGAGGCTCGTGCAAAGTAAACAAACGCCGTCCCGATAGATGTAATTCATTTCTCGTTTCGGCTTACGCCCCTACAGATTGTAGCCCAGATGCAATCAAAGATGTCTTCTACCAAAAGTTACACGACCTCTTACGTGAAGCGAACGGGGTGCATTGTAGTTTTAGCTGGAGACATGAATGCCAGAGCCGTCGGCTGTCTTCGAACGAGGAGCACTTGGGAGGCCTTTTTGGTCGCTATTCCTTTCGTTCAGAAAATGGGGAACGGTTGCTGGCTGTGTTCAGGGCACCGCCTGCTTCTCACCAGTACGAACTTCAGACGTTCCAATCACCCGTACGCCACGTGGCGTCCGCCCTCTTCGAGTCAGCAATAGACCCACTTAGACTACGAACCAATTAGCTACAAATGGTGGGGCTGTATACAAGACGGCCGGTCGTACTGGAACACTCCCCTTGACTCCGACCACGCGTTAGTCCATGTGTTTCGGTGGGCGTGCCAAGCGCACGGTGCAGCAGCAGTTAAACTGTGATATGTTGTTTGACCTTTCTTGCCTCTCGACTGTGCAAAACGCTGTAGCTGTATAGCTAAGATCAACGCCATCAGATATGATCAACCAGTACTGGTCGCTTATTAAGATTGCTTTGTGTTCTACTGGCAAAATGAGTTGTGGCCTGACTCGTCGTGTCGTTACGCCCTGGATTTCTGCTGAGTCTCTTCGCCTTTTTGATGCACGCCAGTCCATCCCGGCCTGTGGTGAGCATAATACAGCACGGCTCAACGAGACGTGAACTCAAAGCAAGTCTTCGTAAGGATCACGAAATCCGGTGGTCTCAAAAACTATCAGAAATGAAACATGCTGCCACTGTGGGAAAAGTCCCGCAAACTGCTTCATTTCATCCGAGTCACCGTTAGGAAGCCATTGAGTGTGAGCGAAGCAATCTGTGAGGTGGGGGTTTTCCTATCCATAGTCTGCAGTGACGTCTTGTACGTTAGGCAAAGCACTTTAGAGCACAGTTTAGCTGGCCTCCAGCGTCAGACCCTCATGTGGCTGTTCCGGCACGTCCCGTGGTTTGCCTCGACAGACCTGCCTTGTGAGGTGGAGATCCACAAGGGAATTCAAGCCCTAGGACGTCACAAAGCGCCGGGCTTCGATGGCCTTTCCTCAGCTCTATTTAAAAATGGTGGAGTGGAGATTGCTAGAGAACTTCAAGCTTTGTTCTCCAACGTCTGGCACTCAGAGAAAGTGTCCCCTTTGTAGGGGAATCGATTGTTGTCCCCATCTTCAAGAAGGGCTCGCGCAGCGACTGCGCCTACCATAGGAGTGTAAACCTAACCCCAGTAGCGTCTAAGCCGTTAGTGTCTGTCATACCTCGCAGGCTGTACAGCACGCGTGATGACCAGGCTCATGAGAAACAGCGGGGTTTCGTGCCGGTCGTGGCTGCATCGATCAAATCTTCGTCCTCCGGCAGGTGTAAGAGCATCGTTACGCCTTCCAAAGGCCAACGATTATTGCTTCTAGAGATTCGCGTGGCCTTCGACTCTGTCGATACGTCTGCATTTTGGCACTGTTTGTTAGGGAATGGTGTACGTGAGAAGTATGCGTCGGCCCTCAAAGAGTTGTATCGTCATACACCAGGTTGGATTAGGGCTTATGGCCAGCTTTCGTCACCCTTTGCCGTCTCCAGTGGAGTGCGACAAGGCTGCCTTATATCCCCACTTTTTCTAACTTTGCTAAGAGGATGTCCTACAGAACGGTTTGTCTGGTCTTCTAAACGGTGTGGTTGAACACCTCCCAGGGAACAGTTTTTGACTTGCAGTACGCCGATGATATCGCCTTGCTAAGCGACAGTGCACAGCCAATTCAACAGGCATTAAACTGCTTGGCGATTGAGTGCTCGGTATGGTGTGCTTTGCGCCTTCAAAGTGTAAAGTACTTCTTCAAGACTGGCAGGAGCCTGTGCCCGTACTCACCTTAGTGGTGATCATTTAGAGGTGGTCAATAGCTTTAAGTACCTTGGGAGCTTGATCACAGCTGATGGTGGTGTTGGGGAGGAGATGACATAACGAATTGCGAGAACCACAGCAGCTTTCACGAACCTGCGTCATCTGTGGTGCCACCATGGCATCCGGCTTTTCCTCAAGGTAATGGTGTATGGTACCACATTTCGTAGCGTACTTCTTTACGGTTGTGAGACCTGGCCCCTCCGTGTTGAGGATGCTCGGCAGCTATCTGTATTCAACCACTAGTGTCTCCGGAGCATTGCTCGTGTCCAGTGGAAACATCGGGTGCGCAATGACGAGGTTCGTTGTCGTGTGTATGGTGCTGATAGTCGTCCTCTGACAGAGATAATCGCTCTACACCGCCTCCAATGACTCGGGCACGTTTTGTGTACGTCTGCCCATCGTTTGCCCTTTCGTGCTCTTTTTGCACGTATTAGGCAAGGTTGGAAGAGACGACGAGGCGGTTAGACTATGACTTGGTGCAGGGGCATGAATAAGTTATCTTCGGCTTTGACTTCGGTTGGTAGTTCCCGCCTTCATGGTTGGGGCCCAATAGATGAGGATTGCCGTTGGTTAGAGACGCTGAGAGATATGGCTCGGAACGGAGTCCAGTGGCGCGAATGCTGTATGGCCTGTCTGTTGACTTCCCGTTCCCCATAAACAATTAAAAAACACAAAAAAGATCCACGTGCACGGTGAAAATATCAAAAAAATTGCTCTTATTTGTTGTAATTTTTATGTTGACTCTTAATCCCCCGCCCCCGACTTTGTGATTTTTCTCTGTTGTTGTTTCTGTATTGGCACCATGCTTATTCTTAAGTCGGTGTAAAATATATATACATTCTATCCGGCCGATTATCACACCTGAGCTTCTGATGATTTTTCCAACTCACCAGTCCAAATCTCTCGCTACTGTAATCATGCGCTATTGCGGAAAAAAACTCCACACGGTAACACATACATGGTACACTCAGCTGTTCAACCAAATTAAAATGCATGCTTATGAACCGTAGGCAGTTTGGATTTTTTGTCAATCGCGGTGAAACAGACAGTCAGTGTACTGGTTAGTTAGTCTTATGGGAATGCAAATGTTTCCAGTTGAACCGACGAATTACGGCTACCACTCTTTATGGTCACTTAGACACAATGTTCCACAACCCACTACAACAGCATTATGTTAATCAGATTATTCACCCAGGTCATAAGGAGTCACGTACATTAACACCTACAGACATACAAGAAGTGTGTATTCATTCTTATAAAAACACCATTGAATCGACTCATTTAAGAGACCTGCCAATTGAGAGTACCAGGAGTAACCCTCCATCCTAAAGGAAAGGCCTAGGGAAGATACGGAACGCAGCAAAACGTGCTTATAATTGTTAACTTCAATTTCCGTTCGTCAATCGCAAGCTTCATAAGTTTGCGTCCTGGTTTTCGTTGCTACCACACAGTACCAAAAAGTCAGGTAAGATAAAAGTGGGAGTATAAGAAGTAAATGAACAACGAAAATTAAAGTTGTGGGTAGATCACTTGAGCGGAGAAAGTTCAGTTACAATTAGGACGCCAACTTTGATGTTGTCCAGCGCTCACAAAGCGTTTCGGACGCGGATCTCATGCACCCGAACCCGGAGGCTTAAAAGGTCTACCGTGGTCAGTTCTACTTTTCTACTGTCGAGCCACGTCACGTGATGACATATTTATCCTCTAACCGATACCGGTCTCGATGAGCATCGCAAACCAATAAAATGTATTTGGGCAAATATGCAACACATCCCGATAAGTAGAAGCTGTTCAAAGCAAACGCTTGGTTCAAATACTAACCCCTGACGCCCAAAATTTTACACCTAACCTCAGTAAAACTGTTCCTGTGTTCGCACCAAATTCGAACAATACCATGGGGGTACTAATGCAAATACCGACGCTGTGTGTGTATGTTTGATTGTGAATTCCACCCGTAAGGGCTAGTTCTCAAAGACCTGTATTAAAACTGACTAAGCTACCACAGCGTACACCCGTTGCTTGACGGATAAACAGGATTTATACGGTTGCCGCCCATGAACGAGGTTTAGTTCTGTTCACTTCGCCCAGCTAATAACCTCACCAGTCCAGATAACCATTAACCTTGCACTGAGTGTGGTGGCTTCGGTTGCCATCTCCTAGAGAAGAACTCAAAAGAGGATAATGAAAAAAGAAAGTAGTAAGAGAAGAACCACAAGCAGTGGTATCAAGCTGAAAAAGAAAGTTTGTGGATACGAGAGCGCCAATGATCGCGGCATCTAGCCATAACCGCCAATGCATCCAACCATACAGTGGGAGGGTCTCTTGGACTCCATTCAGAAAGTCTAACACGCCCTACATGGCTAAATCCACTGATTAGGCTTTTCATACCTTTCTTTCTTGCCACGGAATAACCATTCTTAACTCACCGCCAGATAAAATGTAATTTTCCAGGTAAAATTTGTCTACTTCAACTTATGCTTTGTCACCTCAACAAGATCCAATGTTGGAGTGACCCAGTTCTGCAGCCCCCCCCCCCCCCCCTATGTTCTTTGAAGATGAAAAACGAATTCCCAGAAAGGTATTCACTCACAGATTACTCAGACGGTGACTCTCCAGAAAACAGTGCTTCCAAAACCCAAAGAAGCAACATATTTGAGCTGATCGGGAGAGTAGGAGGGAGAAAAACTGGCGGAGATATGAACGTGACGGAAGCGGTGAAAAACTAAGGTACATCGCATCACCAGTGAAATACAATACAAGGCTTACGCATGGGTAAATTAGAAGAAATGAGCTCCATAGCGCTGGACACCCCATCCGACATCAAGCCTTAAAGAATGGTAATTTGGCTCTCGTCGGGTTACGTAACCGCTCCAGACTTGTGTTTAAGGACCGGTTCTTCCGGTTTTCCTCAAAAACAACAATACCCGCTTCGTATGCCGTTATCACGCCGTGCACTAACTACGCAACTCCGTATTGTGACCATGCCACATCACAAAAACGAAAGATAGGGAATCTTGTTCATTATCAGACAAGAAGCTGGCGTAAGGAAGATTCCTTGGGGTAAAACTAAGCCTATACAGGTGGGAAACGAATGAATGGAATTTGGTCAAATCCAGTGGAATTTTAAATTGTATGGTTACATCCAATAAAAACTGGAAATTCAGACACCAACACCGACGGTCCCATGCTATATCTCTAGACTGGTGGCGGTCGATAGGTTAATTACGTTTAACAAACACCTCGGAGACCAGAGATTCGAATCATACCACCGCCGATCAATTTGTTTTCAAGTCTACTCATTTGTGTGTCATACCACTGGTTATGCTGTTCTGCCGTCATTTTTCCTAGTTCAGTCGCCAAAAACATATCCCATTCTGAAATGTTGAATTTCGTGGAAAAAAATCCTTTCTCTGCATGTGAACGGTTGTGTCGTACTATGCTTTACGATGACAAACCCGCTACACTCAGCTCTCTCTCTCTCTCTCGCTGTAAGTAATAAAACTCAATTAATATATTAGCGAACCACAAGGTTTTATAGCTCGGCTGTGGCATTTCCAGCTAAGCTGCTAGTTCCTAAAGAACACCTTGTGAACGAATTAAGAGAAACAATCACCCAATTACGATTGTCTATTTTCCACCTGATACTTCGTTAACGAACACAGCATACAGATTCAATCATTACCGTTCTTTTCCTTATTGTATTTATGCTATCACTACCAAGCCATCAAATCAATAACTTTCACCAAAAATTGCCCTTTCCGGACAAATGAAGTGTATTTTTGATTCGACTCGTCGCCCGGCTTATTACCAAACCTGACCCATCAGGACTTTGTGATTCTACAGTGCACACAGTGTCGGAGTCATGATTATCGATTGTCCGTAATAGTACAATGGGTCTTGAGGCTATGGAACATACCTCTTCACTGTACTCATGCACAAGCGTGTAATAAAAGTTGTTTTCAAGAAACAGAATGCAGCTTCTTTCAGACGTTAAATGTCGTCACGCCGATTTTCTCACGTTGAACCTGGGGCAATCATTCATCTCCATGCAGTTTCTTGCAGTATGCTTTAGTTGAAAACACCGAATATCGGTACATTTCAGCCAATAATGCTCAATGCATGACTCGATCAGCAAAGTGGGTTCAACCGAATCCGTTGATACGATCAAACCACTGTCAGGATACTGTCGCGTGCAAAGCCCTATTTCGTTCATATACGCAAGTTTTTTGCGCTTGCGCGTGAGCGCATGGCTGAAACGGTATACCACATGGCGTCAAAGGCTCATTACACTGGTCGATATAACCGGCAGTCGTGAACCTGAGGACTGAAGTTCAAGACCGTATAAGGTTTTAACAGTACATGTGTCGTAACGAGCAGGGCGAAAGCGAAGAGCTGTCTACCACTAGTGAGATTGGTGGTGGAGAGGGAGGATTTTATCATTCGAAAATCATCGGTCAACTGTCTGAAACCCACAGCTGAAATAGATTCCACGTGAACACTGAAGGATTAGGTCATAGAACAGAACCAAAAGCCGATATCATCTCTTGATTTTTCTATATTATGTTACTACTGCATGTACTTCAGTCTACCGCCTAGGGCACTATAGCTGTGGGCAGGTATCAAACCGCCATGTTGAGCGTAGCGAATCACAGACGATTTAAAGTTGAAGGCTTTTCAACCGAACTTTCTGGAATATAACATGATCGGAAAAACCGAGCAAAATTGGCGATGAAATAACTCACTTGTTTATGAAACCTTCAAGCCCCTTGCGACGTTCTTCAATAAATTCATCGTCGAAAATTCCTTCGTCTGCTCGGAATGGTAGCTGGCGCTTCCAGGCTTTGCTGGGGAGTTTCGGGACAACAATCTGATGGTGAAAAGATAGGAATATGAATTAAATCAGTAGGACAATCAGTCCAGTTTACTTTAAACAATCATCAACCATGCACTGGATGCGGTGGTACTAGCTGAAAATTCTCGGAAACCCTCTCCCACCCCCCTCCCCGAAAATGGAAACGACCAGTGGTATGGACAGAAGGGAGAGAAAAGCAAACGATACTATCAAAAAGATTAAGTGGGAGTGCAACAGTGTCACTGATCACGATATCTAGCCACACCCCCTGACGTGCTTAACCAGAATGCGGAGATCCCTCGCACCCCAAAAAAAGAAGGTTAACACACCCAACATGGCCAAGTTCACTGTTCAGACTTTTCAGACATTCCTTCCATGTCATGTACTGGCCATTTCTGCTTGTCTTCTAACTACTACCATGCCGAGGAATCCCATCCGGGAATATACGTAACAAATGTTTTAACCACCCTGGTCGGGTATACTTTATTGTTCCATTTACTGACTCGTTTTGTGTGCCCGCCAAGTCTAACTCCCGCACTGCTGATATGATGTTCCCATGAGATGAGAACAACGTTAAAACATCGGCGTTAGATTGCCGACACGCTTCGAGTATCCTTTACCTGCAATGGCGACGTTTTCGAACCATGTAGGACTGGTATAACTGCGGCAGCGCACACTCAGACCTTGACAGATATACGGATATTGCTCCGACACCACAGATGACTGAGTTTGGCAAAATACAGATGCTTGCATACGCAACAACACTTCGTTCGATACTCGATCTCTCAGTGAAATCCAGCTGCCTAGATAGCAGAAACGATCTACTTGGCTTATTGTCTCCTCAGATAGCGAAAGGTTCGCCGCTGGACCGACCCAGCTCTGCAAAAGCAACTGGCACTATGCAGGTACAAAGTGCATGAAGAACTGCCACGTGACCCATCATACAGTTCAGAAAAACTTGAAAATCACTTGAAACTTCACTCAGAAGGACTATATTGTCAGTGTATTCAGATTCTGATAGTCATGTATTTTGAAAACATCCGGTACACCTATTATCAACTGGAGATAAAGTGGTCTCTAGAAACAAAACAATATAGAATCCTTACGTACAACACTTTCGCTGAACTCAAATAAAAGATTACTGTATGTCCCAAATCGGCCTCAGCAACTCGTGTGCAGATTTAGTGACGAAAGTGAATTTTTCTAAAAAAAAAACATTCAACAAGAGAAGGCGCCACATGACTGAGAGGACAATTGGGTAGAAGACAGCTTTCATATCAATAAAAGCAGAGATAGTGGGTTTACAAGGTGTGGTTGTATTCCAAAATTGGCTGAAGAATGGAATTGTAGTCAACACAACCTAGACTATGCCTGAACTCAGCTTGATTCTCGCGTGGGCAGTTAGTGAGTGTTAAATGATCGGCAGAGAATAATGCCAGCGAAGAGTTTAGATGCAATAATAACCAAGCTAATTTCTTTATATTTTCAACTTGTATCGCATATTAGCACGATCATCGACCCACACCAAGTCCTCGGAACTCATTCTTTCGTCTATATTTAAGCTGGGGATTTTTCCTTAGTCCAAAATGCTGGACCACTGAAAATAAGAGGCAACCTTCCCGGTCCACCAACCCCATTTCGTTAGTGATAGGAGTTCCCTCTCTTTTATTCAACCTTTGTCTTCTGTCCCCAAACACCTCTCTTTGCCCCCTCTATCCACCCGTAATGCTTCCACTGATAACACAACCGATACTCGCAACGGTTCATTGTCAAATAGTGTCGGGAATAATCCTCTGTCTGGTAACACGTTTTCTCAAGCCTCATCAGCCTCTGAATCTCGGCTTCTTTAACGTACGTACTCTCATGCAGGCTGGTCAGCAGGCACGCCTAGCCCTCACAATGAACTCTTTGAAGATTGGTGTCTGCTGCGCGAGTGAAACGCTTATCCAAGTGTCATTCAACTAACTGCTCCTGGTAGCTCATCAAGGTGTTTCCTGTGCACCTCAGGAGACGAAGTAGCTAGAGCTGCGGGTCAACGTGGTGTAGGAATAGTCTTGACTGACAAGGCCGAGGCTGCTCTTTTAGACTGGATCCCTGTTAACAGTCGTTTATGTGCATTTAGACAACATGGGTCAGTTGGAGTTCGAAAGGACAGTTGCGTTGAGCGCAACTTATTTATAATTTCGGCGTACGCTCCAACAGACTGCAGCTCTGGCATGACGAACTCATCACTTCCGTTCGCAGGAGTAGAGGTTCTGACAGTGTAGTGCTAGCTGGTGATTTTATTGCACAAGCTGGCAAACTTAGTGTGTCAGAGGCTTGTTTAGGTGGGCGTTGGTTTTTACCCGCTCATCGCACAGATAACGGGAATAGGCTCCTCCAGTTTTGTGCAGACAATCGGTTATTCCCATCTAGTACGAATTTCCGACACCGCTCGCGTCGCACAGCGACATGGTGCTTTAACTCCACAGATACTTAGAGTCGGATTGATCATATCACAATAAGCTACCAGAGGCGCAGTTCTGTTGAGAACTGCAGATCTTACTGGTCCACGTACGTAGTCGGACCATGCATTAGTTTTAATGCGATTATCTCTCCAGCTCCATGCTCATCGTCGGGAACCGCAGACCCGGTTAGCCGTGCAACGTTTGTCTGATGCAGAAGTCCGCACCCGTTAGGAACATAAGTTAGCTTATGAGCTAGGAGCTACGACGAACAGTAATGTAAATGAGCATTGGGCCCATATGCAGCAAGCAATGCACGTGGCAGCAGGTACCACCTGTGGTTCGAGATATGATGTTCATCAAAGACACAGGATCTCGCAAGAGTCGATCAGGCTAATAGGGCAAAAACGTCAGCTCTCGAACTGAAAGGAGATAAATAGGATACGGAGACATCTACAAAAGCAAGTTACAGAAAGCCTTAGGAATGATAGTGTAAATTGGTGGGTCAATGTAGCCGAAGAAACGGAAAGAGCAGCTGCTTCAGGTAACAGTCAAAGACTGTGCAAACTTGTTCGCGAAGCCGGTGGACGGCGAACCCCTGTCAGTGAGAGGATATGTGGTAAGAATGGAGAATCCATTCATGGCAAACAGCAAAGGCTTGACCGTTGCGCCGAATACTTCAAGAAGCAGTTTAGCTGGCCACGTGCTAATGTAGTTACTCCTGTCAACAACTGCGATTCCTTGGGGAGTATCACTTGAACCCCCCATCGGAAGTAGAAGTAGAGTCACGCGTTAGATTAGTAAAGTGACGGAAAGCCGCCGGTCCTGAAAAACTTCCTCCAGATCTTTTCAAAACGGGTGGTGGCGCATTGTTAAAATCACTTACCACCTTGCCTCCTAACATTTTGAACGAGGAACGTATTCCGCTTTTGTGGAGTGAGTCATTGATTGTTCCCATCTTCAAGAAGGGAATACGCAAAGACTGTAGTAATCATCATAAGATTAGCTTGATTCCGATAATCACCAAAGTGGTAGCCTCAATTTAGCTGCGCCGTCTTACGCCGGCTAGCGAGAGGAACGCCCGCGAACAACAGGCCGGATTCCACCCAGGTCGAGGTTTCATCGACCAGATTTTTACTCTTCGTCAAGTACTTGAGGTGCGTCACACACACCGTCAATCGACAATAATGGTTTTCCTCGACTTCAAAGGCGCCTTTGATTCAGTTGACGGACGGTGCTATTCAATGCTCTTCACCGGAAAGGTATGCCCCAAAAGTTCGTGAATCTACTGAGATCGTTATACTCTCATACTTCTGGCCACGTAAGGGTTTACGGCCAACTATCCAGTCGGTTTGAAACGACGAGCGGTGTTCGGCAGGGATGTCCAATTCCCCTATTCTTGTTTGACTTCGTCATGGACGAAATAATGGAGAATGCCTTGGGAGGTCTCCAGGATGTGAGCATCGAACTAGAAAATAGGGAAAAGTAATGTGACCTAGAATGCGCCGACGACCTTGTCTGCTGGTTCGAAACCACGGAACATGCTCAACGTGCATTAGATAGACTCGCAAAAGCTGTAGCTCCATTCGGCATGCACTTTGCCCTTTCAAAGTGTAAAGTGATGTTGCAAAACTGGACGGCAACGATTCCGAGCTTGATGCTCGATGGGGAGGAATGGACAATTGTTGAGCGCTTCAGCTACCTCGGAAGCATCGTGAGGACGGATGGGAGCATAGTATTAGAGGTGAACACGCGTATATCCAAGGCTCGGGCGGCGTACGCCGGACTGAAACACCTGTGGCGCGGACCCGATATTTCACTGGAGTTGAAAGGTCGTATATACTGCGCCGCAGTGCGTTCAGCTTTGTTGTATGGTTGCGAGACTTGGGGTCTGCATGCAGAAGATATTCGTCGCCTTCAGGTTTTCGACCACCGATGCTTGCGTAGCATCGCTAAGACTGGATGGAAGAAACAGTGAGGCTAGAAATCGAGTACTGGGTACCAGTTCAGAGAATATTTTATCACCGCGTATCCAGATTAGTAGGCTTCGTTGGTTACGGCACATGTTACGTATGGCAAACATACGTCTGCCATACCGTCTCCTGTTTTCCGTTCTTCCTCGGGAGTGAAAAAAGTCACATGGAGGTCAACAGATGACGCGGCAGCGGGGAATTAGAAAATGTACAGCGAATTTAGGAAAAATAGGCACCTCACGTCTTCGTGGTTGGGGTTCAAATGATCCGTCAAACAGTTGGCTGAAAACACTGAAGGATACGGCTGCGAACCGTGAACAGTGGCAATCGTGCTGTCACTTTCTGTCAAATCAGATTGATCGATGTGCGTTTGTACAGTTGGACTGCATATTCCGTGTGTTGGCTATTCCGGTGTTCTTTCCTTTTCCCTCCCGTGTAGGTCGATTCCCTATCCGCCTTGTATATTCATACTTCCTAATTGAACGTACAACATGGTGAGAAAGGCAGTGGTCAGTGGGGTTTGCCCTACTGTTTAACGCTGCACGATGATGATGATGACGATTATGATAAGAAAGCTTCGGACTGATGTTTACATCTAAAACTGTTTTCACTAAGATATTGGGCAGACTTTTTGTAGATGAAAGTCAGTTAAGCTTTCGCTCAAGATGCTCTGTCTAACGTTTCGCACGATAGCGTTGAATCATTGAGGCGTTCACCTCCTTGACTGATTCGCTTAAACCTGACTTCCGACGAGTGATATTTCAATTCATACGAAAAAGATGGCTGTTATCGCCGACCGCCGCAGTCTTCTTTGTCTCCTTACACATTGTAAACCACTTCTGCTTATGGTTATATCTTGTCTGGTTGTGCAGCTGACCTCCAAGATACGTCCATGCACCATCATAGCCGAAATTTGGAGGAATCGGTCTGCGCGCACCTGACTGAAACTGCATCTGTTCATCTTTTAGTTTGTGTGTGTGCGTGTGTCTTGTTCTAGAATCTTATACAAAGTTAGCAGTCTCAAACAAGATTTCTTTGATTAGAGTTCAAAGTACATCTGCACTTCTCGCACAGGGGATAGTGCTATTTGAAAAGGATTGGTGATTGCTATCTGGTAACACCCGTTGGAGGCGGTTAGCTTTGGTTCTGCCTTGTACACCGGCGAGGTGGAGGCAAAGGCGCGTGCGGATAGGAGCATGGCTAGATTCGAAAAAAGTGAGTCAAAATGGACCACGGTCTTGAACTGATCGGCGCCAGCGGTAAGCGATACTCATACGAAAATGGGATTTATGATTAAACCATCATCATCATCATCATCGTACAGCGTTAAACAGTAGGGCAAGCCCCACTGACCACTGCCTTTCTCACCATGTTGCACGTTGAATTAAAAAGTATGAATATACAAGATGGACAGGGAGTGGACCTATATGGGTGGGAAAAGAAAAGAATGCCCTAGCAGCCAACAAACGGAATACACAGTATAACTGTACAAACGTACACCGATCAAACATTCTGATTCGATAGAAAGTGACAACACGATCTCCACTGTTCGCGGTTCGCAGCCATATCCTTTAGTGTCTCCAGCCAACTGGTAGACGGATCTTTTGGACCCCAACCACGAAGACGTGAAGCACCTACTTTTCCTAAGTCTACTGTACATTTTCTCATTCCTCGCTGCCACGTCATCTGTTGACCTCCACGTGGTCTCTTCCACTCCCTGGGAGGGGCGGAGAATAGGACACGGTACGGTAGACGTGTGTTTGCCATACGTAACACGTGTCCCAACCAACGAAGTCTACTAAGTTGGATACGCTGTGACAAAACGTTCTCTGAATTAGTACCCAATACTCGCTTTCTTACCTCATCGTTGCTTACTCGGCTATTCCACCCAATCCTAGCGATACTACGTAAACATCGATGGTCGAAAACCTCAAGACGACGAATATCTTCAGCACGCAGACTCCAAGTTTCGCAACCATACAACAAAACTGAACGCACTGCGGCACAGTATACACGACCTTTCAACTTCAGTGAAATATCGGATCGGCGCCACAAGTGCTTCAGTCTAGCGTACGCCGCTCGAGCTTTGGATATCCGCGTACTCACCTCTACTACTGTGCTCCCATCCGTCGTCACGCAGCTACCGAGGTAGGTGAAGTGATCGACAACTGCCAGCACCTCCCCATCGAGCATCAAGCTCGGAATCGTTGACGTCCAGTCTTGTAACATCACCTTGCACTTTGAAGGTGCAAAACGCATGCCGAATGGAGCTACAGCTCTTGCGAGATTATCTAGTGCACGCTGAGCATGTTCCGTGGATTCGAACAAGCAGACAACGTCGTCTGCGTAATCTAGGTCACATAGCTTTTCACTATCTCCTAGTTCGACGCCTACATCCTGAAGATTTTGCAAAGCACTCTCCATTATTTCGTCCATGACGAAGTTAAAAAGGAATGGAGACAAAGGGCATCCCTGCCGAACACCACTGGTCGTTTCGAACCGACCGGATAGTTCACCGTAAACCCTTACGCGGCCAGAAGTATGAGAATACAATGATCTCATTAGGTTCACGAACTTCTGGGGCATACCTTTTCCATGAAGAGTACTGAAAAGCGATGTTCGATCAACTGAATCGAAGGCGCCTTTCAGGTCTAAGAAAATCATTATTGTCGGTAGGCGGTGCGTGTGACGCGTTTCAAGTAGTCGGCGAAGAGTAAAAATCTGGTCGATGCATCCTTGACCTGGGCGGAATCCAGCCTGCTGTTCGCGGACATTCCTCTCGCGAGCCGGTGTAAGACGATGCAGCAAAATCGAAGCTAATACTTTGGTGACTATTGGGATTAAGCTAATCCCACGATAGTTACTACAGTCATTGCGTATTCCCTTCTTGAAGATGGGAACAATCAATGAATCACTCCATATTAACGGAATACGCTCCGCGTTCCAAATGTCACGGAGCTAGGCGGTTAGTGATTTTATCAACGCCTCACCACCCAGTTTGAAAAGAACTGGAGGAAGTTCGTCGGGACCTGCCGCTTTCCCCCGCCTTAGTAATCGAATACATGACTCTACTTCTACTTCTGATGGGGGCTCAAGTGATGCCACCCAAGGAGTCACAGTTGTTGACACGGGAGTAACTACACTAGCGTGCGGCCAGCTAAACTGTCCCTTGAAGTACTCGGCCCATCGGTCAAGCCTTTGCTGTTTGTTATGGATGGGTTCTCCATTCCTATTGCAAATCGTTTCACTGACCTGAGTTCGCCGTCCACCGGTGTCACGATTAAGTTTGAACAGTCTTTGACTGTTACCTGAAGCAGCTGCCACTTCCATTTCTTCGGCTACATTGACCCACCAATTTTCGCGATCCTTCTTAAGGCTTCGCGTAACTTGTCTTTGCAGCTTTCTCCGCATCTTATTCATCTCCTTACGGTTCGAAAGCTGAGGCTTTTGCTCCATTATACTCAGCGACTCTTGCGAGATCCAGTGTCTCTGATGGACAACGGATCGAGGACCACAGGCGAAACCTGCTGCAAAGTGCATCGCTTGTTTGATATGAGCCCAATGCTCATCTACATTACTGTTCTCCGTGGATCCTAGCTCATGTGCTAACTTCTGCTCATACCGGGTGCAAACGTCTGGATCACACAAACGTTGCACGGCTAATCCGGTTTGCGGTTTGCGACGATGGCCATGGAGCTGGAGAGATAATCGCATTAAAACTAATGCATGGTCCGGCTCTACGTACGTGGACCAGTAAGATCTACAGTTCTGAACAGAACTGCGCCACCGGTAGCTTACGGCGATATGGTCAATTTGACTCAAAGTACCTGTAGAGTTAGAGCGCCATGTCGCTGTGCGACGCAAGCTGTGTCGGAAATTTGTGCTAGACAAAAACAATCGATTGTCTGCACAAAACTGGAGAAGCCTATCCCCGTTATCTGTGCGCTCAGCGGGTAAAGCACAACGCCCACCTAAACAGGCTTCTGACGCACTAAGTTCGCCAACTTGTGCATTGAAGTCACCAGCTAGCACTACAATGTCGGAACCTTTACTGCTGCGAACGAGAGTGGCGAGGGCATCATAGAACTCATCTTTCTGCAAGTCTGAGCTGCAGTCCGTTGGGGCGTACGCCGAGATCACGAACAAATTGCGTTTAACATAACTGTCCTTTCGAACGCCAACTGACCCCTGGCACATAAACGACTGTTAACAGGAATCCAGTCTAAGAGGGTAGCTTCCGCCTTGTCAGTCAAGACAATTCCTACACCACGTTGACCCACAGCTCTAGCTGCTTCGTCTCCTGAGGTGCGCAGAATATACCTCGATGAGATACCAGGAGCAGTTAGTTGAATTACACTGCTCGAATCCTGGATACGCGTTTCGCTTAAGCAGCATACATCAATCTTCAGAGAGTTCATTGTGAGGGCTAGGCACGCCTGCTGACCGGCCTGCATGAGTGTACGCACGTTGAAGGAGCCGAGATTCAGAGGATGACGGGGCTTGGGAAAATGTGAGTTACCAGACAGAGGATTATTCCCGACACTGTTTAACAGTGAATCGTTGCGAGTATCGACCGTGTTATCAGTGGGAGCATTATGGGTGGATAGATGGGGCAAAGAGGGATGGTTAGGGACAGAAGACAAAGGTTGAATAACAGAGAGGGAACTCTGAGCAGTAGCACACTTATCACTACCCACCCCGCTCGATGCAATGGGCAGCGCGGTCCTGATTAGCCTGCGCCACGACCGATGCAGTATGGGATTCTTTGTATTCGTGCAGTTCATGGGAGATGTTGGACGGGTACTGCTAGGGTGTCCAGCCACAAAGCAGGAGAACGATTAGGGTCCTCATCCAAAGCCTTTAGTTCTGACAAGAACCTATCCGCAAGGCAGCGGGATGGCTTAGTGGAAGCCCATTTGCTTAGATCAATTATTCTTCCACTGTTTTTTCCGACTGAGTTGCCAGCTCAAATCAACCCCCAACCTGGAGGACCAGGAGACTGGACTTTGTCTGACCTCTACCCATTGACCTGTCAGGTATGATTGCATCTCCGGCTTAAGGAAGCCATCCTGTATAGCTCTTTGGGTCATAGAGGCGCGCAAGCCATGATTAAACCTTATTTCATAGTATGCCCTCACACGTAACATTTACGTTGTTTTTTTTAATTCAGCCAACGTACGCTTTCTACTGGCTGAATAAAGTACTATATCGTGAATTGATGTTCTGAATTCTTCTACACTCATTAAGGACTTATTCGCACAGACGTTGAAATTTACTCAATTAATCCGCCCCGGATAAATCCTACCTTAACGTCGATAACCCTGATGCATTCAAATAGCAAACACACTGGTTTCGAACCTGCAGTTAGTTTTGGGGACGAGTCCAATCCGAAGAGGCCGATAATCTCGATGCGCTCGTTAATTCTCTCTCCAAACGCTTACGAACATATTTCCAAGTGCCGCAGTATGACAGCGCCATTTCAACTCCAGTCCTTGTACATCTACCCCAAAAATGTGGTTTTCGCTCGTTATCTCAGTTGTTTTCAGTGTGCAAACCTGACACTAACATTTAAAGTGGCATTGGCCAATTCGTTCACAGTATCTAAGTACTTAATAAGGACTGTGACCTCTGTAGTGAATATGCTGAAGAATTATATATATATATATATATATATATATATATATATATATATATATATATATATATATATATATATATATATAATGAATGGGCACGTCGAGGTACGGTTAAAGCCCCCTACAATGATACGCGGATCACCAACCAACAGTACAAAGGAAGGCAGAAACAAATCACAAGAGCTAACTGACCCTTGTGGTGCAATGTAAACGTTCATAATAATATGGCTAAGACGGGAAAAGTCCACGGTGACAAGAGACAGCTATACGTGTCTGCCATGTGCTATCACAAAGTATTCACCAACCCACAGCGTTCAGTAACAGGGCGAGCCCCACTGACCACTACCTTCCTCACCATGTTGCAAACAGAATTAGAAAGAATGAATATACAAGGTGACAGGGAGTGCACCTATAATAGTGGGAAAGGGAAAGAACGCCATAGTAGCTAACACACGGAATACAAGTGCACCAACACAGTGACCAATCAGTTTGACTGGGTAGAAAATGACATGTTCACCGCTGTTCACGGTTCGTTGCCATGTCCTTCAGTGTCTCCAGCCAACTGTTTGACGGATCATTTGAACCCCAACCACGAAGACGTGAGGTGCCTATTTTTCCTAAATTCGCTGTACATTTTCTAATTCCCCGCTGCCGCGTCATCTGTTGACCTCCATGTGGCTTTTTTCACTCCCGAGGAAGAACGGAAAACAGGAGACGGTATGGCAGACGTATGTTTGCCATACGTAACATGTGCCGTAACCAACGAAGTCTACTAAGCTGCCTACACTGTAATAGGATATTCCGCGAATTGGTACCCAACATTCGGTTTCTGACCTTAGCATTGCTCACCCGGTCATTCCATTCAAACATGTCGATACCACGCAAATATCGATGGTCGAAAACCTGAAATCGGAGTGGCCACATATGCTTACTACACCTGGTGGGGCAAGTCTGAAGTCGTCTGTTCATACTCAATGAACGGTATTGATTCTTTGGTTATGCAGTGCCATCCCAAATCTTCTCGCCACATGAGTACCATTATAAAAAATTACAAGTGGCTTCGTTTTCCACACAGAACGCTATTTCATCTTCTTATGACTCTTTCTAATCTTTTCTTGTTTCCTTGTTAGACGACAATTTGCACATCACAGTAGGCGATTTTAATCATGCTCCCCCTCAACTCTTCACTGCGTTTGACTTAATTGATCTTTGTGTTTCTCCAACCAAAGGCAACTCTGTTTTAGAGAGGACCATTGCCAATCATTCTGAATTATTCTCCCTAAAGTTGTGTGCACTTGTCTCAACCAGTGATCGTTGTCTGCTTCTGCTGAGGCCTAAGATATACTCCCGGTGTGCTTTCCACCCTTTCGGGCAAACCAGCCAAATCAAAATCCGCTCCCGAAATTTTTCATGTGATAGCATTCTTCTCCTACATAAATCTTTTTCTCATGCACCTTCCTGGTTTTCTTTCGAATCGTCGATATGTAGCAAAAATGAACTTTCCGTAGAGACGGTCTATTTAATTTTCGACATGTGCTGCCCCTCAAAAACCCTCTCTCTGCGTAACGGCCGTGCCACCTCTCCGACGTTGAAATCCTTAAGAAGACGGAAGGAATATTTCTACAAAGACCAGGATAATTCTAAAGTAAGAAACATTCCTCTCTCATTAAAGAAAGGAAGTAAACGCACTGACTTGATGTGCTAGTCAACTCCTATGTAGCCATAACAGTAACCGACTATGCCAAGTCATTTGGCTGCTGAGTGGAAAGAAAAAAATGAAACAAGTGAAATTTGCTGCGGACGTTAACACTATCAACAGTGCATTCATCAATCCATCAAGTGACTCTCCGATTTCATTCATCCTAGGAGATGGAGTGCACACAATCCCATTCTCTACGGAAGAAGTATTTGAGCTTCTTCGTACTCCCAAAATAACCTCAGGTATTGGTCCTGATAGCCTATCGTCATTACTTTTGAGACGTGGTGCTGTTTCCCTAACCGATGTATTTACTTTTCTCATAAATAAATTTCTGTGCTCACACTCTATTCCAGACTGCTGGAGACCGGTCACCATTGTTCCTATGTTCAAACCTTGTAATTCTAGTGTCACAGCTAAACGCTTTTGTCCCAATGCCCCAACTTCATTTGGTCTTTAACTTACAGAGCGCGGCATTTTTAAACGTTTGAGTCCTTCTACAAACTCTCCCGACGATTCCTTACAGTTTGACCGTAAATCCAACAGGTCCGTTGTCAATGCTATCACTTCCTTAGTCCACCACGTGACCAAATCCTTGGATGGATCAGCTAAGTCTGTGAGATGCGCTTTTCTAGACTACTCATCCGCTTTTGATTCTATTCCATGGTCCTTCCTTGTTACTATCTTTTGATGTGTTTGAAATTCGCTTCAACGGATCCGTCAGGAACATCTGTCCTAGCTGATCGTGTACATGAACTCCCGCTGTTCGATATTCTATGAGTATTTTTCCTTTCCACGTCTCGCTTCTTCCTGTATGACTGGATTTCTGTGACTCTTCGGTCCCTTTATCTCTCCCTACCATAACATTGACACCTGCCAACCAGCCCTGACTTTCCCCCTTTGCTAGTCTACGTTTTTCTACGGCACTTGATTAGACCTCTCCCCTACTGTGTGCGCCCGCCGGTTTCACCGCTATTACTATCTGTTCCCTCCTGCCATGCCAACTAGATTCACACCTGGGCGTGGTCACTGTGACCCGGACATCTGCCACTTTGCCTCCCCTTTAGTTGGTTCTGTAAATGTCTGCCACCTGCCAGTCCCCTTAGGATAGCGACCCCTTCACTGTGTGAGAGTCTCCATTACTCCATCGCTAGCTGCTTTCACTTGCGCGCTTAATCCATCACTCACCTCTGACTGGCTCGTTTCGACGGTATATCTCCCCGCACTTTTATTGTTACTGCAAATTCCGCGTTAGCATTCCTGGTTAAACTTGCCTTGTCCAGACTGCCGTTGGTTTACTGCCGGTTACTGTTGCCGGATCATTCACAATTGAGGTATGTACACGTATCTTGCTTGACTTTTCTCTTATAGTACACGCAGCAATTAGATAATTCGTATTCTGAACTAAACGGGTTATCGGTTTCCTGTGAGTAACTCAACAACTGAGTGGGATTTCGTAACACTCCTCTTTTGAGATCTGGAAGCTTTCGGCTGTCCCACACCTCTGTTGGCATGGTTGTCTGATTATTTTACCAACAGAACTCATTGCACACGACTAGGTTTTAAAACATCCAAACCTTTTGTGAACAATTCAGGAATGCTTCGGGAAGCCGTCCTTTCTCCCTATTTATATTCCACCTACATTGGTGACCTTTCACCTAGTTCTGCACATTTATTTAAATATGCCGATGATGTGGCTCTTCGTCAAGCTGTCCTCTAACCCAGAACTTCAGTGACTTTTCCAGTAATCGGTCCCATATTCATGACTTCGCTGTTCGGCCCGGTTTAACTTTGAATTTGTCCAAACGCTTTCAATGTATATTTACCCTTTCTCGATCTGCTTATCCTTCTGATCCATCTGTCATTCCCACAGGAGCACTAGCGTGAATGGGTTCCACCAAATATCGGCAGAATTTCTTGGCAATTCCTATATGTAATCTTTTTTTCATCCCATTGATTCGGTGAGGTGCCAGAGATAAATATTTTTTGACTGAAACGCGGACGTCCGTCTACGCAAAAGTTTGACCAAGTACAAATATAAATACAAGCAACGAGCATCTTTCACACGCAAACTCCGTGCCTCGGAACCACACAACAGAACTGGGCGCACCGTGGCACAGTACACACGACCTTTTAACTTCAGTCCAGCGTACGCCGCTGGAACCTTGGATGCACGTGCTCATCTCTACTGTTGTGCCTTCATCTGTCATCATGCTGCTGTCGAGGTAAATGAAGCGGTCGATAACTGTTAGCTCCTGCTTCTGAAACATCAAGTTCGGAAACACTGACGTCCAGTCTTTCAAGATCATTTTACACTTTGAATGTGCAAAGTGCATGCCGAATGGAGCTACAGCTTTTGTAAGTTTATCTAGTCCACGATGTGCACAGAAAATGTCGTCGGCGCATTCTAGGTCACATTACTTTTCCCTATTTTCTAGTTCAATGCTCACATCCTGGAGATCTCCCAAGGCATTCTCCATTATTTCGTCCATGACGAAGTCAAACAAGAATAGGGGAATTGGACATCCCTGCCGAACACCGCTCGTCGTTTCAAACCGACTGGATAGTTGGCCGTAAACCCTTACGTGGCCAGAAGTATGAGAGTATAACGATCTCAGTAGATTCACGAACTTTTGGGGCATACCTTTCCGGTGAAGAGCATTGAATAGCACCGTCCGTCAACTGAATCAAAGGCGCCTTTGAAGTCGAGGAAAACCATTATTGTCGATTGACGGTGTGTGTGACGCACCTCAAGTACTTGACGAAGAGTAAAAATCTGGTCGATGAAACCTCGACCTGGGCGGAATCCGGCCTGTTGTTCGCGGGCGTTCCTCTCGCTAGCCGGCGTAAGACGGCGCAGCTAAATTGAGGCTACCACTTTGGTGATTATCGGAATTAAACTGGTCTTACAATGATGGTTACAATCATTGCCTATTCCCCTCTTGAAAATCGGTACAGCCAATAGCCAGCCCCGTGACGACAGAATACGCTTCTCGTTCAAAACGTTAGAGGGCAAGGTGGCAAGTGATTTGATCAATGCAAACCAACCTGAAAAAATTGGGGGGGTTCGTTTGGACCGGCCGCTGTTACACGCCTTAAAGATGGAATGCCCGATTCTACCTCCACTTCTGATGGGAGGCCGTGATACTTGTCAAGGAATCGCTGACATAAGAGTAACTACGTTACCGCGCAACCAGCTAAACCACTCCCAGAAGTGTTTGATTCAAGGGTCGAGCATTTGCTGTTTGCCATGAATAGGCTCTCCATTCCTATCACCCTGGATTTCTGCCGAATCTCTCCGCCTTCTCGGTGCACGCCAGTTGATGCCTTCTGGAAGAGACTATAACGAAGCGACACCCCTAAAGAGACATAGACTGAACGCAAGTCCTTGTAGGGACCACGAAATCTGGCAGCTGCAACGTGCATCAGTGACTGCGCGGACCATACGGGAGTAAGCCTTATCCCAATAACGTCGAAGTTGTCTGCGTCTGTCTTGCTTCGCAGGTTGTACCACGCGCAGATTCGCAAGTAGAAGGCTAAGTTTCGAGCCGGTCGTTTATGTATCGATCAAACGTTCACCTTTCGACAGTTGCTAAAGCACTGTCACATTTTCTAAAGGCCAGTGATAATCGTGTTTTGGTCATCCGCGTGTCCTTCGACTATGTCGACAGGAATCCATTACGGTATTGTCTGTTGATAAATGGAATACCTGGGAGGTATACATCAATCCACAGAGAGATGTATCGTCACACTCAGGTCTATAACCAGCTTTCGCCTCCTTTGGTTGTCTCCAGTGGAGTAAGACGAGGTCGCCCTACATCCCTGTTTCTTTCCAACGTTGTTATAGAGTGTTCTACGGAATGCCTTGTCTGGTCTCCCAACCGGTGCAGTTGAACTCCTCCCAGGGAACAGAGTTTTCCACTTGGAATATGCTGATGACATCGCCTGGCTATGTAATAATGCACAGGCAATACAACACGCTTCAGACCGCTTGGCGACTGAGTTATCAAGATATGGTATGCACTTTGAACCCTTAAAGCTCAGAGCACTGCTTCAAGATTGATAAAAGCCCGTGCCTGCACTCACACTTTGTGGTGATCAGCTTGAATTAGTTCACAACTTTAAGTATCTTGGGAGCTTGATAAAAGTTGGAGAGGTGTTGGAGATGAGATTAGTTCACGAACAGCGAGAGCTAGAGCAGCTTTCGCAGACCTGGAACACTTCCGCTGTCGCTGCGACATCCGGCTCACTTTTAAGGGACCGGTGTACGTTTCCGCGGTCCGCTGTGGTTTACTCTACGGTTACGGGACCTGGCCCCTTCCCGTTGAATATGCTCGGGATTTTTCTGTGTCCGACACCCGATGTCTCCAAGGCATTGCTCACGTCTGGTGGGAACATCCAGTGAGTAATGACGTGATGCACCATCGTGTGTTGGGCACGGAAAGCCGCTTTCTTGACGAAGTGATCGCTCTACATTACGCCCGGTCGTTAGGAATTGTTTTGCGAATGTTTGTCTATAGGCTAATTTTTCCGTGCTCTATTTACACATGCTGGGTAGCACTGGAAGAAGCCACGCGGTAGTTAGGCCGTGATTTAGCGCAGAGTTATGAAGAAGCTAGCATCTGCATTATATATATATATATATATATATATATATATATATATATATATATATATAATTATACACCCGCCTGATGTCGGACTGTGCCAAACAAAACATGGTACAATAGGGGAGGAAGGGGTGGATAGTCCGAGTCCATGACTTGCTTGTGGGCGCAATACTGCCAGGTTGCCCAGGCCAAAGCAGGCGGTTTTTTTAGCACCAGCATTGGCTTCGGTTGGTGCTTCCTGCCTTTTTTTGGAAGGGCCAAGGGATGAGGATTGTTGTTGGTCGGAGACGGCATGGCTCAGAATGGATTTCAATGGCGCAAATGGTATGGTCTGTCTTTCGAAACCTCGTGCCCATAATCACGAAATATCACGCGGACAAACAAAATGACAAATAAACATCAGAAAGTGTACGGTGAAAAAAGAAAAAGTCGCGGCGCTATTTTTTACCAACTGATTTTTGATATATATATATATATATATATATATATATATATATATATATATATATATATGCTCATCCGGCAAGGCACAACACCAGCCAAAACAAGCTTCTGACTTACTAAGTTTGCCAGATTGTGCATTAAAATCACCTGCTAGCACCACAATGTCAGAGCCTTTGCTCCTACAAACAACGGCGATGAATTGATCAAGGAACTCATCCTTCCGCGTGTCAGGGCCGTAGTCTGTTGGGGCATATTCTGAGATCACAAACAAACTGCGTTTAACACAACCATCCTTTCAAACGCCAACTGACCCCTCTAGTCTCACAGCACATAAACGACCACTAATTGGTGTCCAGTATAAAAGGGCAGTTTGTCTTTTCAGTCAAGATTATTCTTACACCACGCTGACCCGGAACTCTAGCTGCTTCGTCTTCTAAAGTGCGCAGGAAATACCTTGATGATATATCAGGAGCATTTAGCTAAATCACACTGCTCAAATCCTGGATAAGCGTTTCATCCACGCAGCAGACATCAAAAGCCTGAGTCCATTGTGAGTGTTAAGCACACCTGCTGACCGGCCTGTTTGAGAGTAGGCACGTTAAACTATGAAACGAGTAAGGGAACGAAAAATAGTAGTACCAAGCTAATATAGAGTGAGAACACCAGAGCGTCACTGGCCGCGACAACGACATCCTTCGATGTAGTGAACCACCGAGTGAGGGGATCCCTTGCACCCGAATCAGGCCGTTTAACTGCGAGAAAATAGTTGTAATTTTTTCAAGTCCCCTTTGTTGGATAGTAAAAGTAACTCAGGTGGATGCTTGCTTAGTCGATCCCACTGAGCGTAAACGGTTACAAAGTAGAAATGCGAATCAAAGGAGACAAAAGAGCACCATTGTGAGTACCATGAAATGTATAATTTATTAGTAGGAGTGCCCTAAGAGTGGCTGGCAAACGTACAGTTCAGTTCAGTTCATTCAGACGCACAGGTGGTTCAGATAAAAGTCAAATGTAACCAGAAGACATCCCAGGGAGTGTTCCAGGGCATCGGACTAAATCCAAATAACGCGATAAACTTTCTCCGGTTGATTCTGGAATCAGACCATAAATGGTGTTTGAACGCGTATTGGCAGGTCCATAGGCAAACGAGCCTATGGTCTTTCAGGGAAATAAGTATCAATGCGTTTATAAAGCGCCATTAAGACAATCGAATACCCCGTATTATGGTAACTTGCAGTATAACTAAGCACAAGTAGATTCAGATGCATTCTATCATACAATGATTTCATGCGACACACCATATGAACTTACAGAGCACATTGTAACATGAAGAATATGGATCACCACCAGATAATGCTACCATCTCTAGTCTCCTACAACCGTTACACACGGGTTAGTTTCGTGTGGTAAAACATACACATCACCGAGCGACAGGACAGTGGGTCTATTGGCCGCCTCAAACCGCCCGGCCAAGTTGCGATTGCTCAAATCGCGAAGGCACCTACGAGTAATCTACCATTCGCATCACCCATAACTATAGCTAGTCAAACCCCGGACACAAGTCCATCAGGATTTCCAACCATACCTCAAACAACAAGTAGTCGACGTGGTCACCAACCATGAAATCCCGTCCTTTTTGCTGATTTTTACAACCGATTGCTGATGCTAAGTCATGAGAGTTACCGTAGATTTGCCAATCAGCAGGCCAGAGAAACTACAATCCGCGGTTATAGATGCATTCCTTTCCTCCGGTGTCATAGAGATTACAGGAGCACCGAACGGCCTTTGTATGTCTGTTGTCCTGGCTCAACATCCGCTGGTGCCCTCAGGCGCCATTTCCTTCCAGATTGCCTTATATTGTCTCAGACGGATCCATGGTCGCGTCGGCTGTCCGTCTCCTCGCTAACTTCCTTGGGCGTCTAAGGACAAAACCACTCAGTAGACAACGGGAAAACTGGTCAGTGTGGCGCTGGAGACGAAGTTTGGGAGCCATTTGGGATAGAACAGGCGCGACACTTTTTCTGGCTCATGAACGTGCGAGACACGAGTCCTGGAACACCGTTGATTCACTGTTCGACCAACGCGCATAGGACCTCTGGAGTGCAGACGTCGTCAAACTCTCGCCATCATACAATCGACGTCACATCAACAATACAAGGAATTCCTGGGCTATCAAAACACCCGGTCTATAGGCACGATATAATCCCAACTCAGTCGGACTTCTGAGAGGCCCCTTCGTACATTCGCTTAACGTCATAAGTGGACTGAATACAGACTGCAAGGCGAGGTTTTTATTCGACTGTTGCCCCTGTGGGCTTTTTCATGAGTGCTCCCAAAATAAACTAGCTGCTATCTTTCCTAATCGCCTTCTCGTTCTCCCGAGCCGAAGAATATACCGTTCTGGTTTAGGTGTTCGCACGGTGCCGAGCACCTAACAAGCGTGCAGATGGTGCACACGTAGTTCGAAGGATACGTCTACCAAGGAAACTGCGTGATAAGGTTTGCTGACCTTAAGGCCGTAATTACAATGCCCCTTCAGCAAGAAACAACTCGAACGATCCCCATCCGTTTCTTTCTGTGGATGTACTACTGCGTATGTATACGCAGACACCGTATACTTTCCATATGCATCCTTAATAGCTGTTGATGCAAAAACTGTCGTTTACAAGACAAGTTAGGACATCGAGAAAAACGGTTGGCACCCACCTTGCTTTCCCTGTCTAATTCATTCCTGAGCCATTCAAAATCACTGTATCTCCGTCTGACTGAGGATTCTTTGAGAGCGAATATTGGTAAATTTGTCTGCATTTGCGCCTAATATTGAAAGTGATATGACATACCCTCAGATTCACTTCATAGTCCGTATATCGGTTTTTCCCTTCTCCGTGAGTCAGAGGTCGACACACATCAATTTCCAAAAAGTTTGCGGGAGGGGAGTATGCATCCTCGATCGTTTGTCTGCGAGGCGCAAGCCTTTGAGTGGCAGAAGCGACGGAAGGCGGTTGCTCAAGCATCGTCGACTCGCGAACAAGCAGTATCCGCACAACAGCACAACTAGGTCAGGTCAGGTTCAGCTCAGTTCAGGTCAGTTTGCACAGGACTTGGTGTGGCTAGAGCCAATCGTGTGTCCAGATAGTTGTGTTGTCGGCGCGTTTCCGTAGCTCTCAACACTGCGTGATTTTCTTTTTCTGAAAGGTAGGAATTTTGTGCAGTATCAGCCCCGGCAGAGTATGGTGGAAACAATAAGTAAATTGCATCTGCCCCTAAAAGCTGCTTAACATAACTCGGGGTATACTGCCACCCAACATAAGTCTACTGCTTTCTTAAAAGCCTTCACGGTTGTGGTATTTATGACCTCTTCCGGGAGCTTATTCCAATAGGGTACCACTCTATTTGAGAAGTACTTCGCCCTAATTTGGAGCCTCGAATGCTTCCTTTGTAATCTAAGGCTATGCCCCTTGTACCTCTCTCGGGGATCAGAGAAAAAAGGTCCTCTCGTCTTATTCCTGACAGTCCTTTCATTACCTTGAAGGTTTCTATCAAATCCCCGCGAATGCGCCGTCTTTCCATCGAGAACAGGTCTAGGGCACGGAGACGCTCTGTGTAGTCAAACCCCCTTTGCCCAGCCACCATTCTAGTGGCTAGCCCTTGCACTTTCTCCAGACAGTCGATATCTTTCTGGTAGTACGGTGCCCAGGCCTGCACGCAGTACTCCATGTGCGGCCTAACTATGGCCTCAGTTCAGTTCAGTTTGCACAGAACAGGTAATGGCCACGGCCAATCGAGGGTCCAGAATTCCTTCGATTGTATGCAAACCAGTTATGCACCCACCACCGCCTAGTGTATTCCGTCGAATCCCCACTAAAAATGAGAGGGAAACGGAAAACCTGATTGCACATCAATTGCGACATGCATTATGCATCGTACGCGTTTGCTGAGACAGTATGCAGGAAGCCAAAAAGTTGAATAAAACATACTCCGGAGGGGCCACAGTGCTACCCCTCATCCATCTAGTTGATACACTTAGGGCTCACTACGAGGAAGTATCTCGTACCTCTTGCGACCTGGGGCAACTGTGAAGAATTGGACGGTCTGCAGATCTATCATTCCACCAGGCAGACCGTTCCAACCGTTCGCTGCCCTGTTGCTGAAGAAATGCAATCTAGCCTTCAACCTAGCTCGGGCTTTTATCAGCTTCCTTTCATATCCCCTTGTTCTGGAATCTAAAGCCACTTGGGATAGACCATCCGGACTAAGATCAGAGGAACCCTCCATTACCTTGAACGTTTCTATAAGATCCCCTCGACTTCTGCTCTCTTCCAAAGGAAAAGATTCAGATCACGGAGTCTCTGCTCGTACGTCTTGCCCCTCTGCTCTTCAACTATTCGCTTGGCGAGACGTTGAACATTCTCTAAGCAGGCGGCGTCTCTTTTTTAGAAGGGTGACCAAGCCTGCGCGCTACCTTCTAGGTGAGTTTGTATTATAGCCTTGTAAGTGGGTAGGGATATCTCCGGCTGCCAGCAAGACAATGCTTATTGCAATCTAAAAAGCTCACCCCGAGCCTTTTTTGCAGCAGCGTTGCACGGCTCTGACCACTTGAAGTCGCTGTTCATTATGATCCCAAGGCCTCTAACCCTATTGACTGCTTCTATGGTAAACAGCCCTTGATCATGAGCGGCAGTTAGGCTTTCTGTTACCCTTGACAACACGAGGCTTTTTCGACGTTCAGGAGTAAGTCTCATTTGTACGCCCAGTCCAGGACGGTACCTATATCCCTGCCCAAGTCCACGCCACCCTCAGATCCAAATACTTTCACATCGCCCGCAAACGTAAAGTTAGGCGATTGAAGTGCGGATGCCAGGTCGTTATTAAACAACAAGAACAGGGCCGGGCCTAGTACGGATCCCTGAGGTACACCACTGGTGACGTTCACCAAACTGGAGCACCTGTCCCCCACTTTAACTTTAAACGTCCTGTGGGAGAGGAAGTCCGCCGGCCACCTATATACTGGCCCACATTTACTGAACATCTCCATCTTGCATAGCAGAAGACGATGAGTAACGGAGTCGAACGCCTTGCTAAAGTCGAGGCAGCATACCTCAACTTGCTTACCTTTGTCCAGTCGTCGAGTTACTTCATCTAAGAAGCACAAGAGATTGGTCAGACAAGATCTATTTTCCAGGACTACATGCTGGGCCGGACTTAGCATGGAGTGCTCCAGTAAGTGCTGGCACATGTGGGTACGCATGATCTCAAGGACCTTGCATAGGATGCCAGTTAGGCCTACCGGCCGGTAGTTCTACTTAGCCGACTTAGGTCCACTCTTATGTATTGCCACGACTACCGCGACTTTCCAGTCCTGAAGCAGCTTACTCTGGTCCAACATGGACCTGTACAGCCTGCATACGGTAGCGTTCTGTGGTCCAACAGCGCGTTATTTGATAATTTGGCGTCGATTTGAATGGGTGCGCGATAACTTAGTTGCCCTTTTCGGCCAAAGTACAGCAATTTGTGCAAAGATACAGTCCACCGTAACCGATACCAAGAAATGGGAATTGTACAGTAAAACGAGGAACTATACAGCTAAATTGATCATAAGAAGGCATAAGCTCCTATTGTATTTGTATACCTAAATAATGTAGGTAGGTCTTGTGGATTCCCCATATAAATATATATATACATACGAATGTAAATATGTGTATATATATTTGTATGTATGCACATGTCAACACATATTTGTATATATATATATATACATATATATATATGTTTATAAGCATATATGCACACGTAGGTACGTATTTGTATATTTATCTATGAACGTGCATATATTGATTTATATAGGAATATATGTATATATATTTGTGTATACGGGTCTATGCACACGTAAGTACAGGTATATATACGTATATATATATATATATATATATTTAAATGTATACATGTGTACTTACATACGTATCTAAATATAGATGCTTACTTTTTGGCTTCCTGCATACTGGCTCAGCAAACGCGTACGATGCATAATGCATGTCGCAATTGATGTGCAATCAGGTTTTCCGTTTCCCTCTCATTTTTAGTGGGGATTCGACGGAATACACTAGGCGGTGGTGGGTGCATAACTGGTTTGCATACAATCGAAGGAATTCTGGACCCTCGATTGGCCGTGGCCATTACCTGTTCTGTGCAAACTGAACTGAACTGAGGCCATAGTTAGGCCGCACATGGAGTACTGCGTGCAGGCCTGGGCACCGTACTACCAGAAAGATATCGACTGTCTGGAGAAAGTGCAAGGGCTAGCCACTAGAATGGTGGCTGGGCAAAGGGGGTTTGACTACACAGAGCGTCTCCGTGCCCTAGACCTGTTCTCGATGGAAAGACGGCGCATTCGCGGGGATTTGATAGAAACCTTCAAGGTAATGAAAGGACTGTCAGGAATAAGACGAGAGGACCTTTTTTCTCTGATCCCCGAGAGAGGTACAAGGGGCATAGCCTTAGATTACAAAGGAAGCATTCGAGGCTCCAAATTAGGGCGAAGTACTTCTCAAATAGAGTGGTACCCTATTGGAATAAGCTCCCGGAAGAGGTCATAAATACCACAACCGTGAAGGCTTTTAAGAAAGCAGTAGACTTATGTTGGGTGGCAGTATACCCCGAGTTATGTTAAGCAGCTTTTAGGGGCAGATGCAATTTACTTATTGTTTCCACCATACTCTGCCGGGGCTGATACTGCACAAAATTCCTACCTTTCAGAAAAAGAAAATCACGCAGTGTTGAGAGCTACGGAAACGCGCCGACAACACAACTATCTGGACACACGATTGGCTCTAGCCACACCAAGTCCTGTGCAAACTGACCTGAACTGAGCTGAACCTGACCTGACCTAGTTGTGCTGTTGTGCGGATACTGCTTGTTCGCGAGTCGACGATGCTTGAGCAACCGCCTTCCGTCGCTTCTGCCACTCAAAGGCTTGCGCCTCGCAGACAAACGATGGAGGATGCATACTCCCCTCCCGCAAACTTTTTGGAAATTGATGTGTGTCGACCTCTGACTCACGGAGAAGGGAAAAACCGATATACGGACTATGAAGTGAATCTGAGGGTATGTCATATCACTTTCAATATTAGGCGCAAATGCAGACAAATTTACCAATATTCGCTCTCAAAGAATCCTCAGTCAGACGGAGATACAGTGATTTTGAATGGCTCAGGAATGAATTAGACAGGGAAAGCAAGGTGGGTGCCAACCGTTTTTCTCGATGTCCTAACTTGTCTTGTAAACGACAGTTTTTGCATCAACAGCTATTAAGGATGCATATGGAAAGTATACGGTGTCTGCGTATACATACGCAGTAGTACATCCACAGAAAGAAACGGATGGGGATCGTTCGAGTTGTTTCTTGCTGAAGGGGCATTGTAATTACGGCCTTAAGGTCAGCAAACCTTATCACGCAGTTTCCTTGGTAGACGTATCCTTCGAACTACGTGTGCACCATCTGCACGCTTGTTAGGTGCTCGGCACCGTGCGAACACCTAAACCAGAACGGTATATTCTTCGGCTCGGGAGAACGAGAAGGCGATTAGGAAAGATAGCAGCTAGTTTATTTTGGGAGCACTCATGAAAAAGCCCACAGGGGCAACAGTCGAATAAAAACCTCGCCTTGCAGTCTGTATTCAGTCCACTTATGACGTTAAGCGAATGTACGAAGGGGCCTCTCAGAAGTCCGACTGAGTTGGGATTATATCGTGCCTATAGACCGGGTGTTTTGATAGCCCAGGAATTCCTTGTATTGTTGATGTGACGTCGATTGTATGATGGCGAGAGTTTGACGACGTCTGCACTCCAGAGGTCCTATGCGCGTTGGTCGAACAGTGAATCAACGGTGTTCCAGGACTCGTGTCTCGCACGTTCATGAGCCAGAAAAAGTGTCGCGCCTGTTCTATCCCAAATGGCTCCCAAACTTCGTCTCCAGCGCCACACTGACCAGTTTTCCCGTTGTCACCTGTTTTTATTTTTCCATTGCACCAATGTAGCACGATTTCCTTCGGAGCCCTGCTAAGTCTTAGTGTGACCCTTAAGACTAAGTGACCACTTTTGCCCGGTGGCTCTTCCCTCTTCATTTCTCCAACGTCTTTATGGTGCCGCGTTATGAATAAGTCAAGAAAAGACGGATGCAGTCCACCTCTAAATCTAGTAGCCTGCAGCACGTGCTGCTCAAGTGTAGGCAACTGGACCCACTGCAGAAACTTGTCCTCCGTTGATCCCCTTGGGGCGATCCCGCTTCCCAAGGTAATTTCTGATAGAATGAGATCCCCTAATAAGACAAACTCCTTTGTCTGTGCCATCTCCGATTCAAGCACTTGCAAAGGCTCAACAACTTCCTCATCTGTTGCTAGCGGTGCCTTGTTGATAATGCATGCCGTTCGCACCTCGATCCTGAAAAAAGCAGGATCTGGCCGGTACATTACTAGGGACTAAGTTGAACGGAGCCTCCCATTGGCCAATGTCGGTCCGTATTAGAAGTGCTACTCCGTCTCCTGCCTTCATCAGTTCTATCCTGCCTGAAAGCAGTGTATCCTCCAAAGAGCATGTCCCTGCCTGGCATTATCCAAGTTTCCGTCAATACAACGACGTCAGACTCTGCGATCCTCATTGTCAACTCCCCTCTTTTTCCCGAGAGGCTGCTGGTGTTTGTGTAACATATTGAAAGTTCCCTGGTCCTCGATACTGAATTTATTGCTAATTTTACAGCTGGGGTACCCTCGGGCGCAGTCGGCAGGGTGAAGCTCCGTTTTATTGCTTCTATAGGTATCTGCGGTGTTGCATCTTGAATATTGATTGACCCTCTGGATTTCGTGGCTTTTTCTTTCCCACCCCTCGACACGGTGTCAGGTTCAACGTGCGCATCAAACTTTTCTTCCTTTTGAGTCGCCATACCGATGGCCCTGGATGGTCTTGCAACCATCTCGGGTAACCGGGTTCCTCGGCTTATCCCTCTGGTACCTCCAAATTCGCTGGTTAAGCCAGAGAGGATTTTTGGGCGTCTCTTTCAGAGCAGGGCTGGCTGGCTACACTTTCACAATACCAACCGGACTGGATGCCTCGTGAGACCTCTGTAACGTACATGAATGGAAATCCTCCCTAGCCGCTGTCATATGCTTGTTTTGTCGGGGCTATGCTCTTTATCTTATTGACCCCCGGACAAGTGCAGCATGCGTCAATCACTACACTTCAATATTTGTTTATGTTTTGCTCACGTGAAGTGGCCTAATTTTAATTCGAAATTGGACTGCCGTAACGGTGGTGCCTGGAATTAATCTTTGTTGAACTCTGACCCTCGTTGCTAGACGTTGTTGCCGTACAGTTGAGGTTTGTACATATTTATATGCGTATAACTTGTTAATCCAGTACCGTAGAAACTACGAATCAATCTTGTTCTGGTTTTGGGATTCGTTTTGAATTTGCTACGCGCCACTCACAGTCGGAATAACCGTTACATTACTCAGCTTGGAACCCCTACAAGTATATCAATCACAAATGCCGAGAAGAGGACAAAGGCAAACCGAGGCTGGACGGGAAGTAACCCGGCTACTCTCTGGGTTATTTTTGGGTGATGCTGGTCCTTTAGATATTGCTAGGTCTGCTTGTCCTGTCAGTGCAATTTCATTTACTTCAGGTAGTGGCACGAATTTTAAAGGTGATATCTATCGATTGAGAATAGTTGAGTTAGGAACTCAGCTTAGACAGGCTAGGGAAGAAGCTGAATAAGCCAAGAATGAACAACTCCGCAGGCTGGAGCGAGAGGTGATTTTGGAGAATACGAAGTAGGCGGCCATCCCGCCTAGCAGTTCGATGGAACGATTGAGGTCGACTTGCGCCAGTGAAGCACACGCTATTGTCTTACCAAAGGTGGAACTGACTCCCGTGAACGGGAGTGCAGAACAGTATTGCAAGCTCATCAAACAATACCAGAACTTCGTAGGAAGGAGAGTATTCGATCCAGAACAGGGAATCCTGCGTCTGCTGCGTTACTGTCGTGGAAGAGCTAGGGAAGAAATCGCTGGGTGTCCGATGCTGCAGCCTGGAGGGAGTTACATTCGGGAACGAGAAATCCTGAAAGACGCTTTTGGGCAACCATTCAAGGTCGCCCGGAATTTGCTCGATGATGTACTATCGGAGGCAAAAAGTTCCAAAGGCGAGTCGGGCCCTCTAGTTATTCTGGTGATAAAATTACAGAAATGCAGCATTTCATTGAATCACCTGGATAACCGGTCGGACCTAAACGCATTGCACACACTGGAGCCCATAGTTCGCGGTTTACCCACGGAACTACAGAGGAGATGGGCCCAGGAAACCTAGTGGATCAACAGATTTGATCAGGAAATTACATTTGAAGACCTGAGGCAGTTTATAGACCGTCGTGCCCGAATAACAAACAGTCGTTTCGGTCAACTTGTGCGCGAGACGAGCAAGTTGCTTAGGATTGCGACGACGCACAGCTGGACCAGAAAACCAAATAGAGGCTAACCATGGGCAAACACACATGCACTATACCGCGAAGATGAAAACTTTCCGGTGCGTAAGATTTGTGGGGCGACTCATCGCTTAGCGGAATGCCCTCAATTCCGCAGTGTCGACGTCGACGAACGATGGCAAATGGCTAAGAGACTGGGCGCGTGTTTTGTTTGTCTCAGCGATTCATATTGAGCAAAGGTGTGCCGAACGAAACCTAGTTGTATTCAGGACGGTTGCCATGGGAAACATCATTACCTACAGCACAAACCCAAGAAATCGAATGCCGTAGAGACCCCAAAGCCTAGTGTCGTCTGCTCAGTGTCTCGCTCCACTAACAAGCCCATTCGCCTGGGAGAAATAGCAGTCGGCGTAGAAACCCCAGTTGGGGTTTCAACGGCGTTAGCCTCCGTAGATAGTGGCTGGAATACCACTCTGGTAAGAAAAGAATTCACGGAGAAATATGGGATCAGAGGGATCAGTTTTCATTAGCGGTGAACACAGTTAGTGGCAGCCAGGTCATCCGGTCGACCAAACTGCGCCTGCAACTCGTTTCCTTGGTCAACAACAATGGAGCAGAAACTCTAGAAGCATTCACCATAAAAGATCTGCCGATGGGAGCACTTCAGTCAGTCCAGTCGATTCTGACTCAGTGGCCGCATTTCGACGGGGTTAAGATCGAGGAGTGGCGGAACAGCCAAATTGATCTGCTGATCGGTTTTGGCGTACTGGAAGCGCATTGGGTCCTGGATCAAAGAACGGGAAGCTGCAAAGCACCCTATGCAATACGCACTATATTCGGCTGGACTTTATATGGTAGTACAGACGGAAGATGCGGCAAACAAATCCAAATCAACTGCACTTCGGTGGAAACGGCGAACATTGAACAGGCATTCCAACAACTGTATAACACCGAATTTGCCGACCTGGCCATTGATAGAAATGCCCCATCAGGAGAAGAGAGGGCGGCTTTGAAAATGGTAGCCGAGAACGTCAACTATGTAACAGGTCGTTTCGAGGTTCCTGTTCCGTGGAGACCCAACATGGAACCTATGCCAAATAGCCGATAAATGGCTCTGAAAAGATTATGCTTCCTCAAAGCCAGGCTAATTCGGGAACCACAATTAAGGATAGAATACACGCGAGCCATGCAAAATAACATCGACTTGGGTTATATGGATAGAGTAAATACAGCGGTTATCAGCGCAAATTTGAGGTGGTACCTACCTCATCACCAGGTAGTGAATCCAAAGAAAACGGGGGAGGTCAGAGTGGTTTTCGACTGTGCCGCGAAAAGTCAGGGTGTGCCACTCAACGACCATATACTGCAGGGCTCAGACTGGACAACATCACTAGTCAGGTTTTTATGCCGTTTTCGTCTAGGAAAAGTAGCCGTCTCTGCGGACATACCTGAGATTTTTCTGCAAGTAAGGATATCCGTTGAAGATAGGGGCTCCTTTCGTCTTCTCTGGTGACCTGAAAGCGACACTAATCATGCACCAGATGAGCACAGGCTGACCGTGCATCCCTTTGGCACGGTATCATCCCCCTTTTGTACTAGTTGTGCCTTCCGGGAGACCCTCAGGCGTTTCAGTGGCACCAGCAATCTGTGAGGAAGAGCAGTGGACCACTTCTACGTGAACGATCCTTTGTGTTCCTTTGACGACCTATGAACTGCTATTCCTTATATGACTGAACTGACCGCCACTTTAAAGGCCGGGGGATTCAGCCTCACCAGATAGACTTCGAACAGTCAGGTGGCGCTCTATGTCTCGCAGTCTGAGAAAATGGAGTGCGCGAGAGAGCCCTTAGGATCCCGTTTACGGATGGAGCTTAAGCATGGAGTTCAATGGAAACCCGAAGGTGAAGAATTCATATGCACTATGCACCTACCCAAACGACCAGCCACACAGAGAGGAATCCCGTTATCAACCTCAAGCCTTTATTATCTCCTGGGTTTCGTTTCGCTATGATAGTCACCGGGAAAGTGCTTGCTGTAATCGCTGTGCCAGAGAGGGACGGGTTGGGAAGAACCTCTCCAGGATGACGATGACAAGCGATGGCGCGGCTGGCTGCACAGCCTGGATCAACTTGGTGAGATGCTTAACGGGAATCAAGTACACAAACGATGCCCAACTACACTTGGTCTCTGACGTATCAGAAATAGGCTACGGGATGGTTGCTTACGGCTGCCGGGTAGACGAAAATGGTAGGCAGCACAGCCAGATATTATTCGCGAAGGCGAGAGTGGCTCCACTGAAGACGGTGTCCATTCTGAGGCTGGAACTGGCAGCAGCAGTACTGGCCGTGAAAGCCGCGACGCTGATTAGGAGGTGCTTCGATCGGATAAACTGAGGACCAAACTTTTGGACGGACTCAACCACGGTACTTCATTACTTAGACAACATTACCACTCGTTCTAACACTTTCGCGGCCAACAGGCTCACTATAGTCCACGAGTAGACTAAAACCGATCAATGGCACTATGTACAATCCGCCAGTAACCCGGCCGACTTCTGCTCAAGGGGCCTGAAAACACTAGAGAGGTTGCGGATGTGGACAATGGGACCGGACTTCGTAACTGCAGCTAAAGAGATGTGGCCAACGCTAATAATACCTAAGGCTGATGATGGTGATATCGAGACTAAAAGACTGATACTGGCTACAAACTTCGCGGGAAGCGTAAGCCTAATAGAAAAACTGTGCCAACTTCCCAACTGGACAAAAATGTTAATAGCCGTGGTCTGGTGGACACGATACAAAGTACTCTTATTGATTATGAAAGGCGCAAGACCACAAAACACATTGAACGTGAGGACGATACTACCGGGCAAGCTGAATCAAGCCGGACTCGACTGTCTACGCCCACTACAACTAGACACTTTTCCCTTTCGAGGCCCGCGAGCCAGCCAGGATAGACGATAACACCAAAGAAAGCAGGCTGTTGCACAGCAATATCCGAAGACTAAACCCTACGCGAGCCAACGGACTATTGAGAGTTGGAGGGCGGCTGACGAATTCAAATCTAGAGTACGAAACAAAAAACCCCATAATAGTTCCTGGTGACAACCACATAACGAGATGCCTGGTCGACCATGTATATCGAAAAGAGGGACACGCAGGTTTGAACCACTTAATAAAAAATATACGTCGACGATTTTGGGCGACAAAGGGACCGGCGACGGTCAGGCGAGTTATGGGCAACTGCATCACCTGTCGTCGCCGGAGGGCGATATCAGGCCAACAAATGATGGCCCCCCTTCTAGCCGTAAGAGTTCAACCGGGACGGTGTCCGCTCGTGGAAATTGGCGCCGACTGCTTTGGCCCGTTACTCGTACGACAGCAGAGGAGCGCCCAAAAGAGGTATGGCTGCCTGATAACATGTTTACAATCCAGAGCAGTCCATCTTGAAGTGGTGTGTAACATGACAGCCGATTCATTTTTAATGGCCTTTCAAAGGTTCATCGTGAGCTCGGCGTCCCCAAGAACGTATATTCAGACAATGGCTCGAACTTCGTTTGAGCTCATAAGGGGTCAGAGGAATGGTGGAACCGCCTGGCCACTCCAAAATACAAAGCAAGACGGTAGCAAGGGGGATAAAATGGCACTTCAATCCACCTTATGCCAGTCATCGCGGAGGCGTTTGGGAAAGGCCAACACGACGGACTAGAAAAATACTCACGGCCCTGAACTCACAAAAAACCCCGGTGACGAGACGCTGACTACTTCATCAACAGAAGTAGAACGCATGCTGGACAACAGACCCTGGAGCCGATCGTTCCGGACCCGAAGGGGAACCAGCCGTCACTCCCAACGATCTGTTATCATTGCGGTCATGCGTAGGAGCAATCACACCAAAGCCCTACGTGGAATATATGTCAAAGGATGGAAAAAGTGAACCACCCGGCACAGGCTTTCTGGAAGCGTTGGACGGGGGAGTACTTACCGACCATGCAGCCTCCGCAAAAGTGGATCTCCAAAGAAGGGTCGTTCAGAGGTGGCGATGTCGTCATCCTCGTGGAGAGCCACTTACAAGAAGACGAATGGCCGATTGCAGTGATCAAGGACTGCCGCACAGAAATCGAAGGCCTCGTGCGCACGGTGGTGGTGCGAACGAACAAAGGAGACGTATTGCGAGATATCCGTAAGATATGTTTGCTTAAAGGTGATAATGGTGAAGGCGACGTCGACGCTACAGGTGGGGCTAAAACCAAGCCTACTGATACCAAATGGAGCTGAACTTATTTATCCCTCATGAGTTCTCCTGTAGGTTCCAATTATTCACACAGTCTTTGAAGTATATTTGTGTCTAATTTCATAGGGTGTTCACAATTTACATTGGAGTTAGTTGTCGAAACCTCAATTTAGCACGCGACACGAAAATGTTTGTGAAGTAGCGGAAGCTCTTGAACAAGCACTTTTGACCGTGTGTAGAAACGTCTCAATTTCCGGGACCTCCTATTTGTAATATTATTCGACCGGCTTTCAAGTGGATATAAGTTGTGAGTCAAACATACTTCTAAAGTGATAACACCACAAGTTGAGCCCCTGATTTTCGAGTACCCTGTAGCCATCTCGATCATTCATCGAGAATTCTCAGTCTCCATTTTATCATCTACTTTCCTCTTACTTGGGAAGCCTTCTTCCTCTACGTTCCGTAACCTCTCCACGCATCCCGAGTCTATCGAAGGACTTTTTGCATAGGGATAATGTCGTATCATCCTCGGGCGAAACACTAAGACATCGAAATATAGAGCACAACCTCAAAAAACCCGCAAGCTTGTCTACTACCGGCCAGCGATGGGTGAAGCCGAAAGCGACCTACGTACGCACTGACTTTAGGGTCAAGACAGGTTGGGGAGAATCGGTGACCCTACTTACCCCTTGGGTATTGACAGCTTCACGGGAGGATTTGGTGGGCGGTGTAACGTACATGAATGGAAATCCTCCCTAGCCGCTGTCATATGCTTGTTTTGTCGGGGCTATGCTCTTTATCTTATTGACCCCCGGACAAGTGCAGCATGCGTCAATCACTACACTTCAATATTTGTTTATGTTTTGCTCACGTGAAGTGGCCTAATTTTAATTCGAAATTGGACTGCCGTAACGGTGGTGCCTGGAATTAATCTTTGTTGAACTCTGACCCTCGTTGCTAGACGTTGTTGCCGTACAGTTGAGGTTTGTACATATTTATATGCGTATAACTTGTTAATCCAGTACCGTAGAAACTACGAATCAATCTTGTTCTGGTTTTGGGATTCGTTTTGAATTTGCTACGCGCCACTCACAGTCGGAATAACCGTTACATCCCCAATTTTTCGGTCTTTTGACCTACCTGAACATTAGCCTGTTGTCTATCAGCGTTTAACGCCACCTTTGGGACCTGAAATATTCCTTGGGCCTCAGGTGTGGACTTTTCTTGAGGTTCCACCTCCAGTTTTGCTAGTTGAAATGTCGGCCGCTTCAGATCAGGTGTGCCCCTTCTCAGCTTGGCTATGACATTACCTGGTTTGACAAATGCTCGGCTGTCAGGTGTAAACCCAATTGTTCCCCGCGTGCTTCCCCTAAGCGCTCCCGCCTTGAAAAGCAGCATATCTCCCTAGTAGACGCTGTGAAAAGCAACTACTAGGGGCCGTAGCGGCGCTGGTTGTGTTTCACGTCATAGTCCTTTTCGATGGCACCTAACTGTTGGTGTCGTAGGCGGCAAGCCAGCCATCCTAAGAACCTCGGTGGCACGACGGCTGTTTTCGTCCCTCCTGATTCTGGGTTACAGGAAGTCAGGATAGATGTTAGCCATGGCGAATCCAGCCTCCAGAATTATCTCGATGGTATGCACTCTAAGTGGGCACCCAAAACTGGGCATTTTTTTTCTTGGAACCCCCTCTAACAGCAGAAGGGAAACGTAAAACCTTACCGCATGTCGACTGTGAAAGCCACTATGCATCGCGAACTTTCATAGGCCATCATGTAGGAAATGAAAACGCCCAGTAAATAAACACATCACATCCTCTGCCTAGTCACACGTGTCATGTCCTTGTCGATTGAAAAAATTCCTCTTCCGCTCACATTCCTTTAATCTATGGCCTTTTTTGGACCGCCTCCTCCAACCTAATTCATGCTGACACTGTTTTGTGGTCGACAATTATTCTACGTTTGGTGTACTTACTTTTTTTCTATGATTGTGCTTTCCCACTGAGATTACTTTGAGTACACTTGGTACGGTAGTAAGATGCAGTGATTCAACACCTTTTTGTTTTATTCCTCCTCGGTTTCACTTTCCCGCTCACGTCGACTGATCGTAGAAGCTCAGCTCGTTTACTCTGATTTTTGGCTTCCACTCTCAGGAAGTTGTTATTTGGCCTGATTAAGGTCGGAGAATTTGTCCTATTTGTTTGGACTTCAGGACAGGTATTTATTATTTACTCTTTTCGGCCAACCGTTTCCATTTTTACAGAATTTTGTCATATTTATGACCACCTTTTTGGCTGGATAGTGACTGAAGCTCACTGACAAAAGTGTGATCATGTTTGTACTTATATTTTTACTCGCTAATAGTACCGTAGAATTTTCAGAACAATCGTACTCTTGATTTGGGCTAGGCCTTGCTTTGAGGCTCCAAGGTGCTATCCAGAACGAGTGGAGCTTATTAGTCGGCGAATCGATAATTGAATCGTTGGTCGGGCTTCACCCGGACCGGGACTTGAGCGTTTTGGTCGTTACAACATGCTCAAACTTCACCGCCAGAGGTGATCCCATTTCATTTACTACCTAGGGCTTTCTTGAGTGCCTGGACGGTCCCCGGTTCTACTAACTCTTCCGGAAGTCTATTCCAGCAAGTAGGCACCGTATTGCTATAGAAGTGGTATTTAAATACCAGCCTGGATCGAAATCTAGCCGGCGTATTCCCGTGACCTCTTGTTCTGGAGTGTGTCCATATGGAATGGACTCTCCGGTGTAGGCCCAGAAAGGCCTTTCATTATCTTTACCGTAGACCTAAGATCCCGTCGTAGACTCCTTCTTTCCACAGAGAAAATTCTGTGGTCCTGGAGTCTTTGCTCATATGTCTCGCCCACCTGACCCTCAACCGTGGGTGTTGCAAGGCTTTGTGCGGTCCTCAAACAGTGGCGTCTATTTTGAGGCAGGATAACCAAGCTCTACTAGTTTACATAAAGAGGTCCAGTTATGTACACGTATACTTGCGTGAACACCTTTGGTTTTCTGCACGAAAACGCTGATCTCAGCCTGAGGAGCTCACCAAATGCCTTTACTGCAGCTGCTGTACACTGATCCGGCCACCCAAGATCAGAAGTCACCAAAACTCCAAGGTCTTTCACCCTATTTACTGCATCTATAGTAGATTGACCTTGGTCGTATGCAGCCGTCAGGCTTGTCGCTGTCCGTGACAACAAGTTCCTCCTCCCAGCAATACGCGGTAAGCCCCACTTCCGTGCCCAGCTGGGAACGGCAACTATGTCTCTGCTCAGCCCCTCTATCCCCTGAGCTCCCATTAACTTCACATCATCTGCGAAGAAAAAGCTTGTCGCCTGTCGGACTGAGGCGGAATCATTATCAAGCAGAAGAAGCAGTAGCTGGCCTAGAGCGGGACCCTGTGATACTTCCCAGGTGACACTCTAATTTGGAGTTCTTGTCACCTACTCTAATCAACACGTTCTACGGGTATGGGAGTCCCCTGACTACTCGTGAATCTGCCCACTTGTGACAAATGACCCCAACTTGGTTAGTAGAACCTGATGGTTAGCCGAAACTAAATGCTTTGATAAAGTCAAGGTAACATACCTTTGTCTGCTTACCTTCATCCGCTGTTCGAGTGACTTCGTCCAGGAGGTTCAAGAGATTGGCCTCAGACGTGCGGCTTGAGCCAGTAAAAGTCCCGATCACTGGAATAATGTAAAGGTGGTACTTTGGAATGATGGTGAGTGAGATAGTGTGAGGACTATGATGGAGATAGGCACGGTAAGGATACACTAGATTGATGAGGAGCAGTATAAGGTAGTTAGTCGGGGGGGGGGGGAAGAAAAGGGCGGATAATAAGAATAAAGGAGAAAGCTTGCCAAGGTAGTTAGTAACAGTCTGGCGATACCCCCGCCCAGCACGCATCCGGCTAGTGCCTAAAAAGCAACGACCGAGGCTGCCGTCACATGGCTTGGAGGCAACTTGTTCCGCTTGTTTATGACACCTTGGGTCAGGCCAGTTCAATTTTTCCAGTTCACTTTCGTTTAGCCCGCATGAGCCAGTTACTACCTCGGCGTATCGGGGGTCCTTAAGTACTTGAGTGGTGTGCGCACACCTTGCGCACCAGGCACCGCACGGTGTGTTTCTTCAAACTGTCGAAAAAATAGACGGAAACGCCAAATTTAGGGCATATTAAACCCGGGAGACACTATGCACGATGAGGGTCCACTGAGTGATTGTGTGACTGTCGGAAGCCTTCGTTGAAGAAACATATCAGAAGGGGTCTGCTATCTTCATCCGACCGTCTAGCAAGATGCTCGAAGTTAGCTATCTTAGAAGACCAGATCAATTCATGGGACTTGCTGCTTCGGCTTAAATGATAAATTTAGACTTCTGCGTCATTAAGCCCCAGATGACTCCAGCTGCGCCGCGACAAGGAAGTCTTCTCCCCGGAGTCCCGATTCTAGTAAGGACAGTTTCCGCTATCGCACTCTGGCTGGATATGGCAGTTCCTTGAGCCCCGCAATGAGTCCGGGAACCTGCCATGAGTTTTAAGTCATCGGCGAGCAGAAAGCTGTAATTCGTAATTTCCTGGGTTAAGTCTTTTATGTAGATAAAATATATCAACAATCCCTGCTGCACCCCACTTTGGCCTCGACTAGGCTCGACTTACCGTCCTCCACCCGAAGGTAGAACGATCTTTTACTCAAATAGGCCCTTATCCACTCCGTCACTCCGGGGCATTACCCATATTTACCAACTTGAACAGCAAAAGTCGGAGTCGAAAACCTTATGAAAGTCAAGATGACAAACGTCAACCAGCTCACGTCCTTTCGAAAGTGAAGCCACCTTGCTCAAGGAAGAGAGGAGGTCTAACGATCTGATTCAACTTGTTACCTAGGGCCCTTTGAACGCCTGGGTGGTCGTCCGTTCTATCATCTATTCTGCTAGCTTATTCCGGTAGTTTGCCATTTTATTGGTAAAGTAGGATCCGGCTATCAGCCTGGATCGGACTTTCACCAGGTTCTTCCCGTGACGTCAAATTAGAAAGCCTGAGGTCATCCGGAGCAGGCCGCCCAGGCAGAGACCGGAAAGCCTTTTTACACCCTAATCTTCATTAAAATCTTTCCGTGGTTCCCTCCCTTCCACGAAGAATGCCTCGAGGTTCTGAGGTCTGTGATTGTAAATCTGGTTCTTCTGAACATGAAGTTTTTCCCTCCTTGCCAATTAAAGTTTCGAAGGCTTTCTAATAGGTACCCATAGTTCGCGCCCTTAATCCCTGCCCCTTGTTTTAGTCCTGTTTATGTGTCATTTAGGAGGGCAGTTTATTTTACGGAGTCCAAGGCATGCTACAGTGCGTTATAAAACTGCATAGGGGATAGCAGAACCAGACTTAGACGTGTCTGTAGGGATGTATATGCCCGAAATAGAGTGCGGGGAAAAATTTCAAACGCACACGATTTCTGCAATGTAGTGGACCTTGCGCATTAAAAAAACCCGCCCCCAAACTCACTACTTTTCTTTCTTCGTACCCTTCAGATGTAAAACCTTGAACGGACAGAGGGGATTAGGTGACTTTTGAGATGAGACCCCACCTGACTATAACTGATCATCAATACTGTTCGAATGAAACATGTACGCGAGCTATCCCGTTCCTTCTTGCGTAATGGAGTGTATGACTCGGCTTGACGGAGACCCGCACTATTCAGTGTACCCTGACCACAGAACGTGATTTCTTTTGTGTTATCCATCCAGAATATCCCGTAGTGTCATGTGTGTGTGGTATTACTCGTTGTGCTTCGTGGATATCTGAGCTGTTGCTTGTCTCACTGGCACAGCTATCAATTTCAGACGATTCTCGTCCTGGGATACCGTGCCGCTAAACTCATCACCCCATCAGAAGTACTATGCGATACGAGTTTCATTACATTTACACGAGGAACTGTATCCCGAAGCTCAGCCTCGCTGTCCGAAACCCCCCTCTTATTGAGTCCAAGCTCGCCGCTTTCCAGCAGGAGTATCTTTAGATGCAACGGCTGCCTTCGAACCCGTGACTTCTCCCCCCTAATGAGACTTACACGTCTTCCTTACATTATCCGGGAACTATAGAATATCCAGCTTCGGATTGAATAAACTGAGGCTCTGATGCATCTCAGTAAAACTTTGAAGCTGTCATTCATACATAAATCTTGGAACTGGAAAGCAGAAAGTACAATTCAGTACGTTGTTTTACCGAACAAAACTTTGGTCACCTCCCATTCCGATATGGCTGAGGCCTCCGGCTTTTATTCCAGTAATTCTTCGGCCCCTGTCATAGACATGGCTTCCCAAAGTACTCCTGCTGCCACCGGTTATTCTCTACCTACCCCAACATTTGACGTTAACATCAACTCCAGGCTCGTTTCACGTTACAGAGCATCTGCCCATCCTGGACTGGATGATTTCCCCCAGCTGCGATCATGACCCGTGGATTGGGGCTTCCACTTCCATGACTGAACCTAATTCAACTTCAGCTTGGTGTCGCCGAGCTGAAAGCTTTGAGTTAACTTTCCGTGGCACAAAAAGGACCCTTTCATGAAATCGCCCACCACCGTCCAATAAGTCACAACCCTGTCACGTCCACTATAACGGGAACCACTTAAATGAGGTTTTATTACTCATCTTCCTATCCCAGACCATCTCAGCAATAGGCTGCTCGAGTTTCTCAGGTCTCCGTTATGCTCCACATGCCAGATCGACTGCCCCACTCTGGACACTAATTTTGTTGATAGAGGGCAGGCATTAGCCATAGTTTACCTTGGTCTGTCGAAGGCTTTCGATCATGGTTCACACAGCCATCTCGTTTCTAAACTGCTTTCGTTTGGTCTGGTTGCACCCCTATTTCACTCATCGTTCTTAAGAGGTTCTCACCGACCGCCCCACTTAGCACCCGAGACTTGCTATAGATGGTCTTATGGAGGGACTGTACTGGGTACCCCTCCACGTCTGATACATAATAATGAAGCACAGGCTCGCGTATACCGTGGCTCGCCATTCTGGCTTGCGAATGATGTAAAATAGTCTACTCTATGCTGCCACATCTACTCTTAGCTACACTTCTACGGACCTTTCTGCAGTTGACCGCTGATGTCATTCCTGGATAATGAGTTCCCCACTGGCAAGTGCGGGGTCCCAACCTAAAAGCTCCGATTTCCCAATGGATCCTTAACCCTTTGTGAGTCTTGAGTCGACTGTTAACCTGCCATGGGTGATTTGGACTCCATCTATCCTGCTCGCCCAACTTCCCTTAGCTCGCCGCCATCCAACCGGACAAGGTCAGAAGAAGCTTGCCCTCCTTTTCCGACTTCGCTGGCTTTGAGGGAGTATCATTAGCACCTACAAAATCCACATCAGGCCTTTGCTTCAGTATTGCTCAACATTCTTTTTCTATACGTCATAATTCGACAAGTTTGCGCTAGGAGATACGCAAGGGCGTTTTGCAAAAACAACCACTTGGCTGGTCCACGTCGCTAAGCTTAACTAGCCCCTAACCGGAATTTTCCTTTAACCCATTATGCTTCTCACGTAAGACCACTTATCTACTTCAGCACAGGCCTCCTACTATCCCTTCTACCGTAGCCCAATGGGCTGTACGGTTACATTCCTTTCTCCTCGCCCATTCTGAGTTCTATAATAAGTTGCCCATCATCATTTGAGCTTCTCGGACCAAGTCCGAACCCTATCAGTACTCGCTCCATATCTCAGCATTACCCGCGCACTTCACTTAACTAACATGTAAATATCTGAGGACGTATCTTAGGAGAGAGGCATCGACCTTCAAGTCTAGGCATCTCCTTCGAAAATCCAGCACCCTCCGATCGCGGACACAGTCAACGACAAACGGCCTCATCAATCTGACAGAATTCTCGACGCTTGAATAGCCGCTCTCAGTAGACGGTATGTAAGTGCCATTACTTCCCTACACTCTGCTGCCCGCATCTCCTATAGTCTCAGAGACACCCCTATGCTTCATCCTTTCCTGGTTATTTTTGCCCCCGTCAATGGTTGATGAACACCTGGGGCACACCCTGGCTGCCATTCTGTATCTGTTTTCCCCTTCCAGTTCTCCGCTAGTGCGCATTTTACCCTCAGCGTTGGTCATCTGGGTTAGCACTGTGGTAACTGCTCTCAATATAAGCGCACCTGGATGGCACTGTCGTGTGGTAGTTTAAAAATATCCGGCCCCACCCGTTCTGCCGTCCGATACCGCCAGCAACCATTTGTGGGGGCAACTAGTCTGGTGGATCATACCTCCCGTGTTCACTTCACTTGTGACAAATGACCCCAACTTGGTTAGTAGAACCTGATGGTTAGCCGAAACTAAATGCTTTGATAAAGTCAAGGTAACATACCTTTGTCTGCTTACCTTCATCCGCTGTTCGAGTGACTTCGTCCAGGAGGTTCAAGAGATTGGCCTCAGACGTGCGGCTTGAGCCAGTAAAAGTCCCGATCACTGGAATAATGTAAAGGTGGTACTTTGGAATGATGGTGAGTGAGATAGTGTGAGGACTATGATGGAGATAGGCACGGTAAGGATACACTAGATTGATGAGGAGCAGTATAAGGTAGTTAGTCGGGGGGGGGGGGAAGAAAAGGGCGGATAATAAGAATAAAGGAGAAAGCTTGCCAAGGTAGTTAGTAACAGTCTGGCGATACCCCCGCCCAGCACGCATCCGGCTAGTGCCTAAAAAGCAACGACCGAGGCTGCCGTCACATGGCTTGGAGGCAACTTGTTCCGCTTGTTTATGACACCTTGGGTCAGGCCAGTTCAATTTTTCCAGTTCACTTTCGTTTAGCCCGCATGAGCCAGTTACTACCTCGGCGTATCGGGGGTCCTTAAGTACTTGAGTGGTGTGCGCACACCTTGCGCACCAGGCACCGCACGGTGTGTTTCTTCAAACTGTCGAAAAAATAGACGGAAACGCCAAATTTAGGGCATATTAAACCCGGGAGACACTATGCACGATGAGGGTCCACTGAGTGATTGTGTGACTGTCGGAAGCCTTCGTTGAAGAAACATATCAGAAGGGGTCTGCTATCTTCATCCGACCGTCTAGCAAGATGCTCGAAGTTAGCTATCTTAGAAGACCAGATCAATTCATGGGACTTGCTGCTTCGGCTTAAATGATAAATTTAGACTTCTGCGTCATTAAGCCCCAGATGACTCCAGCTGCGCCGCGACAAGGAAGTCTTCTCTCCGGAGTCCCGATTCTAGTAAGGACAGTTTCCGTTATCGCACTCTGGCTGGATATGGCAGTTCCTTGAGCCCCGCAATGAGTCCGGGAACCTGCCATGAGTTTTAAGTCATCGGCGAGCAGAAAGCTGTAATTCGTAATTTCCTGGGTTAAGTCTTTTATGTAGATAAAATATATCAACAATCCCTGCTGCACCCCACTTTGGCCTCGACTAGGCTCGACTTACCGTCCTCCACCCGAAGGTAGAACGATCTTTTACTCAAATAGGCCCTTATCCACTCCGTCACTCCGGGGCATTACCCATATTTACCAACTTGAACAGCAAAAGTCGGAGTCGAAAACCTTATGAAAGTCAAGATGACAAACGTCAACCAGCTCACGTCCTTTCGAAAGTGAAGCCACCTTGCTCAAGGAAGAGAGGAGGTCTAACGATCTGATTCAACTTGTTACCTAGGGCCCTTTGAACGCCTGGGTGGTCGTCCGTTCTATCATCTATTCTGCTAGCTTATTCCGGTAGTTTGCCATTTTATTGGTAAAGTAGGATCCGGCTATCAGCCTGGATCGGACTTTCACCAGGTTCTTCCCGTGACGTCAAATTAGAAAGCCTGAGGTCATCCGGAGCAGGCCGCCCAGGCAGAGACCGGAAAGCCTTTTTACACCCTAATCTTCATTAAAATCTTTCCGTGGTTCCCTCCCTTCCACGAAGAATGCCTCGAGGTTCTGAGGTCTGTGATTGTAAATCTGGTTCTTCTGAACATGAAGTTTTTCCCTCCTTGCCAATTAAAGTTTCGAAGGCTTTCTAATAGGTACCCATAGTTCGCGCCCTTAATCCCTGCCCCTTGTTTTAGTCCTGTTTATGTGTCATTTAGGAGGGCAGTTTATTTTACGGAGTCCAAGGCATGCTACAGTGCGTTATAAAACTGCATAGGGGATAGCAGAACCAGACTTAGACGTGTCTGTAGGGATGTATATGCCCGAAATAGAGTGCGGGGAAAAATTTCAAACGCACACGATTTCTGCAATGTAGTGGACCTTGCGCATTAAAAAAACCCGCCCCCAAACTCACTACTTTTCTTTCTTCGTACCCTTCAGATGTAAAACCTTGAACGGACAGAGGGGATTAGGTGACTTTTGAGATGAGACCCCACCTGACTATAACTGATCATCAATACTGTTCGAATGAAACATGTACGCGAGCTATCCCGTTCCTTCTTGCGTAATGGAGTGTATGACTCGGCTTGACGGAGACCCGCACTATTCAGTGTACCCTGACCACAGAACGTGATTTCTTTTGTGTTATCCATCCAGAATATCCCGTAGTGTCATGTGTGTGTGGTATTACTCGTTGTGCTTCGTGGATATCTGAGCTGTTGCTTGTCTCACTGGCACAGCTATCAATTTCAGACGATTCTCGTCCTGGGATACCGTGCCGCTAAACTCATCACCCCATCAGAAGTACTATGCGATACGAGTTTCATTACATTTACACAAGGAACTGTATCCCGAAGCTCAGCCTCGCTGTCCGAAACCCCCCTCTTATTGAGTCCAAGCTCGCCGCTTTCCAGCAGGAGTATCTTTAGATGCAACGGCTGCCTTCGAACCCGTGACTTCTCCCCCCTAATGAGACTTACACGTCTTCCTTACATTATCCGGGAACTATAGAATATCCAGCTTCGGATTGAATAAACTGAGGCTCTGATGCATCTCAGTAAAACTTTGAAGCTGTCATTCATACATAAATCTTGGAACTGGAAAGCAGAAAGTACAATTCAGTACGTTGTTTTACCGAACAAAACTTTGGTCACCTCCCATTCCGATATGGCTGAGGCCTCCGGCTTTTATTCCAGTAATTCTTCGGCCCCTGTCATGGACATGGCTTCCCAAAGTACTCCTGCTGCCACCGGTTATTCTCTACCTACCCCAACATTTGACGTTAACATCAACTCCAGGCTCGTTTCACGTTACAGAGCATCTGCCCATCCTGGACTGGATGATTTCCCCCAGCTGCGATCATGACCCGTGGATTGGGGCTTCCACTTCCATGACTGAACCTAATTCAACTTCAGCTTGGTGTCGCCGAGCTGAAAGCTTTGAGTTAACTTTCCGTGGCACAAAAAGGACCCTTTCATGAAATCGCCCACCACCGTCCAATAAGTCACAACCCTGTCACGTCCACTATAACGGGAACCACTTAAATGAGGTTTTATTACTCATCTTCCTATCCCAGACCATCTCAGCAATAGGCTGCTCGAGTTTCTCAGGTCTCCGTTATGCTCCACATGCCAGATCGACTGCCCCACTCTGGACACTAATTTTGTTGATAGAGGGCAGGCATTAGCCATAGTTTACCTTGGTCTGTCGAAGGCTTTCGATCATGGTTCACACAGCCATCTCGTTTCTAAACTGCTTTCGTTTGGTCTGGTTGCACCCCTATTTCACTCATCGTTCTTAAGAGGTTCTCACCGACCGCCCCACTTAGCACCCGAGACTTGCTATAGATGGTCTTATGGAGGGACTGTACTGGGTACCCCTCCACGTCTGATACATAATAATGAAGCACAGGCTCGCGTATACCGTGGCTCGCCATTCTGGCTTGCGAATGATGTAAAATAGTCTACTCTATGCTGCCACATCTACTCTTAGCTACACTTCTACGGACCTTTCTGCAGTTGACCGCTGATGTCATTCCTGGATAATGAGTTCCCCACTGGCAAGTGCGGGGTCCCAACCTAAAAGCTCCGATTTCCCAATGGATCCTTAACCCTTTGTGAGTCTTGAGTCGACTGTTAACCTGCCATGGGTGATTTGGACTCCATCTATCCTGCTCGCCCAACTTCCCTTAGCTCGCCGCCATCCAACCGGACAAGGTCAGAAGAAGCTTGCCCTCCTTTTCCGACTTCGCTGGCTTTGAGGGAGTATCATTAGCACCTACAAAATCCACATCAGGCCTTTGCTTCAGTATTGCTCAACATTCTTTTTCTATACGTCATAATTCGACAAGTTTGCGCTAGGAGATACGCAAGGGCGTTTTGCAAAAACAACCACTTGGCTGGTCCACGTCGCTAAGCTTAACTAGCCCCTAACCGGAATTTTCCTTTAACCCATTATGCTTCTCACGTAAGACCACTTATCCACTTCAGCACAGGCCTCCTACTATCCCTTCTACCGTAGCCCAATGGGCTGTACGGTTACATTCCTTTCTCCTCGCCCATTCTGAGTTCTATAATAAGTTGCCCATCATCATTTGAGCTTCTCGGACCAAGTCCGAACCCTATCAGTACTCGCTCCATATCTCAGCATTACCCGCGCACTTCACTTAACTAACATGTAAATATCTGAGGACGTATCTTAGGAGAGAGGCATCGACCTTCAAGTCTAGGCATCTCCTTCGAAAATCCAGCACCCTCCGATCGCGGACACAGTCAACGACAAACGGCCTCATCAATCTGACAGAATTCTCGACGCTTGAATAGCCGCTCTCAGTAGACGGTATGTAAGTGCCATTACTTCCCTACACTCTGCTGCCCGCATCTCCTATAGTCTCAGAGACACCCCTATGCTTCATCCTTTCCTGGTTATTTTTGCCCCCGTCAATGGTTGATGAACACCTGGGGCACACCCTGGCTGCCATTCTGTATCTGTTTTCCCCTTCCAGTTCTCCGCTAGTGCGCATTTTACCCTCAGCGTTGGTCATCTGGGTTAGCACTGTGGTAACTGCTCTCAATATAAGCGCACCTGGATGGCACTGTCGTGTGGTAGTTTAAAAATATCCGGCCCCACCCGTTCTGCCGTCCGATACCGCCAGCAACCATTTGTGGGGGCAACTAGTCTGGTGGATCATACCTCCCGTGTTCACTTCACGAAGCTTTTCCGGTGGGATGTCCGGCCTACTGTCAGCACTATTCACTAGCACCGACTGTGAATTTCACCCTCCCACTGTGACAGCCCTGCCGCACCCAGTACAACCATTGGGGGATGGCATGCTTCTGCGGTCTCGGTTCCGCCACGGTAGGCTCATTTGACGATTTTTCCAATACCTCAATCCGTCCCCGTCTTCACTTGTACTCGCATCCAGCCATTTCTTACCCATTACAATCGTCATCTTTCTACCACCGTTTGCACATTTATCAGTTTTTTCTGTTGTTTTATTGCTTCTCGTCAGCAGCTCCACCAGTACCCTTGCCCAGTCCCCATGCTAGAACTCCCCGACAAATCTTCGCATCTCCTATGACCAAATCTATTATCGATTCATTACAACCAGGCATTTCTTGCTCGGCTCTACAAATTTCTGTTGGCCTCCCCATCAGCAAGGGCTCCGACTGGCACCTTTCCGTTCATTCCTTTCTTGCAACTGCATGCACACTTGCAGCTCTCTAGCTCCATCGTCCCACCCCACTATGCATATATTTCTGGCGAGCGCTATTCCATCTCAGGTGTTCTTGCCCTGGAGCCTCCTTTTTCCTCGGTCAACATCTTGCTTCATCTGGGGCAGAATGATTTAGTTAGTCGCAGCTTACCTGCTTCACTTTGGTCAGTCTCCCAATCTCCTGTTTAATATATTGTTCGCCACAGACATTTTCCAGTGCTTCTCAGGTTAATTTTTCTCTCCACTTTCCATCTATTATAAATAGTCAGTATATCGTGAATTTCACGAACGTTTTCAAACTATATGTTCTGCCTGTTTTGGCCCCCTTTATCTTCCATGTCCCGTTTTGCTTTCACTGTGTTCGCCGTTACAACTGCTGTGTCCTTGCACCATGGTTAGTTTCAATTCTTATTTCAGTTAGTCCTCTGGTATTCCTCACAACTATGATCACGCAGCATTTACCTTTGCCCTGTATTCCCATGCAACATCGATCGATTTCATCTTGCTTCTCTAAAATTTACTTCCGCTTCTTTTTGCCTCTCTCATTTTTGGCCATTATCTTATGGTCTACCTGCACTGAAAAAATATTTGATTTACCCTTTCTTTTTTTCCTCCGATCACTCTCCTTATCGGTCACCCTTCTCGAGCTGTTCACCATGGCCGACATCGTTTCTGCGCCCCCAAGGCTAATTTCTCTCTGTATGGATCCACCACGTTCCACCCATCATAAAGAAACCAGTGTATCATGATTTTTCGCACATTTTTCAAGGTTCATCACTGGTATGGAGCACATTTTAGCTCTGCATCCTCCAGTGTTCGATGGCAGTTTCCTTTGTCATCAGTCGGCTGAGTATATCCGTATCTTTAAGCCATCGTATACCAACCTTTCAAAAAATATTGTTTATATCTGACTCACTTTTCCCATATGTGTTTCCATTGCCCCACGTCCCACATTGAGTTTTGCAACCTGTTACTGATTATTTATCGCTGTGTAGCAATGTCTCATTGCTATCCACTCCTTTTCGATGTTCACTAATTTATTCCTCATCGGGTTCTTTTAAAGCTGCCGTTCCAAACGGATTTTGGTCTCCGTAATGTAAAGCTCTCAAATTTCAGCTATTTTCACTTGGACCAGCCAGACCCCATCATTTGGCCTTGTCTTCCAGATTTGCCGGACATTGTTCAAAATCATCAGTGGATCTATTTAAATTTCCTCTGTTATTCCGTGGCGCGTATATATTTGTCTCACATTTATCTCTCTTGGATTTATCTAGCTTACGTTATCGAGACATTCTTCTGAATGATCACGAAATGTTTGTTTGTGTGATCTTGTGTGACATTTTGATAATGAATCTGGCATGATTCGGGCCTCTCTAAAATGAACCAGAGTTGTTATTCTTATAAGTATTATTGTAAATACGAGTTTCTCGTTGTCTTGGCTACCACAACACCACGCTGCGAAGTTGAACTCAAGCCATGCAGTCGGAACTACCAGGACTGTGTGGATCTGCCTTGGAAGGTGGAATATATAAAATAATCGAATAAAAATGACTGAAACGAATGGCAAATCGTGCAAAATCAACAATTATTCCTTATTCTTGGATTGAAGAGAGAACAGGTCTAGAGTAGGTGGGCAGAAGCAAGGGGAATTTAGTGTATAGAGGGCATTTGAACTGGGATTCAAGTGACTGTGGGAACGAAACAACTGATACAGAATTTGTCGCAGAACATGCCCCTGAGATCAAATGGTTGAGTAAAGAAGGGGGCAGGTAATTACAAGTGGACGTATTCTGACAGCAGCCTGCCAGAGTAGTGATAGAAGAAGTCCTGAAAGGCCGGAAAGAGGCAGGTAAGACTGAGCTAATCGTTAACTTCGAAAAAGATGCATGGTGGAGTATTCACGTGAATATGAAGACCTGATGGAGCATCAAAGTGACTAGCGTAGCTACCACAAAAGAATACGCGATTAGCTTGCAGAAGTGACAACAAAGTAAGCGGAAGGTTGGAGGCTGAGGGCTGATCATGCTTTTGGAAGGTGGAAAAAAGCCACAGTGCAGCTGGACTAATGAATTTAGACGACTGCCTCAAAAGGAGCGTCAGAGTTGTAATACAGTGAATTTTTCGACGGTCAGGTTGGTAAAATTTCACGGACAAAACATTGACAGGGGAAAATATAAACTAACTGACTTATTCATCAAGCAAAGATAGCCAGAGTGATGAAGGAAGAGGTGGCTAGAGGGAAACGGGCAAATGCGTAGGAACTACCTGTCCGGTGGAAGGTAGGTATTGAAAAGCAATAAAGATCAAACTCTTATTGGCCGTTTATAATCTGTCATTTCGGGCTAAACCCTATTTTTCGCCGCTGAAGCCGTTGCTTCACGAGCTGCTTGAACAAGGAGTAGATTGTTGTAAACAACCAGGATCACAAGATGTTAGCAGACATGTTGAAGTGTTGAACAATGCACGGGTACGAGGCTAGAGCCCAAATGTTCCTAGATCTTTTGATCATCTTGTAATGTGAATATCACCAGCAAGCTACAAGATTGTTCAGTGGATAATGGCGCAGTGGAAAAGAGGATAAGGGCTCAAAATTCAAGTCTTGGCAGTGTCTTGCACCTAGTATTGCCGGCGAACTGGGGGACAGACCACCGGACAATGCGAAAAGGTCCAGGAAAATAATCTTGGCTGCATCTTGCGTCCCGCATTGACGGTGACCTGGAAGATAGACAGCTGGACAGTGGGAGGAATTTCAGCTTCTCATCAGTCCGTTCAGCTTGAGTGGCACAAAATATTACGTCTTGGAAAATCCATCAAAAGCCAAACAACGAGAATTTTGAACCACGTGCCGCACGTGGCCTTGCATCCATTTGCCAGTTCAAGCAGGTATTTGATGAAATGGGGGGAATTTTACTCTGGTTCTACCCCCATCGTGCCGCAGAAATAACTTAGGTGGTTGATTTTCGTTTCCCCTGCACTGATTCCGCAACGAGGTATGAGGCTGCAAAGCATTTGCTTTCTACGTTCAGTGTCCCTTCCTACCATTGCCTATTGGCCCTGGCTAAGTTTGAAGAAGCTCCTTCGGAGGACATAACTCCTGCTTTGGACTCGAGTGCCACGACTTATGCAGTCGAACCAGTGGGGCCCACATCAATGCAGATGGAAACATCGAGGACCTGAGGAGTGATCAAGGTCTATTCATATACAGCTTCATGTTGTATGGAGAGTAAGATGGGTTGTTGAATTTCTTTCCAACTGCTTTGTCAGAGATTAGGAAAAGCTCACCATCCGAGACAAACCGGCATGCAAGTTGTGATTCACCTGGTATGGGAATGCGGTCGCCGAAGCGGTTGTGGTTTGACTGCCTCGATCGTCTGGGAGTTTGAAAATGTTTTGCACTGCAACACTTGACCTTTGCCGATTTGGGCAGACCCCTAGATTTTAAATCAGGGGTAGTTGTTAGTGCTCCTAATCGCTCTTCGTCCGTGTAGTAGTTGAAAAACTGTTTTTTGTGATAAGCTTGAGGAGCATACACCTTCGATCTTGTGGTAAAAGCGTAATTTACTGATGCCTGCGAAAGAACGGTGTGATGCGCCCATGGATTTAGGACCTATGGGCTTTCGAGGGTCACGGAATACTTACGGTAAATGGCCAGGCCTTGTTCGAGGGGAGAGCTATACTAAGTGACTGATGTGGTTAGGTGAAGGATTTAGTTTGCGAGGTGGCTTATGACAAGCATGGGTTCGGTAGAGAGTTATCGGTGTTGAACATAACTCGGTGTCCCCCGAAGAGACGCGTTCATATTGGGTTCGTTGAAGTGTGCGAGTGTTCAGCGTAATTCCCGTTTTAATTCCATCCGTCCCTGTGAAAGCTTGCCACGGTTAGTAATTTGCCGAAGGTTTCATTTATTCTTGAAACAGGTTGCCTTCTTGCCCGTGCTTTTATGTCCTTCTCATTTTATTGGTCTTCAGTTGTCCGGAGTAGATACTTTGGTTGGGCTCAGCATGTAAACGAGTATGTTGCTGCCTTCTGACTCTGACTACTGTGCTAGTGAATTGAAAGAACAACTTTTCGCTCCCGCCTTTGCTCTATTTAATCTGGCGTGGTCTGCTTCGGTTGGAGTTGACGTACCTCCATCTGGTTGGTACTTTAACAGCTTACGCGAACAATGTTGGGCTGGTTATTGACGACCAGAAATGGAAGTCGATGGTACCGTCTTCTTCCATATGGGCTCACTTGCACCGCCAGTTGCGGCCCATGTTACGAGGCAGTCGTCGCTTCACGAGACTACTGGTGAGGTTGGTTGGGTTAGCCCAATGCATGCTTCTATGCATGCTCAAGTGGTACAGGTGCATGCGAGAGGAAAAGTAGGTCCACACGAAGGAATGGACCAAGATGGTAATAACGCCCGACAGCAATACGCTCAAAGGTCGGATGGTCATTTTGGTGCATTCAATTAAAATGTAGAGTAGAAACAACGGGGGGGGGATAAAAATGGTCGGAGTCACTGGAATCTTGGATATAATCAAATGACATTTTGCCTATCCTCCAGGAAAGTAAGAATCCACCTTAGGAAATATGAAGAGTCTTTAGTACGCTGCAGATTGCGGAGGGTGTATTGATTAAAATTCGGTGATATGCAAGAACAGATTCCCAGAAGTTGAATATATTGAGTCCTCCAATCAACGTCTCGGCAAATTTGATGAAAGAATGTCGACTGATTCAGTCAGCGAAGATGAAGGACAAATCCGATAGGGATAGGGGAAGAGGGTGACAGAGCTGTTATGGCTGAAATGGCCGGAGGAAAGTCAGTGAGCCTTTTGCTAAAAGTTTACTTTTTGTCAGATTTTTTGTGATTTACCAACATAGAAAATTAAAAAATGCTGATAAATCTATCTAGAGCACCTTGTGAAGCGATTGCGGAGACCAAAAGTGTGTAAAAGTGATGATATAGTGCGGTTTATCAAGTATACCCAGTGAACATATGATAGGTGGACTACGGGATAGCGGCAGAGGAACGGCCGCAAGACCAATGAGTCTGAGAAGAAAAAGGGAAAATGGGAGAAAAGATACAGAATAAAATATATCAGTCAGCGGAGGTAGCTGTAGAAATGGGGACTGGATACTGGGGAATAAGTTATACAGCAAACAAATGACATCCGTATGGTGAGGGATTATCAGAGGGATGATGGAGGGAAAAGCCGAAGGAAGACGGACAGAAGTACAGCGAACCGTTCACTTTATAATACGAAAGTTAATAAATGGTTATGTGGAAAAGTAAGATAATTCAAAACAGGTGCTTAACTAGGGCAGTTTCGGAAGCGTATGGTTTGCAGAAGAATTAGTGTAGTAGATGAAAAATGAATGCATATCTACAGACAAATATTGTGTTTGGTGTAACATACAATAACGACAAACGAATAAAGTGATAAAGAGACAGGCACAAGGTATGATCACAGAGTGCAGCGCAACATACCAGAATGCAATATTCACAAATTTCAAGGGTCGGTTTCGTACATTTCAGTAAATGTACGATGGAAATAGACAGTGTTTCAATCAAACAAGGTGAGAACTGGTAACTCGGAAATTGGGAGACATGTTCGATTTTAGGAGTTACTGGCGTAATTTTCAACCTAAAGATATTTGAATTGGCGCGGAACCCCAGATTCCTGGGGCACGACTTTTGAGAAACGCTAAATCGACTTGCTGAAGTTTTGTGAAATACAAGTTGCTTGCTGAGTTTTCAGTGATTTGCCTGTTATATTTACAATGAGAAAATTTTGAGTTTTTCTTGGCGAAACGTTTTGATGAATCAAATTTTAGGCGTTTATGTATGCGGGACAACAAAACTGAACTGTAGAGGGTATTCGCATCTGATGACGGCAGAAAATGTGTGAGATGTTTTGAGAACATCCGAAAGTTTCTGGAATTTCTTCTGAAAGGACGGTCCTCACTTTCCGTTGTCTCAAAATTCTTGTTTTATGTGAGAAACATGCCACTGGTGGTGGTGAGCATTAAGGAGGATAACTGGATGACGTAAACACTGAGACAAGTGTTGAACATCTTCGGGCACTACCCCGTGATACAAAAAATTTACAATGTAGGAGGCAGGGGCTACAATGCTGATGATCAGCTTCAGGTAATTCCAGTGTAGGGAACCACTGCTAGAACACGGTTAAGTCTTGTTCGCTGCTGATACTACAACTGGCGTTTTTGGTGACCCAAGTTCTCGACAGAAATGGAGAAGGTGTCTACGGGTAATGATGCAACAGAGGCGAGCAGTAACGTACATATATATATATATACATATGTATGCTTATATATATTGATAGTAAGTAGTACGTAAACTTGTAGACAAATTTTCTTCGGAAGCACACTACCGGTTGCGTGGTTGTTGCCGCTCGTCAGGCCAGCCTATCCGGCTCTCCTAGGCCCACTCACCTTCATAATTGTACACCACAACGTCATATCTCCGCTAGGATCTAGTTTGAATCTTCCGGAGCGTGAATGGTTGCCCATCATTGAAGAGCCCACAAATGACTCGCAGCTGTGATTTCTGATAGCTATTTGCGTCTGGGTCACAGCTCACCAAACGAAGATACAACATCGGAGTGTACAGGTATGAAGGCGAGCAGGCCGAGGAGTACGGGCTGCGCATACTTGATGAGCGGCAGCAATCGAGAAACTGGGGTGTGCTTCCGATGAAATTTTGTCCACACTTTTACATGCTACTTGTCATCAATATGAGTGCTTGCTCATGCAACATCGTTGTTCACTGGGTTAGCAGTAACCCAAACACAAATAACCGTTAGAAATCACAGTGATGTTCCATTTGTGGGCTCTTCAATTGAGATTGTCCATTCGCACTCCAGACGATTCAACTTAGATCCTAAATAAGATATATATGTATATATACCACATTCAACCATAGTTCCCACCGTATTGTGGCTAGCAGGCCAACGTTCGATAGCGGCAAAGGGTTATTAAACTAACTAAGTGACACGCTGGTCTGACCCTTTTCGTGTACACGATTACTGTAACTCACATTAAATGGCTAACAGATGGAACCCAAAGCAATTTCCCATCCAACTTTTGCTGTTGTCAAACTTCACTGACTATTCAACGGAGCACGAATTTTTCTACGTACCACATTTATCCAATTCATTTCAAGCGAAAGAATGCTCACGCGAAAGTTCGCCCTTAGATGAAGCTGGTATACCCACGGTTGTACACGTGAACTAAGGCACACATCTAACAGAACGAAGGAGGCAACAGCACAGTGGCTTTATAATAATGGTATCTTTCTTGATCATGGTCAAGACACATGCCCGAGGCATGATCAGAGAACACAGCAATCCACAGTTATGTAGGGTTATCACAATTTTGAAGAACGTGGTTCACATAATTGCAGTAATAGAACGATCAGCTTGGACGGTGTTTAAGTGAGCTAAAGAGGGGAAGGTTAGAGCAGCCATTGCAAATCGGTTTCGAATTCGGGACCGGGACGATGCGGCTAGCGGGGTGGACGTGGGAATGCAGAAAAAGCGGTACTGAAGAAGGGTGAAAGTGTAGTGTTTGCAAGAACCCACAAAGCAACTGGTGTTGGACAGCACTACATGAACAGGGAGTTGATGCAAGAATAATACACAACTTGCCTTATGGATGCCGATAACTGTCTACGACCGGTCCGGTAGTCAAGAATGGATCACGGCGATCTATGGAATTTGGTGTGCAGTCGATGAAGACAGAGAGAGAGCGGTGGACTGAAAGAGATTCAAAGAAGAGTCAGGAAGTGTAGAAGGAGTCGCGGGGTGGCACCAACTGGATATTTGAGGAATCAGTACAGAGAAACTGGTTGAGAGTGTTACCAAAAGAAGATTGAAAATTGAGTTAACATGGTGTTATCAAAATGCAGTCGGAGATGCCTACAGGAAATAGAGAAGATTGACCCTCCATTGGATAACTCATTGGGGGGGTTGCCTGTGATACAAATGCAAGTGAGCAGAATGGGGTAATCAGATTGGTGTTCTGTATAGGTAATTCCGATATTATAAAGAAAATCACATGGAGGCAGAAGCTCTCACCAGGAATGCAGTGTGCTTTTAAGGAGCGTGAATGGTGGATGGACACAACTGGGAGTTTCAACAAGCCGTCGAGGAAACACTTGGTGACACGCTGCCGATGCAACCAAGCAAGTATGCACAGGTGGCAAAGAGAAAGGAGGACTGCGATGACTGGGAGAGGCCAGACCCGATGGAACAGAGGAAGTTGAGTGTAAAAGTGAGATTTTCTGCATACGTGATAAAAGAATAAATAACCAAGTGTTTGGTATTTTGTTTCATGAAGACATTGGTAGCCGTTGATGGCAGGTAGTGCAAGATGAGGGCAGCAGTCAAAAAGGGCTAGGCTGACGAACTAGGGAGAGTAGGTACGGAACGCAACGGCGAGGGACAGACTCCAGTTCTGCACGCAGAATAAATTGAACTATTCTTGTGGAGTACGGGAAATGGATGCTGATGGGTGATGTCAGGAATCCGTCCGGCAGTCCGGTGAGACTATCATGAATGGTTGTAATCCTGGTTATGGGATTGTGATCACCGGTTAGCCATTTAAGGTGCTCCATATAAATCGTCATCAGGTGTGATTGTAGGTTTAACCACAGCCAGTCCGATCGATCAAACCGTTTAGTCCGTTATGCAATCCAGGGATAACGTCGATTTGGTTGACGGGCTACAGAGGTAACCACTGAGTTCTGGAATAGAGGAGAAATGCGGCAGTCTGGAGAATGCTCCAGCTGGGGGTTATGATTAACGGCTTAGCGGAAATTAGAGTGATAATGCCACTTGATGGCCAGTGGGCCGATCTACTGGGGGCTAACCGGCGGAAGCTGGTAGTTTTTTTTAGGGCGTTTAGTTGATGATGGGGATATTAAGCGCATGCTTAGCCAAAGTGCAAAATGGTTAGGCTGATAGGTGGTAGAATAGTAAAGGAGCTCAGTTGAGGGTCAACAATAAAACAGTGGAGGAGGATGGGGTCAGAATTGGGAATGGGAAAAGGGAGGACAGCAGTCAGGTTGTTGACCCGGCTGTAGGTGGGGGTAGAGAAATTATAAGAAAAGGAAACTCATAGAGCTAAGGTGAAACCTTCTTACGTCGGTGCGAATGTGCTGGTTTTCCATGGGGTAATACGTAATCAGACACATAGGCTAGCTAGGTGGGATGGTGTGCTAACAAACCGTGAGCAAATACGCTGATCGGTGAGTATTGGTTATTCAAGGATGGTAATCAGCATGGTAGGACTCGAGTAACGGAGGAGTGCAAGAAAAAAGGTGATGAGACCACTGAGTTATAGCCTGGGACAAGAGAACTAAGTGAAGGTGAGCACCTATCATTAAAGGAACAAAAGTTTACTAATGGAATTAGTGTCAGTAAGAATTCTGGTTTTGTAACTGAGTCTACATGGTAGCAGACAAATCATCGCTGACTTTGAACAACATTATTTGTGTTAGGGCTCGAGGGGGATAGAAAAAGTAAACTTGCGGATAATAAATTATAAATTTGCAATGATTGCTTTCCTCGTTCCGACAACCAATACGGGCGAGGCTTTGCCCATAGCTGTTAGGCGCAGGCGTATCAATGCCGGGGTGTCATCAGAGCAGAGGTCGCATGATGTAACCATTCAGACCGCGTATCGACTACTGTATTAAACATCAGCAAGCTGGTCAAAGATTTTGCGGGGAACCCAAAAGGGTTGAGGCTGAGTAAGGCGGGGTCGGCAAGTATACGTGGAGAGCTCGAACGGCGTGCTGTCACCCCACACTGGTCTAGACAAAAGGAACTGCAGGTTAACTCGAAAGCGTGGGGTTTCCCATATGCAGGGTCGGGTCTAGGCTGTTATCAGAAATCCATCTGTAATGAAGGTGGCAGAGAGCATTAGCCCAAAACCTTCCCAGCCTGAAGTGAATTTTTTCTTTTTTATTGAGGAGAGGGAGAGCAAATTTACGCCGTAGGGTAAACTTCCCTTTTCTCCTTGACCCGCTTTTCTTTACGCGTGGCCCATTGGGTCCGAGACTGATAGGGATGGCTGTTTTCTCTTACTGTGAGACCGCTACAGACCGGATGTCATAACCTTCAGGGGTGTTGCTGCCACAAGCAGTGGAAGAAAAAAAAGATAGGATGAAGCAATCACTCAGATAATGGCAGCCATCCTGGGGCTCTCACTTAACAGCTTGCTCTTGCCAATAACAGAGTCGGACGGGTTCCAATATGTATGCGAGCCATCTGGTGAACGCACCGCCGATTTCGATATTCAGGGCAACTTCACTGGCACGACGAAGTTGGTGGAAATGTATCACCACTGGCTGTGCGGAGGTTGACCGCTAGCTAGTGCAGTGGCAACGGCTGATTAGGACAGACAAGCCAACGATTTTCGGTCGAAAGGCGCAAGCTGAAGGTGGGAACTGATGAACTGTAAAGATCATAGCATTCAGTATACCAAAAACTGGTAAATAAGGGAGAGAATGGCTTCGGTAGGAAGTAGGTTGTAGGTCCGGATGACCTAACTTCCTGATTAATCGCGGGTGAGTGTTGCTTAGAAAAATAAGGCATTGTATGAGGAGCAGATTGATGGTGAAGAGCTATCGCAAAACCCTGAGCCCCAGGTGCAATAGTGAGTCAAAGTCAGGTGACGTCTAGCGGGTAAGTACTGTCTTGATGGAGCTTAGAACTGGATTTATAATTGCGGGCTAGGTATCCGTATGCAAATTAAAGTGTAATATAGCAAGGTCTGATAAGGGGGAGAAGAGTGAGTAGAGGAATGTCAAGAAGCAGGTTATTAATAGCCATGCCGTGGCTATGGGAAAAACGATGAGAGGATGGGAGGAACTGGAAAATTATTTGATGCCAGATTTAGCAGAACGGATGAAATTGGAACAGAATTACCGGAATGAGGATAAAACTATTTTGTAGGAAATCGTAGAACAAAAGGAAGTAAAAGTTACAGAATGGAGAGAGAGGAGAAGAGAAAGAAAATGATGCCATAACTGGGGCTTGAGTCCAGTTAGTGCGGCACTCCAGAGAACGTTCAACGACTGTGCCTGTCGGACTATGTCGAGGGAGAATTAAAAAACGCAAATGGCAGGATCAGATGTGAAACAGAAGTAGAACGAATGGGTGAGTAACACGAGTGGAGGAATCAAGTGTGGCTATGGCCCAAAATACAATGGAGTCCACAAAAAGGGAGTTAGAAAACTATTAGAAACCTAATCCAACTTCAAAAGCCCTTTCTTCACTTATGTACTGATCTAAAAGTTGGATTACAATTTGTACTGTGAGGTATTTGCTTATGTGGGCCTTAAACGTCTCAGATGGCCTTAAAGAACGTATATCATGGGGTAATTTGTTCCATAAAGCTGCATACTTAACTAGGAAAAAGTTAGATCTAAGAGCAGTTTTAGAAATGGGAACAGTAACTGTGTTGTCTCTCAATCTTAAAGAATACTGTGAGTCCGTTAGGTTTCTGAACTGCGGTGCTGATTCGATGATTCGCTTTACAACAACACCATGAAGGAATACGAGGTTCAGCTTCATGCGTCTAAGCCTTAGCGGATCTAGTTTCAAATGTTCACAGCGTTGGCTGTAATTGAGTTGAGTGGTAAAGCCGATTAACTCTTTTGTCACTAGCCGTTGAACCTTTTCAATAGCCACTCTGTCCCACTGGCGCATGTTAGAGTATATTAGGGGACAGTATTCTAGAAGGGGCCTAATGTGGGTCTTATATGTGCTGAATTTGCTTTCTGGGAGGCGGAATGTCCTATGAAGCAGGCCTATAAGTCTTCTAGCCTTGGAAATTTGAGTGGTAGTATGTTCAGAGAAAGTGAAGGTGGCTGAATATTGCAAACCTAAATCTCGTACTAACGGTTTGGTGGAAATCGGGTGACCGTCAATACTGAACACATCTGGGGGGACATTGCATTTGAACGTAAGAATGTTGCTTTTCTCGGCAGAAAATTTCAATAATGAAGTGGTGCACCAAGAACTAAGAGCTGTTAAATCTTGCCGTATATCACTGATCACTGTACTAAGTTGACTAGAATCAAAACTATACAAGATTTTGATGTCGTCCGCGAAGAGGTGGAGACTGCCATGGCGAACGACACTGAAGACATCATTTATGTAAATCAGGAAAAGAAGTGGACCCAAAATGCTGCCTTGTATGACACCACTGGTGATAGGTTTGGGTTTGGAGACGGAACCATTAATCTGAACCAACTGATGACGGTCGGAGAAATAAGAATCCAACCAACCGAGTAACGGGTCCGCAATGCCATAAGATTTGGCCGACGATAAGAGCCGAGTGTGTGAGACTCGGCGAAAGCCTTCTTCATATCAAACAGGATAATAATCATGGACATGCCTTTGTCAGCAGCCTCCGTGACTGAGTTCAAAAAGTTAACTTGACAAGTAGAGCACGAACGGTTTTTCAGGAAACCATGTTGGCCCACATTGAGCAAGTTATTTGTTAAGAGGTGGGCCATTATCTTATTCTAAATGAGCTTCTCCATGATTCTGGAGATAATCCGTGTATGATTAACAGGACGATAATTCTCGAGAACATGAACGGAGCCTTTTTTGTGCAAGGGGACAGTAGTAGAGGAAACGAGCTAAATTTCCTAGACAGGTTAAATAAATTAGGTAGAAGGATGGGAATGTCTGGACCCCCCAGAGTGAAAGCAGCCGGAGGAATGCCGTCCGGACCTAGGCGGTAAAATGGTTCCATAGAGACTAAAAGTGAAGAAATATCGTTGGGGTGAAATGAAACTGTAGACGGAGTCTCTCTGGGTAAACATGAAGAGCGTATTCCAGGAGTGGGAACACTGGTCGCTAGGGCTGAAGTGAAAAATGTGTTGAACGTTTCAGCTATTTCTTCCGGTTTATCCAGATGGGAGTTGTTAACAGTGATGAAAGGTATAATCTTGCGGGGTTGGGGATTTGTTGTTCTCATCAACCTACTCAGGATTTCCGTCTTCTTGGGGTGGCACAAAGCTTTTGATTCTTGCTGAGTAAGCATTAGCTCATTTTGTGATTTGATTTTCGCTGACAGTCGGTCCATTTGGATATATACCGAAAGTTCCCGGGTTTTGAGTGCAAGCTGTTGAAGTTTGGAGAGTTTAAGTTTCATCCGCGAGAGTCTGCTTGTTCTAGAATTCGCCAGTGGTGGCATAGTTGGGGTGATGATGTTTAAAGACTGATTGAGAATAGAATATAGTTGATCTGCTACCACCTGAGGATCGGGCGAAAGAAATGATGACTCCCAATTTTGAGATCTGATTATGTTTGGAAGGCTGCTCCAGTGAGCTAAGTGATATGGTCTGGCAGACGGTACGCAGAAAATAACGATTTTTGGTACAGAGAACGAGCACGAGACGGCCCAGTATTGGCTGCGCATACTTGATGAGCGGCAGCAATCGAGAAACTGGGGTGTGCTTCCGATGAAATTTTGTCCACACTTTTACATGCTACTTGTCATCAATATGAGTGCTTGCTCATGCAACATCGTTGTCCACTGGGTTAGCAGTAACCCAAACACAAATAACCGTTAGAAATCACAGTGATGTTCCATTTGTGGGCTCTTCAATTGAGATTGTCCATTCGCACTCCAGACGATTCAACTTAGATCCTAAATAAGATATATATGTATATATACCACATTCAACCATAGTTCCCACCGTATTGTGGCTAGCAGGCCAACGTTCGATAGCGGCAAAGGGTTATTAAACTAACTAAGTGACACGCTGGTCTGACCCTTTCCGTGTACACGATTACTGTAACTCACATTAAATGGCTAACAGATGGAACCCAAAGCAATTTCCCATCCAACGTTTGCTGTTGTCACTAACTATTCAACGGAGCACGAATTTTTCTACGTACCACATTTATCCAATTCATTTCAAGCGAAAGAATGCTCACGCGAAAGTTCGCCCTTAGATGAAGCTGGTATACCCACGGTTGTACACGTGAACTAAGGCACACATCTAACAGAACGAAGGAGGCAACAGCATAGTGGCTTTACCGAAGCGAAAAGGTAATCAATGTGCGATGATTTTATAAGGACCACGTCACCGGTCACTTTGTTCTCTGAGTTTCTCGTTGAGCCAGGCAGTGGAAGCCCCCTTCCCATGTCGGTGAAGCCGCTGGATCCACACGCGGACGTTTGCTTTCTATTCTCAGTGGATCCGTTTCCCTTGGGCCGAATCCGCAGCGATCAGACCCGATCACAGGATACTGATGCTTGGGCTAGTTTTGCACTGCAGTTTCTTGCACCCAATGCTCCGTTGCACCTAGACAACCTCCAACGCGAGGAAGAAATGGTGAGTGGGCACTGAACCTGGTGAAACGGTTTACGCACCATCACTAACCCAATCAACAGTCAGCAACGGCTAAGCCAATTAGTGGAGGGCTAAGAAGTGAGAGCTGACCAAGAAAACCTAGATTTACTAAAGTTAAACAATATAATTTTATAAAAATCACTTCAATTACGCACACATTTGTGGCGATTTTGTTCCATTCTGATTCTAACGTTTTTCTGTCAGCTGCTTGAGATCGATATTACGCCAAGCCAAGTCAGAACTTAATCCGCTTCCGTTTCGGGAGAAGGGTATTGCAGAGGGTTTGCAAAAAGCAAAGCTGCTGATTAGAGTGTTATTACTTTTAAAGGAAGACAAATTGTATGCAAAAATCACTGAAACAGTGGTTCACTGAGAGATCGCAGAAAAATCGTGACATGTAAAAAGAAAAACATGTACACACGGGATGGGTGCCTGAGGGGTCCATATCGAAAGACCGGAGGGAGATTACCATAGGCGACTATCCTGACACGGTGGAAAATAAAACCAGCATTAGGTTATCATTCAGTAACATCAACGGCATATCGAGTGCTTTGTCTACACTGATGTCACTTAGACAAACTCCTGGACCGGTTCGGAGAGCCTTAAGAGAAGGAGCCTGAGAGGCCAGGTAGGTTGCGATGTGAATGGAACGAACTTTCGTTTGAAAGTGGGAATGGAGAGAAGTACTTCACATGGAATGTATTGTGCTATCAAAGCTGCATGAATGATGATTGGAAGCTTGGCTGAGGATTACAGTACGGGATCACTGAGGAAGCTGTCAGCTGGAACGGGAAGATGGAGCTGATGCTTCAAGGCAAGTATGAAGAGGTGATGTAGAGAGACGGAATATGGGTAAGCTTGTCCCACGACAATGGTTTTAAGAGGATCAGACCCGAGGCGACAGCGGATGTTATATCTGATCTAAGGATAAACATTTCTGCATATGCAATAAAAGGACACACGGACGAGTTTTGACCGACAGTGAGTGACCGGTATTTTACTTCATATGGTCCACTTCCGCCACTGACGGCGGGTCACGAATTAACGCCCGAGCGTGGGCGGGCTCATCAGACGCGACCGACTGTCTATGAGGGAAGCGACATGGGTGGCGGGCAAAAATGGGCTAAGATTGCATTGGTTGATGAAATGGGGGATAGTAGATTGAAAATAAAACGGCCGTGGCAGAATTCCTTCCATCATTTGGGTATTACAACGCAGTATGAACGACCGATTGGAGGGTTGGTTGGAAGTAATTGTTGTGTCAGTGCCTGATGTAGTTTGGTGTCGGGAATCCGCCTCGTGTTCCGATGAAACTATTGTGGTGGCTTGTACCCAGGGTAACACCATTTTAATCGCGGCGTGCTACGTAAGAGTCCCCATATAGCATCGGCCAGCGTGAGTACAAGTATGAACCTTGGGCATTCAGCGTTAAAGGTAGTCTAGTTCGATTAGTCTGATTGATTTGGTCCCTGCATTAAACCGAGAGTAGCTCCTAGTAGGCCGATGGCTACCCAAGTAACCGGCATGACCTGAAAGGACGCCGGAGATGCGGCTGTCTGGAAGATGTTTCGGCTGGGGTTTATGATTACCGTGTCAATATAAATCCAGTGATTTCAATTCTAGAGGAGTAATAAAGGACTAGAATGAATGGAGTGATGGGCAATCTGGAAGTAGTTCCAGCAATGGGTTCTGATAGCAAATGAAGGCAATATACGATGAGCCGTGTGAATTCTGATGAATACGGCAAGAGTCGGGCTTCATTTTAGCGGACGGTGGTGCACGCCCCATGCCGCGGACAGTTCTTCGAGGTCAAATGTTGACGGCAGAAGCTTACATGGAATTTGTTGACAGGGATAAGCGGTAGTTTTGGTAGCATATAAACAGCTGAAAGCCGGTAAAGTCACTGTTTGGAGTGCCTTATTTGTGTCAGGGTTTGGTACAACTGGAGGTGCGTGGACAACTTTTTGACGTGCGAGTTTGGGGAGACGGAGAAATAGATAAGCCTTCCCTAGATCACGGTGACATTTCCGTCATTACTCTGCTGTTGACAGCGGGCACCTGACAGACGGTGATCATCACTTTTGAGGGTAACTTCGATTTTGCACCCATTCACGTGATTCTTTTTCATCTCAAATAACCTTATTGGGGCCATGGTGCCTCGTGTACCAGAGCACGTGATGAAGCTGACGTATTGTTATTGAGGACTACCGCAAGGTTACGATATGAAACTTTACAGGGTCTCAAGAGGACTGTGTTGGATACTGTGGCTGTCGGAGCACCTGCTTTCCCTTATCTGTGAAAGCTAGATAATCATTCAGTTTCGCTCCGATCATCGGTGGCTGGGGTCAACGGAGGGGTGGTGTTCATGGTGGTATAGATAATTTGCACTTTGTGCAATTATTTGTTTGGAGGGTGAAGTCTGAGTCTACAAAATAGGAGGCCCGTGGTCACACGTCACTTGAGTTAAGAAAAGCCAAAGTTAGCCCACGGAATCTGAGGTACTTTGCAACTAACATTTGGTCGCAAGTAACTTATGATTAAGCATCCAGGGGTTGGCTTTAGAGTGATTTCGTTTTCGCATGGTTCTTGAGCGGTAACCAGTGCTGGTGATAATCGGTCCATGTGTCAACAAGAATGATCTGGGACACTGCGGACTTTTACATGGACAAAGTTTGGAGAGCCTAAATCGAGAGCTGAGTTCGGTTTCAACGAGCTGGTTGGCGACGGGACCAGGAACCCGGAAGGGTATAAACTGAGAGGGGCGAGATCGGTTCATATGTGGACATCTCACCTGGCACGATTGTCACCCCGCACAGGGTCAGGCAGAAGTACTGAGGACTAAGTTTGCACCCTTCTTTTCCGAGGCATCCCATACGCAGCGTCGTGTCGTGGCTGAAACGGGGAATTCACTCGTTATTGAAGAGGCCTGGAGCATGAATGCGACACCGCAGCCAGAAAGGCTTGTGGTACTTCGTTTTATATAATTCGGAGGAGCAGGAGTGCATGCATTCCTCATAAGTGGTGGGGCGACTGGCTGTGCGAATCCCCCAGGAACCGCAATTTCATTTTTCCTTTGTGTAACTCGCTCAAATACACTATTTGCATGTTTTTATACATTGTATGTTCTCTATGTATCAACTTGTGTTTGTTCGCTTCCAACATGCTACTCCATCGTATCCCATTTTAGACTTATTTGACGCACGTGCCTATATCTCGTGCGCCGCAACTTGGTTCTCGTTTTCTGAGCCTGTGTGATCGCATAATTGAGGTTCGCATTTGAATAATGCCACTGTTTATTTGATTATCTAGTATCGTAGAATTCACGGACAATCGCGTTCTGATTTCGGGATCCGTTTCAAATTTGGTTATATATTGCTCAAAAGCGAGTTACACCACTCAGCTGATAAGTTTGGAACGAGAAAATACAAACGGTACCCATAAAAGGATGGAAGCAATTGGAATCTGAACGGTAAGTAATATGGAGAGTCATTGGATAGCTTTTGGGTGCTTTTGATTCTATAATGTTGGATCACCTAGACCCATCAGAGCTAGCTCGTGTTTTACTGGGGGTACCGTGGATTGCAAAAATTTTGGTCTATTTAAGTTGAGGGTTTTAGACTCAGAAGAGCGACCGTTATGGGCTAGGCAGCAGACACAGGAAGCGGAAGAAAAGTGTAAACTGAACCAGCGTAAGCAGGAGGCCAAAAGAAAAGGGGGCTACACCTTTGCAACGGCCGACCTAGTAATCAAGATGCAGAAATGTTCAACCGCCCTCAACCGTTTAGGTTACAGGACTGATCTAGATGCAATACTTTCATTTGGGAGGTACAGCCTGCCTCCTCTCTCCCGAGCTACAGGGTCAGTAGGCGGAACAAGCCGAAAGTTTAGGCCAAAGCTACAGTGGGGCCAACTTTGAGGATCTGACCGAACGCTTTGATAGGCAAACCATGATAGCGGGCAGTAGATTTGGTAGACTCATCCGGAGTAGCGGCCGGGTAAGCAGACGTGGAACCAGCCACGCTCAAACCACTGGACCTGGACAGATTCGCACGCCAATTCACGCGAGGCTATAGCTTATCCAAGTCGTAGGCCCTGTGACGCTAGCCATGGACTACCAGAATGCCCCAAGTTCGTCAACGGTACGATAGACGAACGGTGGGGAATGGCGAAGATGGTAAGAGCGTGTTTTATTTGTCTCAACACCACGCACCGGGTGGCAGCTTGTAGGACAAGGAACCGATGTGGTTACGAGGGATGCACGAGCAGACACCATCGATTGTTGCACCAGGCGAGAGTCACTTTACCCGAGACGAGTACCAAACCCAGCGTTTTGTTCAACGTTACGATCTGCCAGTAAGCCGGTACTTTTAGGCGTAGTTGCCGCGGGAGTGGTGACCGCAACTGGGGTGGTCAAAGCGTTGGATTTCGTAGGCAGTGGATCGGACGCTACCTCAGTGAAAGGGCGGTTGGCCGACAAACTTGGGCTCGCTAAAGGTGCGACGTCGTTAGCAGTGAGCACGGTGGGAAGAACACAATTAATGACTGCCGGCCGGTTGAGGCCGCATCTCATCTCTTTAGACACTAACGAGCAAATCGATCCAACGGAAGCATTCACATTAGCTGATCTCCCCATGCGAGCACCGAGGTAGGTCGAAGCAATCTTGACTAGGTGGCCCCATCTGCAGGATGAAACCTTTGTAGACTGGGAAGACGATGAAGTCGATCTCCTCGTCGGCTGCGACGTGCCAGAGGCACATTGGGTACTTGACCAGAGAGTGAGCGACCGCCAGGCACCTTGTGCCTTACGCAAGGATCTTGGATTTATGTTATATGGTCCAGTAGGGGGACACGGTTCCGCGAAGTATTTATCCGTTGAAAAGGACTTGCATAGAGTATCACCTGCAGCGGCTATATGAAAAGGAGTTTCGTGACCTCGGAGAAGAAAGACCATCGTTGTCTCAAGAGGATCGCTCCGCTCTGCAAACAGTACGGCAGGGTACTAGAGGCCTTAAAAAACAGCTCGAGGTTTCCTTCCCACGGCGCACATCTGCTGACTAGTGGACTGATAACAGAAACTTTATTCTCCAACGTCTACCACGACTGGAAGAACGTTCCGTTCGAGACCAGGATCTGTGGGAACGATACACAGAATTAATTAGGTGAAGCAAAGCTCTCGCATACGTTGAAAAGGCGCCTGCCAACACCAACCTTCGAAAGGGTATCTGGTATCCACCTCACCACCCGGTTATCAACCCCAAGAAACCCGAAAATCTGCGGGTGGTTTTCGACTGTGCGCCCAAGTTCCAGGGCAAGTTGTTAAAAGATCGCCTGCTACAGGGACCTGACTGGACCACGCCACTAATCAAAGTTTTGTGCCGTTTCAGAGTGGGTAGAGTGGCCTTTCCCGCCGAAATCAGGGAAATGTTTCACCAGGTGAAAATACCGGTGGGAGAACGAGATCCGTTGCGTTTCCTGTGGTGGGAGGAGAACGACCGAGACAACGCAGTGGTAAACTATGGGATGACCGTCCACCTTTTCGGAGCCATATCACCAACGTTCTGTGCAAACTACGCCCTTCGGGAAGCTGTGAACAAACATGGAGATTTGGTCCATCGGTCGGTGGTAGATAACGTCAGCAAAAATTTCAATTTCGACGACTGCCTTGGGTCATTCGATGATATAGAATCAGCTCTAGCGCAGTTCAGAGGCCTGACAAGATGGAAGAGGGCGGCTTCCATCTAACAAAATGGATGTCAAACGCTTCAGAAGTGCTCGAAGCCCTTCCGTACTACGAGAAGGCCGAAAGGGCTAGAGATCTGGATAGCTCTCTACTCCCTACCGAAAGAACTTTAAGAACACAATGGGACGCGGGAACGGATGACTTTGTTTTCTTGATAAACGTTCCCGAGTTGCCAGTAACCCGTCGGTGCATACTATCAGCTGTATCTAGTCTGTTCGACCGGCTCTGTTTCGTCTCTCCCTGGCTTCTATCCGGAAAGATCTTGCTACAGCGGCTGTGCCGTAAGAAGGTTGATTGGGACCAGTCACTGGACCGAGAGGACCGGCTGGACTGGAAAGAATTTCTGAACACCTTGAAAAAATTAGGGGACATAAGGATTCCACCACGTTTGACTCCTGGCCATACAACGCGGACAGGAAAACAACGTGCTTTTTCCGATGCATCTGAAGTCGGTTATGGAGCTGTGGTGTACGGAGGATGGTGCATGGGAGACGGACAACATACTGCGAGGATCCTGTTCGCTAAGGCCCGCGCTGCTCCACTGAAGTCGGTCTCGATCCCGCGCCTTGAACTCAGAGCAGCAGTGTTAGCAATCACGGAGGTACAAGCGGTGAAGCGATGTTTTGTCTTCTATATTTGGTCGGCTAGCTTTTGGACGGATTCAACGATAGTACTTTACTACATTAACAACGTCCGGAGCCGGTTTAGTACTTTCGTTGCTAACCGACTCACGATTATCCACGATGAATCAGCCACGGACCAGTGGGAGCATGCCAGGCCCGGCGATAATCCAGCCGATCTGTGCTCCCGGGGTGCGACCAGCTTCAGGCAACTAGATACGCGGACTAGGGCCAAACTTCCTGCAAGTGCTTAAACAGGGCTGACCCGTGTCCGAATTAAGACCCCCTACGGAAGCAGAACTGGAGATCAAAGGCGTAGTGATAGCGGCCAACGTCGTTGAAGCGACATCCATTCTATCGCGATTGGTCAGGTTTTCTTCCTGGATGAAGACATTTCCAGCGTTAGTCTGGTTAGCCAGGTTCAAGAGCAATTTACTAGTCATGAAAGGGCCACGCCCCTCAGGCCGGACACGGGTCGGCCCGATAAGTCCCGATGTGCTACTAGCCGCAAAATACGATATTTTCAGAATGATACAACGGGAGGCTTTCGCCCGGGAGCCCGAGAGGGCGGAAGAAGTGGGACCAATCAACAAAGAAATATCATCTCCAAGAGGCGAATAAAAGCGCTTAAACCCCAAACTCATTGATGGACTGCTGCGGGTGGGTGGTAGACTGGCCAAGGCCCACCTGAGCTTCAACACAAAGTATCCTATACTGCTGCCTGCGAGACAGCCTCTAGTAGAGCTAATGATTCAACACGTCCAAGCCGTGGAGAGACATGCCGGGAAAGTCAGGTGAAGAGCGTCATCCGAAAGCGCTTTTGGTTGCTGAGAGGACGAAAGACTAGAGAACGCGTAATCCGACCTTGTGTGCGATGTAAGAGACGCGGTGCCAGGGCAGGTAAACAACACATGGCCCCGCTACCAGAATGTAGGGTGACTGCGGGCTGGTGGCCGTTCAGTGACACCGGGTTGGACTATTTCGGGCCCACGTGGATCAAGTGCGGGAAGAGATTAGAAAAGCGATATGGATGTACCATGACGTGCATGAGGTCACGCGCGGTACACCTGGAAGTCGCACATTCGATGACGACCGATTCGCTTCTACGGGCTTTGCAGTGATTTATCAGCCGAAGAGGCGTACCGGCTGATATATACTCAGATAATAGGTCGAACTTTGTGGGCGCTCACCGGGAATTGCAGCGTTGGCATGAAAACATAAACAGGGACGAACTGCAGGATCGAACCGCGACCTACGGCATACGATGGCATTTCAACCCCACACAGGCCAGCCACGGCGGCAGCGTATGGAAAAGCATGATCCGGTCCGCCAGACGGATATTTCTGTCAATCACGGAGCAGCAGCCGTCCGACGACAAGACGCTGACTACCGTCATGACTGAGGTGGTGAGAATCCTGAACAACCGCCCCCTGGTTCCAATGATGAACGGCGACCCCACCAACCTGGCGCTCACCCCGAACGACTTATTGACGTTAAGGTCGAACGGGGGTTTCCAAGGGCCGGTGAGCCTTCGCGGGAGCTACCTCCACGGATGGAAGCAGGCGAACTATCTGGCCAAGGTCTTCTGGGGTCGATGGCTGCTGGAGTATCTACTTGCCTTGCAGACTAGACAGAAGTGGATGGTGAAAACAAGACCATTCAGGGTTGGGGATGTGGTTATGATCACAGACGAACGCGCATATTTCAGCACCTGGTTCTTGGGAGTAGTTATGGAAACCATCGAAACTACTGACTAAATGATAAGAACGGTGAAGGTGAAGACAGATAACGGAGCGCTAATTCGTGACATACGCAGTATTAGCCTACTCGAGAGTAAAGGCGGAGAAGCTGATAACGCTGGAAATCCCCCCTAAAATCTTTGCGGTTCAATGTTTTCTTGACATCACTCACTTGCTTTTACTATTGACGTGTCTTCACGAACTGCTTGTTTTTATGGACCAATTGTTGTTTGTTCGCGCCCAGAGCGCTACTTTGTCATATCCTTGTTCTGAACCTGCGTGACGCACGTGCTCCTTGCTCGCGAGCCGCAATTCGGTTTCTCGTTTGTCTAGCCCTTGTGATCTCATTGTTGAGGTTTGTATCTTTTTTGTGTCATTGTTCATTCAATAATCCAGTATCGTAGAATATCACGGATAATGGCCTTTTGATTTCAGGATCCGTTGCGAATTTGGCCACGCATTGCTCAAACTTGTGTTAAACCTTGGGTCTTTGGATGAAGGTGACTCAGCCCTAGCACTTCTCGGGTGCCTAACGAGGTTGCCAGAAGAGAGCAGTTTCCTTCTTACGAAATGAGTGTCGAACTCTTCGGAAGAACTTGAAGTTGTTCCGTACCACGAGAGAGCCAAAGAGCTTCGAGCTATTGGCGGTTCTACTCTGCTCCATCGAAAGCACAATGGGATGCGGAAATGGACGACATCTTTTTCGAGATAAACGTTCTCGACCAATCGGTAGTTTGTCCTGGTATACTGTCAGCTGTCTCTAGCCTGCCCGATCCGCTTGGTTTTGTCTGTCCTTGGTTGCTGCCCGGGAAGACCCTGCGGCAGCGGCCCTATCTTAAGAAAATCGATTGGGACCGGTCATCATACCGGAAGACTGGCTAGAATGGAAGAACTTCCTATCACTTTAAAGAAACTAGGGAATATACGGATTCCACGACGCTTGTGCCTTGGTCATACAACACGCGGGGGTACTACGCTCCTTTACTGACTGGTCCGAAGCCCGTTACGGAACCGTAGTGTACGGGCAATGGTGCATGGGAGATGAACAATACGCTACAGGGATCCGGTTCACCAAGGCCCGCGTTTCAACATTGAAATCGGTTTCGATCTCGCGCCTCGAATTTAGCGCAGCCATGTTAGCAGCAAGGGCAATAAAAGCGGCAAAGCGATGTTTTGACATCTATAGCAGGCCAGCTAATTTGTGGGCGGACTCGACGATAGTATTGTACTACATTAACAACATCATGAGTTGCTTCAGTAATTTCGCTGCTAACCTGCTCACGAATAACCATACCATATCCGACGTGAACCAGTGGAAGCTTGTCAGGTCTGGTGATACCCCAGCTGATCCATGATCCCGAGGTGCGACCAGCTTCCAGCAACTCAGCACGTGGACTGGGTGGCCAAAATTCCAGCACGTACCTCAACAAGACTGGCCCGTCGGCCAGCTAAAGCCTCCTCTGGAATCGAAACTGGCACTCAAAGACGCGGTGATGGCGGTGACAGTCACCGAATCAACAGCTATTTTGCCACTGTTGGCCAGGTCCTCCTCGTGAATGAAGACACTTCGGCCACAAGTGTGGTTGACCAGGTTTAAGCTACATTTGCCAGTCATGGGAGGGGTCGGCGCATCCTGCCGTTTACCATTAGGTCCGATAAATCCTGATGAATTACGACCAGAAGAGTAGGATCTATTCAAGATGATACAGCGGGAGGCTTTCCTCCAAGAAATCGAGAGGGCCGGAGAAGCCGGGCCAACCGACAGGAGAACATCCTCACCAAAATGTAACTTGAAGCACCTAACCCCCAAACTTGTCAGTGGAATACTACGGGTACACGGTAGGATGGCCAGCTGCAACCTGAGTTTTGACGCGAAATATCCCTTACCTCTACCGGCTCGAAAACGTGATATAACCAATGGTTCAACATATTCAACTCGTAGAGGGACAAGCCGCGCAGGGTCACGTTGAAAGCGTCATCCCAAAGCTCCTTTGGTTACTGAGAGTAAGAGCGACTGTGGAACGCGTAATCCAACATTCTATACACTATAGGAGACTCACGGCCGTAGCAGGAAAGCAACACATGACTCTGCCACCAGAATGTAGAGTGACTCCAGTTTTGTGGCCGTTCAGTGACACCGGGGTAGACTACATCAGACCTTTGTGGATCAGGTGTGGAAAAAGGTTAGAAAAACGACACGGGTGTATCATGACGTGCATGGAGTCACGTGCGGTACACCTGGAAGTTACGCATTCCATGAAGTCTGACTCTTTCTTCTGGGCCCTGCAAAGCTTCATTGGCGGAAGGGGCATACCAGCAGACAAACACTCCTACTAGGGGCAAGATGTCGTGGGCGCCCAACGGGAACTGCAGCGTTGGCACCGAAACATGAACAGGGACGGGATGCTGAGCCGAACCGTGGCTGGTGGCTTAAAAGGGAACTTCAGTCCTCCGCAGGCTGGTCATTGTGGTGGCGAATGGGAACGCCTGAACGGGTCCACCAGGAGAATATTGCTGTCGATAATCAAGCAACAGCCGCCCGACGATGAAACCTTGGGCCCTGTCATGATTTAGGTCAAAAGAATTCCGAAAAACCGCCCCCTTGTTGCAGCATCCAACGGCGACCTCACCACACTGAAGCCCACTCCGAACGACCTACTGACGGCAATTGCGGACGTGGGTTTCCAAGGGCCGGCAAACTTCCGTGGAATCTACCGCCATGGATGGGGGCAGGCGAATCAACTTCCAAGGGTTTCTAGAGGCGATGGCTGCGGGAGAACCTACCGGCTCTGCAAGCATGAAAGAAGTGGCTAACCAAAGCAAGACCACTCAAGTTTGGGAATGTAGTGATAATTGCCGAAGAACGCGCTAATTTACGCCCCCGGCCATTGGGCGTTCTCAAGGAAATTGCCAGAAGCTCTGACGAACTGATAAGAACTGTCAAGGCGAAGACCGCCAACGGAACGTGAACTCTTGACGTGCGTATTATCAGCTGCCTCGAAGGTGAAGGAGGGCCAACGGGTGCCAATGAACCCCCGTAGACCATTCAAAATCCCGGAATGTCCAACCATTCTGCGCCTCCTACGGAGCAATTCTGGAAACCGTGATTGCTGCTTTTGATATCTGCTCCAAAACTTCAGACAAAAAGTGTCATTTCGTTCGCCGTCCCTCGTTCATCAGTGACTTTGTTAAAAGAGCTTCCTGTTTGTGGTAGTATCTATGGCATACTTACGTACTCACATACACCCACACTCAATAACACACGCATACGAAGCAGATTCCTGCTCCATAGTTTCCAACAAACATGTCAGAGCTCTCACCATTCCTAATTTGCCGTCAACTTTTTAGAATACGTTTCCCATAAAAGGTAGTGGTTGTGACTTACCCACATACTCAGACACACACACTCAGTCACAAGCACATGCATGAAACTCGCCCCTGCTCCAAAAATTTCAACAAAGTTACCATAGTGCTCACCATCATTCGTTTATTATTGACATTATGTGGGGCTTTTCCCGTGAGTGGTAGTTGTTGTTATTCACCCGTATACCAACGTGTAACCTCCCCCATGACACCCCCCCCGCAAACACCATGCACGCACACACACTTACACACGCACACGCAGCTAGTTCACTACGGACCCTCCGAAGACAGCACATAAGTGGCGGAACCTACACGACTCCCTTCACGCCCGCCATCGATCAGCCTTTCTCATACACGACGCAGAGTAACATCGCTCCGGTTTAGCCACCGGCTCAGGTACCATGGTGAATAGAAAGCTTACATCAGAAGGATTAGGTACGCATGCTGACAGCAGGGTCTTTATAGGTGGGGAAAATAGGTACCCTTATTTCAAACCTTTGACTCTGTTAAAATTCACGTTTCCTTTGTGTAACTCGCTCAAATACACTATTTGCATGTTTTTATACATTGTATGTTCTCTATGTATCAACTTGTGTTTGTTCGCTTCCAACATGCTACTCCATCGTATCCCATTTTAGACTTATTTGACGCACGTGCCTATATCTCGTGCGCCGCAACTTGGTTCTCGTTTTCTGAGCCTGTGTGATCGCATAATTGAGGTTCGCATTTGAATAATGTCACTGTTTATTTGATTATCTAGTATCGTAGAATTCACGGACAATCGCGTTCTGATTTCGGGATCCGTTTCAAATTTGGTTATATATTGCTCAAAAGCCTGCTACAGGATATACTTGCCTTCTCTCCCCCGTCTGCCATTTTTACGCATGGCTCGTGCGGTCCGTCGCTGCTAGGGTTGGCCGCTTTCCTTCTCACTATGAGACAAACATACTTATCGCCATGTTTTAGTCGGTGGTGTCACGGTTCTGAGCTACAGAGGAGGGGAAATTTGGGACACAGATACACGGAACTCCTTTAACACTCGTAAAATGCGTGTTTGATTGCTCGTCCCCGATAAGACTAGAGTTCGAAGACTTTTAATTTACGTGTGAGCCAGTGGTTTTAGCACGAACGGTGGCGATATGCCAGGAGGACCAGCAGACGGTTTGTAGTTTAGTTGTCTTAGTGTCAGATCCTATAGTGGCCGCCCATAGGAGGATGCTCCATCAGCACGATAAGGATTGAAGTTGAGCGATGATTGGCTGGTGATTCGATTTAGGGTGACCGGTGAATTAAGGTTGACGGGGTTGGTAGGCTTTGCTTCCTGGAGTAGAGATAGAGGCGAAGACTAAATCAATAGTAGTTCTGAGGATATTTAAATGTAGTTTCATTCAACTAGCGGTGTTACGTATATTCAAATACGATTTCACAGGCACTGGCCCCGGTCATAAAAGTACCCATGTTGGGCATTGTAACCTAGTAGGTTCCCCCCTAGGTGGGGACAACGACAGTGAGCGGTAAGACACATTGGTGAGATTATCGAAGATTCAGGTTAATATCCAAAATGTTCCCCGTAGGCTCTTTCAGCTGTCAAATAGGGATTTGAGAGATCAGTATTTCGATGTCCAGCTCTGCGCGTAGTACAAACTTAAATGTGGTTAGGAAATCTATGGGATGGATATTGGCCGGGCTTTCATTCAGCGATGTTGCATATGTAAGGCGGAAGGCTTTCCGGCCCAAGGATTTCCGAGAGCTATGGATCACTATACTGCGCTTCCCATTGCGTAGCTGATGTGTTGAGGTTATATTGAAGTGTGCCTCACTAGAGAATTGCGCTCCTTTGCGGATCAAAGTAACCAAAAAGGCACGGGTGAGTTTTAATAACTGATAACTGATAATTGTATATTTCTTTGCTGTGGTCAGGGCAAATGCACGAGGAAAAATCAGAGGATACAGCAGTATATAACAGCGTGAAATATTCATAATTTTTAAATATGAAAATCACACTGTAACCGGAATAAGACAGTTCGTTCGTGCGGTGTTTGAGTGAGCTACAGTGGTGATGGTTAAAGCGGGAACTATAAACCGGTTTCGAATTCGGGGGGGGGGGGCGGTGCACATAGCTGGGAAAACGTGGGAATGCTGACATAAGCGACTCTGGGGAATGTTATAAAGTGCAGTGATCTCAAGGACCAGAAAAATGATGGGCGTCAGATATCACATCATGGACAGCAAGTTGAGGTAGAAGTATTACACGATATCACTTCCGGGTGCCGAAAACTGGCTGCGACGAACCAAGACATCCAGAAAAGGACGCGAGTGTGTACCAGCTGGATAATTGGACGGTCACTAACGAGTAACCTGTTGGGAGAGTTACCAAAGAACAATAATAAAAGTAAAGTCCGCATGGGGCTATCAACTTGCACTCAGAGATGCCAGCGAAATATAAAACATTGATCCAGCACTGTGTAACTGGTTGTGAGGGCAGCACGTGAAATAAATGCAGGCGAGTCAAATGTGATAATAAGACAGACCTTTTGCGCAGGTTATTTCAGTGTCATATGGAAATTCACATAAAGGCGAAAACATTCACAAGGAATGCAGTGAACTTTCGGAAATCATGAATGGCGTATGGACGCAGAACGGACTTTCAAAGAGGAGCCGTTGTAGAAGCAGACAATTAGGGACAAGCGCCACTGATGCGGCTAGGCAGAAGATGGAAGAGTGCAAAGATAAAGATTTTGTGTGCGTGATAAAAGAATTATTAGCCATATTCTGGTTGGCTACAGATAGCTGGTATTCTGTTTCATAAAGACCTTGGTTGCAGGTGATGGCAGGTAGAGTGTTGAGGGTAGTAGGTAAAAAGGGGCTTGTTTGACGAAGTGGGCAGCGGTGACGGCTGGGTTCCGGTCGTTGGTTTCGTACTGCAACACTGATTGTATTGGACTTTTGAAACGGAGTACTGGAAATGGATATTGAGCGGGTGCGGAGTGATGATTGGTGTCAGGAATCAGCTCTGCGATCCGGTGAGGCTTCCATGAGGGTTTGTTACTCATAAGTTACACCCAAATTACAGAGAGCCAAGCCGCAGGGGAATAAAGCGTTGTCTATAGCCAAGGTTCTTAGAAGGCTCAAGTATGTTGTTGGCGGATCGACGCAGTACATTACCGGTTTCGATAATCTCACGTTTGTGCATATTTGAAGACACTAGTGCACGGTAATCTAGGGTTAAATGAGCATGAGTTTTGTATATCTCTAACTCACTGTTCCTGAGGAGAAGGTTCTTCTGCGACAAGCCAGGGGAATTTTTCGCCCGTCCAGTTATGTGTGAGGTGTGTTCAGAGAAGGTGAAAGTGTAAGAGTATTGAAGTCCGGGGTCTTGTATCGCTAGGGAGTGTAGGGGTTGGACGCAATCAATCTTAATCGTCCTGTGACGAATATTGCCGTTTAGCAAGGGATAGCTGCTTTTGTTCAATGGAAACTTCATTTCCTAGAGATCACCTCAGGATGATATGGACTATATAACAACGGTGATGCTATTTAGTGCTACAGTAGGTTTTCTCGTTCGAATTCGTAGACTGTCTTCATGTCGTCGGCAGATGGGAAAATTTTGCCATGCTTGACGACGGTGCAAATGTCATTTATGGTCGATCTTGGTGCCAACGTCAAACGCGGTCTATATCTTTGTCTGGTCTTCGGGGTCTGTGGCTGCTTGACAGTCGGCGGCTCTCAGCCTAAGGCCTTCAAAACAAGTTACAAACTTTTCAGTCAAAATAGAAAAGAACGAAATCTTGTTCAGTCCCATTTTAGATGGCTGTTGCCCGATCAAGAGCGTAGGAAAGTACCTGAAAACGCTACTGTTTGTCTCCGTCAACTTTTTGATATTTCAATCAACGATGCTACGCATGGGCAGCAGTCATAAGGATCAGTGCTGTCACAGCGGGCAGTAAATAAGTACTCTAAAGAACTGAGACCGGACTTTCACTTTATAAATTTGCAAAGCAGAACAGCTGTCGTTGTTTATCCATAGAGCTTGCTCAAAATTTCACACTGGTGTTCATATTCCATTCAATTTTACTAACTTTTGAGTTTGTGAGTGCCGTTGATTGTGACGGCTAAAGGTTCAATGGGAAAACATTAGGCGAATAAACAAATAAAGAACAGTTTGTTTCTGATAACCCCGAAGCATGCTGCAATGCAGGATCAATTCGTACAATTGAAGGCTGGGCCAGAGTTTCAGGGGGATTGTACAATTACGCGCGAGTGATTGAATTTAGGACGGAGAATTTAGGTCCATTTTCGCGGTAGCACCTGAAAAAATCAAACCCAAGGCCGGGTGGTCGATACACACATACATACAAATCCTACTGGAAGGGGAATATCCTGCAGAAGGACCACGCTGGATAGACGGATACTTGGTAGCAGTGAAAAAGAAATATTCCCGGAGGAGGCGTAGTCAAGTAATAGCTCTTTGCAACGCATGAGAGGGGTTAGGATGTAAAATCAGACGTTGAAATTAGGTGGCATCGCGGATTTAGATCAGGGACAGTCAGTTGAGGATTGAATTTGTGAAGTTCAGTGACCGTGTATTGGTTCAGCCTGTTACTTAGCAGACGGACAACAAAACAAAGTTATGGTGAAAGAGGTGGCCGGATAGGATCATGTGGACTTTGAGCGGTTTATTCGTCTTCAGAAAAAACAAATATATTACATCAACCTGAAAATGGGGACTGGCGATAAATCAATGTGTAACTTCAACAGTAGCAAAGATACACATTCGGCGAAATAGATAAAGTGACGGATAGGAGACTATCAGTTTATGTTCTCTTTAAAAGGTAAACCAATTGATGGCGACAGAACGGAACTCTGCGGAACAGCTGCTTATCGGATGAGCTAACGCGGGACATGGCACCTTAGAGGATGGGGATATCGCAATAAAAAGCCCTAAGTGAGTGAACAGCGGAACCGGCAGAGAAAGCAAACAATCACGGAATTATCGAGTACTTAGAATCTACAGAGTTATATTTCGCAGTGATATATACTGAATAAGGACTGTGGTACGGAAATGAATGGCAACAACTCGCAGGTAACTGCGTAAAGCATATACCAAAAATGCAACGCAGGTGTAAAATGGGGGATGCGCACCTCACCCTGTGGAGAAGACCTGGCCTGGTGAGAGGCTTTAGCTTGGAGTTAAAGGGGCAGGTATCGTGCCTCCACTTGAAGCCCTTGGGCATCTCCTGCAGTTGTAGAGGTCGATCTCTGAACAAGCTTGCTTTGGAGATTCGGATCGGCCCCGACGGGAGCGGGACGGCGCATTGGTAACACACAAGCCTTTGGGGTGAAAGGTTTTGGGTTCCCACCCTAGGTGTAGTGGAGGATACGCATAACTGATGGGCTCTAACTAGAGCGAATCTCGAGTCTGGTGCTTCCGAGTGCAGGTTGGTCAGAAGACCTGAGGTTTGTGCTTGAAAGCTGGAGTTCAAAGGACAGCCAGCTGAACAAATGTTCAATACATCCACACAACACTTGCAAGTTATTGCGTGATGCATATGACAATAAGCGCGGCAGTTTTCGAATACATCAGTAAAAGTAGCAAAAAGGGGTAAGTTTTATCTTGGGGGATGGTTAAGTTCAGTAATGGGACTGGTGTTTAGTTTAGCAAGAAAACGCGGGTGAAATGGTCGTGGACAACAAACCATCACTGTTGATCTGCTCATAAGTATCCGATAATTATGCGTCAAGGAAAGTCAATTCGCCAGGCTTAAAAACGGCAAGTTTGGATGGCGAATCCGTAGATGAGCACGATGGAAATTCAGTGTTAGCTGGAGGAGACAGCAGCCGATTTGCAGCATTTCAGCTATATAATTGATGTTCTCGTTTGTCCTTTTTGGTCAGCTACCGGTGCTATTGGGTGGGGCTAACCGTGAGCTGGATACTTAACCTGAAAACCACTTGTGGATGCAGGAGGTGCGATCCACCAACGTGGTTGCGCCCGCATACCGTGGCAGACGTACCGCATGCCCGATGTGCACCGGCCAAAGCTGTGGATTTGACCGCACCCTACACCGGCGAGATTTGCACGGGTGATGTTGACGAGATCACATAGCCGTGCAGATGGAGTAGTCTAGGAGATTGCCGCTAGATTGCGAGGGATCCCTTAGAACAGGGTCAACGAGTGAGCGAAGTAATGATGGGCGGGTATCAGATTTTCGTCCGGAAGTGTGGGTCATATAGTTGGCTAGTATTATTTCCGGATCTTTCTCAGACATCAAAAAGGAGATGCTCGCCGGTTGGTGTCCGGAAAAATAAATTAGATGGAGACATTCTGGGATGCTCCTATCTGAAGATCATCGGTCACTGCTGAAAAGGAAAATCTAGCAACTTAAACACAGGCTACTTTGGGAAGGATGAGGGCTATGAGCTACTGGGAGTGAATGGTAATACAAAAATGATGACGAGTTAGAAATAGAGACGATGATATGGAGGTGAATGGTGGTCGCCGGAATAGAATTTGGGGTTGGAATGCGCGGGAAATATAAGGGGGGGGGGAATGGGGCCAGTACGGGCCGAGTAAAGCGAATTAAATACGGCGGAGATAGATAAGGGACGTGAAACAGAGTAAGTTGGGGAGGATCTGACAGGAGCACTGTCGGTGATGTAGATCATCATATGGGACACCAATATGCTTACGATGGGGAAAACATATGGCGCAGATGATGTTGGCGTTGCAAAGGATTTCACCCGGGTCATGCTTTCTTTATCTATTCAGAAATCTAGGCTGCCTCACGAGCTTGTTCCAGGGTGGTCCACGTGCATGTTAATGGTAGTACTTTGGTGACTTTCAGATATTTCGTAATATTAATTTTGAATCGGTCTAGCTTCCGGCAGGCCCGAATATCGTCAGACAGTCTGTTCCAAATACGGGAATAGACGGTGATGGAGAACCCTTCTCTTGGTTTTGTCCCAGATTATGAAACTTTCGCAACATGGATCGGTTACATAGAGGCAAGGGTGCATCTTAAGCGCAACACAAATCGATGATGGATGTAAGCGCCTTAAAACGTGGGAAGTTAAATGAAAAATAAGGATTAAGTTTCCTGCTTCGCAGCCACAGGGGTTCAAGTTTTAATAGCTCACCTTCCTTTCTGCAATTCAAAGGTGATCGACCGGGTAAAGCTTGACGAAGGGTTGCTGAACCCTCTCAATCAAAAGTATGTCAGACTTACACGTGTGAGTGCGTGCCAGAGGGCAGAATTAGAGGTGCGGTCTGGCTTGGGACTTAAAGATCAGGAGACGACTGTCGCACATTCCTAAAGTTCCGCCGATGGGGGCTATCGTTCCCTTAGACATAGCCACCTGGTAGGCGGCTTGTTCTTGAAATGCGAAGGTGCAGGAATACTATAGGCCGAGATCTCGTGCTAGAGGAGTATTAGGAATGTAAAGGCCGTTTGAGGTGAGGGATTCAGGGGGAACGTGAATTTTGTACTTGAGGATGGCGCTCTTTACAGCGGAGCGAATCATTTTCCAAGTGTTACACCATACGTCAAGAGCGTTCACATCGTCAGCTGTTTCGGTGAGGGTGAAGGTTCAAATGAATGGACAGTTTTCATGTCTTCAGCGGATGTGAACGCAGTGCCATGGGGTATTACTTTAAATATGTCGGCGACGTAAAGAAGAAAGAAATTTTGGGCTTAACACACTGCCTTGTACAACACCATCCATGACTGACTGAGGTGATGAGAGGTATTCCTCACTATCTACTGATTGCACTCTCAGGCTGAGATAGGACGACAAGCAAGAAAACAGTGGGTATGCTATGCCTTAAGATTCAACCTTGATGAGCAGCTGAGCATGAGGTTCGCGATCAAATGTTTTAGTCATATCAAGGAAGATAACGATAAATGCCCTTCCTGAGCCGGCCAACGTTGTGATTAGATTAAGAAAATTAGGTTGCAGGTCTGACACGACCTAAACTTCAAGAAGCCGTGCTAGTTGTTATTTATTAACCCACGAGTGAGGATGAAACGGGCAATCCTATCTTTAGCTACTCCTTCCATTATCCTAGGGATAGTAGGAGTGTGGTTTAAGAGAAGGCAGTTAGCAGGGCTATGTAAGGCATACTTCTTATAAAGGACGATAATAACGGGTGTTTTCCACTGGGAAGGGGGAATGCTCTTTACTTGGAGAGGTTCAATATGTAATGCAAAGGCTTCACAATGTCCGGGCCCCCAAGACAAAACAGAGCTGAGGGGGGCCCGTCGGGTCCAGGGCTGGCCGGGGTCGGGCGGTACCTCCTAGCTTTCTGACTTTGTCAGCTGATAAAACTGCGGTTGAAAATGCATCGGCAATCATGGAGGCGGGATCCCGGGTTGGAATGTTGTGGTCGGTTATGAAGGTGGAAGCGAAGAAATTATTGAATGCCTTCTTCGGCATTGGCAGAGACGGTCATTCCCATTTTCCTTGATCTTAGTGCTGGTACCTGCCCATACTCTTACTGGGCTTCTGCCCATAGAGTTTCATTCATTTCTGTCTTTGTAGATCGTTTACACGCAACCTCCACCGAAAAGCTCTGCGTCCAGCATATCCGGCGGCCCCACCCGTCTGTGTCCGTGTCAAACCGCCGTCGTTTTCGTTATCGTCGTCGTTCCCCGTGTGCCATGGGCGCGTTCGTCATCGTGCTACGGCCCCAACGATTAACTGCGGCGAGCTAATGATGTTTTTTGGTGGGAGCGAATATGAAATTTTGGTTGTATAGTAGGGGTTTCGGGTTCTGATAAGGACAGAGAGGTGGACTTTTTTATTCGGCTGGCTGAGAGCGCAACCTTCATGCTTTTCCAGCTTGTTCTCCCTTCCGCTTAGTGGCTCGCTTGAGAGGTGGCTGAGGCAGACGGAGATAGAGAGGTCTTTAATCTTTTAGTAGGATAGTTGCGGCTTGATAATGATGACGGTAATGATGATGATGAAAATGGTATATTTCTTGACGGTGGTCAAGAAACATGCACAAAGCTTGACCAGAAAATGCAGTGGTACATAACAATGTGGGGTATTCACGATTTCAAATTTAAAAAGCACGCAGCAGCAGAAGTAGAACAGTAAAACTGAATGGTATTTGAGTAAACTAATGTGGAGGTGGTTAGCGCGGGAACTGTGAATCAGTCTCGAATTTGGTGAGGACATTGTGGATAGCTGGATGAAGGTGGGACAGCTGATATAAGCGATACTGGAGAATGGTAAAATGTGCAGTGATCGCAAGGACCAGAAAGGCAGCCGGTATCGAACGGCACAACGTGGACAGCGAGATGAGGCAAGAATGACACACAACTTGCCCTACTGGTCGGGGAGTCTAGAAAAGGATGTCAGGGTGTGCCAGCTGGATATTTAGGAGATCATTAACGAGCAACCGGGTGGGGGAGTTTCCAAAAGGCACGGTTAAAATAAAGTTCGCACGCGTTTCCCAAAGGGCACTTAGAGATGCCGGAGGAATGTAGAACACTGATCCTACATTGGGTAACTAACTGTGGAGGGAGCCCGTGAAATAGATGCAAGTGAGTCAAATGTGATAATAAAACAGACCTTTTTGTATAGGGGATTTCAGTGTCATATGAAAATTCACATGGAAGCGAAAAAATTCACAAGGAATGCAGTGAACTTTTGAAGAGCATAAATGGCGCGTGGATGCAGTACGGATTCTCAAAGAAGAGCCGTCAAAGAAACAGAAAACGATAATTTTGCGGCTAGGCAAAAGATGGAAGAGTGTAAAGATAAAATTTTCTGTTCACGAGATAGAAGAATTATTAACCAACTTCTGGTTGGCTACAAGAGGCTGATATCTTGTTTCAAGGCGGCCTTGGTTTCAGGTCGTGGCGGGTTGTGAACGGTTAAGGTAGCGGGCAAAAAGGGGCCAGTTTGACAAACTGGGCAGAGCAGGTTGGGAAAGCAGCGGCAAAGGCTAGGTCGCGGTCACTGATTTCCTACCGCAGCGCAGAATGAACTGAACGTTTTGTACGGAGCAAGGTAGGTAGATGTTTAGCGAGTATGTGGTGATGACTGGAGTCAGGAATTCGATTTGCGATCCGGTGAGGCTTTCATGAGGAATTGTTACTCCTGTTATAGGGCTATGATCACTGGTCGGCCATGCAAAGTGCCCCATATGGCGTCAGCAGGCGTGAGTGAAGGTATAAACCATTGTCGTTCGGATTGATCAAATCGTTTAGCCGTAAGGTAATCCGGGTGTAACGTCAAGCTGGCTGGTGGCTACCCAGGTAACCAGTGTGACCTGAAAGATATTAGGATTGCGGCGGTCTGGAGAGCTTTCCAGCTGTGGTTTATGGTTATCGTTTTAAAAGGAACCAAACAATGAAAATTTTGTTATCTGACGGCCGGTGGGCCGACCTGTCGAGGATCAGCGGATGGAGGCTGGCAGTTTCTTAAGGTAGTTGGGTGATAGTACAGAGAGAGGGAAATATCAAGCGCAGGCTTGACCGCAGTGCGGAATAATTAAGCTGTTAATTGGTCGATGAGGAGAGGGGGCCCATTTGTGAGCCGGGAATGAAACAGTAAAAGAGGAGGGACCGGGAGGAGGAATGGGAAAAGACAAAGACAGCGGTCTGGTTCTTGCCCCAGCTGTATGTTATGATAGCAAACAGTGAAAAGGGAAGAAAATGCTCGAGGTTAAGGTGAAGCTTTTTCGTGTGAATGCAAACATGCTGGTATTCCGTGAGGTCACGAGAAATCAGAAGTATACGGAACCCGGGTATAATGGGGTCTTAACTTACCGTGAGCACATGCCAGATCAGTGGGTCTTGGTTACTGAAGATTACTAGGCTGCGTAGTAAGACTCATGTGTGCACAGAAAGGGCAAGAAAAGCAAGATGAGACCGCTGAGTCCTAGCCTGAGACAGGAGAACTAAGTGAATGTCAACACCTATCAGCATAAAAAACGGTTTTTTCAGTGAGCTAGAGTCATTTGGGTGATTGCGTCAACAACGTAGCAGACAAATTACCTATGACTTTGGACACTGCTATTATTGCGTGGGCTAGAGGAGGACATAGCAAAGGGAGGAGATGTGGATGATAAACTATATATTTGCGATGATTTAGTTCCTCATTCCGGCCACCAACGCAGGCGAGGTTTAACCGATAGCTTCCCGAATTAACGTAGCATTTTTTGTCATCCATAAGTCTCTCTCACACCGACTTTGACTATCCCGGGGGAAATGACTTTCATAGATCAGAGGTGAAGGTCAGTTGTTGGGAAGAATACATCCCAGGTCTCATTACGCAGGAAAGCGGGTAGAATGCCTCATTTTGCACTTCGGGAAAATTCTCGTTTTTAAGGACTTCTCGGGGATGCGGTTAAACGGAGAATTCACTTGTTATGATTTTATGATTAGAACCAGGAGGATGGCTATGGACGTTTGCCTTTATGTCCCGGGGGCCTAAAGTAAAGATAAGATTAGGAATATTTTTCCCTCTGGTTAGTGACGTTACTTTTTTGCTTTCATCCGCCAGCAAAGATGCATAAGATAAGATTGCACAGTTTCGGAGAGAATTTCACGGTTGTCCAACAGAGGTCAGAGAGGTTGAAATTCCCTGCCATGTTTTGAGAGTCCTGCGGTATTTCGGCTACGGGACAGAAAGCCTTGGTTATTGTATTAACATCACCTGTGTTAAAGCCTGGCGGATAGTAAACACTACTAATGACGAGTTATCCCTGATTCTGTGGTATAAAGATCCACACGGAGTCTTGGACCTCATCAAGGGCAGAAATCTGGAGTAAATCTGTCCCAAAACTGTTCCTAATACAAGCAAGATATCCACCGCCACCTCTCTGAGAAGTTTGTGGCGAATACATCATAACGTCTAATTGAAATGTGTCGGGGGGTAGGTTTATCGGTAAGACAAGTTTCAGTTACGAGGATCACATCCAGATAAGATTACAGTGCAAGGGAGCGGACGGATGTAAGCAGACGAGCGCCGAAAAGTGCAATTGCAGAACTATCATTATCATGGCGGAGAAGTGTAGTGAATATACAGCCCCTTAATCCGGCTGCCAGGTTTGGAGAAATTGTAACCACCGGTGGACTGTGGAATAGTGTGGGGAGGGTTATGGTATGAGAGGAGGCGGGACATTCGGAGGAAACGGAAAACCGGCGAACTTGGGTGGAGGGGGCTTTGGGCCCGAAGGCTCACGACCATTTGAAAATGGGGAGCAGGACGTAAGATGTGGTTGAGTGGGCCGCGAGTGGTCAACCGGAATTTCATTTGGACAAGGTACTGGCATATTGATCTGAATAGTCTTGCAGAGAGTTCCTTCTTCGGGGTTGGGTAAAGTGTTTTATGTTTTTCTCTGTTTTGAGGCGAAAGACTGACCAGGATCGGACAGCTAGGCCCGGGTACCCAAGGTGAGAAGATTGATTTTGCCGATAAAGGCACTTTACTGAATTTTGAATTCGTTAAGGGTAACGGTGCTAACACATCTAGTCCCGCGCCTTTCTCGGATTTGCAAGGAATGGCTAGTTCTGTCATCGACAGTTGACTGATTACTGATTTGACTTTAGGCGTTTGGCTGTTTCGTCGATGTGTTTTTGGATTTCGGACTCCTCCGAGGGTCAGCGTTCATTTTTCCGGACTATATGCTGTGGGTATAGTTTGTTAGCTCTACCGGACACTCCTTGACCGGACGCTGCGGACACTCAGAGGAAATCATGTCATTCGGGTTTTGTACGATAATTTGTTACAATCCTTGAATTCAAGGGGACTTTTATCAGTTTTGTGGGCTTGTAGGAGCACATTAGGTAAAACCGTTTCATCGAGGCTGTTTCCTAGGTTATGACTCCTCTAACGCGGCTCAGAAGGAGTGGAGACTGACAAACTATCTACGTCAACAGCTAATTTGTGGCCAGCTGCACAAGAGGTCTTCGTGTGATGGCCGAATCCTAGCAAATTGACCGCCCGAGAGGAACTACTGAATAAATGTTTACCGGGGTTATAGCTTCTGGCATGGCATTTGTGAACCCTCTTTGTAGAAGGGTTTTATCGAAAAGTGTTTTTTATGGCTTGAATCTTGTATAAGCAAAGATAAAAGACTGTGTGGTGTACAGATGGCCGAGCAGGAACGGTGGTGGACTTGAATGACCGACAGGTTGAGAAAGAGCGCCAAGTCAAAGGGACAAACTATTCATGGTTTCGTTCATTTCTGCGGTTGCTCCGGCGGCGTTTCCAGTTGTATCAACAAGGGATACTGAACAATTATTAGGCATACTTTGAGGATGGGGTCTTATACCAGCGAGCGCTATCTGCGATTTTGGGCCTGTGGGTGGCAATGGTACGCGTAGCTAAGCTGTTAAAGTGATAAGTAGTTAATCAGGCACAATACTGCGGAGAGTTAAGTAGTGCTAGTCGGGTGGCTACTGAGAGATAATGAGCGAATGAAAGGGCTATTTTAAACTGAAAAATATCGAATATGGAGGTAAAAAAGGTGATCAAATGAGCATGAGACCGGGTAAAAAGAGACTACTTAGGAAGGGTTTTAAAGATGGATTAGGCCCGCTAGAAACCACGAATCTCTTAAATGGTCTATTGTACTAATTCGCTATAATAACTGACGCTCCCAGGTTTGTGTGGCGCATTTATTTCTACTGTCCTATCAGTGAATCAGATGAAATAGTAATAAATACTAGTAATAACCGAATGCTTGATCTTAGCCCTGGAAAGAAAAAAGGATGAGACAAACTGATTTTGCGTCAAGATGACCCTGATGTATTCGATCTCTCACTCAAAGGCTGTTGATTAGGTCCATTCGCAGCTAACGCTGGTATATCTTTCTCCTTGTGGTGAACCGAGGCAGACTTAGTTCCATTGGGTATATGTGTGGGTCTGGTAGAGCATCGTGGTTCAGGCGAAAGTTTTGGTGACTCGTGGCCCACCTTGGGCCTTCAAACACTAAAGCTCCAGAGGTTTCTTAAAAGGCGTCCACATATGGTATTCCTTTTCTCTGTCCCCTTCTCGTTCTAGCTTCATTTATACGTAACTGCTGACCCGACACACCTCCAAATTAGTTCCCCTTCCTTTTCGGTAAAGCCCGGTTGGGTCGTTAACTTCCTCGTCATTGTCAAGTGCAAGATCTGCCTAAAAAGGACTACGGTCAGGTATGAATGCGTGATTTGTCGCACTGCTACATTATTGCACCTTCCAGGCAAGGCGTATTACCTGTCTTGACTTGCTCGGTATTCTTTTCACCCAGCTGTAGATTGGCTTTCGCATCTCATTTGCCGGACGGTGATCGGAAATGGCCCAATTTGAGATTAGGAAGTTGTTTGGTTATACTATAGGCTGTAAGAAGATGCCGTTTATGTGGCTGTAATACCGCTTTTACGGAGGAGGCTGACTCACCTTCTATACCAGCGGTATACAGTAACACACCTGGATCGGTTTTCTGCCATTGTTGGTTTTGGGCGACCAGGCTGTCTCACCTTCTATTTCCGGAGACTTGAAATCCTGAAGAATGGGCACTTGATTCGTCTTCAGTTTAAATCGTATTCGATAATACTACTACTAATAATAATAATAGCTTTTTGGGGGACGTCCGAATTAAGCCTTGGGAGTGGTAAAAATTTTTTACGGGCAACAGAATCGACAGACGAAGTACGTGAAAACTTTGAAAACTTGCAAGACCAAAGAAGGGTAGGTAGAACTAGAGGGGAGATGAGAGGAGGACAAATGGATGGAGCTTCAGCGAACCCAAGGAAGTATTCAAACATGTGCCCGGCGAATCCAGAAGTCAGGGTCAGATGGATGAGCTGGCTTTGCCAAGCAGAAGAGATGGAGACCTGGGGTTCTTAGATGAAGAGGACTGAAAATCTGCATGAGAATCTATGATAAAGGGAGACGATGAAGAAAAAGAGAATAAAAGAAGGGAAGAAGGGAGAACAAAAAATTGAGTTGTATGGCCAGGGTTTAGGTATCCATGAAGCATGCCTCTTTGCAACAAACGGACGGTGTCAATTTTAAAACAGGAATGGACCAAGGCAAGACGCAAAGAGTGGGTCAGACGGCAAGAATGGTACGGGAGGATAGAGATACGGTAAAAGTGAGGCACATATGTAGAAGAAATGGACGGTTATCATGAGGGGTGGCCGCATATTGGCATGATAACTGGCAGAGAAAATGTGTGGATATATGTAAACATATATACATAAAGGCTGGGGCAAATGACTGTGAAGGGATATTAACCGGAAGCCGCAGTGCTTGGAAGGGACAGTTAGGGTAAGTTTAATTGGTACAGAAAAAACTTGGATAACCTCCGATGAATTTGTTTATGATAGGTAAACATGGAGGATCGATGGAGAAAGGAGAACATTTCTGGAAGCACAGAAGTGATGGCTGTGAAAGTGGACAGACGAGGGAATACGAAAGAAAGGATAGATGAAAACAGGTGGGCGAGAATCTAACAATCTGACTAATGCAGTTGCAACATGTGTTGAAGGTAGAAAATAAGCAAAGCGCTAATGAATGGACGTACATTATGCAGAAAAAAGATGGCCTTGAAAAGGGCCGGATAACGCAGAGCGAACGCAAATACAGAGTGGTTGGGTTTGTGCAAAAGTTTGGTGGAGAAAGGCAACTTGGAGAACAGACGAAAAGTGGTGCGAAGGTGCATCGTTTGCAGTGGCCAGTAACATGGGAGAGAAGTAAAGAGGTGGAGGATCAGAAAGATCAGGTAATGTCAGAGCACATAGTTTGAGACCTTTTGTGAAAATAGTGAGGCAGCAATGACTTTATATTGGGTGGAATGCAGAAAAGCAGAGCAACCTGTAGGGCAAGCTGAAGATGCCTGTGGCGAGCTATTCATGAAACAGTTGGGAATACTGGCCGACGAAAACCAGATAAGAGATGACCAATCAGATCGTTCCGCTGAGGATAACAAGGGCTAAAGAGCAAGACGAGAAAAAGGAGTAAAGTACCCGGACGGGAAAGTCTATGTTGGAAGAAAAGGCACGAAAAATATGTGTGTTTCGGAGTTGGGAGAATTGAACTGGAGAGTTGCTTGCTTTTAGGCTATTGCACAAACGGATTGAGCCAGAAGATATTAATCATGGCACTGCCTATGAAGAAGATCGACGAAAGAACTGGGGAAACAAACATGGAAAATATGGCGGTGTTGAGTGGATAATAAATCTGATCGCAACAATTGCACACGTTGGAACGGTGAGTTCTTTTATGTTGATTGGCCATGGTTTACGGATATGTCTGGTGCGTATTGCTGGGAGGTATATGATGGAAAGACAAAAAGGGATATGGCAAGTTTAGCTAGTGAGATATGCAATCAGTGAACTTTATAAGTATATGGAGGTACCAAGTGAATAGAGATCAGGAGCCGACAAGTAAGAAACGAGTAGAAAAGGAAGTATTTCGGCCTTGGGCAAAGTGAAAAGGATAGGGCGAGAGTGACATTATGCAGAGAAGACTGCCGTGGTGGAAAACTGTAGGAACGAACAAAGAATGGGCAGGAGTACATACAGAGGTAGAACAACACGAAGGGAAGTGATAAGAATGTAGACAAGCACGATAGATGGGCAAACGGTGGCGGAGGGCGGATGGTGGGAGCTTGCGATCCCCCACCGACAGTGATGGATGCGGTAGGGGGAGGGGAGTTAGGGCATGAAATCCTCGACTGCTGCTGTCATGTTGGGGTCCAAGACATCCTGCAAGGCATGCGGGTTTCAATAAATGCATGAAGTATCAACTGAGGGTGTAGGGGGTAGAATACTACATCGAGCCGCTTGTATATTTTGGGAGTTTAAAGCTCTTTTGGACTTTTTTGCGACCTTTTCCCTTCTTCCCTGCTTCTGTTCTAAGGGAGCAGTACCCTTTGGTGGGTAGCAGGTCCGAGATCAATATCTGATGCGCCGGAGTCTCCGTAATCACAATGCAGCCAGCTCCCTTACCACAACGGTAAATTTCTCCCATTTGTTACCTATGCTGCATCCTTTGGTTTAAATTAATCTAATTTCTCCTGTGAAGGGTACCGGTCCACTGTCCGTTCGATCAATACCACCAAAACAAATCATTTTGATGCGCTAGACAATTGGGGCAGTTCGCAAGAAAATCTTCAAGGTTCATGACGTAAGAGCTCATTATATTTCACGGGAATTCAGCAATCAGAAATGTCGGGCCATCTTTGCTCAGTTGTTAGTGAAGGCGAAAAGAAAGACAGTTTTGTCTACTGTGAACCAATATGAAAAGTGTATAGCTTAAGCCAGAAGAATAGCATTTCAGTCGACGATTGGCCACTTTGCATGAATCTTAGAACCAGAACAAAATGGACTCGTAGATTCTACGGTAAAAGACTGCAATATGAAGAAGTAAGATATACGTATTGCGTTTGCTCTGAACAGTCAGGTTCTGTCACACACGCTTGAATGCAGTCCTGTGCAAACATGGGCACAAGCCGGCAGTCGTGCGCACACTTTCTCAGTTGGTCACGCATCTTCCACAAGAGCACTGACCAATCAGATTGTGCCACTTGTTGCTCAGCCTTGTGCGCCTTGGCCCGACTGCACTGTAGTCCAGCGCTTCCGATTGCACCCACTGTTGACTCACGCTCTTGGACACGTTTGCTCTTTGACCAACCTTAACGTATACTCGCCCAATATCAGTGTCTGCTGAATACAGGTTCATCCGTACAAGTGCGCCTCCCCCATACTTGTTGACTTCGGGAAAAACATTACCTTTACCTCAAGTTTGCGGGAAAATAGACCTTACAGAAAAACCAAAAGATTCGACGTCAGGTGGTCCAAGGGCAACATTCAGAAACGGTTCAAGGCCAAGTTTAGCTGTCTTGCAGAAACAAATAAACGTATAGAAGTGATTTGCAGGGTCCGGCATAGCAAAGTGATGTCGAATATAGTCACAATCAAAAGCCCGTGGGGAATTTAATAGAATTCTCAATGTAGACCTTTTTCACCATTACTGCCCAGGAAAAGTAGGCCGACTTGTAAACGTGTAGGACACAAAATAAAATCAAACCCTAAATTACTCTGCACCAGCCGGCGCAAAAAAATCCTTCTATTTTTACGTGGTTCTTAGGTTTGAACTGTCAGCATATTTATTGTTGTTTCTTCTTACAAGTAGATAAAACCCCCATATGTTTAGAAAGTGATCTCCCATCTCGTCCGTTTTGTGGAACGGAGCACAACTGCCGGGTCTGTCCAATATGCAAAACTATATCATATAGCGACAAGGCATCCTTTCAAAACTGTCACCGTCAGGATACTCAATACAAAAATGGCATTTTGAGTCTAATAGTAAACACTGGCTTTAGAGCAATAGCTTTGCTTCGGCAAAAGTTGGCTTGTTGCACCACTGGCCCTGCAGATTTATCCGAGTGTCGTGCGCTGCTACTTGGTCGGTTGGTTTCTAACTGGTCTTCATGGCCAGCTAATATTCAAGTTCCAGTTGGGTTTCCCGAAAACGTTTTCTTTTTAGATATGTGGAGCTCTATCTGGCCATCCCTCGGTTTTTTGATAGGTGGTTCGACCTTGGTCTCTTGGGTAGAGCAACTTCGGTTTCCCCTTCGCGATATTGTCTCTGAATCTACCACTGAGAGCTTGGATTAATATTTTTTTTGAAAGAATTTCATGTTCCGGTGTAAGACTTTTAATTCGATATTAGAAGATCCGTCATGTCCCACTCGGACACTTTTCTCGTTGTCGATCTTCAATCGCCAGTAGTCCGAGAAATGCCCAGCAGAACATAATCCGAGCAGCGAATGGCTCTTTTCGATCGCCTTGACTTTGTTCAGGCACCCAGTGAGCCTCCATTACATTATACCCAAAAGTTGTATCAACACTGGGACCAGATACCTCCCCGAACGTGGTACCTGTGGGATGAGACCACCTCTTGGCTTTTGATATAGTAGGGTCAAGTGTCCTCACCGGTGGTGAGCTGTCTGCTGCAAAGGCCTCCGAAGTCAACTGTCCCTTAGTCAGCTGAAGTTGGCAATTGTGAGATCAGCCTCGTCCTGCCGTTAGCACGGCTCCCTGAGACTTTGCTGATCGAGAAAGGTGGGATTGCCAAGCAGTTCACATCACTGCATAAGCTATCGCATACCCAGCGAAATATCCATCCTCGTGTTCAAAAGCACTATGACCCTCCTTACGCCATCGGGTGTTACAGTGCAGGGATCCACGAGACCAAGTCTTAAGGGCCTGCAATCATCGCGCCTATCTCGACAGGTCTTCCTGGGTTCACTCGGATGCATAGGCCTAGAGTTTTGAGAGACACGTCATGAAAGATGGTATTTGTCTGATCGGCCGTTTTATCGTTCAGTGTCTACTGCATGTAAGAAATCCTTGAGGAGCATTTCTCATACGCACCCAGTCCTCATTAAAGTGAGTTCGTCATTGAATTTCGCATATTTTACAGCACATATAAATCAGCGCTTTCTGAACCTTCTTGTTCGTACGACACTTTTTCCTCAACTGTGACTCAGCCTGGCTTGACCTCGAAATTTGTTCGTGGTGATCGCCGTTGGTATGGAACGACTTTCAACTTAGGTTATCTCTTGGTTGTCCTATTGGCCGCACAAATTATACTCAATAATGCTGTGTGAGTGTATACTTCATTAGCTTATATAGCAGAACATTCGGACCAGCCATATTTTGCCTTGGCATCCGTTTATTTTGCTATGCGTTATTCTAATTCAGAATAAAGATTTAACTCCGCCCTGGCCACACTGCATTTTGAGGATGCTTTTTGAGTTTCGGCGGGATTCGTTGAAACGAACAAGGCATGCCATTGTCCTTTCTGCCGCTTATCTCGGATCGAGTACACTCTTCCCGTAAAAGGCCGGAAAATCCGGTAGCCAGTGCAATGGGTGTTGTAGCTTTCACTCACCTAGCCTCCTGAGCTTAGGGTTTATTGTGTATGAAAGCCCAAGGCTGGTTACGGTTACAATCTTTCCATGCAATCAGAGGTGACGTTGACACAGCTTGCACCTCCCTGGAACTCTAGAGTAAGATCTGTCCTAACCGGCTGCTGAAGGTGCGAGACTGACGACCTATGAACTCCGCCGGACCATCAAAGGTAGATTTTCCCCCAAGTAAGTTTATTCTGTCAGCCTTCTCTGTCCATCTGCTCTACAAAACGGTAGGTAGACATCGGACAAAGTATATTAGTATATGCAATGCATTCGGATCACTCTGATATTTTGAATGCTCTAGTGCTATAGTGCAACTGTGCATTTTTATCACCGGGTTCAACAATAATTCAGCTTTGTCTTTGGTCGCTTCTGACCCCAAAATACACTGTCAGTCAAGCTTCTCACAGACTTGTGTGGATATCCAAACAAGTCTTCCAGGATTCTGTGATTTATTATATCCTAGTGCGGATCAAACATGGCCCAGCCTTCGATGGCGACTATGGCCCTCCCACGACAGTGAAGCTCTTAAAGCAAAAGCTGCCCAGGTTCGGCAACACAAAATAGCTTGCAAATCGTTTCATAAATATTCAGTTTTGCCTTAAGCCCCTACCGAAAGGGGTGACTCCTACTTTCAGCGAGTCAGATGCCGAAATACCGGCATTTTCAGACTGTCATAATGACTGGCGTTCATCAATAACGTTGCCACGTGAATGAAGTTACCGAAAACCGCATGGTTTTGCAGCTGGCTTCTTGAGGTGAGTTTCCAGCTTTGAAGGCTCTAGTTTTTCTCTAGCTGGCCAATGTCCAAGTTATATCATTCTCGCTCCATAAATATTGATAAGCCGGAGAACTCCTGACGAAAACTCTTCGAGAACACAATTTGGCAAACAAGCCCGTTTTCAGCTATCATTTTCCATGTCATTGCATTAAAGTACATTATCGCTAGTTGAAGAAGCAAACCAACTAGACAAATGGGAAGTGGTACAGAACAACAACAACGAAAATGGGGGAGGAAAATGCCGTAATCCGGGCTTGAATCAAAACATGCCGTGTATTGTTTTCTCGTGTTCTGTCAGCTTTTATGTAATCTATAGCCTGTTATAGGGCGAAGGGGAGGATAGGGCAGCTTAAGAGCACACAAACTGGCTTTGAGCTCATAGAGAAGGTCATGGAGGCTTATGCTGACAGCCTCAGCTGTGGCCAGCAAGCGACATTTGTCTGACTTACGTGCTGACTCCGAACACTATACAGCTCACAGGACCCAGCCAAGTTTAGTGTATGACTAGTGTGAGCAAGATGCAAAAAGACAGCTCCAGTGAGTGACTTGATTGCTCCGGTGTTGAACCAAGCAGGGTGGTGTTTGCGGATGCTCCCAGACAAAAGTCTGATCGGACGGCCGATGTACTTTTTTCACAGGAACAAACGAGTCAATAATCACAAAATTAGATTGCTAAATCGGGCACATTCTCTCACCCGCCGTTCCGGATTCGAACAAAACCCGGAGCTCAGGTGCGTAGAACGTTTTCCTGATTGCTCATGACTATTTTATGCGCAAAATGGCTGCCAGGGTAATACCCTTGAATGGCAATAAGATGTATATCTGCTTTCTTTAAAACCACCGTGACCGGAAATACTTGACCTGGCGCTGACAGGACTAGTAAACTTAGCGTTATCTAGAGAACGAGTAATACCCATGCAGCCCAGAGGCTCGTTGGGCCAGCTTCTGTTGCTGCACAGACTCCTTGTTTTCTCTTTTGAACATTTCAAGTGAATTTTATTACCAGGGCTTCGACTGAGTACTGTAGATCACAGAAATTTTGCTTCTATCAACTAGCAGTCAACTTCCCCGATCCTAAAACCAGAAAAATACGTATCCATAATTTAGGTGGTACTGAGTTGAAAACTAAAAAGGACAGATGTAAGCAAACCTCAAAGTGCTGTCAAATTGACCTAACAGTAAAACCCAAAGATCCGACTTAGCGCCGTCCAGGCAAGACGGTGAGGGCCGGTTGAAGGCCAAATTGAGATGCCTCCTCAAAACAAAAAAACGTGAAATGATGTTCCATATGGGCGAGCTTAGCAAACTGATTTTGACTACAGTCCCATCTGCAAGTCCTGATCAAGGCTTGGAAGGATTTTCAGAGCAGATCCATTACGCACAGGGTCTACTTTGCCAGCTGCCATTGGCTGGCAGTCATTTGCCAAAAAGATATTAAGCAACAAAACTTTAAGGAACCAGAAACATTCCAAAGGAAGCTACTTCACATTGGCGTAAAGGACGATGACTTATATGTGAATGAAACTGTGACCAAAACCATAATTTAAAGCGATGATGCGGCTAGAGATCCTGGGGCGAATATTAGAAAATCCTTCTTCCCAAAATGTGGTTTCTTTGACCCTAAATTGCTCCCCGAATGTCCCCACTGACGAAGAATCTGTGATGCAGCTGCGCAGTTTGTTCCAGTCAATGGCAATGCTTGCTGAGTAAACGATGGCCATCGTTCGGGTCCCTTATCTCGCTCTCGGTAACGTTGAACAAAGCCCTCAAACAGCCAGGTTGCTAGTTGACCATTGCGTCAGTCAGGAACCAGTGGTCACGTCCACAAAGCTCTTCGTTAATAAAGGCTTTTCGGTTAAGACAACTGTGCACCTTGTGAGATCCAAAGTGAAGAGTTCTGATCATTTTGTCTTTGAGTGCTTTTCCATGCAGTTCAGCGTTAACAGAACCAATTCCACTTTTTTCAAATCCTGCATTTATCTTGCTCTCTGAATATTGCTTGCGAGCTGGACGGTAATTCAGTGGACCACGAGAGGGTCTTCAGATTTCAAATCAACCATAGACATGTTCGTAACTGCCAAATATGAGAAAACCTTCGATAACCAAATAATGTTTGATCCTGTGAAGAACTTCGAATAAGTGCTCTTTTGTACTCTTACCAGCTACAAATTCATGAGCCGATTTTGCTTATCCACGCCCAATGCGCGATTTTCCCTAACTCTTTTGGCTTTGTGTGACCCACGAGCTCTTCTTCTTATGCCATGAACTTGGCTCTCAATTTGATCGTTTGTGATCGCATGACTGAGATTTGTGTACTTTTGCGGAGCTGTTTACTTCGTAGCCTTGTATGGCAAAAAACTAAGAACTAACTTTCTTCGGGCCTCGGGACTCGTGTGAATTGGCTGTGAATTGCTGGAAACTGCCTTACATTGCGAACCACCAGATGAAGTTCGATGGACCTACTTCAAACGTTTGTTGTTTGTCACTAGATGCGGCCGCCACAACAGCGGTGATGCTATGGGTGAGTGCAAAGGAGCGCCCTGTGGAGCGGCTGGATAACCTCAGGTTTTTTGTCAGAACCGCTCGGTTCAGCCAGCGAAGAAAACAAGAGGCTTACTGGAAGTGGCTTGACACTGCTCACTTGATTTTGCTTCGTTCTTGATACTACTCCAAGGCTCTGTACTAGGATTCGTAAGGAATATCTGACCTTACAAACGTAACATTGTGGGTACAGTGTCTTTCAGCGGGATCGCACAGGCATGAGGTGCAAGGACACAGACAGAAAACTTGTGGATTCCATCGGGATTCATAAATCCGTGGGCAATATCAGTATTTAAGCCGATGAGTGTGTATATGGAGATCTGTACCCAAAAACCACAAGCAATCATAGTCTTTCAACGCCCCGGGTTCTTTCTTCAGGTTTGCTGCCAAGGGGCCGAACAGGAGTCCTCGGAGGTTGCTACGTGTGCTTCATTTATAGTGATAAATTTGGAAGGCTCTGGTATTCAGGTTTGGCCAAGCATTCTATATTTTCCACTGTTTGAAGAAACCTGGAGGGTAATCTGTAGGGAAATGAAGTGAGAGTTCTGGATGCTGGCGCTGAATGTCCCGGCCTCAGTTTCACAAACCAGGGATCCACTCATTTTTAGTTCCATCAGTGAATGAGGAACGCGCATAAATCCAATTATAAAAGCCAGCGATCCCCCGGCCTTCTAGTCAGCCAGTGACCATTGGTTACTCCAGAAGTTAACCAGGATACCTCACTTTCCGCGCAAACAACAGACATCAACCATAAAGTCCATTCCTGGATACTTTGCGGAGCAGCGAATAACTGGAGGGCCTACTTCGCCACCTCTGCTACAATAAAACAGATTTCACCGCACATTACGCTTCAAGCCATCATGTTAGGGATCAATAGAGTGTCGGGATTTTGTCTGACTTTCAAGTCTGCGGGGGCGTGTACGGGAGAAGTTGGTCGGACGGTACTGAGGAAGCTAGGTCTTCGTGCCTCTTTTTCACGCAAGTTTTTTAATTGGTTTGCAATGGACGGTAAAAGCCTTCTCATTTCCGTGCCTTCGTTTTTCTTTCGGCTTACTTATGGCTTTGCTTCGGGTCACCGCTGAAGACGGGGTTAGACTGGCGACCAGGTCCAGTGGTTGCCCACTTTCTTGCGCCAATAAGCCTCCAGACTCTCCGTTATTCACGTTATTGAGACCCCTTTTATCTTTGTTTAGCTGGAAATGTAAGACACTTAAAGTTCACCCTCACCTGGGGCTGCCTCGTTAATGTCTCTGGGGACGAAAGACAACTTTTGGCTGCCTAGCCCCTTCAAATACTTTGAGCTCTTTCTCGTACTGTCATGCGTCATACGTAATAATATTTCTTAGTTGCCTTCATCGGCCATGGAGTCGTGCAAAAGTGCGAAAATGAGATAAAAATAATTGGGATCCAAATGGACCTAAATAGCTGTCGAGGCAGGGAGACTGGATTCCATTTTGGGGATGAGCGAGACAGAATCTTGAATTTAATATTAATGATAATGATAATGGTTTATTTCGGATAACCCGAGGCATGCTGTAACGCAAGATCAAACGGTACAATTGGACGTAGAGTCCGAATTCCAAGAGGTTGGTTAAGGTATGTGCACTCAATATTGTACAGGAGAAAGTATTTAAGTCACTCTCTGTGGCGGCGCCCGGCAAATTTGAACTCGAGGTCGGGTGGCCAACCCGGTCAAGTCAGAATCGAGATGGTCGAAGGTAGCTGACTCTTCCTGAAACAGTACAAAACGAAGTGCTATGCAACAAGAGAATCAAACAGAAATGACGAAAGTTTTGTTCACTTCGAGGGAAAGGAAGCTTCCGAGGGAGACATGAACCAGCTACAGCGCTCCGCGGAGTATGGCACGGCTTTGGATTGGAAATCAGACGATGAGAGGAATGAATTTGCAGACAGAGAACAATCAAAATCTTTCGAAGATTTTCCTTGAAACGTTCAGCGACCAAATATCGGCTGAGTCCGTTAAATACCCAATGAAGGACTCATTTGTAGAGAGTGATTGCCTAGGTGATGGTAAAGGAAGCGACCGGACGCAAGCATGTAATCGTTGCGCACATTGTTAACGTTCATGAGGGGGAATGTGATGCACCAAAATAGAAATGGGTACTGGGCGAGTATTTAAATGGCAGGTAAGTATTTACGTTTGATAATCGTTATCTAAGGGCCGAAAATAAAGACCAGAGAGATGCAAGAATCAAAATTGTCTGGGAGGATTTACCAAGATAGAATACCGAATATGAAAAAGCACCAACAAACGCTGAATACAGTTGGGAAGTTGGGCGGCTGGATGTGGATGGAGTCCGTGGTAAACCAAACGGACATCACATCTGGCGAGGTCGCTGGAGTGATGGTGGAAGAAGTGGCAGGATGTAAACATGTAATCGTTGCGCACATTGCTTACTTTCATAAAGGTGAAATGTGATGCACCAAAATAGAAATGGGTACTGGGCGAGTATTTAAATGGCAGGTAAGTATTTACGTTTGATAATCGTTATCTAAGGGCCGAACATGATGACCGGAGAGATGCAAGAATGAAAATTGTCTGGGAGGATTCACCAAGATAGAATACCGGACATTGTGGTACGGAAGTGTATGGCAACAATAAATGTGAATTTTGCAAATATATTGATAACTTATAAAATAGAAGCGAGTTTTATCTCGGGGATTGGTTAAGTTTGCTAATAGGGAAAGTAGATTTTTCTGGGCGTAAGAAGCGGTAAGTTAAGGTTGCGAAGATGGAGACAAGTTCGATGAAAAATAGGCGGTAACTGGGGGAGATAGTTCCATATTTGTAGCATTTCGGGTGAATGATTTTTTGCTGCGACCGGTGCTGGTGGGTGGAGCTGACCGTGCCCGGGACACCCAACCTGAAAACCGTTTTTGTTGACAGGTGCCATCCGCAATCCTATCTGCGTCCGCACATCGTTGCAGACGTCCTGCACGCCCGATGTGCGTCGGCCGAAATGGTGGATCTGACCGCGGCCCGCACCGGCGGGCTTCGCTTGAGTGATATTGGCGTTGTCACATAGAGATCGAATAATCCAGGAGGTTGCGAGGGGTCCTGGAGAGCATGGCCTGTGTGGTAGTGACGAAATGACGAGCAGGTATCGAGTTTTCAGCGGGAAATGTGGGCCAGGTATTCTGCCAAGCCATCGAAGGGAAGCGATCATCAGCGGTTGTCTGGAAAAGTAAAAATAGAAAAACGCAGTCTGGGGTGCTCCCAGCTGAGGATCAGCGGTAAGTAGTAAAGAAAAACCTCTAGTATCTAGAAATTGGAACTAATTGGGGGATGGTTGGACTTTGCTAAACACGAGGTTTTACGCGAAAGATTAATGAAACTTGGGTGGTATTTACGGCGACTTGTGAGGTACGTAGGTCTCGTGGCCCCCGACTCAGACCCGCGTGTCAGTAACCCAAACCAACTTCGTACGCTCGCTCCTCCGAAGTGTATGGATCATTGTTTGATACGAGTGTCAGGACATCAAGCCGTTTGTTTAATTCCTCTTTGAATCTCGGCAAGTGGCTTATTGCACGGACATTTGGTGGAAGTTTATTCCACATTTGTGAATATTTAACAATGAAGAAATTGGACCGTAGGCTGGTTCTCGAGGACGGCACAGTGACCGAATGACTGCTGTGTTGTAACGAATACCTTAGGCTTAATGGGTCTCGTACCACAGGGGAGGCTTTGCAGGATCTATATTTTAATAGTGAGTGGAAAAAAGACAAGTTGTTCTTTATCCGTCGGAGCCAAAGGGGTTCGAGGTGTAGCAGGTCACAGCGTTGTTTATAGTTGAGACTAGACGAATATCCAACTATTTGTTTAGTAAAGGTGCGCTGGACATTTTCGATGGCGATCCTATCAGTCTGGCGCATGTTGGAGCCAACTATTGAACTATACTCTAGCAATGGTCTAACGTGTGTTGTATAGACACTGAGTTTACTTTCACGCAAACGGAATGTTTTGTGGACAAGTCCTATTAACCTGCGGGACCTAGCAATTTGAGTGTCTGTTTGCTCCGAGAAGTTGAACGAACAGGAGTAGTATATGCCCAGGTCGCGTACTGATGATTTGTTGGGGATCAGGTGACCACCTATACTAAACGTTTCGGGAGGGACATGACACTTGTATGTAAGAATGCAGCTTTTGTCCGCCGAGAACGTCATTAGACAATCGGTACACCACGAATTGAGCATCCGCAGGTCCTCAGATATTTTTGCTATAGTATTACCCAATGAATTATGGTCGAAGGTGTACAACAAATTTACATCATCAGCGAATAAAAAAGGAGTTCCATGACGAACCACGGTAAATATGTCATTTATGTACATGAGAAACAGCAACGGGCCCAGTACACTACCTTGGATCACACCGCTGGTTACAGGGCTGGGTGTGGAAGTTGTGCCATCAACGTTTACCACTTGACTGCGCGAGGACAAGTACGATTCTAGCCAGGCATATAGTGGGTCAACAATGCCGAATGTCTTAGCCTTTGACAACAAACGAATGTGAGACACCCGGTCGAAGGCCTTAGACATGTCTAAAAAGACTGAGATCACTGCCTTACCATCATTGGCCGCTATCGTAATAAGGTTCAGAAAGTCAGTCATACAAGTTGCACAGGATCGATGTTTTAGGAAACCGTGCTGACCTTCACTTATAAGGTGGTTTTTAAGGAGGTGATCTGTTAGTTTAAGTTTTATTAATCTTTCCATAATCCTCGATACTACTGGGGTATGATTCACAGGCCGGTAGTTGGCCGGGTCCTCCCGTGTTCCCTTCTTATGAATTGGAATAATAACCGACGTTTTCCACTGTGTGGGATACCAACTAAAGCGCATAGACAAATTGAATAAATTCGATAAAAGAATTGGGATATCTGGGCCACCCAATTTAAAGATGGCCGATGGTAACGAGTCCGATCCGGGGTGGAAAGACATTTTGATATTTGAAATTAAAGGCTCAATTTCGGAGGGCAGGAATGTTACGGCAGAAAGTGGCTCATATGATGGTACTGGTGGATTGCAGAGAAATGGTGCTGTGTCACTAATTAAGGAAGAAGCAAAAAACGTGTTAAGCGCTTCTGCAATGTCCAGCGGTTTGTCGAGGCACGTGTTATTGAACGAGATAGAAGAGATAGATGAAGTTGTTTTGGGGTTCCTCGACTTCATCAGTTTTGCAAGAATCTCGACTTTCTTGGAATCACGTAAGGCCCTGAGTTCCTGTTGTACCATTTCACTCTCGGAGTACAGTTTTATCGTTTCAGCCAGACGATTCAACTGTATAAACAGCGAAAAGTCCCTTGTTTTAAGATAAACGCGTTGGAGTCTACTTAACTTCAAGTTGAGACGAGACAATTTATTGTCTTTAGGGCGGATTGACGACCCTTGTGACGGAGTTATTCGGTTGAGGCATCGTTCAAAGATGGAGTAAAGTTGATCTGCCGCCAGCTGGGGATCTGCACTTAAAAAGAAGGTGTCCCAATTTTGGCTCCGAATCAGAGAAGGTAGTATATTCCAGTTAGCCTTATGATATGGTCTATGCGGGGGTGTCGGCTGTTTATCTTTTATGGGCACTGTGAAGCAGCAGTGGACAGTTGCGTGATCACTTCCGGGTAGGTTATTCTGAACTTTTGTTACAACCTGGGTTAATCCTATTGACAAGATTAAGTCAAGAGTGTGGTCGCGTCTGGTTGGGGACGTGACGTGCTGCTTCCATCCTCCTAGGTGAATTGCATTCAAAAACTGTAGTAAATGGCGTGGTGCTGTGAGTGATGTCCAGCATATTTCTGGTGCATTAAAGTCACCAGCTATCAATTTTGGGCCTATTTTAAGATCACTAATCAGGTTGAGTGCCTCTATAATTTGCTTGAAACTATTAGGACTAGATCTAGGCGGACGGTATACGCAACCTAGTATCAGTTCTTGACGTTCAACTTCAACGTTCAGCCATACAGAGTCGACAATGCCGTCTAGGATAGGGTGCTGAAAGCTTGTCGCCCTGAGAGTTTCCTTTACATACACTAGACAGCCTCCACCACGTTGATGTGTTCTGCCTTTGCTGAAGGATTTGTAGCCGAGTACCTCAATATCCTCTACTAGATAGGAGTCCGATAACCAAGATTCCGTCACTAAAATGAAGTTATAGTCATTTGTTAGTGCAGCTGATCTTATGTATTGGATTTTGTTCCTAATAGATCGTGCATTGACCAATAGCAATGTGAAAAGTTCAGTGCTTCTGACGTCATCATTGATATTAATACTTACCGTTTGTTGACTGCTGCGTTTAACCTGGAAAGAATCATCAGCGCAAGATGCAAGCCCGCCCAAGTTGTCATTAGCAAAGGGAGGACTTGGGTCTGCGTGTGGAATAATAAATGACAGGGTATTAGGTATTACACTACCATAGGGATGATTAGAACAATTCATAATGGGCATATCTAGGTTATGGGGCCATGTTGTGCCCACGGTACGTATGGAAAAGAATAGGCACTTTGGCTAGATATGGGGTACCCGCTGGTAGATGGTGGGATATGCGATGCGCTTGGATAGTTTAACGGAGGGGGAGGTAGGAAAGATGGAAATAATGGGAGATTAGGCTGATGGGAAGGTTCCATTAGTGCGGAGTTAATCATGAACGCAGTTCGTTCATCAAACCATCTATTTTTATTATGGGTATGGTCCCATTGTTTTTGCATCATCATCTTGGAAGCACTATTTTGTTTCATATGTTGAGAGATGCGAGGAAATCCCAAATGAGGGAAGTCGGTCGGTGCCGAATTCGGTCTAGAGAAATAACGATCATTGTCATTATTCATGCATCCCCGTATCGTTTGCCCGCACGGAGACTTAGCCTTGGCAACTAAACTCTCGTTGACCCTTTCTTCTGGACGGTTCTTTATTGTCAGCGACATACGTGGCATACGAGTGGCACGCATGGGCTTTTCATCAGTTTTTAAACGGGGGCCTATGGGGACAGATATTAGAGCTGCAGGTTTTATTTCATTGGGAACTTGAAGTCCCGTGGAACGGTCGACCGGAGGTGGAGGCGTATTGTGAGGACCCTCCTGGGATGAGCTTGTAGGTGTTGTCGATATGTGTTGTCGCTTTGGCTGGGGGAGCTGTGGGGAGGTGGGGAAAGATTCGTCCAGATCAACTAACCCTGTGGATCTTCTAGGGGTAGAAGATTGAGGGGTTTCGTTGATCCTTGGTAAGGTGCTTGAGGAAGAGGGTGACTTTGGGATCTTAATGCCAATGTGATTAGAATTTATAGCTGCACATCGTATCACTTCCCTTTGTAGTGGCGTTCTATCAGCTTGTATCTTGATTGATTTAAACTGTGAAGCAGTTGAGACTATACGCTGTTTAGTAATGAATTCTCTAGCGATTTTTTCATCCGTAAATTGGAATAGAAGGGGACAAGAGTGCTTTTGTGACCTTTTTCTTAGTCTTCTGCAGTGACATGGAAAGTGGGCCATGCCTGCGGCTTGAAGGATAGTGGATTTAACCATTGTGATGTCCAGCCGATCTGGGATGTTGAAAACAACTGCATTTTTTGCATTCTGCAGCCGTCGCAGGATTTCCGATGCCACTGAGTCAAGAAACTGACTAGCTGCCATTAGGTTCTGGGGACCGGGGAGTGCCGAGGGCTCCAGAAGGTAGGTTAGTGGTGTTAATTTAGATAATATATCATCAACCGATGCAATATGGGTAGACATACTTGCCAAGTTACTTTCAATGGCATTGGCCCTTCTACTGGCTTCTCCAAATATTTCTATCATATTGGGGGTATCTTTGTGTTCGGGTCGTTTGGGTTTCTGATTGGCTGTAGAGCGAGAAGCCACTGGCTGGGACCGTTTGCTGGTTGACCTGGCCATTTATTTTTACAGAATATTGTTGGTAGGCGATTTGATCTAAGATGATGACTAACGGATAGACCACCCAAGGGCGGGTAAGAATAGCTACTGCTGTTTTATTTTTGTAGTTAACTCTGGGTCGCTCGTACGAATTATGAGAGACTAGTAGTTTGGACAAGGTGTAGATTTCTTAAATATGGCAATGGTGAAACGTTTAATATAGGTTGCTGGTGAAATATTCCTAGAATAATTAATATGAAAAATTAGCGAAATCTACAAAAACCTCGCTGTGGTGTAGCGCAACCACATCCGACCGCCACTGCACCGTTTGGCCTTCTTGTTTACTGGTGGAAGGTTCTGAGGCGCATCTACCATATATATATATATATATATATATATATATATATATATATATATATATATATATATACTGGTTTACTGACTAGGTTAGTAGACGTTTTTATCTTCTTAAGATGGTTCCTCAATCAGGGGATCTCCGGTGAGCATCTGACTTCCTTTTGACAGCGTTCGCTTTCCTGTTCTCCGTCACCGGTGATAGAAGCTTATTCCATCAGGTAACCCGTTTTTTGAGCGGAAAGCCTTATCTAAACTTTCGTATTGGTTCTGCGTATCCTGATCTCCAGTTTCTGTCCCCGAAAATTTTCATTTGCTTTTATTGGGAGCCAATGAATACCTCAAACTCCCAGAATCCTCTCGTGCTTCTGAGTGCCTCAGTAAGGTCTACCCTTAGGCTCTTGGTTTTCAAGTAGGAATGCTTCATTTTTTCGAAAGCTCTATTTGCAGTGCCGGCCTAGGAGTTTAGAGTACATAAGTGTGAATCTCCTTGTCTTGAAACTTTGAAGTGGTACATGGGTTCGAGGGTGGTGCCCTACAGTTCCGGAATCTTGTGGTTTCTTTTTTCTGCTTTAGTCGTCCGGCTGGACGTGAATGGATGAAAACCAGCGTAAATATAGACATGCCACAGCACAAATTATTCATAGTACGAGCAATAACGGGACATGGATGTCACTTGGAAAAGCTAGCGAGAAAGAAAAAGGCAACATCCGATTTCGTACGTAGACAAAAGATGAAACATGAAAAGTTTTATTTACTCTGAGGAATAAAGTTTGGTCAAATAGTTTGCATGTAGGAGACTTGAGGACAAGTGAATAGGTGAGTTGAAGTGAGAGGAACGTTCAATAGAAAAGCCTGAGTTCTAAGAACGTTTTCAAGTGATTTTAGGGGTTTCTTTGCCCGGGGCTATTTCATGGCAAGACTATTCTGTAATTGACGGATTCTTCTGAACATATGCACGGAGCTGAGCCTCGAAGCCATTCTAAGAGTGCCGTCTTCGATTGCTTAGGCTCAAAAACACGAAAGAGTAAGCTGCATGTCTTGCAGTACAAACTGTATACTGAGAAAAGATCTCTTCAAATTTTACTAGTTTCCAGGCGGGACATGGACCACATGAATGTGTAGAGTCCAAGTAGAAGACAGCAGCATATATGGCTCCTTTTTCTGATTATGGGCAGACTTCCAAACGCTGTCTGCTTGTATTGCTAAAGCAATTGCTCAGCTGAAGTGCGTCATGGAAACCCGATCGTAACCAGGTCAAATCAGCGGAACAAACATCAGTGCTGAACGATCCCAAGTAGATTTGCTGGCAGGATAATCAACGCCAGAAAATTGCAACGCAGCTTGGCCCAGCACGTTAAGATACACAACCAAACGTTCATCCGAAAGGCATACGAAAGACGGATTATACGAAAGCAGTTCAGATACATAACTATTAAGAAAACGTTTACAATTTGATAACCTTACCCATTTCAACGACAAAGGGGAAAATACGTTACATTTCACTTGGCTAACCACTCGTACTCTTCAACAAATGCAGCATGCGCACATTATGCCACTGCAAACCGGGGACCTGCGAGCCCAAGAATCTCTAACAAGTCTATGTTTTCCAAGTCTCACTTTCGAGGATACCCTTGGCGGTCACCGATTCACAAGACAATTATCAGCAGCCAGAAGAACTAAGTTCACGGGTATCAGACCTATGCTTTCCACCAGCCGCTTCCGGTGTTTTTGAAACACAACGTTGGTCACCCAAGGCTTATTGAATAAACCAGCTAATACCCACAACATCTTACGCAGGCACCACGAAAACCTTGATAATCAAGAATGGTTCTACTACTGCCAGGAAACCGAAGCTTGCCCAGAGTCAATACCTCAAGATACCCTCAATCATCTGTCACTAGAACCTAAGGACCATCGTCTGTGATCCTCTCTGTCTCTGCAAATCAATAAATTCCTTTTTTTCGTCATACGGAGACCATGTTCAGCTAGACAGGGCAACTGAATAACGAACGCACCATTGTTTTACCTATGGCACGACCACTGACTGGCCTCAAAATGATAACCGCTGGCGTATCCTGAAGCTGACTCGATGCTAATGGGTGTGGCTTCCTTGAAGTTCATCTTCCTGTTTGTCCTTATGCTTCGGTTTGCTGTTTTGTTCTTCCAAATATTCAGTAATTTAAATTTGGATTCCCCGTTTCACCTCCGCAATCTTGGATTAGTTGTGGCCAGCCCAGAAGTGACTTCGATCAAGTGTGTACTGCTTATTTTTGAGCTATTTTGTTTGATTCATATAGAGTGACCTGGAGATGACTGAGTTTGGATTCTTAAGCCATTGACCGAAATGCCGTAGACGGGCGTAGCTAAGTAGCTACTAGCTATAAGCCGTCTGTATGTTTTTCGGTGCCACAGGGCTCTCCGTTGTTTGTCTGCTTGATGCAAGTACAAGTGGCTTCTACCCATTAAAAAAGCACATGTCCCACTGCTCTGCTTGTGGAAGATTGAACCTCCAGCTCTTTTAGCTAATATCGCGTCAGGTGTAGCTCTGAAACGTTGGCGTGAAAGGAATTGTTTCAGTTGCAAACGATGACGATAATGGTATATTTCTCTGCCATGGTCGAGACGCACGCGCTAGCGCATGATCATGGTGTGACACGTTACTCAATAATGTGGAATATTCACAAATTCAAAGTATGAAAGTCGAGAGTACCAGCGATAGATAGACATAGCCGACAACAGTTTGAATGGATCATTTTACTAATGGTTTGCGCGGCAGTTTCAAACCGGTTTCGAATCCGGGCTGGGCGGTGGAGATATCGAAAAACCGTTAGCGCAGTGTCAAGGAAGCATTATAAATGAGAATAATGCAAGCTGGGGAGACGGAGGCCTGCTGATGTTCTACAGATGGAGTAAATGTTGAACAAGAAGAAAAGGAAGAAAAAAAAGGAAAAAAATATAAAGAAGTGTTCTCGGGAAAGTCGGTGCATGCGAAGAGGATAGCGATCCATGAAGACGATGCAGACCTTGAATGTCGGATTTACCGGAGTTCAATAAATGGAATGAGTGTCGAAACGGTGCCGAGACCAATTTCGTGAAAGTGAACACTGGTGGACGTGGGAGAAACAACAGTCCATAAAAAGGTGAGTTTAGATTCAGGATCAGTAACATGTACCATTCAGAAATGAGAAAGCTCAACTGGAAGGTCCTCGAGAAGTGGAGAGTCAATTTCTAACCGGCTACGGTTCGGAGGGAAGGTGGACTGTGGTAACGGATAATAAAGTGTGAAATCTCCGCATGGACTTGAGAGTTAATATGCTATTTCACTGACATATATATATATATATATATTTGTTGACGCATTTGCCTTCAGTGATATTCAGCGTCGTTTCTGGTAACGTACGACATCATATGGGTGTGTTTCGTCTAGCAGGGCAAAGTATGTGTTGGTCAATCGGCTGAGTGTGGTGGTATATTAGCAAGATGCGCATGAACTGGAATGTGTGTTGGTTGCTTTAGAAAAAGCTGAATGATCTGATGAGCAATTGGGAGTATTTCCTGTCGGGTGGCTTGATTTCGGTCCCAGTTGCTATGGTAGGTTCTATTTGAGTCTCTGTCCGTACGAGTCAAAGTAGCGTCCTTGGTTATCCGGTTTGGTGACTGCGATAGTGGGAGACAACAGACCTGAAATAAAAGGGGGTTGCAGTCTGGACGTGGTTCCAGCTGTTGGTTATGATGATATATGAAGACAATAGATAATGGGCTGGTTAGGTCTGTGTGAGTGAAGCATGGATGAAGTTTCATTTAAGCAGTCAATGGCACCTACTCCACATTCTAAGTAAAAATAGGCTCGCGGTGGATTTGTGCTATACTGCTGCAGGCTAACGGAGTTGCGTGCACTAGTTTGGTAACGGTGTATGCATCACAAAGGATTTATGATTTTGCACGTTGGCACGGCATCGCTCGGATACCATTGAAAGACCTAGGGTCTAACGGATTAGAGCAGTTATAAATGATAACCCCCAGTACCGTTTGCTTACGCAGAAAGCAGTTTGGCAACGAGGCGATAAGATAGGTTTGAAATAACAGACTGTGAGCGAATGAGACTGGCACACTGTTAGCGTAGCCCTTTGCTGTTACTGTCTCTTCCAGCATAGTGGTTATTTTATACTGGGTAGTTTCTGGGGAGCTCTAAAGTAGATGAAACTATTGGGGTGACAGAGGTGATACATTAGAAGCAGTCGGTCACGTGCCTTGGAACGTTAACGTGAGTTCATCTATGCTCTTACCCGATGGTGCTATCGTACTGAGATTTCCTCGAGTATGATCAAGGAAATCGGACGTAGACATGATTGCATGGTTATCGCGGTGTCCTTTTCGTCGTTATCGCATTGCAAACCAGGAAAAAACCCATGTGAAGACTGGTTTTGGCGAGCAGTGAGAAATGGGAATGAGATGGGTCCGAATTTTTGTCAGGGAAGCAAACTCTAACGACCTACATTCTGTGCTCAAGGTAGGCGGCACAAGGGCCTGCTTTAGGTAGGGAGGTAGCACGATACACAACCACTGGCATCGAGCACGTGGCGCTCCAAGAATGATCCACACTTTTTTAGACGTTTTTATTTTATTTTTCTAATGGTTTTATCACAGTCAGGTATCTGGCTGTCAGAGAAGGCGGAGCTGCTTTTGGTGGGCGACCACAGCTCCCACACCCCGGCCGAAACATGGACCGCATGTAACAAGCCGCGTTGGAAATAGGTCAACCACACCAGTCGATCTGTAGCAACACTGCAACCCGGAGACATGAGTCACAAGTGACAAGGCTGGTTTGCCTGGAAGACAAAACTGTGGGGTATTTTTTCTCACTTTTTTATGCCAATCTCTACTTTTTGGTGGCCATGTCTAGTTGGTGGTCAACTCTGTGCAGGGAGACCATCACGGCCAGGAATGTTTGCAGAAGCGCCGCGCTAACACTCGCCTTATCCGTGAAGTCAGAACCCTCATGCCGTTTACATGGGACAAAAAATGCAGGGGGAGGTAGAGTCAACCACAGCCTGTGAATATTCAATGGGGTTTATGTTCAACAAAAAGCCAGTCTGCACAAGGATGGGGTACGACTTGCTGCACCAACAACGTGATTAGTCGGGATGATCCACAGATGGTTTGTAGTTTTGCTGGCTAAGTATCAAATGTTGTATAGGCCAGTCATGGAAGATGCTAGAGTTCTGTGACAGGGACGGAAGTTGAGCTGTGAGTGATTATTGGTGAACACTAGATGGAGGTTGAGGAGTCCGACAGGTGCTACGTCTTTGGTTAAAGACGAAGTCGAAGACTAAGTAAAGACAGCACTGGGAATGTTTAAAGACTACCTTTCATGCTTCCAGTGGTATTTCATATAATAAAATACGACTTCTGATGCACTGGCCTCAGGCATGAGAATTAATACGTTTAGGCATTGTAACCTGGTAAGTTTACGCTTAGGTGATGGCAACTATGGTGTATGATGTGGCACATCCTAGATTATCAAGGGTTCTGGTTAGTATCACGCTCTCCTCATTAGCTCTATCAAAAGTCATGTAAGGATTTATAATAGTATATATAAATCAAATCGATCCCCGGGCAAGGAAGCTGAGAGGAGCGAAAGCCAGGATAAGTAGAAGAGGATCAAGGAGTGAATTAGTGGGTGGTGGGACTTAATGTCTTAGGATCCAGCACCACTGGGCAATTTGGTGCTGGGGGAAAACATCATTGGCTAAAACCTTCAGCTAGAGGAGAGTTGTTTTACATGGCTGCCCTAGTACTATATGGCGAGGGAGGCAGTTCTTACGGTCCTTCACTCATTCCACTGACCTTCACTTCCTTTGGCACGCGTCGAACAATTGGACCACCGCCCGACCCACAGGCTATTCTCGGGGTCTAGTTTGTGCTCGGTATCCGGAGTTCTAATGAAATATCGCACTGAATGGGCCAAAACCCCGAATTTAAAGCTGGATATCGAGCTCTGGTCTCATGCTGATATCCAAGTTTTGCGGTTTTGGTTACCTTGTGTCACCGACCGTTCGCCGCTACTGGTTCCACTGTGTGAGTGAATTGGCAGTCCAGTGTCTAGCCGCCTAGTAAGTATTTTTCCGAGCCTACTAAACGGACCCCGCCCAATACCATGATAAATGTCGGATGCACGGATTCGTTGGTCGTTCTACGTGTGACCCACCGAACTCCGAAAAATGGAGAGCTGTACTATTGTTTGACCTTCAACCCACTTCTTCCGGTTGGACTTGAGTAGACTCCGATCCTTGAACCGGTCTAGCCCTATGTTCACTTTGACCTGCTACATCTTTACTTTTCGCAGGTGGTAAAGTATCTCCATTCTGGGAACTACGTCTCTGATGGTACGAAGCAGTATCCGTCCGGTATGGCTTAACCAACACCATTTCATGAAAGCTTACCGTTGATTTACCCAACTATGTGCAACCGGGACCAAAACGTATGCAACTAGAGTGGTAGGCAGCGTGAACTAGGATCTGATCCGCTGAGGCTGAGTGAGTCGGCTTCCTTGATGAAAGCCAAAATCAGAGGTTAGCCGACACCAAAGCAATGGCTGTAGATGGTGAAATCCAACCAAGGCCACCTCCAGTCTGTGGTCTGAGAGCACTTCATGGGTGTAAATGGAGAAAATAGGAAAAATAGTGAAACGAGAACCCCAGAAGTTACGAATCGGACTGTTCGTTTTGCCAAAGTTAGGGAGGACAAAGCTCTTTATATCTGGTTTAATAATATGACGCAGCCTGTAAGAAAACTATTAGTCCCAAACGAATGACGGCTGATCTACCTAACCAGATCCAGCCTGTTGAGGAAACGTCATCTAGGATACTTCCGATACCTAGCATTATAGAGCCCACTTATCAAGCGAACTACGGAAACCCAGCTGTGACTGGTCGTCTACTTGAATCTATTGCAAATGAAATAAAGAGGCTTGTTTACCTTCAAACTCCTGATCGTCTGCCTTTGCGAGCTCCAATCCAAAAGCTTGCTGTATGGCTTACCATAGCTATCACTGCATTAGTCGAAGTAAAATGTCACACAGCAAAGGCTGACTCTTGCTTCAGACAAAACAATAGCTGGAGTGTTCATGGGCAGTTAGCAAGCCACATCCTTTGCCACTCTGTTCAATATTTGGTGGGTAAAAGCTGACTAAGCTACCCTCCCAAGGGAGACGCTTTGGTCTCCAAAAATACCCCAGTTTAATCGATGCCTCCTGCTAACTCAAAACCTGTCGAGTCTCTGTTCCATAGAACCCCATTCAAAACCTAGCGGCAGTGTGAATGGTCTGTTCCTGACCAGCTTCCTAACTACAACTCACCACCCGAGTAAGCGACTTCGCCATGTGCCGTCAAATTCTGTCTCCGCCAATGAAAATGGCATCAACCCTTTGTCTACGGTCAAACCGTGGCCATCGAAAGCCCGGAAAGTTGAATCTACCACAATAGGGGCACACTCCCTTTGTTGCGATGAAGTTCGTGGAGAAGAGCAATGTGAAGAAGACCAAGGAAGGTCCATCGCGGACTTTCTCACAACGGTCTGTTTACCGAGACCACATACCGCCCAGTTCCGAGGGAGCGTATCAAAAGTAGCCCTCGCTGTCACCGCATGCGCAAAAGTACAGCAAAACAAGTAACAGACGGGAGCCGGTGGACGGATCACTTTTGAGGTTAACTGCTAAAAGACCGTCCGCAGGACGGGTGTCGGCTGAACGGTTTACTAAGGGAATGAAAATGTTAAGCAAAACAAAAAAAGGTAGACAAAAGAATTTAGGCAGCTCTTTGAGAATGCGAAGCTGCCCGCGACCCCCACCACAGCTTTAATATTTCTGGTTCCCTTGCGGTTGAGAACATTGGGCCATCCGGAGGGTAGATTGGCTGACAATAGAAAGGCTTTTGTGGTTGCCCAGGGAAGAACGAGTGAATTAAAAATAAACAGCATTATGGAACCATTGTATGCCGTAGAGAGTGGTTTGACAAGAACAGTCTTAAAAGAGGAAGGTTAATAATAGGTCATTAGACAGAGCAACAAAAGTTAGCGACGGTGACTGAGCGAATTACACCTCCGAGGGAAACAGACATGCAGAAGAGAGAGGGTATACAACCACGTGCTGCAGGATGTGACGGTTGAAATCCCAGTCGGAACACCGGGAGTGCAGCAGTAGCTGGATATACAAGTCGAAAAACCTTTAAGTTTCAGCATGGGAGATGGGACCTTCTGGTGCTCTTGGCAGTGACGTCAACGGAGTTTTCCCCCCTCTTACACCAGTTGGCGATCTACTGCAGTTTTAGCTGGCTTAATAGCCATCGTAGTTGATCATTCTGGCAGCGAACGTTTGCAGCAGTGAGCACCTAGTGCAAGCGCTTTGGGCCGTGAACCCGGAGACTTACCGAATGCCAGCCTGGTTGGTGTCGCTGGCAGTCGGGCATCTTCCTGCGGGTTTCAGTCCCCCCCCCCCCGAAACTGCGGAAACTCAGCAAGCCTTGGGAGAGGACAAATTAAAAGAATAACCACCAAACTTCGTATGGCAATGCAAAACGACGGACGGATGCCGCGTAGAAACAACATTCTTATGAGCAGTAAGACAATAGAGGCGGGAAATATTGACCCAGAAAACCGTTTTTGTTATTTTTGATTCGCATGTTGGCCTATTTGTGAAGGAAAAAACTACAATGTCTGCAAAACAGATTGATCTCTGGGTCACTGGGCGGCAACTGGAAACCTGGGGAGGGGATCTTATTTGAGAAATGGGGCTGGAAGTTCCGACGCTCGAGTCGCCGGCTCCGATGTAGTCGGCGTAGGAGTAACCGGTGTTGTGGGTGCTAGTCCCAAAACGTTCGAAGGAATGGAATTAGAGAAAGTGGGTTTCGCCGGGAAATTCGGTCCAAGTAGGTTCCAATTATTAGCATTTTTCTGCCGTTTTTGTCCATTCTGGGTGGTTCCCCCGGTCGAACTAGGGTCTTGTGGAGTCTGGAGTGGCCAGGTTATAAGGGGGAGCGTGTCACTGTCCTGAGGAAAAGTTGCATGCAACCCTGGACACGTGAACGCTTACATATCTTCGTGTTTTGCTTGCAAGCTGAGGAAAAGTGCGTTTTCCGTATTTAGAATGACATCTCGGTGGAGTATTCAGCGCATTCAAAAGTTACGACGAACTTTGGAGCTACCTTGTCATCAGGATATCGAGGTGTGCAAACTAGTACGGGTTTGGCTGACGTGGCTTGTAGATTGGCCTTGAGAGCTCTAGGCCAGCCTAGGAGCACTAGCATGGTGATCCTCGCCAGTCGAGACCTTCGTGAGCTGCTGAGGCTCTTTGAGTTGTTCTTGACGACGTTCCACCACTCTGCATGCTGACTGGTGGTAGAATGTGGCAAGAAAGCAAATGATGTCCAAACTTTGCGGAAGGCTGCTGAAAGCCCTTTCAATATACGAGCCACGGTCCGTGGTGGTTACGACTAAACAAACAGGCACCGCAACTCAGAGTTCCAAAAAATCTTGGACAACCGTTTTACCAGCTGCTTTCGGCAGAGTTAAAACCGTTGGCCTCTTGGGAAATGGACTATGAAAGTAGTCTTGAAGTCTTGGAGCAGTACGCAGGTTCATGGCTGGAGCCCAGCTTTTCTCGGTTCTTGTGACAGTTTCCCTGTCTGTAGAAGTTGTTCTGCTGAAATCAGGAGAGCTGAAAATCATGGGATAAGTACCGGGGCGTTCGGCTCAAACGGCAGTATAGATAGTGGTCTGCAGGATCAGTGAGAGGCTTAGATATTATCCTCACAATCAACCGAGAACTCTTGAGATAAAAAACGGCGAGAGCTCGATAACTGCACAATGAAGCAGGCGGGAAGAGGAAGGTGAGTTTCATATTGTCTTTATTATAGTTTTATTTTTCGACGTGAAGCCCAGCAGGACAAGCAGGGTAAAGGAAACTCGAGGTGCAATGGACTTCTAGTAGCCATTGAGGTACGTGTCACACAATCCAGTTGTAGGTTTCAATAAGGTTCTGTAAAAAAAAATCATAGATATGACACGAAAACTATACAAAACACAACAGCGACCACTCCGTGAATTAGATTCTGCCAAATGCGGGCAGGTTCAGGATCGTTTGAAGTCCAAGCGGTCACGTCAACGAAATCTCTGTGGAAAATACTGGGCGAAGGTCATGAAACAAAGTCACCGCAAGCTTCAGTCAGCGATCATCAAAGTTCAGTGCCCGATGTGTAGTTCAGCGAAAGACCAGGTGAGGGGCAAAACGACAATGGGAAACAAAGTTTGAAGTCAGAGTACAGGGATCAGATCCTTCCTGAGTTGAAGCCTCGAATTCAGTTGTTTTGCCGATTACACGGGGAAGGGTAGACGCTGATTGAAAAAAGAAACTTCGGCACCAGGAACTTGTCCAACCCACTTTAAAGGTTTCATTGCGCAGAAAGCCAATAACCTTCTGTGGTAGGTTGTTCCAAGCAAGACCATTCTCTGGGTAGAATAGTTACCACTAATGTTTGTCCTACCGCGAGGCTTGAGGGCTTTTTTAGCCTGCCTTGTGAGGGCGTCCAGGCTCGAGTGCATGAAAAAGTGATGTGCCAGCCATGTAATGAACAAGCTATGCCATAAGAAAATATTTCTTTTGCATCCGCCGGTTTTCGAACGGCACAATTTAAAGCCGGTCAACCAATGAGGATAGGCGGTGCACACAACCCGCTAACTAGTTTCGTGACTTTTTTTGTACACTTTCTATAGCTCCCCAGTCCTTGACCACGGCAGTGTTCAATCTAGCCGTCTCATTCCAGGAGAGGTCGACTGTGGTTCTCATAAGAGATCTGAAGGTCATCTTCCATAACCGTAGGAAAGTTCCGTCTTACCCTGTTGAGGATGCAAAAGGTGGACTCTTAGGCCATTTTATGGTGGCAGGAGAAAGGAAGCGACTTGTTTAACTAAAGCCTGGAACGTTGTGCTCCTTACCATCTCGGATTGGTGTGGCTTGCTCACATTTTTATGTTCATCTGCTTGCAGGCTTCAGTCAGCAAGTCACTTCATGGCTCAGTTCATTGCCAACTGCAGTTTTGTGGATTTGCAGCCTCAGATGGTAGCATCGCCGGCGTATATTGCAAATTTAACTGTGGTAAGTCAGCATGCGTCCTTTGGAAACGTCATTCCACGGCTAAAAATTTGGAAAGTGAGCTCTGTGTCTGTGCACTTTTAACTGCCGGCACTGATGCAAGTGCGTGCCCATGGACAGACATCACGGTTCACCCTGTTCCAGAAAAAGTGTTAACCGATGAGTTTAGTAAAGTCGCTCACAACTAGGCAAGGCAAACCAGGTAAGTTTTCGAAATCCTGACACTCAATGGTTGTCGGTACAACTAGCCTTAGGTGGCCACGGGACACGTCGCGTACTATGTGACAGTCGGATGGAGCAGTATGAGCAGATTGGGGCAGCAACCGTTAGGTGATATGAAGTTGTGATCATTTGATAACGAGCATGCAGTAGCTCCAGGACTGACCCTTCCGGAGAGGTTTAGGATAAAGTCAATAATTTGTGGTAATGCGTCTGGGACAAGCTTGAGGACGTCTGACACACGGCGTGCGTTTTTCGTGAAATGGTTTACGTGATTCAGATGTCAAGGCTCTCTGGCATATTGTCCGTCCTCTATGGCTCACAAGGCGTGGGTGCCTGGTTAGGGTCATTGTGAACCGTAACTTTGCTTCTCACTAAGGCGTGCCTAGAGTTGAAGGATGCCTGGGTAAACAGAGAAGGGTTTGAGGCCTAAGGAGCTGTTCTTAGACTTGGCCGTTTACAGTATCTTTGAGAAAAATGCAACCGGTTGGTAAATGTCAGGCGTACACTGTAGCCTTGTCACGCCTGGGGCTCTGCCTGGCGCATCGGTGACTACAGCAACTGGGGTCTTTGGTTTGAAATTTGATGATAAATCTATGCTACTGATAGCCTGAGGCTGCTTGGCAAGTGCTTCCTGTGCGGCTTTTGTGAACACCTGTTGATTCACTTTGCGTCTCGATAACTGTGTTCGTGGTTGCACTGTCTGAGCACATCGCGGAATGGAACTTCCATAAAAGTTGGCTGCGCCGCAATAGGACCTTGTTTATTCGAATAACGTGAGTATTAGACGAACTGGGATAACCTGGGCTTTCTTTTGCCGTGGTTTGATCCCCGCATAATTAACCGGATGGCCTGGTAGCTTGACACTATGGACATCTTTCATGTGCTCTTCCACCTTGGCCGTGATCTTATATGAAGAAAGTCGGTCGCGGTAAGAGTAGATGTTCCAGATGCTCCTTCCCAGACGAGCCAGGGATGGGGACGTCCATGAGATAACCGAAAGCTAAGTCCGAAACACTGCATATCTTATCGATGAAAGGCCGGAAAGCTCGCTCCGCTTAAAAAAAGTCCAAAAGGCGCTCTCAGAAACCCTGGGAGGCCGACTGAATTGGTTCCGATAGGTTCAGGCTATCCGTCTTAGCTACTGTCATTTAGTCATACACAAGTCCAGGGTTGGCTTGACTGAAGAATACTTTATCATCTAATCGATCAGCAAGGTCCCTGCTGTGCGGAATATGGTATTGGTCAACGGCGCTCACCCAACAGAGTGAGCAGTTATTCCTGCACGGTCTTTGGTCACTAGGTGACTTCTTTGGGGCCATGTGTGTGGATGTTGCTTACAGATCCCCGGAAGGTCGGGTGATTCTTAGATTGGCTTGGTGCTGGTTATCCACGCGGAATGCATGGAACTTGCCCCGGGACCAGCCTGAGAGGCCGGGCTTGCTCAGACTTTCCCAGTGTGACGGCGTGATATGCCAAGTAAGTGACTAGTGGGGGCGGGTTTTTGTTTTAGGGGGCGAGGATAGGGTGCTCGCCGAATAAGCTGGCAAATTCCGTTTTGGATATGAAGGGGGGTATGAGGATCACTGGTGACTGTACTGGCTTCAGAAAAAGGAAGAAGAAGTCTAGTATAGCTCCTTTCACGATCAGTCACCATCGAAATGTGATTTCCTGAAAAATCTGAGCCGGAAATAACCTGACATTTCTGGGTGACGACAAAAGACCGAGGTCCAGGATGAGGATATGGCTGCCGCTTGTTCGTGTGGGAAATCTATCGGCGGATCATTGTGTTGGGGTAGTCGGCTATCCGGTGGACCCCATTGAAACGGATATTTTCTAACCCTTGCTTCCGTGTTTATCAAAAAGCGGGTATCGGTAATCTTGTCTATCAGTTCTAAGGACACTAGTAGGTGGGGTGCCCGTGGAGGTCGTCTCCACCACCTCCCGGACTGGTTACTTCCCCGGTGAGAGCAGTGAGTACAGGAGTTTTCATTTTTTTGGCCTAAGATGGGCAACAGTGGCGGTCGTAGCTTCCGCCGGATCGGGAGTTTGCTCTCAGGGCAGGCTGTGTAGAACAGCAGCTGCTCGGGCTTCGAGGTATAAGAAGTTCATGACGGTTTTATGCTGATCGATTGCCAGCTTTCAACGGCCAACCATCGGGCAACGTCTGGATGTCGGAGTGGCTACTGGAAGTTAGAAGCTCACTTTCCGGCTCATGGACTTCGTCTCCAGCCCCAGTGCACTCATCTAAGCCCAAGCTTGGTACGATAAATACTACTGCACTTAGAACATACCGACCACGGAAGCAGAGCCAAAAGCTTGGAGCGCCCTCACAAAAGGGAACAATTCCTCCGATGGATCCGGTATCTCGAAAGTCTCAGCATTCAGCCAAGTCTTCAACCTATCATTCGACTGAACCTAAACACCTCATTTGCTCTTTTACCAAAGCAATTACTTGACGTGTCATCGCCTCCTGAAAAATCTAGGTCAGTGTGTGAATAAAGCAGCTGGCCTATGGGGTATGGCCTTTACCTTGTCGCATTTACGTGAAATTATAAGTATCAAAAAGTAATCGTACATTATCATCATAACTCACAGCCGGAGCCACTTAAACTACAGACGCCTCTGTCTGGTTCAGGTAAACGACATACTAAAGCAGCCCACCGGACGGCTTGACTTATTGCTTTAAAGGAGGCTCAGCCAGGCTGACCTTATATGGACACCTGTACTTATTCCGGCTCACTGGCTTCCCCCACGCCAAAGAATAAGGCAATGCCTGCCCGAGCTTTGCCCACAGCGATATAATCATAGAGGGGAAATTGCCATGCAAGTACTCAACCGAATCTGCCCTTCCCATCATTTTGTCTTCTTTCAATCCCAAGACCCCTGCAATTTTTCGGCGCCTCACATATCTATGTGTGTCTCCTCCACTTTGTTTTGGGTTATCCATCTCACGAAATGATTGGGCTACACACTAGTATCTCGATCGCATTTGAGAAATACAGGATTATTATTAAAAAGAATTGGTTGAACCAGCTGCCCTGCGGTGCTGCCCTTAACCACCTATTCACATACACTTCAGCGGCACTGTACACGTTATGTTTTTTATCATCAGTTGGATCACCAATCCCTTCAATTTCCACTGCTTGCTCAGTTCGCTAAACATGACCAAACATGCACCAATACTAGTCTGTCATCCTTGCACATACTGCTTTGTTGGCTGACTACCCTTTATACTACACCTCCCACGCACAAACTCCGGGTCATTCGGTCACATGCAGTCGGAAGCACAAGACTCCACTTTCATCTTTGTTGGGGAAAATCTGTAGGGCATATCCTTCTCCGCACCCAGGGCTTTGCCTGGACCTTTTAACCTCAAGGCATATGTGTTACCGCTGGGCCGCCCCACTCAAGTTCGGGTAGGTCTGAATTACTGAGTGAAGCTTTTTCGGATGTCGTCCTCTATGAGAGCCAGAAACGCCCGACACCTCCGGAAAGACCCGATTTTAAACTCCTGGAACGGAGGGGGACACATTGTTGATGCTCTCTAGCAAGAATGAAAGTGTGGTCTGCAGTTTTCGAGTGAAAGGTGGCCCGATGACCTGAAATGTGTATGAGAGAGAGGAAGTCTGAATTAAGGTTGGCCAACAAATTATCGTCAAGCCCACACAGTGTTCGCATCAAGCTGCGAGATATTTTGGGTAATACCTTGCTTTATTTTCATTTTGGCATTCTTTTCTCCAATTTTTTGTTCCATCATTTCTCTACCATCGGTCTCACTTTACTACAAAACTAATTCGCGGTTCCCGCCCGAAGGTATATCTTTAACCTCCTTACAAATGTATGCAGCCGAATCTATCTGTTTCTGAAGCACAAAGTGATGTACTGAAGAATTTGCAGTAATTTTATTCAATTAGTAGTGTTGTGCACCCTGACCATGAGTCTATGTGTACATGTGCTATCATAAGTGTACGGATCGCAAGTATACAGTATATCGTACAACAGAACATGTCCTTGATATTCGGAATCATGACTTATCCATTACTAGTGTTTTCATCATACGGATCATCTGAAGCGTACTTCTTTGTCTCAGCTGAGGGCCAGTAACTTAAATCAGAGTATTACCTGATTGTAAGCCTCTGCGCGTGATTATTAAGAATGATAATTTCAGTTCAGGTGCAGTCTACCCAAAGCTAATAGAAGAAATGATGCCAAAAATGGATGACCTCTTGAAGTGTAACTTGTACCATCCTGAATGACCGAAAGTTCATCTCTTACCTTTAGATATTTTCCTAACGGATTCAGGATTACTATTTCCCACCTAATTTTTGTTGGCACTGCTTTGTGGTCACTATCTACTCTATGATCGAGGCAGTTAATTCTTCTTTTCCGATCGTTCTTTCCCAATGACACAACCTTATGGACATTTGATATGTTAGTGAGTCGCGCTGACTCAACCCAGTTTGTTATATTACTATTTGGCTTGGTTATCTCCATCGCGTTGACGGATCGTGAACGTTTGGTTTGCTTACGCTGAGCTTCTAGCTACAGTCGGCAAATAGTTTTTCAGATTTGATTAGGCGCGTAGAGTTTATTCTCATTGCTTAGACCACAAGGCAACTATTTTCTATTCATCCTTTGGTAATAGAACGGCTAATCGCTGAAAGAACTTCACAGTGACCAGGAATGATAGGTTCCATGCCCCCTGCACTTGCGCACTCGCAATCGGCATTTGCTAAGAGCCCAAAACGGAACGTCCCGTTTTTTGCATTTTTTTGCTCAACAGTGTCCACATCCACGTTTAAAAATTGTTTCTTCCAACTGTTTTTACACCCCTACATTCATTCACTCTGATTGCTGCGGTCGTTATTGTCCACTGTGATGATGAGTTCTGTCCACGACAAGGGAGAAGCGATAAGTCACACAACAGCTTCTTAACCTCAATCCGGTGGACTAGATGAGCGCCTTAATAACGTCACAAGTAAAATCATATGCCTTACCCTAAAATCCAGAGATATTCCGTCTTCTCATTGGTAATCGGTATTTTTGGGCTTCCACCACTCGCTGAGGTCATTTTTGTCCGTCGCGGCCAATAGCATCCCACACGAAAGACTGTTCCGATAAATTCGCCGCTCAGCCATCGGAGCATCATTACCACTCCGGATGACTGTCCCGGGTCCTGTCTTTCTGAAGCGACAACAAAGGTCTTCAAAGTACGATCTTCTGGTAAGGGTGTACCCGGAAATGTCCAACCCATAGTGCTCTAACACTGCACATGCAGATGCCAAAAAAGAAGCAGTGTCACTTCACTGGATGGCACCTAGGGGGGCCCGGTCACCGACGGAAGCCAGGACGGGAAAGCCACAATTTCTACCTCCTTCTACGCATCACCATATCATTCTGCAGGGCCCCGAGATCGCCAGATAGAATAAATAGTACATAAGAGGTCGCAAGACTACTTTTGGGGAGAAAACTTCGCCTCGTTCTGATCATCCCAGGCTACCAGCGCAGCAGCAATGGGTATTTCGCTACAGCCTGAGAGACGAAGAAGAGTGGTTTTACACAGTCGTCGTCGCAGTTAACAATCCGCATTACTCTCACAAGTCAGGAAGAAAAACCTTCTGTTTTAGCTGGAGAGGATGCAGTGATGAAAGCTTCTGCCGTATTTTGTATAAACCATCATTACTTTCTCCGTTTACATATTGGTCATTGCGTGCTTGTCTTTGGCCGAATACAGCTTTCATTACCGCTGTTTGATTCTGCTAAAGGAATCTTCTAATCTGCAGCTATCACTTTTGTAACAACCCCATAAACATCGGAGTTTGGCTTTCTAGATCACAGAACTTTTCCACCTGGTCTCTAGTCACCCTGGATACCAAAAGTTTTGGCCTAGTTTCAGCCCAAACCTGCAAAAACATCTTGCAATTTTACCTCGCAGAACACATACGAGTAAATGAAAAGCAGCTTTCTGAGTTGTTCAGAAAATTTTTCCTCTTACAAAGCTCATCACTTAGAACTGTGTCATCGGCGTGCCCAGGTAGCTGCGAGCATCCATCCGGAGAACATTCGGCACTACAACCCTTATATTCTGGCAACTTTCTGTTCAGAGAGAAGTAATTTTCGTACACGTTCGAACCCAGAAGATCTAACCTGACATTATTTTCCATGAATCTGTTGAGTTTTTGATTATTCCGCATTTCCATTCTTTGTGAACATCTAGTTTTTCCCTTATGTTGGTTATTTTTATGTTAGCCCCCAGCTGTCGTTTTTCTGCAGCTTATATGACTTTGCTGACTGGTTTGTGCATGATTTTTCTTAGGTCGGCTGTATAGACTACAGAAGCGGCAGACTTGAAACCTAGGTTTAACTTGTGTAGGTCGCCACCAGTAAACGCGTGGCACCCTGTCCTATCCGGCCTTTCAGCAAAGCTGGCGAGTGATCTAGCTTCTTTCAAGTTTGCGATTTATGCCTCATTCGCTGGCCAATCGAGGGCCATATTCGTTGCATAATTGCGGGTCTAGGAAGTTCGAGTTGATTGATCAGCCATGTTGTTATCCTATGGGGCAGCAGGCATCACTCATGTTTCTTGATTTTGGTTCGTATCTCTCGTACATACTTGGCTTTGTGTTTTTTTGTCATGAACCTATGCAGCATCGAGCCCTGCTTTCCTAGTAGTGTGTTCATTTGACAGTGTGTGCTGCTATTGCGTTGTGTCCATCTAACCAAGTGCGGCCATGGCATGCGCAGTATTATCACCAAGTAATCTATACTACCGGGTCTAAGTGGGTTGATATTTTCTGCACAAAGTGTGCGTGATCGTGCCATGTAACACCTAGATTGCATGGTGCCAGCTAGACCAAGAACTGCAGCCCGGCAGTTCCCAGAAAGGCGTGAGTGAAAGTCTGCTGAAGTGTTACAAGAGGGCGTCAGTCGAATAGTTGAACTGTTTTCCAAAGCATCACTTGTCAATGGCGATGTTTCATGCGTACTAGCCAAGCCCGTCTTTGGTTCTGCCCAAGTAGTACCTTACGTCAACCTTTTGGAAGAAAGGCGGCAAGCCTCGTGCTGGCATCAAAGTCGTCCTCCGTGAGAAACGGGTGAAATTTGGGTAATAGATTGGTGGGACTATGGTAGTGCGTACAAAATTTACCATTTAAAAAGAACTTTTCCATGGTCTATTTCGTTTCATTACATCATTATCCATTCACCATGGGTTCTAGTAAGTCCCACACCCGTTGAATCTTTAAAGCGCTCTGCATTCAACAAAGTTTTTCTAGTGAACTGAAGAATAGAGGACGTTATTCAACACCGCCTTTTGTGCCAGGGCAACCCCTAGCTAAACCTTTTATCAGGAAAAATCTTTCCTTTTTATACTCCACTGAAACTTTTGGAGTTATCCCGTAATGCAAAACCAACGTATTTCATAAGGTTTATAAGCCATAAGAGCGGGCCATTTTTCCTTGCCCATTGCCTTTCTAATACTGTAGGCATATCACGACTGATGAGATATTCCCCTGTCTGTCAGCCGAAGACGGGAAACTGGCCGACGAAGGTAACGGGTGCGATGTGTGCAGCAATAGGGCCCATGGGGGCTGTTCTGGGATAATAAGGGGATTTGTATCCGCTATACCGTAATAACGGCTGGGTCGAATGCCTTTGTGGCCTCTGCACTGAAACTGCAAGGTCAGTCCGTTAAACGCAGTCTAAACGGAATGAAGTCCAACTTCTTTCTGAGGACTTCGAAGGCGCTGAGCGCAAGTCGCCGCTGTGCGTTACTTTGGGAAGGTCATATGCAGAATCCCCAAGAAGACCAGAGGACGGTCTTCGGAGCAATAACATACAAAGCAAGCCGTTGCCCCGTACCAGCGGCATCCTCTCCTGTGCCGCAAACACTGCTGAGCAGGTGAATCAGAAACCCAAGGAAAAGAAACAGGGTGATACTAAGGGCCATGCGACAAAGTTTACAGACAGAATAGTGAATACGGATATCGTAATTGGGAAGTCCAGGTGATTGATCCTAAGAGTTTTGTCCTGTCGTTGAGACGGGCATCAAGCCGTACGCTACTGATACTAATCAGGAGGAACCTCTCATAAGACAGGCTAATGCGAGAAGGGATGTAGATAGGAGACGGGTCTGTAACGTACTGCAACTTGCAGGTGCACCAGCTCTTGTTTTCCTTTAAAGGGGAGGTGGAAATCCTCGGTTGCGGGAAAGGGGAAGAGTACCGCAAGACAAAAGATGGTCAAACTCGTAGACGAGCATTGCAGAGATACTTTGCCGGCCATAGCGATGCTGATAGCCCACATCACTAAAGGCACGTATCGGGTTACACTTCATGAACACAGTGTATTTCCAGGTGGCTTGCCTTTAGGTGAAAACGTAGCTAAATCCGTGTGGGCGCTAAAGAAAGGCCCTCGAGGACAGCAAGAAGCCTCGTCCAGCGGTTGGCTACTCAACCGACAGCTATAATTAAGGCAAACTGGAAGTAGGGGTTTGTGGTAATTGAGGAAGTACTAGAAGATGAAAATTGGCAGTGCCTTCCCGTGGAGGACGACGTGACCGTCGTCAGCTTGGGTCCAGATAGCATCCATAGGAATGGACCGGAAGTGTTCGAAGTCCTGGGTTACCGCTGGTCTCCTTGCACCCCAGTAGCAGATACCACTGCAAAACTTGCCACCACGTCGGGCATTGCGCCCGAAACCCAGCCAAACCTGAAAGATAAAAAACCCGAGGGCCTCAAGTCAAAAGCATTGGCGCTATACACAGACGTATGTACTATTTAAAACAAGTAGTTGGAGCTCTTTGGAGCGGCAGAGGGGATAAGTGCATCCATAGTAGCCGTTACGGAATCATGGCCCTCTAAATATGGCCACGTACCCGTGATGATATAAAATGGGTTTACTGTTGAACAGAAGAACAGGAGCATAAATGTGTAGTAGGTGAAAGTAATGGTCCTCATTAGGGCAGGCGCAGACCTTCTGGAGTTGCAGACTATGCAGGTGTTTGAAATATGCAACTGCTTACGATTACGCTCACATTCCGGGCAGAAGGGTACATGTAGTCTGTGAGTCTAAGGCCCGGGGGACAAACTGAGTTAGGGATATTCAACCTCTCCACATACTTGCCATGGGAGGTGGCGAGGCTAACAAGACCCTCACAGTCGGGGTTTTCCACCCACTATATATAGACCGGGTCTTTGAGGCTTGTACCTCCAGGACCCAAGGGGGTGATGCATACCATGGTTGCATTTGAGTGCTTCGTTGCAAATCATAAGGGAAGATATCGGATATAGGACTGGCTGCGCGCTGTCCTTGTTGGATCTAGTGATAGCCAATCATGGAAACGATGTAGCAGAACCCCAGGTTCACTCTCCTCCGTGTTGGTGCCAAAATCTCTCTTGTGCCGGCATAAAGTATTCTCAGGGTTGGCCGGAATATTCGCAGATATAGGCATTCCTAGGCTCCGCGAGAGGGCGGTCGATTTAATGCGGGATGCAGTGGAAGGTGCTAGTCTGGAGAAGCGCCTGCGGATGGTTAAAGGTTCTCCAATTAACGCACGAAACAAGTTTGCTCATCTAAATGCGTACGAGGTACGAGGGCAAGCCGATTTGGAGGGCTGCAGTGGGCAAGTCGGTCAAGCGTAGAAACCGTACGTGGGCTCTCCTCAAGGCTTCCAGGGGTCTACAGTCTCGGATTCGATAAAGCAAGCACAGAAACGATACAGTGCACTTGTATTCTGCTGAGTACATATATGAAATGGGGTTGGCCCAGTATATCAAAAAGCATCCAAAGAATTACCAAAGCTACTTGCAGCCTAGGGGTATTTTATCGGCTGCTGTGAGACCACTGACGACCCATGATCATGGAGTGGCAGCAGACAGCGAAAGCAAAGCAGTTGCTCTGGGTGGGTGTTTTACTAGACAGCGAGGAGTAGAAAACAGTGTGCAAATGGGCCTCGAGTTGCTGACTATTCCAACGATGATAACAGACTTAGACATTTCAGAGTATATCGTACGCAAACACCTGAATGGGTCAGGTATCAATAAGTCTGACAAGCCGAAACATATCCGTCCTGCCTTCTTTAGGCCGCAGGCTCATACCTCATCCCTGGAGCGCAAAAGTTATATAGGCCCTCCGTGGACAGAAGGTTGCCACAGGACTGAAAAAACAGCGGCAGCAGTAATACACAAAGGGGGACCCCATTCTGACGTGGGTAACTACAAACCCGTTAGTCTCACCCAGATTCCATGCAAAGTGTTACAGAAAATCATCCGAGCGCAAGTCTGCGAGCACCTTGTGGAGAATTCTGTGCTATGATCAGCTTAGCACCGGTTTTTAAAAAGCAGGTCGAGCTTCACCAATGTCTTGAGCCTCCTAGAAGAAGTCACTCGAAGAGCAGATGAAGGTAAACAGACAAAGGTATGTTACCTTGACTTTATCAAAGCATTTAGTTTCGGCTAACCATCAGGTTCTACTAACCAAGTTGGGGTCATTTGTCACAAGTGGGCAGATTCACGAGTAGTCAGAGGACTTCCATACCCGTAGAACGTGTTGATTAGAGTAGGTGACAAGAACTCCAAGTTAGAGTGTCACCTGGGAAGTACCACAGGGTCCCGCACTAGGCCAGCTACTGCTTCTTCTGCTTGATAATGATTCAGCCTCAGTCCGACAGGCGACAAGCTTTTTCTTCGCAGATGATGTGAAGTTAATGGGAGCTCAGGGGATAGAGGGGCTGAGCAGAGACATAGTTGCCGTTCCCAGCTGGGCACGGAAGTGGGGCTTACCGCGTATTGCTGGGAGGAGGAACTTGTTGTCACGGACAGCGACAAGCCTGACGGCTGCATACGACCAAGGTCAATCTACTATAGATGCAGTAAATAGGGTGAAAGACCTTGGAGTTTTGGTGACTTCTGATCTTGGGTGGCCGGATCAGTGTACAGCAGCTGCAGTAAAGGCATTTGGTGAGCTCCTCAGGCTGAGATCAGCGTTTTCGTGCAGAAAACCAGAGGTGTTCACGCAAGTATACGTGTACATAACTGGACCTCTTTATGTAAACTAGTTGGGCATGGTTATCCTTCCTCAAAAAAGACGCCACTGTTTGGGGACCGCACAAAGCCTTGCAACACCCACGGTTGAGGGTCAGGTGGGCAAGACGTATGAGCAGAGACTTCAGAAACTCGGACTGTTTTCTGTGGAAAAGAGTAGACTGCCATGGTTCTCATGGAGACGCCTTTCTGGGTCTAGACCTGGGGGTCTTTTCCATATGACAATAGAACCCGGAAAGACGTATCATGGGAAGGAGCTGAAGAAAGTCCGATCTGGGTTGATAGCTATATCTCCTTTTTTGGCACTAGGTTGGAATAGACTGCCGGGAGAGGTAGTAGAACTGTGGTCAGTCCAGAATTTCAGGAGTGCCCTAGATCGTTGCTGAGTTGAGACCATTTCCGGCAGTGTATTTTGGGCACGTCACTGGAGAGACGAATTCCGTGTGCGCATCCGTTGAAAAATTCCATGTTATACTATGACATGTTGAACGTTCGCGAGGCCCAATGTCTGTCTCAGCTGATATGCGATGAGGTTTTAAGTTTCCTTCTCACCCTAAACCGGGATTCAAAGAAACAAGTTGCGCTGACATGGGTACCCACTTAGTTTGCATACGGCCGAAGAAATTCTGGACGCCCAATTGGCCGTGGTCGTCATTAGACTAGTGCCAACAGAACCGAACTAAATTGAACGGAGTTCAGATGCAGTCTACCCAAAGCTAATAGAAGAAATGATGCCAAAAATGGATGACCTCTTGAAGTGTAACTTGTACCATCCTGAATGACCGAAAGTTCATCTCTTACCTTTAGATATTTTCCTAACGGATTCAGGATTACTATTTCCCACCTAATTTTTGTTGGCACTGCTTTGTGGTCACTATCTACTCTATGATCGAGGCAGTTAATTCCTACTTTTCCGATCGTTCTTTCCCAATGACACAACCTTATGGACATTTGATATGTTAGTGAGTCGCGCTGACTCAACCCAGTTTGTTATATTACTATTTGGCTTGGTTATCTCCATCGCGTTGACGGATCTTGAACGTTTGGTTTGCTTACGCTGAGCTTCTAGCTACAGTCGGCAAATAGTTTTTCAGATTTGATTAGGCGCGTAGAGTTTATTATAATTACTTGGACTACAGAACGTTTGTTTTTTATCCATCGTTTTGGTCTCTTGTTCTTCAGTACATATTTTCGCTATCATTTTGACCACTTTTCGGCTGAATTTTGTCAGAGAGTCACTGCCATGGATATGTTTGTTGTATACCTATATTTCATCGCACAAAATCACCGTAAACCTTCCAGGAGGATGTTGTCTTTGTTCAGTTTACTCATTCACTTGGGCTTCGTTGCTTTGAGGATCCGATACGCTATCCAGAGCGAGTGAAGTTGGTTGTTTCGTGGGTCGAACGGCGAAACTCTGAAAGGACCTCACAGTGACCAGGGCTGATAAGTTTTGGTCGAAGCACGGCCAACATCCAGCTAACAGGTCTAATTACGTTTGCCTGCCTTCACAAAATGCCTTCCCAATCTGTGGGCCCTAAAAATGTGTTTAGACTAGTTTGGCGGTGAGGTTTCTGCAGGCATCCTCTACTATAACACTGTGCAATACGCCGTCGGATGGTGTCCAAAATACCGCGAGGATAGAGGCCGGAGCTGTTATTGCACAAGATTTCGGCATTTCAGAGGGTGAAATGTACATCCAATGTTGGGAACTACGGAAGCTTCCCGACAAGGTAAATGTCCGGACACTCTATTGATCCTGGTTACATATAGTCCCATAAAAATCGAACCAAACAGATAGTAGCTCTATGGAATTGCTTGTAACTTGCTTTTGTGAAAGCTTACCTAAATGATGAACACAAGAACAGACAAGCGGTCGCTTACGGCTGTCCTCATGTCCACTCAATTTTCTGGTTTCTTACCAACATGATGTTTTCTCCGGCACTAACACGATTCACCATCCATCACAAGCACTGATGCCATTATGAATGCACAAAAGGTTGTAACTATATTTCCCCCTTATGACCATGCATTCACAGCACCCAAGGGTGAGTTATAAAGAGGACAAAATCTCGTAGTGACTAGCAGTATCTAATTGCTCATGTATTCCAGCTCAGGTACGACATCAGGAACACTTTTATAATGATGCCGCATCTGCGAAAAAGGATGCCCTCTTCTTGTTGTGCTTAGCGTTAGAGTTTGATTGCACTGTCCGATTTGAAAAGTACTCGCTTTTTTTACTCCGGGCCTGTGAAAACCCACGATAAAATGCCCTGGCACAACCTTCAAGCAGGTTGGCTAAATCGGAAATGCAAAATTCTGGAGGTGAAATTATATGCTGTATTGGTAGAATGTCTCTCAAACTTCATACTCATCTGCATAACGAGCCTCTTTGAAGGATACAGTGTGCGTTATGCCCCAGGACACCGGGTGCCATATCTGAGGGTCAGTTAGGTGCTACACCCGAGGATCTTATATGTGCTGTGCCTACAGTCCACATCTGTTTTTTACCCCGGGGTATGTTTCTAGCTATTAGTACTTCCATTATCCTAGGCCAGTTTCTTACTGGCCAACACGTTTGTCATTGCTGTTCTTCCGACTTTTGAGGCTGAGATACAAGGGGTGTCTTAGGCCCCATTGTGCTGGCTGTACCCAGCACAATTAGTAAAGTACAGACGCGGGAGTCGCATCAAAATCTGGCAAAGCACCCGCTGTGGTGAAGATTCCCTCGTGCAAATAAGGTCCGTCAAACAACTCCTCAAACTTCTCTTGCCTTATGTCTCACGACCAACTCTGATACTCCCAAAGTAGTTTTGTCTTGCCAGAATGCCATAAAGCCCTCGAGGAAGACCGGACGAATGACCGGAAGGTGACTGTTTGACGCAGACGAGGTTCTTTACCATCACGGAAACAATGTTTTCTGGTTGCGATCCTCCAAGAAGGATAAGGGACTACGGCTTCCACGAGCTACATGACGTAGTAACTAAGCTATTCCTAACTGGAGAGGAAAATGCTTCGGACAGAATCCGAGTGAAGTTGGCTTCCGGTTGGGTGGGGCCGTCGAAATTGGGGAAACTTGACCTCCCACAGTGACCCTCAGACCCGAGGCCGGCAAATTTCACCCAAAGAAGATCCCACCAGCCACTAGGTGAACGAGTGCTGCGGTTACAAGAAGTGGAATCTGTAGACCCGGACAGGCGCAGAGTGCCCCTCGCAAAATTCCTTACTTGCCCGGTCAACAATGGAATAGAACTTGTGATTCGGGAATTTTGAGTGCAGGAGCTGCACTCCAATTTCCGACGAAGACCTTCACCTTAAGTGTTCTTGTCATTTCCACTGAGCTGGTCGGACGACTGAAAATGTCCAACAAGGTGGAGCAGTGGTCTTTTACTTTCCATCTGAGGTTCCAGCCGCGCAGTCGAACAAGTGTGTTGATCCACAGGGGTTTGATGGTGCCTTCTGTTGCTGACTGAGCCGAAGAACTGGAGGCTTCAGCACCTCGAGGATTGTTACCGGGATACCTGCTGTTGATCTCTTAGATGCCTCAGGGTCACTGATTTGATGGGCAAGCAGTGCTAACCGTCTCACCTTGGGAGACCTCGGCGACCAAAGGTTGGCTGGAGGTCAGGCAGGGCAATATCCGGGGAAGGTTCCTCCTCTTTGGATCCAACGGAAAGGGCGCGGAGCTTACCTTGTGTAAACGCTTTCAGGGGCCATCCAAAATGCATCTTATCCGGGGCTCCAGCTTGGTTTGGACAATCTCCTCTGGGGGCTCCGAGGTTGATAAGATCAAATATCTCATTTCGCTTAGAAGCAGTGACCACGTCAGGCCGGAATTTTGCTGGAGTAGTCTTCTTCATATAGGCTGGACTGCAGAAGGGAGGTGGCTGTTACTACATACTGTCATCGGATTTCCGGGGAGATAGTTTTCCACGATTTTGGACGTTAACGGCGATGTGATCGAGACTATGGAGGTAAGTCGTGACTATATCCTGCAGCCAACCGTTACAGCAGCCTGTTTCCGACCACCTAGATGCGCCCCAAATTGATCGCGACTCTCTCGATTGCAAATTCCGAAGCAAGTAGACCCGAGAATCCGAACACCAGCTGAGCGACAATCGAAAAACCGATTATGCTACCAGCGCGATATCTAAACAAGCTTTGCGTAAGTGTGAAACCGGTAAAATAGCCTACTTCACTGAAGTTCCTCTCAGGCTGGTGTGAAGAAAAAATCCAACGGGCAGCCAAAGAGCTCAGGTTCAACCAAGCCGTAGAAGTTTCATGACAATTTGACAGCACGCGCTTAGTCCGAGCAAACCGGAAGTAAGGCCGGCCGACCTCGACCAGGCAGGAACAAGTGAATGAGTAAAACGAACGGTGATCAAAGAAGGGCAAACTCCACCGTCTCTGAGGTCTGTCTAATAATAATGATAAAAATAGTAATGGTTTATTTTGGGGGTACCCAAAGCATGCTTCATTTCATGATCATATGTTAGAAGTGAGGTCGCAAAAAGGTCCGTTGGATATTCATTTGGGTAAATGCCGCACAAAAGTGAGTAGGTCCTAGTTGTTGCACGAATGAATGCCCGGGACGTTGTCACCAGGGTGCCCCGGCTGCCGTTACATTCTCCTGCGGTAATAGCACCAGCTTACTTAAAGCTTGTTCTATGAACTACCCTAGGATTAACCAACAGTGGTTGCAGACTCACAGTGAGCATTTAAACTGAAGAATCGCACCAGACGTAGTTATGCTGTGCGGCGTCAGCAGTTGAACTAGAGTCCATTCTGGCACTCCTTGCATTATGACCGGTGACTTCAAGCATTTTTTTTGATGAAAAAACCGTTCCATTGGTGTATTAGCAAACCATTTGCATGGTCCTTCAGTGTGACAACCAGCCTTTCACCTGCTCTGTCAGCGAGCCGGGAAAGTGGCACGGATGCCGATAACAAGTGGTGGAGCACCGTGTAGCACTCATTTTCATTGGGAGCATTCCACTTCCAGGTTGCCGAAAGTCATTTTTGACTCCAATTCATGTGTGTTTTTCTGTTGGGCGAGAAATACAATCCAAAAACCTACTCTGCTCTCAACCGACGCAGGCAGAGTGTGGAGGGCTAGCCCTGTCTTGACCTGGTAATAGGGTACCTATTCAGATAACGAAATCAGGCCTGGCATTTGTTTCGACGGCCTGGTCAAGGTAGTGAACTCAACAGTTTTTAGTATTCGTGCTGGTTGTAGCTCAAGCTGTTAGTTGCCACGATGCTCTGGTCGCCGAGCCTGGCGTTTAGATCGTAAAAGTTTCATCATCAGCCGAGGTGATATCTTCAGCGCACTGACGATGTCACCTCGACTGGTAAGAAAAGTTTGCGATCTAAGCTCCAAGCTCAGCGATCATAACATCATAGCAGGGTAGTGATCCTTATCACAGGATACGGAACGAAAAAACTAAAAAGTTAGATGGCTTTTGAGGAAGCCCCTGCGGTCGATACAGTGCAGTCTCCTTAAAGCCTGTTTTGCGCGCCTTAGGGGCCACTTAGGGACGAAGGTTGATATCCCAACGTTGATGGACAGCCACGAACTGGTTGCAACAGATGATGGCCGGCTGAGACACTGGCCAAGTGGTACCTATCGTTGTATTCTGTAGAGGAGGGCGCGCAAACCCCGGCAGTTACCGGTTGGCAGTTAGTTGGCAGGCGGCATTCTGTGGGGTCTTAAGTTACTAACATTCGGAAATCCATCAAAATTCAACAGTCACCGGAACCAGATAGTGTGCACCCGCTGGTTTTGGAGGGTTCTGCTGGCAAACCTACTCTCCGATGACTCTAATGTCCAAAATGTCCTTGGTCTCCGATAGACTGCCTCGAGGATGAATGAAAGTAGTAGTCACTCTGTCGTCAGAGAGTGGGGCGAAATACGCCGCGATTAACTAGAGCCCAGTAAGCCTCACTTCCTTGTTCGCGGAAGTAGTGGAGTGGCTTGTAACTTATTCCATCCGTGGATAACTGGAAAAACGTCAACTTCTGTTCGCAGGAAAGCATGGTTTTTGGAGAAACAGGGCATATCCTACAAATCTAAAACTGCACGTGAAGGCTGGGCAAACGCCACTTCCGAAGGATTTATCACGACCTCTATCACTGTGGACTCCACTAAGGCGCTTCATGAGTTCCCCCATGGTGAGCCATTGTCGGAACTCCAGGCTTTCGTCACTTCTGGGCTTATTCTTCACTAGACTAGTTACTTCTTGGAAGAGATGACCTTTTCCTTGAGAGTCAAACTGCCCCATTCCGCAGGTATGCAATTACCAGTGGCTTGCCGTATGGCTCCGTGCTGGGCCCTATGTTGCGTGTAATGTTTGTGAACGACCTGCGACAGACATTCCGACCCCAATTCTTTGAGTACGTTGGTGACCTTAAAACCTGGCGCATAATACGGTCGTCCGGAAATCCTGGAATATTACTGGGGGGCCTTTGTGCACTGGCCAGTTGGTCGGCCACACTGTGGGCTACATATATACTCGGATAAATGCGCGAGTATGTTGAATGACAGACCCAGTGGTAAGTCGAGCTACTTTCTCCGGGGTTTTTGCTCCCCGTCAAGCTTGAGGAAAAATACCTCGTAGGTTCGGTAACCAAAACTCTGAAAACAGAAGCACACACCGGAGGCCCTCACTCCCGAGCTCAGAGAGTGCTTGATACATTAGATCTTACGGTTTGACCGTCTGCTGCAGGATATCTGCACGTGTGAGTCCTCGCTTGGGGAATGGCGGTCCGTCTGTCCACCCCTGAACTACGACATTTATTTTGCGTGCCCAAGCGAGACTGGTTTTGCGCGTACAGTTCAACCGAAAAACTTTGCGATCCCAGGTTAGAAGACTTCCGATTTTCGTTCAACTAGAGATATACGAATTCCGATCCACGACAGAAGCAAAAGGAACACCGGGTAAGCCGGAGTCGCTCCACAATCGGCATCTGAAACGTGCAGTAACATAAAAATGCGTCACATCTTACAGCCATACTTGGCCGCAGTCATTCCCAGGTAGACCACACCACCACGTAATAGCTCGATCGTGCGTTACAAAAAGGAAAGCGAAAGTACTTTGAAAGAGGTAGTAGTAAGTTGAAGCCGATAAGCAGAATTAGGACGAGAGTCTGAGTATAATAATGCCAATCACGGACACTTATTACGGGGCCGTTGAAACTTTAATATTTAAAGAGCTACGGTGGGTCGGCCAAGGTAACAGCGGGGCAGCCCCAAACGGAGCGAGTTCAACGCCCTGCCGTGTGTTTAGTGGCGGAGCTAAGTACGATGAGCCACGAAGAATTTGTGGAACCCACTAGCCAAGTGCCTTTCCCCTATGATCCAGTCTATGCCAGGCAATCATCCATGGAGATTTGGGCTCGGAGGCGCAGGCAGAACTCCAAACTGGGAATGACGGCCGCGCCCAGGGACACTTGCCGAAGACCAGCAAGACATATTCAACCTTTTTCTGTCCATAACCCTCTTATGGAGGACAGTGAATGGCCAGTCTGAAGCTCTACCGACCGATATGGTGAACCAGGAAAAAAGACCTTCAAGGTAAAACTGGGCAAAATCTAGGATTGTTGACAGAGACCCGACTTCTAGCTGAGTGTGCAGGGTACAGCCTGTTTGGTTCACGCGAGATAACTTTTCCTATGCCCCTCACCTGAAGACTAAAGGGTGAACTTAACGGCACCTTGTCTCGTGTGTTATTGCATGGCACGGAAATTTTTGCCGCCAAGCAGGCTGAACTCGAAGCTTTAAAATAATCGATATCCAAACCCTGGCCAGCGAGACACCGGGATTAAAACGGGATCCCGAGGGTGATACAATTGAAAAGGGATCAACTGTATTCGGGGAAAATGCTTTAGCTCTAGTTGAGGCTTTTGCCCCGGCACTCACTGCCGGAGCACTGGATAGGCCACCCCGCTAAAATCGCCGGGCATAGCGGGTACAAAAATTACGAATCAGTTCATGGAACTTCGTTGGGAAAACGTTGGGCGCCAAACATGGCTGCATTTTAGGAAGTTCTGCACTTCGACCCTAAGGATACAGACTAAGTGACATTCATCCTACGAGTTGGCCCAAGCGACTAGGGCCAAGACTTCTTCGTAGGTGTAGAGCAGTTACTTGCAATTATACTTCAGCGTTCAGAGTTGCAGTATGGTGCTCGGCCAAAGATGGGCAGCACGCCACAAAAAGTGGTTGCAAAGCGGAAGAGCTGAATCTTTACTTCGAGCGGGCACACGAGGTAGACTCGGGGCTGACAGCATTCGTCACTCAAATGAAGCTTCAACCCAAGCAGATGGCCTCCTGATGCATACAGGTAAGTTGTGGGGGCATTCAAAAAGCTGGAAGCCATTAAGACAGCGGGATCAGAGCACCTACATCCTTCCATCAATAAGCAACTGGAGGCAGCTACGGCTGAACCAACAACCCTGTTGTTCAACAGGCCTTGAAAAAGTCGAACGTCTTTTGGATTGGAAGACGGCGAAAGCTTGTTCCCGCCACAGAAGTAGGCCGGATGAAGATGCGGAAAATCACAGACCAGTAAGTCTCTTACCGGTTTCACATAGGGACTCCGGAAAGATCCTGAGAAACACGATGTGGCTCATCTGCTGCAAGGTAACATTTTGTGGAGCAGACAGAACGGTTTCTTGGAGAACCTGTTAGGTTTTTCAAGTCTAATCCCCCCTCTGGAAGGAACTGTTGCATACTTGGACGGGAGTTAGTTGGTCTAAATTCCCTATCTTGAAGTTCAAAAGGCCGTCAGCTCCGTAAACCACCGACTTATAATGTTCAAGTTAGAGAATATGGGTACTACCCCCAGAGGGCTTGACAGAATAAGAGCCTACCTGAATGATAGGTCGTTCTACTTTCTGGTGAGGGGTGGTCGGTCGAGCCTGAGCAAGGCAGTAATGGGGTACAACGTGGATCGGTGGTATTTCTTATCTACATAAAAGACAACCCAGGAAATTACGAACTACAACTTTCTGCTTAAAACGCGTGGGAAGTCCCCGGAATTGAGTAAAAAGGGATTTATTGTGTATCCATGAGTGGACGAATAAGTGGCACCTACCTCTAAATGCAGGGGAGTGCAGGTAGCCGCCACCGGCAGCGGCACACAGGGGACAAGGGATATAGGTATGCTCGGTCACCATACAATTCAGAGGGTAGAATGAATAGCAGACCTTGGAGCAAATGTGCGCAAATCCTTTTGGCCTGGTTCGCAGTGCACCTCAGCCACAGCGACAACGTCTCGTGCAGTGCACCAGTAGGCCAGGACCGTTCGTCCCAGAGGACCTGCGGTGCTGGTGCCCACCTATAAGGTGACGGTTCGACCAAGCTCAGAAAATGGCTTCCAAGCTTGGTCACCATCACTTGGATGTGACAAACAGGTAACGGAGAATTATGGTGGCTTTCCACAAGGTTCAGTGCGGGGCTCAAGGAACTGCCATATCCAACCAGACTGCGACAGCGGAAACTGTTCTCACTGGAATGAAGGAGCCGGCGAGAGGACCTCATCAAGGCTTTTAATCGGTCTAAGGTCTGTGGCGTCTAGCCTCACCTATTCTAACACTTGGCTCTTACACGGCTCTTGGGAGCACTGGCAGGATCCGACCAAACTGTGTGCATATCGTATCACCATAGCACGGTCATTTGCATGTAGTGCGGATGAACCCTGGATCCAAATTCTATGGAACGGGGCGGGCACCTTGACCGTATTCGTGTTCGGGGCTCACACAGACCGAAGTCCGTAAGAAATCTCTCCTGAAGGCCTCTAAAATAATCCGCGATTAGGAATTCTGCACGTTAACCCTACACCGTAATTTTCCACATGTTTGGACCATGTCGGCCTCTTGTCGGCAGGGTGTATAACTCTAGTTGTTTCATATTCCTTGATTTCCTCCTCCATTTGCTGCCTTTTATTTCTTTACCACTGCCATCGCGCTCATGATATTAGCCGTTTGACTACAGGAGAGTCATCGACTTGCAGACACGTGTGGGTTGTGACCACGTAGGCAGGTGGCGAGATTGTCATTTCTACCCAAGGAAACCTGACTTTTATCAGCCCTACTGCCAAAGTTGAATCAATTTCCAAGCCCTGAAAATAAAACTGAAATATTCATTGTCCCAGAGGAGCATGATTCACCTAGAGCTCGTTCACGCAGGAAGCTGGACATCTCACTTAGGAGGAAGCCGCAAGTCCTGTGAAGCCAGCGAGGAGATGAAAGTCATCGACAAAAGTTTGAAATATTTGGATGACCAGATCACACTTCTTTCGCAAAAAATCAGCGAATGATAGGTACTGTCTTTTTTGGTGGAATGGCAGACGTATAGCCTGCCGAGTCCCTAAAGAAGACCCTAGATAGTGTGCAGAACGAGATTATCCTTTGCAGTGAGTTTTGAGTGCTTTCGCTGGGTTGATGAAGAATAGCCCCATGGTTCGCCAGAGGTACCTTCTAAACAATTTTTCGCCTCTAGCCCACCATCTCAGTGGGCATCAAGAAGTTGGTTAAAACTTGCCGGGCTGTTTCCCTATTATGCGCTTTCGCTTGCCTTTCCAACCACCTGTCCGTTGCGAAAGTACTCCCCATTGCGCCACCAAGATCAGCAAGGCAAAGCTCCCCGCAGCCCATGAGGAGAAAGACGCCGTAGGTGGGGGAAATGTGGTTGGCATATATTGAAAATCGTGCGTGTAGAGAACACCGGCAGCAGCCAAATGGCCACCGTGCTTGGCAGCCAGGGTTCAGCTAAACAATGACGTGTGGCAGACAAATAAGCAAAGGTGAATATCACTACAACGCTCAAGAGGCAGCATGTCTCTTGTGGCTGATATGCGACGGGGCTTTGAATTTTCCCCTAGCCTTTGAAGGGAATTTAGCGAAATTAACCGTGCAGGGGTAGTGGTGAATGAAAGTACCACTTTCACTTTTGAACTGATTTCGTGTCGCGAACTTCAGCTGGAATACTTCAAACGTAACCATGATGATAAATGGTGGATGAAACTTTGAGAAAAACCATTATAAGTCCGAAGTACGTGGTTGAAAGCAGTTTAGGATGATGTGTCGCAAAATTTTGACTAAAGCTCGAAAATGATCCTTTCTTCCAAGCACTTGGACTATTTTGCTAAACCTCTTGTTTTCCCCCATATTGTGGGTGGTAGTCCAACGGTTGAGTTTCCTGTGCAGGGATGGGTGCATAACTTGTGTGCATACCATTGGAAGGGTTCCGGAAGCTGGATTTGCCGAGGCCCATACCTGCCCTGTGTAAACTGAAGTGGATTGCAGCTGGCCTGATGTTCTCGGACGAGACCATAAGACGAATGCTTGAAGGCACGGCAGTGGGGAACTTTTATTTAGATTTCAGCAAGGCTTTCAACTCCATGAGTCATCGCCTGCTGGACCACGAATTGCCAACCTGTGGGATAATTGGGAGGGCAAGCGATAGGATAGCACACTTATCTGGGAGAGGTAGTTTCTGTGTCAGTGTGGGTAGTTATCCATCAAGACCGGGGAAAGTTATCGGTGGTGTGCCACAGCTCCGGGCATTTACTCCTCTTCCTGTACGCAAATGACCCAGCGAAAGGATTGGGCAACCCGGGCTTCATGTATGCAGATGATGTGAAGATAGCTGGGAGAGACTTGGCACATGATATGAACTCTGCTCTCGGATGAGTAGAAAGGTGGGCTTTTCCCTTGAATCTCGCTGTAAGCCAAATCCTGGCTGAGGGCAGAGACGAAACGAGAAGTTCTCCTTTTCAAAGAGTGTGCGAGGTAAAAGGCCTAAGTGTGATAGTCACACAGGACTTTAAGCCTTCAAGTCAGTACCAGAGATGAATTACCCAGGGTGTGCAATGCCATTGCATGCAAAAACCAGAAGTCTTCGTCCTGTTTTACAAGGCTTCAGAGCGATGTCTTCCGGAGTATTGTGTGCAGGCGTGGGCTCCCTATCGTCACAAGGATAAGCGGTGCTTCAAGGGGGTGCACCGGCTTGCAACTAGAATGACCTTCGGTCGAAGGAAGAAATCTTACGCCAGCCTCTAGAAGATGCTAATCTCTTCTTCTTAGCTAGTAGTAGAGGCCGAAGTGACCGGAAAGAAGCGTTCAAAATTATAAAAGCCCTGTCGGGTATTGACATAAGTGTAAGAGCTTTCAAGAAGACCCCAGTTTCACGCGAGAACACTGAGTTCCCGGACCTAGCCGTGGGAAAGGGGGGTTAGATGGCAAGCCCCTGGTATTTCCATCAATGTAACTGTGTCTGTGGAGACGATCCAACCTCTCGAATTCTGCCTCCCAGACAAAACGTTCAACGCGCAGTGCTGTAAATCAAGGAAACTCGCCGGCGGCACAACAACCTGAACGCATGGCCCGTCTTGGCCATCTTCGCCTAGTGCAAACCAAACTGAACTGAAATGACCTGTGGTCAGCCTGAGGTGTGTCGTAATTGAAGTCCTCTTTTGTTGCATACCTTCGCCGGGAACGCTTACGATGCCTAATGTATCGCGCGGTTGATGCGCGATAACGTTTACCCTTTGCCCTCTCATTGTTTAGCGAGGATTCAACGAAATAAACTAAGCAGTGGTGGGTGCATAATTGGTGTGCTTACCACCGAAGGAATTCCGGATGCTCGATTGACCGTGACCACTGCCTGTTCTGTGCAAACTGAACTAAGTTGAACTAAGCTGATATGCTATATCAGGTTTGAGGAGCGGATAGTCTGTAGTGCCTATATATAAAGGGCACCTCTGTCGGCAGATGAGGAGGATGTCGAGCCTTAGCAAATGCTAGATGCATTGCTGGCACAAACAGGGTAATTCGTATTTCTAGGGGACCTTAACCTGCCAGAAATCAACTGGGGAAACGAGATTGCACCAAGGGGATCAACGGACGACTAGTTTCTACAGTGGGTCTAATGGCGTGCACTTGGCGGCGTTCGACGGAGGCTACTGAACAAGGAAGGAGGGCAGCATTCATCTCCCCTTGATTTATACGAAAAACGATACCATCTAGACGTTAAAGAAACTAACAGGGAAGAGCCACTGGGCACAAGCGATCGTGTAGACTGAGGGCTACACTAGGACTTGGCAGGGCGCCAAAGGAAATCCTGTTTCGTCGGCGCTATGGGAGAATCAATATAGATGAACTGAAGAGGGAAGCTGAGGAGTTCCGCTTGACAACAATCGGCAAAAACGCCTCTGTTGAGGAAAGTCGGGGTCCATGAAGATGGGGCCACCCAGAATCACGGAGGAGTTTGCACCTCTGAGGGTGGTTAGCAGTAGAAATCAACCCCCGTAATGGAAGTCAAAGGTCCGCAAGACTATCGCCCTTCGTAGGTGACGATGGGCGGCTTACAAGCCATACAAGAGTCAGTCAAAGTGGAATAGCTACGGAGTGGGACGGAATGGAACTTACGCAATCCGACGGATTGCGAAACATTCTTCCAAGCGTCGGTTAGCTGCTTCGGTCCGCACAAACCCAAGGCGGTTCTAGGCTAACGTCCAATCCCAAAAGCGTAGAAGAGAAAGCGTAGCAACTTTGGAATGGGCACGAGTAGCTCTAATCAACGAAGACAAGGCTGGCTTGCTCTGGGTATTCTTCAGGAGCATACGTCGACCGACGACTAATTTGGAAAAAAGAATGGATGAACCACAGAGGCCTCTTACACCCGAACTTAGTGCGGGGAAAGATGTGCGCACGAAGCAGCGGACCTTGAATATAAACAAACCAACAAGACCAAGTGGGATTCATCCAGCCATCTGCCAGCCTCCGGCCGAGGTTTTGAAGACTCCGGTGCCGAAGCTGTACGTAAGACCTCTCAGCAAAAGAGGGTTGTATAGTGAGGTGGGAGTTCACAAGGCTGGAACCCGGCAAAAGGTCGAAAACAATCGGCCGGTTAGCTTAATTTCGGCACCGTGCAAGCGCACACAGCTACTAGTCAGAAAAAAGATCTATAGGCATGTGGTGCAACTTTACCTCATATCAAGTTCGCAGCATGAGTTTGTGGCAGGACAATGTTGTCTGACGAGTTTCCTGGTGTTCCTCAATCAGGTAACAAATCATTTGGATGAAGAACCGTCGATTTCTGTCTGTTACTCGGCCTTCAGCAAGGCGCTAGATTCTGTGAACCACAGATTTCTGGACTTCAAAATGCTGTCCATGGCATTGTTGGAAAGCCAAGGTAATGAGGTGATGTTTTTCTAGTAATAAGGCGGGTAATCACGTCTCAAAACCGTAAGGTGTGACTAGTGGGGTGCCACAGGGCTCGGTGCTCGGCCTTCCGCTAGTCCTCATTTCGGTAACGATCAAGCACTTGAACCCACAAATCCCACCTTTACTTCTGTCGATGACGTCAGGTTAGCTGGAGTGGATGTGGAAATTGAGGTGTCAGCTGTACAAGACTGGTCACGCTAATGAGACCTTCCAATAAACCTTACCAAGGCCAGCTCCTGAACACAAACACAGCGGCTAATTAGCATCATGTTGCATCGTCGCAAGTGGTCTCTCAGGCCAAAGAAGTGGGCATTATAGGGGGCAACAGCTTCAAGCAGTCAAACCAATGCACAGCATCAGCCAATATAGCCAGGAGAGAACTCTTTCGAGCTAGATCCATTATGTCGTGTAGAAAGCCGGAGATTTTTGCCCCGATATACTAAGCCACAATTAGGCTGCACATGAAGCACCGTATTGCCAGAAGGATATCGACTTTCTGGAGGAAATGTGGGAGCCAGCCCGTAGACTGATGACCGGGCAAAGGGGTTCAGCAACACTAGGTGTCTCCGTGCCATGGATCTGTTCTCAGTGAAAAGTAGACGCTTTTTCGGGGATTCGGTGGAAACCTTCAAGGCACCGAAGGGACTGTCAGGTGTAAAGCTACAGACTTTCTCTCCCTGCTCCCAGAGGGAGGCACGAAGGAGGCAGTGCCTTTGATTACAGATAAAGCACTGGAAGCCCCGAGTTGGGGCATAGTACCTCTCGAATAGGGCGGTACCATATTGATATAAACTCCCGGGGTGGGCCATAAACACGGCAGCAGTGAAGGCTTCGAAGAAGTCACTAGACTAGTGTTGCATGGCAGTATGCTCCGGATTATGCTGGGCAGTATTTAGGGTTAGCTACCATTTACTCATTGTGTCCACCTTTACCTGCGAGGGCTGACATTGTCCAAAATCCTCGCCCTCCAGATAGAAAAAGTCACGCAGTATCGGGACCATAGAAACAAGCCAACAACGCAACTATCTGGGCAAGCGATTGGCTCTAGCCACAGAAAGTTCCGTACAAAGTGAACTGAAATGTCCTGGCCTGGCTTTCGCTGTGCCCTTAGGAGGTTTCCGCGCTCGTTTTTTCTGCTTTATGGGCTGTTGTGGGCCAAAAGTTCAGTTACCGTAACTGCTGGTTCCCCGCGAAGTAGTAAGTGCGCTCAAAGCTCGTAACATTTGGTTTTCTTTGGGCTTTGCGAATCAAACACGTGCTCCCTCCCCTCGTAAGAACATTGGTCCTCTCATGTTACATTTGGGATGTTGCGGCGTAATCTGTCAGGGATAGACCGCCATTTCCATGTACTTTGGTCAAGTTTTTGGTGTCCACTCCTAAATCCAATGAGCTGCAACCCACTGAGTTTACTCTGTATACTTATAGGCCGTACGTTTTTAATTGAACGGGAAGTTTTGGTGTTTCCAAAAAAGAGAATTAGTGAGTGCACATGCATGTGTGTGAACTCGCCGTGCTTATCGATACTAGTTACCCCTAAGCTTGCATAATTTATATGCTTTTTCACTGAATCCGTTCTTTCCGCTGATTACGGTTTACCACGATAGAACAGGGAGATTCTCTTGGGTTTATTCAAGTAAGGCTCCAGAAAGTTTCATTTGGACACCGCAAACGGGGTGCTGTTTTCCCGCGCCCCCCTCCAAAGTGTAGGCATGCCCATGTGTGCCGGGTAGCTCTGCCCAATCATCATTATTATAGCACCAACGGCTCTCCAGAGGTTTGTCTATACTCATCTCCATGCTTGCCCACATCACTAGACTGTACTATCGCCTGCCCACAGCAGATGTGGGCCATCCCTAAGTATAGCGACTGTCGTCCTGCTACAGCTGGACTGTAATTTAGACCCGGCTGTCTCTGGCGTTTTAAAGTTGGTCCCCAGGAAATATAGATCCGCCAGTTTCCAGCACCCAGTCAATAAGGAGACAGTAGAGGACAGGCTGGCAGAAACCAGTCATTCTCTACAAGGGACCTTCCGAATACCGACTAGGTAAACCATCCACGTGCATCTGGAGCAGTCCATTTGTTTCGCCTCACGGAAGCTATCCTTCCAACTACGCTTCGGAAAGTGCACCATGGTGCGGGTTTTCCAGACTTCTGTCAATTCATCAGCAGTTCCCCCGAAAACTTCTGGTACTTTGGATGGGTAATGTATCGTCACTGGCAGACTTTGTCATGCGGATTCATCTCGCTGTGTAGGGGAATCAGTGTGCGTCGACAGTCAGAGGCCTGCAGGATTTTCGAGCAAATCTGTAAAGCCGTTCTCTCGTTTTCATAATACCGGATGTGCACTTATCATAAAGATATAGCCTAAAAGGCTGCTTATGTTCAGTTCCAGTTCCAGTTTCCCTTTATATGACAGCTAACCGGGCACCTCTGAGCTCGGGGGTCGGTTGCTACCTCGTGGTCTCCTACAGAAGGAAGCGGATTGATCACAAGCATAAAACGAAAAAGCACCAGAAATCAAAGTAATAGGGGGAAGTCACGAAGACAGAAAGTGTCCGAAGGCAACTACGTCAATGGCAGCGACACCTAGCAATAACACAGTGTTTTCAGCCTTCTAGTAGGCGGATCACGCGGACTCTAACCCGGAAGTTTACCAACTCCTACGTGGTCAAGTCCATTGACCGAGGTTTCTATACTCTTTTTCCGTATCATGGATTGACCATCTCGACCTATCTTTTAATCACTACCTGCCTCAGAGAACAGCCTACACTTAGGAAGTCTATCGGTGGACATGCGTAATATATGTCCCAATCACCTCAACCTGTTTAGATTCAATTCTTGATCCAGAGACTGGCCTCTGGTCTCCAGCGCTTTAAATCTAACCTCAGCATTGCTGATACGGTGATCACACCATATTCCGGCGGTGCTACGGAGACCGATGCTCAAACCCCGAGAGTCTTCGCAGTCCATCTGCCCTCATAAGCCATGTTTCTAAACCGTATGAAAGAAAGGGCCCGACCGCCGCATTGTACGCTCCATCCGTAGCGGACAATCGGATGCCGCGCCCACTCCACTAAAGGCTGAAGTTGTCCAAGTCCAAACGAGCCCTCTATACACGCGATGACAATTCATCCTATACCTGTCCATCGGATGATATGTAACTATCCGGATGAAAAAACGAATTTACAGCATCTGTAGATTTATTTGCCAAAAAGAGGTTTTGTGTTGAATCAAAGCAGTCCTGTAACAGCATTTTACCCTCTAAAGTCGCAAAAGACATCCCGAACTTTTTCTACACTTTTTTTCTGGGCCGTATAAAGGAGCTTGCAACCTACCCGGATCTTTATTTAGAAGATTAATATCCTCCGCGTATCCCAAGTCGGATAGTTCATTAGTTATACAAAGGTCGGTGCCGCTACTCTCACACGAGGATAGGGCTGTCTCAAGAATCAATTCAACCATGAGTTCTAAGGAAAAATCCTGATCATGATCAAGTCATTTACTCCATCCAGACTACAACCTCACCCAACGGGCTCCCGTGGTTCGACTTGTATCACAATTTTACTGCAAGGAAGCGAAACAGCTTCGAGAAGCCCCATCATACAGTAATAAAGCAATAGCTCTACCGGGGCTTTTCAAACCACTGAGGATTGTAAGAGGTCAAAATCCTTGTGTTAGAGAAAATCCTGATTACCGACTTTTCGCAAACCGAAATGTTCGTCTGCTGAGGGCCAAAACCACAGCCAGTATCGCGTTATCTCGGGAAGACTGCTTCTTGGTAGATGTGAATGAGCACAAAGTAAAGATGCTGGTGAGGTATAACTCGTCAGTTCTTGCCAACCCCAAGGCCACTCTCCAGCCAGTCCCAGACCCACTCAATGGCTTCGAGGCGACTGCTGAGATCGAAGCCAATTCAGTAAAATAGAAGGCTTTTCCGGCCTGTCCTGGACAGTCAGTTCAGCAGATGTTCAGTGGTGGTCAAACAGTCGAGTGTGCCATCCTTCGGATATCCGAGTTCGGCTCTGTCTCCGAGTGGACAGGTGGAGGATGAAGTTCCATCTATGTGGTTGACAGTGATCCGTAGCCGTCCGGTTCTTTATCACACATCCTATTATGTTAAATGGTTCCCCATTCCCGGCCTCAGAGTCAGGTTGCCAGCTATAACTAATGGTGCAACAGCCCTTCGAAGTCGTGGGGTTTATAACCCTCCCTGTACTCATGCTCAGGTACATGATGAAAGGAGGATTGCCTGTGAGCAGAAAGTGTTTCTTTGGTCCCCTTGTTTGTCGTTGTCAAGGAGCAAAGCCAGTCTTCGAACGAATATTTGCATTTACTTTTATGCTTTCCTAATCGCGATCACATCAACTTGAAACACGGCCACCTTCTTTTGCTTACTCATATGTGACTAGCTCATTCGAAGGGACAAGCTGGCTTCGTTGGTGTCAAGAATGACACCTGTCCACAAATGACGATCGGAAGTGCGGTCTGAGCGCAGGGCAAGCTGATCCATTTTCCCACCTACCTTCTAAGTATCAGCGCCTTACTGGACGTGGGACTAGGGAGGCAGTGTTTTGAGATCTTCGCTTCTGGTAGTCGTAAAACATCCACACAACTAGTTTTTTGGTGTTGCAGAAACATCGACTACTGTTTCATCGCGCTGTATGAAACCTTGCCTCGACGGGTCTATGGGGATTCGTCTCAGAGACCGGCGCTCAAAATACTTCTGGCTTCCCGATGTACTTGGCTCTTAGCGGCGACATTTTTCAGCCGTAGGTAATGTCTGGTGGATACTAGTCCGAAAGGCGCGGAATTGAGTGGGGAAGCTGATCTTGCAGGATGCCCGGAGTGCATTGCGGAGCTGGAGAAAAATGATCCTCACGTAGTCAGTGCTCAAACTGACTTCAGTTTTGGTTCGGCCTCTTGAGAGGCTTTATGTGCCTAATCTACGGCCGGATTCGAAAGTAGACGGGGAACGAAAGAAATCTACAATTCAGACTTTATTCGACAATACTTGTGTGAGAGTTGAATGGGGGAAAACAAAGATGTATAAAAGAAACGACGAACAATAGGTCATTCCCCTCCGCTGCGACTTTGAGTTCTACTTTGGGGTGTGCGATACGTAACAAAAAGAATAACAAACGTGGAATTCCGTTAAGCTCCTCGGTTTCTCAGGCGATACAACTGAACCCGGATCTGCCGTCAAATGAGCTTGTCGAAATTGTGTTCTTCGTCACTTTCTTCAGAGCAGTGGCTGGGGTAGGCTGAATGTTAGGTGTTTCAGAAGTGTCTGTGTTCGATTCAATGGTTGATTGCTACTCAGTCTGTGTTAGTTCACATTCAGCGGTCATGTTTCCGCTGTGATAGCCAGTTGCCTTAGGAGCCAGTCAGCTGACTGAATCTGTGCCCTATTTTCGATCATGAAATCGAACATAGGTGTAGTGCAGAATACAGTGCGACAGTTCTATCTCCTACATAAGAGTGTCGTTCTTTGTCGTTCTGTGGTTATTTCAAAGGAGAACTGCCCTGGATGTCGACATTCAGGTAGGAAGTTTGGTGCTACGGTGAATTACCGGTTATAGCAGAACACCCGTTCATGGGGTCTGGCTTTAGTTGCGGTGCACAATAACGAACATAACCAGGTGCAAGACGCCGAGCAAAACAAGTTCTCCACAATCGATGGAACCTTTCTTCGACTTCAGGCCCAGTATAATAGTTTTCCAGAGAATTCCATTCAGAAGCTCTACTTGGCCGTTTCTTTCTTAGTTATACGGTGTAGTACGACTCAAGGCGACCCCTCTTTCAAAAATAAGACGTACAACCTCCGCCGACACAAAGGATGAGATTCGATCCGAATGGACATGCCCCGGAGCTCCGAAAATGCAGAACAGCTGGCAAAGACATTTAGTTAACAGCTTAACGGTTTGAGTCTGGGCGAGCAAAAGCAAGTGAAAATCTGGATTATTGGTCAATAACTGTCAGTAAACATCGGTTACTGGTAGAAGATGGGGTTGAGCCCTTGAAGTCAAAGGATGGTGTGTTGGGTACGTTTTTACTTTCGACATCAGTACTGTTTCTTGGTTGGCCGGAAGTGACTTTTGTTTAGTAATTTTCAAACTGAGCTATCTGTTTGGCGAAAAAGGCTCTATTAACCAACGAATAATAAAAATAATGGAGATTCCCTGGTTGTGTATTGTAACAATGTACTGATTGTATTTTCCGAAGAACTGACTCTTGATATGGTGGCAGGGAAAAATGACGTGAAAATGGCGATAAAGAAGACACGAACTCACAGCAGCCTGCAAATCCATCCACCGGCGTTATTTTTCATACCATTGGACCGGCTGCGCTTCGCATTATACTGGCTTTTCTTTTGATTCCAATGAGGATAGTGCTTACTGGATAACGGTGATGCTTAGACTGGAGCGACATTGTCTTGGCGAGTGCAACGAAACATATGAACCTTTCGTTTTTAACCAAGGAACTCAGAAGCCTGAAAATTATTCGACTCTTTTCGGTGTTGGTAAGAACACTGGGACGGTCATGTGGTTTTTACACCTGCCTAGAAGAAAACCTAGTGCGGAATCGGCCAGTGGTTGGACTACGCGACCCGGCAACGATTTGAAGTTTGTTGAAGGTTCTTGAATTAGCACTCCAACAGTGCGTCGACATCTCTCGAGATGAGGTGACCACATGTGGCACAAGGTATGGCGGGTTCCGTTGGTAGAGACTACCCTTCGGCCTGAGGGTACCCAGCTAGATGTTCCAGAAAAGGATCCTCCAAGCAGTAGACTACTTACCTGGAGTATTCTGCGCAGCAGATCATACTCTCATTTTGGGAAAAAGTATCGAGGAACACAACAGAAGATTCGATTCTTTTCTGCGACGATGTATCCGTGATGGAATCAAACTAAAACGGGACAAGTTGACATACTGCCAAGCAGCACTCAAAGTCCTGGAACACATTATAACAAGAGCAGGGATCAAGCCGGACCCGGGAAGGGTAAGCATGGTTGTAGACATGCCGGAGCTAAACGATACAGAAGGCGTCTCACGTTTCAACGGGATGATCACCTATATGGGCAGATTCCCACCTCCGTTAGCAGAATCGATGAGACTGGTCCGTCGACTAACTCAGGGGAGAAAAGTCGACATGGGAGGATGAACAGCAATTAGCGCCTGATCGCGTCAAGCAGCTTATCGTGAAGGCCCCGGTCCTAGCACATTATTATCACACCTTACCTATATGCACATAATGTGATAGCAGTCAGCATGGCTTAGGAGCCGTTCTGTTACAGGACATCCGCCCGAATATTGTAGTAGCACGTTAACAGGTAGTGAACAGAAATACGCGCAAATTAAAAAAAGAGCTTCTAGCAGTCGTGTAAGCTCCGGAGAAGTTCAGTGATTACATGTTCGGGAGACTTACTTGCATTTATTTCGATCATCAGCCAGTGATCATGATCGTGGATAAGCCGCTACACTGAAGACCAGGAAAACTTCAGTCGATGTTAGTGCTCCCCCAGAAGTATAACTACGAACTTCATTATCAGCAAGGAAAGCAGATGTTTGTAGTACGTCCACTCTGAAGTGCCGCACTACCGAATTAGGAAGAGGAACGTAGAAATGAAACGGTGAAAGCTGCATTAGCAGCTACGGAGGCTGAATTATCCCAAATCCAGGAAGCCACGAGGGCAGATACTCGTCCACAATCTCTGAAAGGAATTATCGCTAAAGGTGGGCCTGAAGAAAAAAGAACCCTGTAGGCAGAAGTGTTACCTTATTTCAAATTTGGTGATTGGCGAACAACAGAGAATAACACCGTTCTTCGAGTTGAGCGCTTGGTGGTCCCCCAAGCTTTCTGAAAGGACGCACTGGGCCGATTGCACTGTTCACACACAGGGGCTAATGAATGAATCACTCGGGCTACAGAATCACACTACTGGCCTGGCGTGGCAGAAGAGAATAAACAGATGGTGGCAAATTGCAAACCAAGCAGAAAATTCAATCAGCAACAAACTACATAACCGACGGAAATGAGCCCAAAACCCGACCGGCCTTGGCAAATTCTGGAGTCAAATATCTTTTACCACGGAGGGACAGTCATTTGGTGGCCGTTGATTACTACGGTGATTTGTTAAAGTCGACCTTCTGAAAACGTAAACGACTGCAGGAATTGTCAACAAACTGCGGCCAGTTTCACACGACTCGGAATCCCGATTCGGGCAATTTCCGATGGTGGTCCTCATTCTCGCAGCACGAAATTCCAGCATTTCACGGAGATATGGCAGTTCAGCCATCACATCACCAACCATCACCACGGCCAGTCCAGCGCCAAAGCAGGAAGAGCTGTGAAGCAGGCGAAAAATACTCAATAACTGCGAGTCTGTGGGCAACAATCAGTTTGTCGCTATGCTTGGGCTTCGAAATGTCTTTTACGAGGAAGGGAATAAGCTCAACGAAAAGTCTGTTTGGGAGACTGACGCGCATGGTCCCGCCAGTTTGAACTGGCTTACTGGACCGGGATATTGTAGCCCTTCAGTAATCAGGCCGAAATTGAAAATCAAATGTTGGCGCAAAAACGACTTTACGTTAGGGACAGAAAAACACTGAATCCACTCGAGCCATGTAAAACGTTCTAAATTAAGCCAACAGAACCGACAGCAAAGTCTTGGACGAAAGGTATGGTGCTATAGCGAGTAGCAAAGAAATCATTCCCAGTACGCGTCGGATAAGAAGGAATGGGGTTTTCCCGATAAAATCCGAAGATGATGGTGACAAAGAATAAACCCATGAAGGCGACAACAAAGAAGAGGACGACAAAACCGAAAACGACGATGAAGAGGCTGACCTAGATAGCATTATACACTCACCCGTCGGACAGGAGCATTCACCGTCCAGAACTCGGGGTGCACAAAGTTACTTGCCGGTAAGCAAGTAGACTTTTCTCAAAAGAGGAAGAGTGCGTGGATACGTTTTTTGTTTTACCATATCACCGCCTTCACTTGATTGGTCGGAGAGTGACTTTTGTTTAGTACATTGCAAATTGAGCCATCTGCTTGGCAAATAGGCTTTAAAAAACCAACGAGTAATGAAAGATAACGGAGATTTCCCAGTTGCATACTGTAACAATGTACTGATCACCTTTCACGAAGAACTGAATTTTTGACAGATGGTCTTCCGCACTGCTGAGTCACTTTTATCAACTGGCCGATGGCGGCACTCTGGAACTTCGGCTTTGTTCATAAGCAGGTCTCAAAATAAGCTGCCGTTTTTCGTACATCCTTGAAAGAAAAAGGCATATTTCGAGATTGGGAAAATAAACCATATGCATGATTCCCGGATGACATGAGGTATTGCGCTGTTGTTTTAGATCGAACCCGGAGAGAACAGCTCCACAGCAGGACCTGCTCAAGGCATCTGCTGTTGTATTCTTCTTCTCTGGTTTGCGAACAACATCAAGGCTGTATGACGGCAGTTTCACTTTCCGAAGGAGTATTTTGTCACTCATAACCCTGTCGCGTTGCTGGCTTCCAAACACGAAGGGGCCATCGATGGTCGGCAGTGAGCTCATAATGGCTACCCAGTGTCAGATATCTCCACCTTCGGATCGCTCCGACAACGACATAAGCCTGTTTTTCGAACACTCTTTGATTTTTTCATTTTCACTCAGCGTTTTTGAGTAGAACGAAACCCGACGGCCATCTCGATTTAGGGTCCCACCAAAAGCGCTATCAGAGGCATCAGTCTCTAAGACAAATGAGGCTTCTGAACGGATCGTAGTGAAACCAGCATCCCCTAGTTCTGTTTGAGGTTAGCGAAACAATTTTCCACTGATTCGGGCAACGGGAGCATCTGGTGGTGCACCAAGAGATAAAGTTTGTCGGGAAAGTTAGAAATTCAGGGCGAATATTAAGTAAAACACCGAAACTCGCCTTTAGGATTAATAACCTTTGACGGCTGCAGCTCCCGAAAGGGTTTCAGTCGGTCACGGCCCAGGTTAACGTTGTCTTCGGTCACTTAGAACCTTAGGAATTCGATTTCTTTGGCTCCATATATGCTTCCTGCGTCGTTAAAGGTCGGGCCGTATTTCTTGGCCGCTTCCAAAAAGTGCCGAAGATTCGAATCATGGTCGCTAGTAGGTTAGCCGTGGGCAGTAATGTTATCGGAACAGGCAAGTTTCTGCCAGTCTCTCCGTGGAAACTATTTGATCTTTTTCTCTCTGGAGAAAATATGCTCCGTCGGTAGCCCAAAGGAGGATACGACAAGCCACGAAATAAGTGAATAGTTTTTCTTTTTCCGGAATCGGTATCCGGTGGCAAGGGCTATTGAGGTAGTGTGGTGATAATGTCGTGTCCGGCTATTTTTTCAACCATTTTGTCTATCTTCGGTAATGGATAAAAGGCAAGTTCGTGAACATATTGATGGTTTGACTGTATTCCATCGCCATCCTCCGTTTGTGATTACCCTGGTGAATACAAGCACTTGAGCGCATTAAGGGGAGTAAAGCGGCTCGGTTTTCCCATCGGCAGAAAGCAGTTCTAGTTTTCCGAGCGTACGTTTAATTTTCCCAATATGGTCATGGTTTCGTAGTCATTAGCTTGTTTTCAAAAGATGGATCTGGGGAAAATGGCGAAGATGTAAAGGAAGCCGGTTTCAACAAGCAAAAAATAGCGGATGTTCCCATCCACCGAGGGAGATGTTGACACTCAGGGTATACAGATAAATCGTGTCTGTGGGATACGTCTGTGCCCAGGTTACTCAGAATTGCTAGTACGAACTAGTCGTAGGCGTTATATCTGAACTTAAAAGGAACAAGGCAGTCACCTTTCATGTCGCTAGATAGAGCACTAGAGGCCATCGCCAAGTTCTTTCGGGGAGTGTATATCCCCTATTAATTGGCTCTCAGAGACATAGCTGGCCAAACTCCCAGTACAAGTAAGAGGACCGCACGAGATATCATTGACTTCAGCGGCTACTACAGACTGATAAGTATATTCCGGAGCAATAGCATTGCGGACAACGAGCACGGAGAAAGACAGAGCCGGTTACCTCTTGTTCTAGGCTTTGGATAGACAGACCTTTCTTCTTTCTACTTTCCTTCCACACAGCTCCTCCAGCTGGGCTTTTGGATCAGGAGGGTTTTTCACAACCACAAAAAAAACATTTAGGGTGAGTTACAGCTGTAGGCTTTTCGTCGGAGATTTCAGTCTCGAGCGCGCCAGTCGTATTGACTTAAGCTGCCAACGAGTGAGATGAAATCATGGTGTTTTTATAAAACATCGACTGTTTTTCTGCTATTTCTAGCGCCCTGGCCTGTTCGAAAGTAGTCTGAAAATTAATGGGACCTTTTTCCGAAAGGGGTTGGCTGATATGTTTCGACTGAATACCAATAATGAGAGCTTTGCGAATGGATTCTTCGCCAATGGGGTTAATAGGGTGTCTGAGAGGGGGAGAACCTCTGAATTCGTCGACTGTCGGGTCTCCTGAGGCATCATCCATCACCTCAGTCTCAAACATTCAACCAACTCTCAACTGTAGCTCCACCAAAATAAAGCGTGCACCAGCCGCCACACCTAGGCGAACCGCTCGACAGGTGGGCCACACCAGGTTGAGGATTACCGAGGTCCGAAAAGTGTCAACCAGAAGGAGTTCAGCAGGCTGATCTACTGATTCATCGTCTACGAAGGAGAGCTGTTCAACCACCTGATCTTGCTTTCCAGAGGCGATTCGACCGGCTCCTCTGAAAAACCCTGCTTCCTTGCAGTCTGCAGTTGGGCGTGCAATTGCCGGAAGTTCAACCTCGAACAAATAAACCGAACGGTGCTGGGGACACCGACTTGTACCCTACTCCCGTGACTCTGTGGTTGTTCACGGAGCCTCAAGCGCTCATCATGCTACGGCATCCCCGGTAAGCCAAGAACCCCGTGTCCCGGCGATCTGGGTGATAATGAAACAAGCTAAGACTATTTGCTGCAGGAAAAACACACGGCCTGCTGGAAAGTATGAGCGTTTCTAGACCTCGGCAGTCAGTGCATCACAATGTGGACTTTACATGACCCTGGTGAAAATATTGCTTGCCTCTCGGAAGTATGCCTGCCCAAATCCAGAAGCCGACAAATAAGGGTCCCGGGAGTAAAAGCATTTTATTGGCTCAATCACAGTGGCCCAAAAGACAAGTCCGGTCTCTAAGGTGTCGCGTTTGCTCAGAACAAAGCAGCTAATGATGCAGCGACCTCTTATGAACCAGTCTCATCCAGGCTCTCCTTGGCATGCCTTAAAGGCCCCCCACTCGAATTGATGGTGCTTATGGTCTATACTCCAACCAATTCGGCTGATGGCGAAACCAAAGACGAATTCTGCAACAACTTGCGGGGGGTAAAAACCGAGCTCCAAGGCTCAGCGTGTTTTTCGTCGCAGGAGGTTGGGACGCTCGCAGAGGTACGGCCGACAAATCCACACGCCATATTCTCGGGAAATACAGCCCCGGTAAGCAAGCTAGAACGGTGGCCATCTGATTGGCTTAGCTGACGTCAACAAAATGGTTGACTGCGGCGCTCGATTTCTACACCTCAAGAAGCATCTACTCACATGATAGTCCAATGAAGGTCACACTGCACACCAACCAGACTACTTCCTGGAGAGAACCCGTTGGACTTCGTCTGTGGAGGGCTGCTGACCCTACTGGCTTGCAAAAACGGGGAATACAAAGGGCACCGATCATGTTCTCCTACTCGCTTGCTGGAGTGTCTGCACCCTCCTATATCAAAGTAGCTGCCCTGTGAAATCCAGAGATGCGAGAAGCTTCGTCACGAGCAACCAGAACTCGACTTACCAACGCAACCAACGCAAAGCAGACGGAATTTCTGCGGTGGGCCCGAATGAAGACGACAGTTCAGGAGGCTACTTAGAGAGTACTCGGCAGAACAAAGTGGTGGACAAATACTGGATCTCTGTGAACACGCTGCAGCTGTAAACCATAGCATATAAAGCCCGACTGGCAGGCGGTGATGAACGTTGCAAACTGCAGTGAGAGGCCACACGCTCCGCCAAGGCTGATCGTAAAAGACACTGGGTAGCAATAGCTGAAAAGCCTGAGGCCGGGTACATAACTGGCGAATTTGGTAAACTGTTCCGCCTCATTCGCAAAGTCTCCAATAGGTTTTGTAAACAAGATTCGCTTCTTCATGAAGCGGTAAGAAACTTCACACCCAAACAGAGTAAGAAAGTGGACCGGTCGGTCAAACACTGGCCAAATGCTTAGCCGGCCCACAAACATCCCGAAGGACTAACCAATATCAACCCCTGCAGGCCAGTATGAGGCAAATGTGACCCATTGACACCGCGGTGATCACGGAAATAATCGATAGACTGACGGACAGAAAAGCTTCCGGGTAAGATTTCATCCCTTACAAATTACATAAAGCACGTTCATTGTCGTTGATTGACGGGCTGTGTACACCTTCTGGTTCCATTTGGCGGGAGGAAGCAGTTTCACCCGACTGGGCAAGATCCATTCTGTTGCCCATTCCGAAGAAAGATGATAAATCTGCTTGTCAGAACTACCGAGGTATTAGCCTGACCGATGTGGCCGCAAAGATCTTAGGGGCGTTGTTACCAACCCACTTCTCCGAGGCAAGGGACTGACGCACTCACCCGAACCAAGGGGGTTTCCGCCGTGGCAGAGGCTATGTGGACCAAATCTTCACTCTGTGCCGAATACTGGAATACCGTTTTAAGTTCCAGCAGCCGACAGTAGCTTGTTTCATCAACTTTCGGGCCGCATTTGATTCGATGAACCGCGAGTCTCTTTGGACCATAATCCAATCCGATTGGATAACCGATAAGATTTTAAGGCTGTTGAGGGGATGCCACTCGACAACTGGTTCTAGGGTTTGTGCGTGCGGTGAAGAGTCCTGCTAGTTCGCAATCACTGCCGGAGTTAGACGGGGCTGTCCTCTCCTACTGTTGCTGTTCATCTACGTCATTGATTGGACAGTGCGATAGGCATTACGCGACTACCCTGGCATTCAGCTTAGCCAAAAAATATACATCTCGGACCTGGAGTTCGCGGATGATATTGTCCTGATAGGAGACTTCCCTACGAAGTTACAACCAATCTTCAATCGAATTTAAGCCTTCGCGAGGTCCATCGGACTTGAAGTAGATCCGGACAAATCAAAAGCTTTCACAACCCATCTAGGCCCGACAATTCATCGACTGTCGATAAATGATCGACCAGTCGAATTAGTCCCTTCATTCAAATACCTAGGCTCAATCTTGCTCCGGAAAGGCCTGGAAAAAGACAGAGTGGTATTGCGAATCGACGGTGCCAGGAGAGCCTTCCTCAGCTGAGACGAAGGCTGTAGACCGGCAGTGAGATCAGCTTAAGAGCCAAAGTTCTTGTTCGTTGTGCCGCCATATGGCCCGCGCTCATCTACAGCCATGGAACCTGGTCAATACGAGCCGAGGATTCCAGGATTCTGGAGGTTTTCGACCGCTAGCGCGTGTGGTAAATCCTCAAAGTCAAGTGGCGTGACATGCTGTCCAGCGAAGAAGTAAGGAAACAATGCTCCGATATCGATGCGCTCCCCGTCCACCTCCAACGTCGAAGACTACAATGGTTCAACCATACCCTTCGGAGACCCGAGTCAAACATAACCAAACGAGCACCCTGCCCCACTCCCTGCCCTGGTTGGCGTTGTCGCCTTGGTGGTCAGCTCAAAACGTGGACGAGTACAGCAGAGAATGACGTACAGCCTCCAGGCCTTTGGTAGGCCTATGGAGCCCGGGGATGGAAAATGACTGGATCAGGATCTGTATGGAGCTCTCCTCCGACAGCAGCGCGTGATAAGCAGTGGTCCGTGATATCCCTAAAGCCGACTTATCCTCTCGCGGGGGATAGGAACTTAAAAGTGAAGTAGAGTCAAGTGTCTCTTAAGTCTTCCACAACAACCTCCAAAGGTTACAACCTTCAAATAGGTCAACCGGATAATAGACGCTCAGTTGGACAAGTATCTGCACGACGACTTTAATGGGATCGCAAAATACGGTTTGCAATAGGAGCGCAGTCTTTGAAGCCAGACCCTTCACTAGCTTGTTTAAGAATGCAGACCAGATTGTTGACCGATAGAGTTTATTGCCTCTGTAAGTCATAATTATTGCAAATCGAGCAACGTGTAGCCACTTCAAGAGAATCACGAAAACTTAAGATCGATTCGTAGTTTCTAGAGTACTAAACTGAAATTCACAAAAAGTACAAATACATCAAAATTTGAAGTGTGCGATCAAATAGGCTCAACAATAAAACCAAAAGGTCCAACTGAAGTAGCTCAAGTGCGACGGTCACGAGCGGCTCAAGGCCGAATTCAAATATCTCACAGGAGTAAACAAACGTGTAGAAGCGTGGTGTACGTTAGGTTTTTTGGAAGAAATGTCAAATAAAGTCGAATTCGCAAAGCACGTAGAACATTGGGAAGGATTTTCAATATTTGTTCCTTACAGTCTCATTGAGTACCCGTATCGTGTGGTTTGGGAGCGAGAACTCGGCTGCCTACAAAGGCTCTGCTACATCGTAGTCGAGTGACCTTAGAAATCATTGGGCAGTTAGTGTAGCGCGAAATGCTGGTTTGACAACAGTAATGACCAATTAGTTTGAATTATTGATTCTTTCAAGACACCTACTTGTGGGTGCCCGTCTGACTATGGGTCCCGTCCTTTCCGTTAGAGTTGTCATTTGTTCCTGTGGGAAAACATTCCGAACAACCGTTGAAGGTCTTACCTGTAATGTCTGTTATGTGGTTCCAACTGTTTATTAAATCAAGTGCCACCTAATATAGAATGTCACTCTCGTACAGGCTTCTGCTTCTTTCCACACTAGGGCAATCAGCCGACCGAAGGGAAGCAACATGGATATTATCAACGTATCGTGGCGCAATGAGACACAAATCTGAACCATCAAATAGATAACTAGAATAAATCTGACGGTAAAATGTCTTTGGGGGAAACAGTATCACTATTATTCTCAGCGCCCTAATATTTGGAAAACTGTACCGTCTCCCCGAAACCTCCCCCTCTTGTGGTTGCCCGTATCAGCGGGGTTGCCTTTCTAACCGCATGCTTGTGGGAGCCCGCCCTAGATGGTCAGATCACCGGCAGGGCAACATTTCAACGTTAAAGTCTATTTCGTTTTCCATAGCTAGGGTACTGAATGTATCCAGCAACACATCCAGTGGAAGTGGGTGTTCCTGTCTTGGCGTTGATGAATGACAGTGCAGCGCCTGTAATTGGACTTGTATCGAATGCAGGTTTTACCTTCGACCGTTACTTCATACACCACCGGGCCAATTCGATGGCTTTGCCTTATTTTGCTCCTCGTGGACACGGCATTCCGATGGCTGATTATTCCTTCCTGGAACTTCATCCATTTTCCACCACATGCGAACTGCCGACTCCAGATGACACACACTACTTCTCATGGAAATTGTCTCACCTTTTTTTTGGGGGGGGGGGGTACTATTCTTTTTCATATCCACAAATCTATGAAAATTAGTATTCCTCTGTGAGCCATCATGAAATTCTTCCATGCTTCCTTTGTCTCAACGCCATTTACCTTTTTAAGTGAACATGAATATGCACTACGGACCATTTTCTTGTGTATTCTTGTGAATATTGTATTTCCTGAGTCCTAAGACAAAGTTCGTCTGAACATTCCTACATCCAGCCGATTCATTACAATTGCCGTAGTTGACTCGGAATCAGTTCGTATCCACCTGTATTATCTGGTCATTTGGATTCATTAAAACCTTCCTCAGCCCTATTCCATTGTTGCTGTGATGTCCGAACCCCTCTTTAAAATTTGTGAATTTCCCATCTCATTCAGTAATGTTGTATACTCTGATCATGCTAACATGCGTGCCTCTCGACCACGGTCCAGAAATATAACGTCATTATATCTTCTGTCAAATTACGATATCATGCGCGGTGATCTCTTGCGTGAGTTGATGACCCTGAAGGAAATGCACCGATTTTAGGCCCTTCTGATGGTGGAGGCTTCCGTCTGGTAGTCCTTAGTCGGCACGGGGCGCACATTTTAGCCGCAAAGTAGTCCAGCTAAGGGTTATTGTTTAGTGATTGGTTTGAGAAGAGCTTTCTTCATACCATTAGATTCAAACAGGTCTAAGACATTTAAAAATAATCTTGCTTTGCTGAAAATGACTATGGTCTACCGGCCAGGTCAGCCCAAAGAGAGAGCATGTAGTTGAAAACCTTCCCTCAAGGGATTTTTTTGGGACTATTTCAGTAATGTGGTGTAAGTTGGAGAATTTCGCCCGTTGCTTCTAGTTTTGCTCAAAACATGGAGTTGCACCTTGATTTCTTCGCAAAATGCCACTTTTCATAGGGATTCTGGGCACCAGAAAGTACCTGGGTCGTGCCAAGTAATTTTCAAAGGTATTCACAGGTCAGGTTATTTTACCCAATGGAAATTGATGAAAGATCATTAACTAGTACCTCAAGATAAAATGATGTGTTAGGGCTTACCGAAATATCAAAGTAAACGTTGTAGGCGGCTGTATTCTCGATGTCTGCAAAAACAGTCCCCAACCTGTGCCCAGGGTGTTTCAAACGGGATAAAATTGGAACGAACTCGGGACTATTTTTGGGCTAACTTAGGGCTATTTCGCTGACTGGATCTGTACAATTGCCTGATGGATAGTGCGGAGATTTTAACCCGTAATAGCCTCTGCAGGGGATTGAGCTTTCGATGCTTAAACATTAAGCATAGAAGGATACGTTAGTCAAAACTTTTGGGTAACTTCCTTACATGTCCTCTCCCCGCGGAACTTGATGAGTGCTAGCTTAAAGATGTCGATAGATCTCTCTGCCTGACCATTAAATTGTGGGTGGTATGGCGGAGAACGAAGATGTTTAATTTGGTTTTCCCGACAAAGCCCGTAAAAGGGTGCCACCATCAGTCACAATGATGTGGCAACCCGTGTTGTGCGAAAGCATGCCGAAGGCTATCCAGAGTGTGTTCCCCCGTTGGCGATAGAACAAGATATATCTCGGGCCATTTCGAGTAGGCACCTACCAAAACCGGATAGAATTTTCCATCAGTTGTTCCAGCACAGTCATTTTGTACTCTGAAACAAGGATCCTGAGGAGTAGACCGGTGAAAGAGGCTCTCTCGGTTGGGAAACTCAGCTGCATCCTAGTGGCGGGAGCACTGCCTAACTGGACGCGCAATATCAGAATCCATAAGCGGCCAATACGCGTAACTACTAGCCAGAGCCTTCATTCGACCCGCGCAAGGGAGGCCTTTGTGAAATTGTTCCGAGGCGGTATTTCGGAGGGAGGTCGGTATTACAACCCCGTCTGAAAACATCGGACAGGAGTTGACAACCGACAGTGACTGGATTCTGCGGAATAACTGACTTGGTTCAACGGTGCGAACACTCTCAGGCCACTTAGTGCGTGTCCAATGGGTCGCTTGATGGATCATAAGGTCGTCAGCAAAATCATGCCGGAAGTCGTCCATGGTGACAGGAACCCCTCGAACAGCATCAGTAGGGACTAGATGATCATTGTTCTCGACAGTGACGGCCGAAATCACCATTTTCTCCGGAGGGATTGAGTAGGGTTTAGTGACCGTAAAAGGCCTACTGCCCGACCAAAATCCTATGTGCGTCGTTTTTTAATGTTGGGGTTGCAGCAAAGGAGGATGACAGACCGTCGTTGTAGTCCACTGGACAAATGAACGGGGTGCCCTTTTCGATTAAGAAATGACCAATAAAGGCTTATGGTCAGTGAGCTGGGTGAGCTTGCTTCCATAGATGAACTTGTGCAACTTCTTGGTAGGGAAAATGAAGGCAAGGGCCTCCTTTTTAACTTGACTACGGTTCTTTTCCGTTGTCATCAGGGTGCGAAAAACATGTGCAATCGACTTCTCGACCTCAGTTGGCTACGTATGAGATTTGATTCCACCCGTCCTACGATTTGAAGCATCGGTGGCGATGAAAATCGAAACCCCTGGATCAACTATGGCGTAGCAATAGCCGGAAAGTTAGCATAGCCTTCGGATCTTCAGAGGCTTTCTTGCGTAGGTCTGACCAAACCCACTTTGAGTCTTTCTTCAAAAGGTTGCTGGGAGGCGCGCGAGCGTTATGTAATGCTGGAAAAAAGGAGCTACCATAGCTGAATATGCCCACGAAGATTTGCAAGGCCTCTACATTTTCTGAAGAGGCCACTTTAAGAGTCTCGTGGGCATTGTCGGGGTCCGGATGACGACCGTGCGCATCAAGTACAAAACCGAGGTACTTGGTGAAATTCATAAGGAGCTGACATCTCCTCGGTGGAAGTCTGAATCCGTAATCTTGAACCCGATCTAGCAACCCATTCAAAGGTTGCTTCAGTTCCTCCGGTGATCGCCCTGAACAGTTATGTCATTTAAATCCGCCGCCGTACCCGCGAGACCGGAGATCACGTCATCTATCACTTGCTGAAATATGGCCGAGGCCGTCTTAACGCCAAAAGACAAATGAGTGTATTGAAACAAGCCCTATGTGTATTCGTAGTGAGGAGCTCCTGGGATTGCGGTTCAACAAGAACTTGAAAATATGTCCCCGCCAGGTCAAGTGGCTAATTAGCAGCCGCCGGTAATGACGGTGAAAACGTCTTCCGGTGAAGGCATCGAGTGACAATGCGGTTCTAAATCGTTGTTTAGACCGGTGAAAAAATCTGCACAAATCCGGAGACTAACATTAGATTTCTTAACAACCACTACTGATGTAGCCAGCCTCAAATGGGTCACGGAAACGACGATGCCCAAGCGTTCCATGTGTTGTAGTTCCCGGTCTACTAGGGGTAAAGCTGCAAAAGGCGCTGGTCGCTTCGGAAGGAGCACAGGTTTCGCTCCCTGAATGAAGCGGATTGGGGCCTCTTTTCGGGTACACAACACAAGGCCCTCTTGAAAAAATTCAGGAAACTGCTTCGCAACAGCCTACGATGATTTAGACGGCTGAGGGTTAATATGGGGGTGATTACAGAATTCTCACAGCGGTGGAGCAAAAAAGATGTAAACGGAAAACCCAATCCAGACCAAGAAAACCAAGGCGTGTGTTGGGAGATAGAACAACCCTTAAACCCTGGTGTCTCGGAACGTCATTGTACATCGAAAAGAAGCGACAGGTTTTACAGACCCACCGCAAGCACTAGTGGTATGGTTAGTCGTCTTTTCAAGAGAGTGGAGACCGACTGGGTATCATAACCGCCTGGAGAAAACGGTGATGTCCGAAGCCGTGTTTAGCCGAATCCGGGCAGGATGAACACTGATCTGTGCAATAACGAATTACCGGGGAACCACATATTCCCCCGAGGAGCTGGATATGAGGCTTCGCGAATGACTGATTGACCCTTTGCGTATAAGATGGCATCGGCGGATTGATGGCATAGGTCGACCAGAATCGCTGTGAGTCTCAAGACAACGTACGTCTTTGTCACTAACTTTTTTACATTGTGGACAACAACTTCAAAGAAGAAGACAAACCAAGCAAAAATGCCAAGCGCAGCAGTGTTTACTTAGAGAAGGAAGGTAGCTACCATTGAGAGGCGGAGATGGTCGCGAATATATCGAAGACTTTTGAAGTGGAGTAGCGGCATGAACGACTTACGAGGGGCAATCTTGTTGAATCATGGCCGAATTGTACTTCGAGTTGGCAATGCTTAAGCATCATCAAGCAATCCCTGAAGCTTAATTTGGGGCTGTTGATCGATCTTCACGGGGAGGGGGTGGGGGGCGGGTTCTAAGTTCCCTGTACCTTGGTGCTTGAAGGTCACATGAAAACAAGATAAAGTAACTGACCTTGGGTGGCAGACCACAAAAAGAACCGTTCACATTCTCTGCTAAACAAAGCACCGTGTGCCACAAGGTCGTCGGAATCTTTCTTGACCAAGAGGAGGTACTTGAATCGAAAATTGAACAAAGAGGCTATTTGTCGGAACATTTTCTTCAAATTCGGCACAGCGTCGCTAAAAGATCAATATCGAGGCTGAGCAAAGAGGATTTTGTTGGTGCATCTGACATGCTCTGCGTGGCCCAGTCTCCGGAGGAGTAGATGAACTTTGGTTTCGTCATCGTGGGCAGCGAGTGATACGGTGATAGCATCTTCGCAGCTTTTGTGCCAAGATTGAAACGTGATTCCTGCCTCCGGATCATGATGGAGACCGGGGAAGTCACTTGCTGTATGACCAATCTTACGCGAATCAGTAGTTATGGACGGTCCCAAATTCGCCGGCCTTGCAAAGGTGAAGTCCATCGAGGGCATTTTTCCTACCTCAGGTTCTTCAAATCCACTTCTTTGATCCCCTTTTCGGCCATGAGTCAGTGTTCCCGTCTCCAAATATCTGGTGTCTTCCACAACAATCTCCGAAAGTTTCAACCTTCACATAAGTCAACCGAATAATAGACGCTCAATTTTCACTTAGATACGTACCGGGAGAACGACTTTCGTTAGATCGCAAAACATGGTCCTTGGCGTTCTGCCATTCAGTGGCGCGTTCTCTGAATTTTTGCGCCAATTTGTCGGTAGCGTCCAATTAGTCCAAATTTTTTTTTGAGCGACCGCCCTTTCTGAGATGGTTGCTGTGTACGCCATGGACGGTCGATTTATTAATTAAATTAGTAGGGTGGGATTGAACTACTGGGTGTTTTGGTAAAGGAAGACTGGTCTAGGTTTATGGTTTTTCCCTTTTTTCAATGGCCGTTCCGTTTTTTAATGCTGAGGAGGTAGGGTTTACAAATTTCTGCATTGCTTTGGATTGTAGTCTAAGAAACTGGGGAAAGCTTGTAGAAATAGTCATAGGCAGCTCTAATTTATGCTTTTAGGATGAGTAAAATATTCTACTCATAGTACTTAGGTAAAGATAACTTCAATTTCGCTCAGTCGCTTAAAACACCAGTACAGTATTGGCGATCTTTTCGACCTTAACCAATAAATTACCACCGAATGAGTCCCATGAATTAGCTGCGCAATGGAAACATATCCTTTGTCAACAAGTCGCACACCGGATCCACTGAACATCCTCGTCCTCGACCACCGACGACCCTCCCCCGAACACGCCACGACCGACCACTCGGCGCGCCGTGCAGCACGCGGCAGCCAACTGACGGAACTGCGGCTCAGAAACGTTTATATATGACCGGTGGGCCAATCAAAGCTCACCACAACAAATTAAATAGCACGAATAAACAAAAACAGAGGAAAGAAGTGAAACCGGTTAGCATTCTACACTGAAAGAAATTTATCAATTCCCACGGAAATAGCATTATACCGTGACATTCGTCTTCTCCCCATTCATTTCACAACTGCTGAGTGATGCTTTACACCAGCACCTCTTCAGTGATTGGACGGTACCAAATTCGTCTGGGTGCGCTGTAATGGCATTAGCTCTCCTAGGGCCAATATGTGAATATGACATTATCATTTCCATTGTTTGATCCATATGCTGTCTCTGTTTCATTACCTTCCAGGCCTATATGCCAACCAGTCCGGCCCACAAGAACCTTCCAACGAGACTGAACTCCAGTGAATCTCTTCTTACCTTTCGTGTTACGCCTGTCCCTGGGACTCCCGGCGTCCCGGATGTAAATACACTTTTTGCCTAATATACGCGTTCTGCTGGTGTCTGTGTTCTTCCTGCGTGTGAGCGGCCTGAGAACGGTGTGTTGGACGTCGGCCCGGTGTTTGTTTACCAAATACTAACACCGAGTCTATCTTGGATTCATTTTAGACCGACCGTCATCTCGCCTACTCACCCAGATCCGCCTTGCCCGTTACAAATTTGGCGACGGGGATGGGATCCCCAATATCAGAGGAAATGAAGACAGACAAATCGATGGAAGAACCGCCAGTAATTCAAACGCGACTGCCGTCTGTGGTAACTACTTTCGCGACGGTACCCCTGAGAGAGCCACCGCCACTATTCGGTATCCATTCTGAACTTCCTTTATGGAAATCCAAAATGACCCGATTTTTGTCACGAGTACCTGACGGAGAACGGAGTGGATATAATCTGGATCGTCTTACGGACGACGTTCAAAAATTGGTTCTCCAGGAAGGGATTGACGAGACAACACCCACCGCGGTCATTTGGCGAACTTTGGAAGAACTGTTTCCAGTTGTCCAAGATGTTTCTATAGCGCAACACGAATTTTGGACGCGGAAGCAACTTTTCAGTGAGAGCCTAACCGATTATGCGAATCATCCACGTACCTTGGTTGCGACTGGGTTTCCACACCAACCCCCAGAGGTTCGAAGTGCACTGGCTCTCGAACGGTTTATCTCGGGAGTTCAAAGTGATAAAGCCCGGTCCCAGTTGCAACAGGAGCCAACCAAATCTTTGTCACAAGCTGTTCGGGTAGCGGCTGAGTTCAGCCCCCAGCCAGGGAATAAAGCGCAATACGACCGGCCCTTCAGTGAACGACATCCGGCGAGGCGAAACCAAGACCGGTGGGGCTCCAGGTCAAAAAGAGGGACCCATGAAGGTGAGTCAGCGCAGCCGAATGACCTTATCCCTATGATATGTGTTTCCAAAACAATACATGTAAAACCACCTCTAATCAAGTTTGTGATAAGGGGTCATACATACTGGGCATTAGTTGACACGGGAGCTACGTGTAGCTTAATTCGCCCAAGGATCTGCGGTCAGGGCAAGGACAGAGCTGCGGCACGGATAGTTTCGGCAGTAAATGGAGTTCCAGTCAAAACCTGTGGCTCTTGTCAGATAACTCTCCAAATGGAAGGGAAAACTGTTACGCACCCAGTTGTTGTGTCTCCCGACATTCCATGGGATCTAATCCTTGGACATGACTTCCTGCATGCAAATAAGTGTTGCGTGGACTTGGGTATTGGCATGCTGACCTTTGGAGATCAGAATATCTGGTTCGGTAGTGTAGAGGAGGACGATCACACAATAAACCCCAAGTCGCACCAGGCAACCCAGCAGGCGCGACAAGAACAGTCATTGTCACAAGCCGGGTTAGCGGGCCCACGTGGGAAATCCCTGATGGCAGACACACAAAAGAGCAGAGACCGGATTCGGGAAATACAGCCGGTGGACTTATCAAGACAAATAGCTCTATTGCTCAACCAGGCAGATAGTTCTTTCAATGTTGACGATCGCGCCCGGCTGGAGGAGATAATAAAAACTCACCAGGAAGCATTTGCCTGGGACGGTGGTCCCTTAGGGCGAACTGGAGTCGTACAACACCGTATCGATACACAGGGAGCGACTCCAGTGAGGCAGCACCCGCGTCGAGTTCCCGTTCAGTACCGAAAAGAATTGACCAATATCTTCCAAGGTATGTTGATTGAAGGGGTCATTAAGCCATCACAGTCTCCTTGGGCCTAACCCATAGTATTGGTAAGAAAGAAGTCCGGATCTCTACGGCTCTGTGTAGATTATCGCAAGCTGAACCAAGTGACCACGAAAGATAGCTTTCCCCTTCCTCGGATTGACGATACTTTGGAGGCACTCGGAGGTGCAAGATATTTCAGCACTCTCGACTTGGCATCCGGATACTGGCAGGTGGAGATGCACCCCGATGACAAGGAGAAAACAGCCTTCTCTATCCCGTCTGGGGTGTACGAATTTCAGATGATGCCTTTCGGGCTGGTCAATGCTCCTGCGACATCCCAACGCTTAATGAGTGTGGTTTTAGGCGACCTGGTGCCGGCAAAATGTCTAGTTTATTTAGACGATGTTATCGTACATGGCCGCACACTGTGTTACGAACGTTTGAGCAATGCGTAGCCAAATTCGCAACGGATCCCGAAATCAGAAGGCGATTATCCGTGATAATTCTACGATACTAGATTATTAAAATAAACAATGACATAAACAATATACAAACTTCAATAATACGATCACAAAGACTCAACAACGAGAAACCGAATGGCAGCGTGTGAGCAGACAGCACGTGCGTCACGCAGGTCCTGAGCAAGGATGTGCCAAAATAGCGCTCTGGGCGCGAACAAACAACAATTGGTCCAGAAAAACAACCAGTTCGTAAAGACAAGTCAATAGTGTATGGAAATGAGTGATGTTGGGAAAAAAACACTGAATCGCGAGGGAAAAAGGGGGATTTTCCACGACCGGCTGTTACACCGCCCACCAAAATCCTCCTGGATCCTTAGCAAAGTCAAAGGTTCGGTATAAAGGTACTGATTCTTCCTACCTGCCTAGGCCCTGCTGTCAGTGCGCGCGTCTAATGCTCGTCGTCAACGTTCTACTACTGGTCGCACCTAATCCACTGGATACATAGACGTGAGGCTAGTCTACATCTTCCACAAGACCAAATGACCGATGGCGGGCGTGAATGGTCACATAGACGTTGTCCTCGTAAGGGGCCGTCCGGTCCTGGATGTACGTGCTTGAGTGTGTGTGTGTATGCGTGTGTGTGTGTGCGTGTGTGTGTGTGTGCCGGGGTTACAATGAAATCACAGGTATGACTACACATCAAAGGAGGACTTTCTGCAATGTCAACAAAAGACCGCGTGGCAAGAAAACGAGTAAATGTAGCATGTATGTGTGACCTGAGCTGCGCTACTTCCACATATGCAAGGGGCATTCGGTAGCGTCAACAAAAGGCAAACAAAGAACACTGTCACATGTATGATGGGTTTACGGGATGTAGAGTGCGTCGTGCATGCGTGTATGTATCGGGACGTACAATGGAATCGCACTCATCACCACATATCGGAAAGAACCTTCTGTAATGTTAACGAAAGGACCGCGAGCACCTTAACGTGTTTGACGGAGATTGTGTGGTATATATGGTGTTTCTTTATCCACCTCGATTACTGGCGTGAAGAAGGTTTACTAGGCCTCAGGGTTATCAGCTTCTCCGTCTTCGCTCTCGAGTAGGTTAATACTGCGTATGTCACGAATGAGCACTCCGGTAGCTGTCTTCACCTTCACCGTTCTTATCATTCCGTCAGTGCTTTTGATGGTTTCCGTAACTACTCCCAAAGACCAAGTGGTGAAATGTGCGCGTTCGTCGGCGATCATAACCACGTCCCCAACTTTGAATGGTCTTGTTTTGGCCAGCCACTTCTGTCGAGTCTGCAAAGCCGGTAGGTACTCCCGTAGCCATCGCCTCCAGAAGACCTTGGCCAGATAGTTCGCTTGCTTCCACCCGTGGAGGTAGCTCCCACGAAGTTTTACCGGCCCTTGGAAACCCTCGTCCGACCTTAACGTCAATAAGTCGTTCGGGGTGAGCGCCAGGTGGGTGGGGTCGCCGTTCAATACTGGAACCAGGGGGCGGTTGTTCAGGATTCGCTCCACCTCAGTCATGACGGTGTTCAGCGTCTCGTCGTCGGGCGGCTGCTTCTCCATGATTGACAGCAATATCCGTCTGGCGGACCGGATCATGCGTTCCCATATGCCGCCTCGGTGACTGGCCTGTGGGGGGTTGAAATGCCATCGTATGCAGTAGGCCACGGTTCGATTCTGCAGTTCGTCCCTGTTTATGTTCTTGTGCCAACGCTGCAATTCCCGTTGAGCGCCCACAAAGTTCGATCCATTATCTGAGTATATATCGGCCGGTACGCCTCTTCGGTTGATAAATCTTTGCAAGGCCCGTAGAAACGAATCGGTCGTCATCGAATGTGCGACTTCTAGGTGTACCGCACGTGATTTCATGCACGTCATGATACATCCGTATCGCTTTTCTAATCTTTTCCCGCACTTGATCCACAAGGGCCCGAAATAATCCAACCCGGTGTCACTGAACGGCCACCAGCCCGTAGTCACCCTGCATTCTGGTAGTGGGGCCATGAGTTGTTTGCCTGCTGTGGCATTGCGTCTCCTGAATTGCACACACCGTCGGATTACGCGTTTTACAGTCTCTCGTCCTCTCAACAACCAAAGACGCTTTCGGATGACGCACGTCACGTGACTTTCCCCGGCATGTCCCTCCATGGCGTGGACGTGTTGAATCATTAGCTCTACTACAGGTTGTCTCGCAGGCAGCAGTATAGGATACTTTGTGTCGAAGTTCAGGTGGGCGTTGGTCAGCCTACCATCCACTCGCAGCAGTCCGTTGATGAGTTTGGGGTTTAAACGCTTCAGCTCGCCTCTTGGAGATGGCATGTCTTCATTGGTCGGCCCCACTTCTTCCGCCCTCTTGAGTTCTTGGGCGAAAGCCTCGCGTTGTATCATTCTGAAAATATCATACTCTGCCGCTTGTAGCTCATCGGGACCTATCGGGCCGACCGGTATCCGACCTGAGGGCCGTAGCCCTTTCATGACTAGTAAATTTATCTTGAACCTGGTTAACCAAACTAGCGAACGAAGCGTCTTCATCCAGGAAGAAAACCTGACCAGTCGCGGTAGAATGGACGACGCTTCGACGACGTTGGTTGCTATCACTACGCCTTTGATCTCCAGTTCCAATTCCGTAGGGTTTTTTAATTCGAACACGGGCCAGTCCTGTTCGGGCAATTGCAGGAAGTTTGGCCCTCTCGTCCACGTGTCCAGTTGCCTGAAGTTGTTCGCACCTCGGGAGCACAGGTCGGCCGGATTATCGCCAGACCTGACATGACTCCACTGGTGCGTGGCTGATTCATCGTGGATAATCGTGAGCCGGTTAGCAACGAAAGTACTAAACCGGCTCCGTACGTTGTTAATGTAGTAAAGTACTATCGTTGAATCCGTCCAGAAGCTCACCGACCAAATGTAGAGATCGAAACATCTCTTCACAGCTTGCACCACCCTGACTGCCAACACGGCTGCGCTGAGTTCGAGGCGTGGGATTGAGACCGACTTCAGTGGAGCAACGCGGGCTTTGGCGAACAGGATCCTCGTGGTATATTGTCCATCTCCTGCGCACCATCGTCCGTACACCACAGCTCCATAACCGACTTCGGATGCATCGGAAAAGGCATGTAGTTCTCCAGTCCGTGCCGTATGGCCAGGGGTCAAACATCGTGGGATTCTTATGTCCCCTAATTTCTTCAAGGTGTTCAGAAATTCTTCCCAGTCCAGCCGGTCCCCTTGGTCCAGTGCCTGGTCCCAATCAACTTTCTTACGGCACAGCCGCTGCAGCAAGATCTTTCCGGGTAGCAGCCATGGTGAGACGAAACCGAGCGGGTCGAACAAACTTGAGACGGCAGGTAGTATGCCACGACGGGTTATTGGCAGCTGGGGAACGTTCAGTTCGAAAACAAAATCGTCCGTTTCCGCGTTCCATTGTATCCCTAAAGTGCGCTCGATAGGAAGTGGAGAGCCGTCCAAATCTCTTACCCTTTCGGCCTTTTCGTGATACGGGATGACCTTCAGCACTTCTGAAGCGTTCGACATCCATTTAGTTAGATGGAAGCCGCCCTCTTCCAGCAATCTCGTCAGACCCCTGAACTGCTCTAGAGCTGATTCCACATCATCGAATGACCCAAGGTAGTCGTCGACGTAGAAGTTCCTGCTGACGCTTTCTACCACCGTCCGATGTACTAGATCGCCATGTTTGTTCGCTGATTCTCGGAGGGCGTAGTTTGCACAAAATGGTGACGATATGGCTCCGAAGGGGTGGACGGTCATCCTATAATTCACCACTGCGTTGTCCCGGTCGCTCCCTTCCCACCACAGGAAACGCAAAGCATCTCGTTCTCCTACCGGAATCTTCACCTGATGGAACATTTCCCTAATGTCAGCAGACAAAGCCATTTTACCCACTCTGAAACGGCACAGAACATCGATCAGTGGTGTGGTCCAGTCAGGCCCCTGTAGTAGGCGATCGTTTAACGACTTGCCCTGGAACTTGGCCGCACAGTCGAAAACTACCCGCAGTTTATTGGGTTTCTTGGGGTTGATAACCGGATGGTGAGGCAGATATCAGATACCCCTTTTGCTGTCGGTGTTAACAGGCACCTTTTCAACGTAACCGAGGGCCTCGTTTCGCTTCATCAAATCCGCGTATCGTTCCCACAGATTCTGGTCTCGAATGAAGCGTTCTTTTAGTCGTAGTAATCGTTGGAGAACATAATTTCTGTTGTCAGTCCACGGGTCGACCGGTGTGCGCCATGGGAGGGGAACCTCGAACTGTTTTTTGAGGCCTCTAGAGCCTTGCCGCACCGTTTGTAGAGCGAAGTGATCCTCTTGAGACAACGTCGGTCTTTCGTCTCCAATGTCATGAAACTCCTTTTCATACAGCCGTTGCAGATGATACTCTATGCGGTCCGTTTCGGCGGATAAGTAATTCACGGAACCGCGTACCCCTACTGGACCGTATAACATCCATCCCAGAGCCGTGCGTACGGCATAAGGTGCCTGGCGGTCGCCCACTCTTTGGTCAAGCACCCAATGCGCCTCTGGCACGTCGCATCCGATGAGGAGATCCACCTCATCATCTTCCCAGTCTACGACGGTTACATCCTGCAGGTGGGGCCACCGAGTCAAGATTGCGTCCACCGACCTTGGTGCTCGCATGGGGAGATCCGCTAACGTGAATGCCTCCGTTGGTTCAATTTCCTCGTTAGTGTATAGAGAGATGAGTTGCAGCCTTAATCTACCGGCAGTCATTACCTGTATTCCGCCCACCGTGCTCACTGCTAACGACGTCGCACCTTTAGCCAGTTGGTGTTTGTCGGCAAACCGCTCTTTCACTAAGGTGGTGTCGGATCCACTATCAACGAAAGCCAACGCCTTGACTATCCCAGTCGGAGTCACTACTCCCACGGCCACTACGCCTAAACGTACCGGTTTACTGGCAGATTGTGAAGTTGAACAAATCACGCTGGGCTTGGCACTCGCCTCGGATATGGTTACTCTCGCCTGATGCAGCAGCCGATGGTGTCTGCCCGTGCAGCCCTCGTAACCACATCGATTCCTTGTTCTACAGGCTACTGCCCGGTGCGTGGTGTTGAGACAGATGAAACATGCTCCTGCCATCCTCGCCATTCCCCACCGTTCGTCTATTGTGGCGTTGCCGAACTTGGGGCATTCTGGTAGGCCATGGCTAGTACCACAGGATCTGCAATTTGGTTTCGCCGTAGCATCTCGTGAAATGACGTGTGTGTTGGTCCAAGGCTGGTACTTTGGATATTCCCGTACAGGGGTTTGGGCTTGGCTAGTACCGGGCTTGTTTGCTCGGTTGCTGTCCCGGATGAGTCGGCCAAATCTGCTGTCAGCTATCTTCGTTTGCCTGTCTAAGTATTCAGTCAGGTCTTCGAAGTTGGCTTCTCTGTCGCCTCGGCTTATCCGTTCAGCTTCTTCCGCCCACCGACCCTGTAGTTCGGGAGAGAGGTGACGGACTATGCCTTCCAAAGTGTGCATGGCGTCTAGGTCAGCCCTGTAACCTAAATGGTCGAGTGCTATTGAGCAGTTCTGCATCTTGATCACCAGGTCGGCCATGGTGTAGACGTCGCCCTTGGTTCTCTTCGCCTCTGCCATCACGCCCTCTATTAGGTTACGGGCTACTTTGAAAGGTTGGCCAAACAAGTCCCTCAGAATCTTTCTTGCCCTTGTGTAGCCTTGTTCTGGATCGAGCATGGTGCACCCGTCGATAGCTTCTCGCGCTCGGCCTCGGCAGTAGTGAGTAAGGTAAAGAAGCCTTTGCCCAGGGTCGGTTACCTTGTTTTCAACGAACGTCTCGAACTGTTTGACAAACTTGCAGTATTGCTCAGCTCGCCCATCGAAAACTGTTAACTCCACTCTAGGCAGATCGATCGATGGTGGTTTGTAGTCGGCGACCGGCGTGGGGTTCCCTACCTTATTGCACTCTAACCTATCGGAAGTGTCGAAGTCACTGGTCTCATGCTCTCGCTGTTTCTGTGTACACTTCTCTGCTTCATGCGCCTGTAGTCTAGCCGAAAGTAACTGTTGCTCTAGTTCTAGTATTCTCAGCTTATATAAATCGACATCCTTACGATCAATATTGCTTTCAATAACACATGAGCTAGCACTGACAGGACTAGGCGATCTAGCATTAACTAAAGAATCATATGTACCCAAAACCTCCCCAGAGACTTGCCGTATTACTTCCTGTCCGGATTCGACTGCTTTTGATCCTTTTCTTGGCATTTTGCGTGATTTTTCCTCGTTCCAAATAGATCTATTGAGTATTGTTACGAACGTTTGAGCAATGCGTAGCCAAATTCGCAACGGATCCCAAAATCAGAAGGCGATTATCCGTGATAATTCTACGATACTAGATTATTAAAATAAACAATGACATAAACAATATACAAACCTCAATAATACGATCACAAAGACTCAACAACGAGAAACCGAATGGCAGCGTGTGAGCAGACAGCACGTGCGTCACGCAGGTCCTGAGCAAGGATGTGCCAAAATAGCGCTCTGGGCGCGAACAAACAACAATTGGTCCAGAAAAACAACCAGTTCGTAAAGACAAGTCAATAGTGTATGGAAATGAGTGATGTTGGGAAAAAAACACTGAATCGCGAGGGAAAAAGGGGGATTTTCCACGACCGGCTGTTACACACTGGCTGAACATCTCGCTAACCTGGAAGAGGTAATTACTGCAATTGAGGATACCGGGTTGAAACGGAAGCCTGGAAAATGTGAATTTCTGAAGCGGGAAGTTAAGTATTTAGGTCACATTATCAGTCAAGATGGGATCCAGAGTGATTCGGAAAAGATCCAAGCTATTAAAACCTGGCCGGTTCCGACGAACGTAGCCGACGTCAGGCGGTTCATTGGATTGACTTCATATTACCGTCGCTTTGTGAAGGACTATGCCCGAATCGCGTTTCCGCTGCATCGGCTTACAGAGAAGGACAGAAAATTTCTGTGGACGTCGGAGTGTCAAACAGCATTCGAAACGCTCCAAAAATGTCTAACCGAGGCCCCAATCCTCGCATTCCCAGACCTTACCGAAACAGCAGGTGCCTTTATCCTGGATACGGATGCCAGTGAGACGGGGATCAAGGCAGTTCTTTCTCAACTGGGCCGCGATAATGAAGAACATGTGATCGCCTATGCCAGTCGTTGCCTGAACAAGCCGGAGAGGAATTATTGCACAACCAGAAAAGAAATGCTTGCGCTGGTAACGTATGTACGTCACTTCAAGCACTATTTGCTAGGGAAACGATTTACAGTTAGAACGGATCATCAGTCTCTGAAATGGTTGCAAAATTTCAAAGAACCTGAAGGACAAGTAGCCCGTTGGCAGGAGCGGCTGCAAGAGTTCGATTTCGAATGCCAACACCGACCTGGTCGAAAGCACATGAATGCCGACGCCCTGTCCCGACGTCACAACCAGCACGGTGATTGCCCGACTTGCCAGGTGGCCACAGTCCTGTTTGAAACGCAGAAAACGGAGTGGGCAGAGATTCAGCGAAATGATCCAGAAACGAGAGTAATCTATGACAAGTTAAAGAGTGGTCAGACTAAACCCACCAAGGCGGAGATGGCCGGCTGTAGCTGGGAAAGCCTTTGTCTCTGGTCCGCTTGGCCACGGCTATCGATTCAGGAGGAGGCGATGTACTATCAGTACGGAGAGAATTATGGCCTCCGAATGATGGTGACCCAATCGAGGATGCAGTACGTGTTAGAAAAGTTGCATTCCGAGTTGGGCCATGCGGGGCAACACAAGATGGACCATGCCGTGTCGCAACGGTTTTGGTGGCCCCAGCAGCGTCGGGATGTGATAAACTTTTGTAACCGCTGCATAGAATGTATTCAGATTAAACCACCACAGAAGCGACATCGTGCTCCGTTACAGGCAATGCCGGCAGGTTATCCTAACCAAATTGTAGGAATGGATATTGTCGGACCATTACCTGAAACCCCCAGAAAGAATCGGTATATTCTTGTGATGGTGGACTACTTCACAAAGTGGTGTGAGGCGGTGGCATTGCCCTCCATCGATGCCATCACGATTGCAGATGGTATCTTTGAACAGTGGATATCTCGCTGGGGTGCACCACAACAACTACATTCAGATCGGGGCACAAGTTTCGAGAACGCTGTGGTCGTGGAGCTTTGTCAGCTATGCGGGATAAGTAAAACACGCACATCCCCGTATCACCCGGAAGGTAACGGTCAGACTGAACGGACGAATCGGTCGTTGAAGGGACTGTTAAAAGCCTTCGTTGATGACCGCTCTACTCGGGATTGGGACAAGGCGATCTCCCGCTGTTTGTTAGCTTACCGGGCAACAGTACATTCATCAACCGGACACACTCCATCTGCCATGGTATCGGGACGCGAGATGCGGCTGCCATCAGATCTAGCAATTCCCGTGAGTGCCCCAGATCCGCTCGTCTAAACAGAATTTGCATGGAAGTTGAAACAGGAGTTAGGACGCGCCCATTTACTGGCTCGTGAACGACTGAAAAGCGCCTTCCGACACCAAAAGGAATATTATGACCAGTGGGTTGCAGGGAAACCACTACAGCCTGGTGAACAAGTGTTCCTACATAATCCGATCCCACCCTCAGGAAGACCAGCGAAGCTACATCGGGAGTGGACTGGACCCTATACTGTACTGGAAGTGTTCAATGATGCCACATGCCGTATTGCGCCGACGGACCATGTGGATGTTAGACCCATGACAGTGCATTTTAATCGGTTAAAGCCAGCAACAAGAGCAGGGGCGTTCCGAGAAGAATCACGACGAGATACCAGTACACGGTACCGGAAGTGGCTGATGAAATTGAAGTCCATACCGGAAGCTGACAGGTGTTGAGGACAACACCTTTTCACTCAGGGAGGGGATGGTGTGATGGCATTAGCTCTCTTAGGGCCAATATGTGAATATGACATTATCATTTCCATTGTTTGATCCATATGCTGTCTCTGTTTCATTACCTTCCAGGCCTATATACCAACCAGTCCGGCCCACAAGAACCTTCCAACGAGACTGAACTCCAGTGAATCTCTTCTTACCTTTCGTGTTACGCCTGTCCCTGGGACTCCCGGCGTCCCGGATGTAAATACACTTTTTGCCTAATATACGCGTTCTGCTGGTGTCTGTGTTCTTCCTGCGTGTGAGCGGCCTGAGAACGGTGTGTTGGACGTCGGCCCGGTGTTTGTTTACCAAATACTAACACCGAGTCTATCTCGGACTCATTTTAGACCGATCATCATCTCGCCTACTCACCCAGATCCGCCTTGCCCGTTACAGCGCGATAAACGGTTTGCCGTAGTGGGAAAGTACAGCCAAATTTACAAAGATACCGTCCAAGGTAACCAATACGCAGTTTTGGGAAATGTACAGCAAAATGAAGAATTACACAGCTAAGTTTGTCATATATTAAGAGAAGCTTGAATTGCCTTAGTATACATATATTACGATTTAGACACGTGTTTTTATGCACCTGAATCGGCAGACCAATTGCTGGAAGCCTGTACGTCAATATGCTCAAGCGCATAAATTCCCGCACTTTACGGAAAATACCAACCACAGTTACTAAATAAATACATTTATAGTTATATCTCTACATATATACGTATGTATATGTAAAAATAAATTAACATACGTTTAAATATGCACATGTGTGTGTACGTATATGTGTATTTGTACATATATATATATATATATATATATATATATATATATATATATATATATATATATATATATATATATATATATATATATATATATATATATATATATATATATATATATATATATATATAAGCTTGCCCCATGGGGCTGCCCCAAGGTTGGGGCTAGCCCCAAGTTTGCCCCATGGGGCACGCATGGGGCAAACTTGGGGCTGCCCCATGGGGCAAACTTGGGGCAACGGTAGCGCTGCCCCAAGTTTTTCAATGGTAAGCTTGGGGCAGCCCCACGTTTGCCCCAAGTTTGCCCCATGCGTGCCCCATGGGGCAAACTTGGGGCGTGCTACTTGGGTGTTGTATGCAAACGTCGGAACTGCACCAGCTGCGATGGATGTGCTATCAGCTGAATTTCTTGTTCATCTGTGTTTCTAGGCGCCACTGTTGACTCACTTTTGGAAGAATTGGGAACGAACGGGTCCTGTGACGTGCTGATTATCTGTTCCATAGACTGAGTGGCGGTAAGCGTACGTCTTGGGCTACTTTATTTCCCCGGGCACCTATTATCATTGTGATCGTCTCCCAAGGGGACTGTTGTGGTAGTGGCTTTGTCAATGCTGCTTATATCAAAATCTAGTCAATAACCTATGACGATGGCTAAGTTCCTCAGCCGACAAAAATAAAGTTACCATTTGTCGTTATGACTAGGGCTGCATTGGGGAGCAACTTCGTCAATTCACGCCAAAAACCTCGTAGGCAGTCCAACCGATATCGATAATCGAAATTCAGCTGCCCATCGACCCACTGATAGTCTGTGGAACACACCTCAATTTTTCCGTCACATGCAAAATGTGACCGCTTGAAATGGACCACTTTTAAAGAAGCTACAAGTGAAACTAGGATGAAGCACCATTCTAACAGTCACTTCATGTGAATGACCGCATAAGCGACCATCCACAACCATTAGGAAAAACTCTCCTAACCTGATTCAAACGCATGTGTTTATCAACAGCTACAAGGGCGATAGTGCCTAATCAGGTAGAATACCCTGAGCGTTTTTACATTCCAAAAAACGGACGGAAGAACTGAATAGTTACTTACCTAGTCAACGAAGCCTGGCTTCATCCAAATCCCCCGTTCGTTTCAAAATTCTGGTGAAAACATCCACTCTAGACAACCTTGCAGATAACACTTCCTTTGGTCACTATTCTGAACCTCTACCCGGTTGATAGTGGACGTACCGAAGGTTGCCATCTTCGTTACGCTATAACCCGCCTACATTGCTTCGTATGGTAGCCAAATGCGGTTCAGGTGGTTCGTTGCCTCAGCACTACGGCCAAGAATGGCGGCCTTGAACCCATGAAATACAACCTTATCAGAAGAGCAAACCAAATTGCGCGTCCGATGATGGATGCGTGGTTTGTCATTTAACGACAAGTAACGCAAGCGGTGCGAATGACGCTCCATATCCCTAAGAACATAACGGCCACAAAAACCAATTGTGCCCCCGGAAACGTACCCGCAGATCCGTTCCACTGGACCAAGTTTCGACCTAATATAATGGTCTTCACTGTGGCCTTACTCGGTAATCTAGCTCTCATTTGTGCGATCGCGCGTGGGCGGCTTGCACTACTCTCGTTAGGGAGCAGGGCGTAGGATGTTGAACGACTTAGGCTACTACCGTCTATCAACAGGCAGTGCTAAGGAATGTAGCCGCCACAGTTCTGCTGGTGGATGGCTTCCGCTAAAAGTAGCTCAATATTTATCCACCGGAGCCTTCAGGGTCTGCAGAATATGAGAGGTGAACCTGGCTACGCCTTCTCGCGATAAGGTTCACAAATAACCCTTGCCAGTCAGTAATCGTTGAACTTTCAGAAAATCACTCCGGCTATCCAAGGCCTTATCCTTGGCCCTCGTGTGGTAAATATCCCGTACGGTGAACAGTCGGTTGAACATTTTGCGAGCATATTCACGTATTTCATTGGATCTACCGAAAGTTCCCGTCAGCTCTAACATGTGGGCCTCCAGTTTGGGAGTCAAACGCCTATTACGATGGTAGAACCTATCGCTGACCAGATGGAAATCTTGGTTGCCCTGCAGGCGTTGATCTTTGTTTTGGCAGGAGATCTGAATGCTAGAGGTGGTCGGCTGTCGTGTCACGAAGGTCATTTAGGAGGCCCCTTCGGGCTAGATTCCTGGTACTCGGAAAACGGGGAACGGCTTTTGAGCCTTTGCTCAGATCATCGTCTGCTCCTCGCCAGTACGAGCTTCATACGATCCAATTGCAGAACGCCATGAGGCGTCCGTCTTTTCCCAGTCCGCAATGGACCCAGATCTACCATATCGCTATAAGCCACAACAGGCAGGGTTATATGCGGGACTGTCGATCTTACTGGTGCACCCCTGTTGACTCTGATCACGTACTAGTTTGCACTAAGCTGTCCATGTGTTTTGGTGGGCGTTCCAAACGCACGCCGCTACGAAAGTTAGATCGTGATCAACTGTCCCAATCGTCTCACCTTATCCGCCTTCCAAAATGCGCCAGCTGAAAACCTAGAATTTACCGCGTCTTATAATGTAAATCAGCATTCGTCGCTTATCAAGAATGTTTTACATTCATTTCGTCTAGTGAGTTGTGGTGTGTCACCTTTTGTCGTGACGCTGAGTTTCTGCTGAATCTTGGCGCCTTCTCTTCGCACGCCGGTCAAGCCCGGCTTGAAGCAAATATAATAGAACACGATATGTAACAAAATGTGATATTAGTGCAAGTCTGCGCAGAGGTCGTGATGTCTCATGATCGCAGCTTGTATCAGAGGTGGAGCGTGCTGCCGCCATTAGATTCACCACTGGGATACTGTTAGGGGTGATCGAAACCATCTGTGAAGCTGACGGTTCACCAACTCACAATCAACAAAGACATCTCGAATGCTAAACGAAGCGCTTCCAGGAATAGCTATTTACCTCCTGTGTTTATTCGGACACACGTCCAGTGGTCCGTTTTGACAGATCGACCTACAGAGGATGAAGTTCAAGCCTTAGGACGTCCCAAAGCATTGTGCTCGAACGGCCTCCCCCCAGCCGCTATCAAAGATAACAGAGTGCAGCTTAGAAAACTTCGTGTTTTCTTCTTCATGGTTTGGAATCCGGAGCAAGACCCCACATCCTGGGGTGAATCGGTTATTATCCACATCTTCAAGATGAGCTTGTGTACTGACTGCGCTAACCATTAGGTTACCAGTCTTATCACAACAGCATCGAGGCTGCATGCGTCTGTCATCCATCACCGGCTGTACCAAATGCGTAAAGAGCAGACTTGCGAGGAGTAGGTTGCGTTTAGCGTCAGTTGTGGATGCATCGATCAAATCTTCAGTCTCCGACAGCTACTAGAGTATCGCCACACCTTCCAGAGACCAACGATCACAATGTTTCTGGACGTTCGGGCGGCATTCGACTCTATTGATAGGATCGCACTGTGGGATCTTTTGTTAAGGAATGGAGTACCTTAGAAGTTTCTGTTCGTTCACAAAGATTTGTTCCGCCATACCTCAGGTCGAGTTCGGGGCGACGGTCAGCTTTTGACAACATTTGCCATCGCCAGCGGAGCACCACAAAGTTGCCTTGTATCGCTGCTTGCTTTCAGCATTGTCATGGAGAATGTCCTACAGAACGATTTTTCTGGCCTTCCAAACAGTGGGGTTGAACTGCTCCCAGGGAAAAAGAGTTTTTTACTTAGAGTATGCCGATGATATCGCTTTGCTGAGCGACAGTGCACACGCCATGCAACACGCTGATTACCGCTTGGCGACCGGAGTATCCAAATATACTATACATTTTGCACCTTCTCAGTGCAAAGTACTTTTGCAAGGCTGGCATGAGCCTGCGCCTGCATTCACTCTGCTGGAGGTGGTCGACAACTCTAAGAACCTCGTAGGCTTGATTACAGCTTAAAGTGGTGTTGGAGAGATCATATAACGAATAGCGACGAGACTGCACCTTGACGTGGTGTGATGGCTTGCGCGCCTCTATGACCCAAAGAGCTATACAGGATGGCTTCCTTAAGCCGGAGATGCAATTATACCTGACAGGTCAATGGGTAGAGGTCAGACAAAGTCCAGTCTCCTGGTCCTCCAGGTTGGGGGTCGATTTGAGCTGGCAACTCAGTCGGTAAAACCAGTGGAAGAATAATTGATCCAAGCAAATGGGCTTCCACTAAGCCATCCCGCTGCCTCGCGGATAGGTTCTTGTTAGAACTAAAGGCTTTGGATGAGGACCCTAATCGTTCTCCTGCTTTGTGGCTGGACACCCTAGCAGTACCCGTCCAACATCTCCCATGAACTGCACGACTACAAAAAATTCCATACTGCATCGGTCGTCGCGCAGGCTAATCAGGACCGCGCTGCCCATTGCATCGAGCGGGGTGGGTAGTGATAAGTGTGCTACTGCTCAGAGTTCCCTCTCTGTTATTCAACCTTTGTCTTCTGTCCCTAACCATCCCTCTTTGCCCGATCCATCCACCCATAATGCTCCCACTGATAACACGGTCGATACTCGCAACGATTCACTGTCAAATAGTATCGGGAATAATCCTCTGTTTGGTAACTCACATTTTCTCAAGCCCCGTCAGCCTCTGAATCTCGGCTCCTTCAACGTGCGTACACTCATGCAGGCCGGTCAGCAGGCGTGCTTAGCGCTCACAGTAAATTCTCTGAAGATTGTTGTCTGCTGCTTAAGTGAAACGCGTATCCAGGATTCGAGCAATGTAAATCAGCTAACTGCTCCTGGTATCTCATCGAGGTATATTCTGCGCACTTCAGGAGACGAAGCAGCTAGGGCTGTGGGTCAACGTGGTGTAGGAATTGTCTTGACTGACAAGGCTGAGGCTGCCCTTTTAGACTGGATTCCTGTTAACAGTCGTTTATGTGCTGTGAGACTCCAACGGTCAGTCGGCGTTCGAAAGGATAGTTGTGTTAAACGCAATTTGTTCGTGATCTCGGCGTACGCCCCAACGGACTGCAGCTCAGACTTGCAGAAAGATGAGTTCTATGATGCCCTCGCCATTCTCGTTCGCAGCAGTAAAGGTTCCGACATTGTAGTGCTAGCTGGTGACTTCAATGCACAAGTTGGCAAACTTAGTGTGTCAGAAGCCTGTTTAGGTGGGCGTTGTGCTTTACCCGCTGAGCGCACAGATAACGGGGATAGGCTTCTCCAGTTTTGTGCAGGCAATCGATTGTTTTTGTCTAGCACAAATTTCCGACACAGCTCGCGTCGCACAGCGACATGGCGCTCTAACTCTACAGGTACTTTTAGTCAAATTGATCATATCGCCGTAAGCTACCGGTGGCGCAGTTCTGTTCAGAACTGTAGATCTTACTGGTCCACGTACGTAGAGTCTGACCATGCATTAGTTTTAATGCGATTATCTGTCCAGCTCCATGGTCATCGTCGCAAACCGCAAACCGGATTAGCCGTACAACGTTTGTGTGATCCAGATGTACGCACCCGGTATGAGCAAAAGTTAGCACATGAGCTAGGATCCACGGAGAACAGTAATGTAGATTAGCATTGGGCTCATATCAAACAAGCGATGCACGTTGCAGCAGGTTTCGCCTGTGGTCCTCGATCCGTTGTCCATCAAAGACACTGGATCTCGCAAGAGTCGTTGAGTATAATAGAGCAAAAGCGTCAGCTTTCGAACCGTAAGGAGATGAATAAGATGCGGAGAAAGCTGCAAAGACAAGTTACGAAAAGCCTTAAGAATGATCGCGAAAATTGGTGGGTCAAGGTAGCCGAAGAAATGGAAAGAGCAGCTGCTTCAGGTAACAGTCAGAGACTGTTCAAACTTATTCGTGACACCGGAGGACGGCGAACTCAGGTCAGTGAAACGATTTGGGATAGGAATGGAGAACCCATCCATAGCAAACAACAAAGGCTTAACCGATGGGCCGAGTACTTCACGGAACAGTTTAGCTGGCCGCACGCTAGTGTAGTTACTCCCGTGTCAACAACTGTGACTCCTTGGGTGGTATCACTTGAGCCTCCATCGGAAGTAGAAGTAGAGTCATGTATTCGATTACTAAGGCGGGGGAAAGCGGCAGGTCCCGACGAACTTCCTCCAGTTCTTTTCAAACTGGGTGGTGAGGCGTTGATAAAATCACTAACCACCTTGCTTCGTGACATTTGGAACGCGGAGCGTATTCCGTTAATATGGAGCGAGTCATTGATTGTTCCCATCTTCAAGAAGGGAATACGCAATGACTGCAGTAATCATCGTGGAATTAGCTTAATCCCAATAGTCACCAAAGTATTAGCTTCGATTTTGCTGCACCGTCTTACACCGGCTCGCGAGAGGAATGTCCGCGAACAGCAGGCTGGATTCCGCCCAGGTCGAGGATGTATCGACCAGATTTTTACTCTTCGCCGACTACTTGAAACGCGTCACACGCACCGCCGACCGACAATAATGATTTTCTTAGACCTGAAAGGCGCCTTCGATTCATTTGATCGAACATCGCTTTTCAGTGTTCTTCATGGAAAAGGTATGCCCCAGAAGTTCGTGAACCTAATGAGATCATTGTATTTTCGTACTTCTGGCCGCGTAAGGGTTTACGGTGAACTATCCGGTCGGTTCGAAACGACCAGTGGTATTCGGCAGGGATGTCCCATGTCTCCATTCCTGTTCAACTTCGTCGTCGACGAAGTAATGGATAGTGCGCTGCAAAATCTTCAAGATGTAGGTGTCGAACTAGGAAATAGTGGGAAGCTATATGACCTAGATTACGCGGATGACCTTGTCTGCTTGTTCGAATCCACGGAACATGCTCAACGTGCACTAGATAGACTTGGGAGAGCTGTAGCTCCATTCGGCATGCGCTTTGCACCTTCAAAGTGCAAGGTGATGTTACAAGACTGGACGTCAACGATTCCGAGCTTGATGCTCGATGGGGAGGTGCTGTCAGTTGTCGACCACTTCACCTACCTCGGTAGCTGCGTGACGACGGATGGGAGCACAGTAGTAGAGGTGAGCGCGCGGATATCCAAGGCTCGAGCGGCGTACGCTGGACTGAAGCACTTGTGGCGCCGACCTGATATTTCACTGAAGTTGAAAGGTCGTGTATACTGTGCTGCAGTGCGTTCAGTTTTGTTGTATAGTTGCGAAACTTGGAGTCTGCGTGCTGAAGATATTCGTCGTCTTGAGTTTTTCGACCATCGATGTTTACTTTGTATCGCCAGGATTGTATGGAATAGCCGAGTAAGCAACGATGAGGTGAGAAAGCGAGTATTGGGTACTAATTCAGAGAACGTTTCGTCACAGCGTGTCCAACTTAGTAGACTTCTTTGGTTGGGACACGTGTTACGTATGGCAAACACACGTCTACCGTACCGTGTCCTATTCTCCGTTCCTCCTAGGGAGTGGAAGAAACCACGTGGAGGTCAACAGAGGACGTGGCAGCGAGGAATGAGAAAATGTACAGCAGACTTAGGAAAAGTAGGTGCTTCGCGTCTTCGTGGTTGGGGTCCAAAAGATCCGTCTACCAGTTGGCTGGAGACACTGAAGGATATGGCAGCGAACCGTGAACAGTGGCGATCGTGTTGTCACTTTCTATCGAATCAGAATGACTGATCGATGTGCGTTTGCACAGTTAAACTGTGTTTTCCGTGTGTTGGCTACTAAGGCATTCTTTTCTTTTCCCACCCATATAGGTCCACTCCCTGTCCATCTTGTGTATTCATACTTTCTAATTCAGCGTGCAGCATGGTGAGAAAAGCAGTGGTCAGTGGGGCTTGCCCTACTGTTTAACGCTGTACGATGATGATGATGATGAGACGTTGATCAACGACTTTATACTGCATTTCCACTGCACGGTTCCTCACCAAGGCCGGGCACTGAGTATTCTGATATCAGAGGAGTTAAAATAAAATTACTGTAGGTGCGGACGGCTGCCCTATTTCCGCTTTGCAGAAAAATTTAACCCGGTAGTATAGGAAGTGTCTTGACAGTTCATCTGGATGTGTGCGGAGCCAGTTCTCAGCACTCACACTCTCATTAACGTAAAACGAAGTGCAAGTCTGCTGCCAAAATAACCGAAAGCCTTCCTCGAACCTTGAGAACAAAAAATAATGGGCATCCTGTACATGTCTCGAGAAACCCTCAGGGTCATAAACGAGAACACGTGCAAAGGCCATGACGTTCAAAGGGTCTGAGCGGCAACAGCCTTGCCAATCCTTTATATAGTAAATGGTGGCCAGCTTAAACGTAAGCAGTAGCAAAATTAAGAACACCATTTCTATTTTCCGCGAAAGTTATTTCTTCGCCTCAAACCATTTTCTTCAATATGCACGAATAGACAATTTGTCCAGCATTAAGGTTGGACCATAAGACGCTATCAGATATGGTCGGCAATAGAAGCGCAATTGTCGAAGCTAGACCACCCACTAGCCTGAATAAGAACACAGACTGAAGTGTTGATTAGAAGAGTTTATTGTCTTATTGGGCACCCGGATCGTGTGGTTTGAGGAGCGCAGAACTCGGCTGCCTATATAGGTTCTGCTAGGTCGTAGTTGACCGACTGTTCAGTGCCTTGCTATTGAATTCACTATGTTCTTGCCTTTATGTTGAGTTTTTGAATAGTTCTGTGAATTACCTAGCTTAATTCACATTACTAAGCGCATCAGAATTGCATTTAGTGCGTCTTTATTCCAGGAAAACTTTTTATTCTCCTTATAGTATTGCTGAATAGTTTTTAATGTTTTTGTGGAGCCATCTTTCCTCGCTTGAAGTGTTTTGTTCTCTTGTGTTAACGGGCTTTACCTGCAAGTGTCAGGGTGTTTATTTTGCATTTGGTTAAAGAGCACTTGAGCTGTTTTTCCCTCCGTTTTGTGGTTTTCGGCAAGCCACGCTTTTCTGACCCGCCTCTGGCACCTAAGTGCGGAAAAAGTGTAGTAAATGGTATAGAACGCGAGGTATGCAACAGTTGGGCTCACCCAAAGTGTTTCGGAATAGCAAAGGACATCTATGTCCTTTATGAACGTAACCCATGTGTTGAGTGAGTCTGTGATCCCTTCAAGGAGGGGGCCGGTATGGCCTTCGAATTGTAGGCCCAAGGGCAAGACCAAAGCCCACCAAGTAGTACCTTAGGAATAAGCCCTAAAAAACCGCAATCAGGTTTTAGTAAGTATTTTGCGGAAGTAGTAGCCACACCTGAGAGAACAGTCATTAGAGCGAGTGGGCCAGTTCCTAGAGTTTGCCAAGCAGTAGTTGTCTCAACTCTCTTGGAGCAGACCGGCGAGGGCCAGTGGACTGAGCGGAAGCCTAGAATGGCAAGGCAGCCCATAAAAGGAGCGACCGTAGGATAGCTAGGGATAGGCCGTCTAGAGCCGATGACTCTGCGCTCCTGGTGTTAGAAAACAAAGTGCAGGATCTGCAAAGACAGATCTTACAGATGAGCAGGGTCTCTAGCCTCAGGCTGTTGATCCAAAACCAGGAAGAGCCCTTCATAAAGGAAGAGAAAGCTAGGAGGGACATAGATAGGAGAGGGGTCTACGATATACTGCGAATTTCTGGTGTTCCGTACGGTACCACTGTGAGAAGGGTGCACAGTTTGGGGACATGTAATTCACTGCTTGGGAACAAAGGCGAAAATCGTGCGAGACCAATACTAGTAGAGTTCACTGATGAGGTCACCCGAGGTAGACTGCTGGTGAGGGCAGCAGTAGTGGCTCACACCACCAAGGGTAGGTACCAGACAGTGCCAGGGGAGCATAGAGTAAGGCCTGGTAGTCCAGCACCGTGGGGAACCTGGCTCGACCAGTCAGGGCGCTGGTGAAAAGCCAACAAGTTCAGCAGAATGCCGCACTCGGCTCTCAAACCCCGGCCCCGACAGCAGTAAAGGAGCTGCGTGCGGGGTCGGGGATGGTTGTAATTGAAGACGCGCTGGAAGGTGAAAACCGGCGGTACTGTCCGAAGGTGGAGGACAGCGTGATCCTCGTCAGCCTGGATGTCATGGCAACTCCCATAGAGATGGATTGGGAGTCGTCGGAAGTTCTGGATCATCAGCCGGCGTCATACACGCCAGTGGGGACGACAGATGCAAAAATATTTCCATCATCTCAAGCGTTGCGCCTGAAAACCAGACAGGAATGAATAATAAGAGACACCCGAGCGACGGAGCAAACGCGGTGTTATATACCGGCTCGTGTAGTATTGGAAACGAATGGATTGGACAAGCCAAAACCACTGAGGAGCACAAAGCATCAATAGTTTCCGCCACCGAGAGGTGGCTTTCTAAAGAAGACCATGTGCCAGGCCTTACAAGTAACGGTTTTGCAGTCAAAAGTCAGGATAGGGAACACGATCGTCTTGGCAAAGGAGTAGCCATCCTCATTAGGTCAGGTAAAAACCACCTTGGGTGTCAGACCAAGATGTGCATCCGCAAGGTCCAGTTGTGCGCAGTTACGATCAACCTTCCAGGCAGAAGGGCTAATGTTGTCTGTGTCTACAGAGCACCGAGTACAGACCACGAAGAAGATGTTTGTTTACTGTGGACTTTGACTGACCTAGTTGAGGATGCACAAAGGATCATCGTAGTGGGTGACTTCAATCTTCTGCACATCGACTGGAATGCTGAGGTCTGCGTGACGGGATCGGAGGAGCAAACCTACTTAGAATGGCTGCATGCCAATGCTTTGCACCAGCATATTAGGGAAAATACCAGATATAGAACTGGATGCCTTCCATCCTTGCTGGACCTAGCAATGACGAACCTCCCCAACGATGTGTCTGGACTGCATTATTGCGCACCGCTGGGCAAGAGTGACTAAGTGTGCGTCAAAATCGTCCTATGCATGCGGCAACCCAAGGTGCCCTCAAGGCTGGTCAGACATTCCGGTAGTATGGACATAGATGGGCTTCGTAACAGGACTATGGGTTTGACCTGGGACACGACAGAGGAGGCTACTGTCGAGGAGCGCTGGCAGGCCATAAAGGGATCCCTGACTGTCCTACAGGAAGAGTTCCCGCCCTTGAAACGAAGGAGTGGGGAGGGCGAACCCATTTGTTGGAAGGCTGCAACAGCCAAGGCCGTCATACTTAAAAACCGCGGATGGAACCAGTACAAAGCTTCCGGCAGTCGGCCAGCCTGGAACCGATATACATAGCTGAGAAATGAGACTGTGAGCCTTCTGCGAACTTTCAGTCGAGAACTTGCGCTCAGGTTGGCTCAATGCGTCAGACAACAGCCGAAAAATTCGAGAGCTATGTGAAGTCAGAAGGCTCAACAAAAATGCCGCAGGTCCACTATCCACTAGGGACCATAGTATTGTCACTGATGACCAGGGCAAAGTAGACGCCCTGGGAGAATACTTTGGTAGTGTACATAGGAAAGATTGTGGGATACGAGTAGATCTGGCTCTGGCGCATCCTGCTCCCCAGTTAAACGAGCTGAATCTCTCGGAGGAAAGCGTGCGTAATTATCCACAGGAATTAAACAGCCACAAGTCAGCGGGCCCAGATGGCATCCATCCAGCTATCACCAAGCCGTTGGCGGATATCATAGCGCCATCGGTATGCAGGCTGTACAGGCCCATGTTGGACCAAAGTAAGCTGCTTCAGGGCTGGAAAGTCGCGGTAGTCGTGGCAATACATAAGAGTGGACCTAAGTCGGCTAAGTAGAACTACCGGCCGGTAAGCCTAACCGGCATCCTATGCAAGGTCCTTGAGGAGATCATGCGTACCCACATGTGCCAGCACTTACTGGAGCACTCCATGCTAAGTCCGGCCCAGCATGTAGTCCTGGAAAATAGATCTTGTCTGACCAATCTCTTGTGCTTCTTAGATGAAGTAACTCGACGACTGGACAAAGGTAAGCAAGTTGAGGTATGCTGCCTCGACTTTAGCAAGGCGTTCGACTCCGTTACTCATCGTCTTCTGCTATGCAAGATGAAGATGTTCAGTATATGTGGGCCAGTATATAGGTGGCCGGCGGACTTCCTCTCCCACAGGACGTTTAACGTTAAAGTGGGGAACAGGTGCTCCAGTTTGGTGAACGTCACCAGTGGTGTACCTCAGGGATCCGTACTAGGCCCGGTCCTGTTCTTGTTGTTTATTAACGACCTGGAGGCAAAGTTTTGGTTTCGAAGTTAACAAAACTCATCATCATCATCATCATCATCATCATACAGCGTTAAACAGTAGGGCAAGCCCCACTGACCACTGCCTTTCTCACCATGCTGCACGCTGAATTAGAAAGTATGAATATACAAGATGGACAGGGAGTGGACCTACATGGGTGGGAGAAGGAAAGAATGTCCTAGTAGCCAACACACAGAATACACAGTCTAACTGTGCAAACGCACATCGATCAGTCATTCTGATTCGATAGAAAGTGACAACACGATCGCCACTGTTCACGGTTCGCTGCCATATCCTTCAGTGTCTCCAGCCAACTGGTAGACGGATCTTTTGGACCCCAACCACGAAGACGCGAAGCACCTACTTTTCCTAAGTCTGCTGTACATTTTCTCATTCCTCGCTGCCACGTCCTCTGTTGACCTCCACGTGGTTTCTTCCACTCCCTAGGAGGAACGGAGAACAGGACGCGATACGGTGGACGTGTTTGCCATACGTAACACGTGTCCCAACCAACGAAGTCTACTAAGTTGGATACGCTGTGACAAAACGTTCTCCGAATTAGTACCCAATACTCGATTTCTGACCTCTATTGCCTACTCGGCTAATCCACTCCGGATAATCTGGGGTAGAGAACAGATTTCCAAGGAATGCCGTGAATTGATGATTGTGCTAATAAACAAGAAGTGACAGATCCTTTTGTGAAAACGAGAGGAATTTGTTCGATAAGTATAGCATCCAAACAGCTCTCCGGGATTATTCTCCACCGATTGTTCAGCACTCGCGAAAAGTGTATGAGTGAGAATCAAGCCAGCTTCGGACCCGGTCGGGTTTGCATGGACCACATCTTTAAGCTGTGACAAATCTTGGAGCACAAGCACACTTTCCGTAGGCTCACAGCCTTTATCTTTCTTTAATCTGAAAGTGGCGTTTGACTCTGTCGCCCGCTCAGTTCACTGGCACTGCCTCCTAATTAAGGGCACGCCAGAGAAATTTATTTCTCTTTTCCAATTCATGTATGCAAACAGTCGAAGCCGAGTTTGTGCTTACGACGACCTGTCACCGGAGTTTATCAAGATGGGGTGCTCGTCAGGATTGTTGTCTGTGTCGCCCACGTTGTTTAACCTTGTTATTGACTTGCTTCTTGTGATAGCTCCATTCTTGTGTTAGAATGCGGTATCGTTCTGTGCTCCGAGTGTTAACCGTTGGACTTGGAATACGCGGACGACGTTTATCTTTTGAGTGAAGTTTCGGGTACATTTTATGTTTTTCTGCTTGCTGTATCGGCAGTATTGCAATGTTTGACGTGTGTTTTGGATGTTCGTAGTGTAAGATGCTGCCACAAGACGGAGTTGATCCTACACTAAACCTTGTACTAGTAGGAGAAGCCCCGAATTAATTAGGTAAGTTTTGTTACTTAGGTGATTACATCTCCAGGTGGTCGGCTTCAATATGACCGATTTCTTTTTTCGTCCAGCTACGCGTTCGTACATAGGCTCTTCATATGAACTCGTGTTACTGATAATAGATTAACCTCAATGAAGCTAACTACCTCATGCGGTCGTTTGTACAAGCGAGGGACGAGAAACTTCCCGTACATGGAACATTACAAGTATGATTATCCTCGTGAACCGATTTTGAAGGACAAAGTTTCCGGAAAAGGCGAAAAAGAACCACGTAAATTTTTATTCATGTTGATATTGAATTATAGGAGCGGTATGCGTGGAAGAAATGTCCCTAATGCTTAACTGTCTCAAGTCAAACGACTTCGACGAGAAGCCATGTACACAATTTGTCGAAACATTTAAAAAATGCGTACAGGTTTCCGAGGTAAAGTTTTAAACCTACTTCTTATTTCGAATTGCGTTCTGTACTTTTTTAGGCTAAACGTTTGAAGTCGAAAGAAATGAGGAAAAGTGGTGTGTTTGAAACGTCGGAAGACGTAGGAGATGCGTCCAAAAGACTCCCGGCGGCGCAAGTAACCAAACTTCTCCGAATGTTTCCAGAGCCAAAGTAGTATTTGGATTGAAAATGTATGTCAGAAAATACGTCTGTAAATAGTACTGTACTGCACTCAGAGCTCTTATTCATTTTCCACCACACGATAATCGTGAATAACAGTAGAAGGGATGAATCAATTGCCCAAGGATCGGATAATGGGCTGTGGGACAAAAGTGGAGAAAAAAACAATTTCTTCATCAGGTGTTTGCAAGTATGAACGTCAACGGAAAACTGAAATACAGTTAGGAAGAGGGCGTTCCACAATTACGCGGTTTTCAGGAAAGCGAACTAATAAAACTAAGAGTGTGGCCTTTTACGTGTGCATAGGACAGACAGTCGAAGACCAAGGGTAATTAGGATCACACAAGCAATCTTCGACAACAGAAGCTTTGAAAATTAAGGTAGAGGAGAGGAAGTAAAGCAACCGCCTGGTGATGGGCTAGAGATCACAAACTGGTGGGCAGAATGGGGTCACCGATGAGATTGATGGCTTCGTGTCGAACGCGGTCACCAAAACGATTCAATTCAATTCTTATGAATTATATTTCTTTACTTCGCAAACATATGGACTTGGTGGCAGCATAGTCAACGTTAGTTATTATTTGTGTACGGAAATTGTCAATACACCAATCAAATCCGGGTGCTTGATCATAAGGCGGATCAAAGATATCAGCTACGGGCTGTTGTATCGTGGCATTTGGTGGCGTGAAGTGTCTAAGAGAAACCGTATCCTCTCGTCTCTCGCGATGACTATTATGCAAATTGAAGGTTAGACTAACGAGATCGACCTCCCCTACTTGATTATAGTTCGGTCGTCGGAAATTGTTACTCAGTAATATTTCTGGCCCAGGATATGTGAGCCATTTAGAAAGTGAGACCTCTTAAAATGATGTCCGGTTGCATGTAAACAGTCTTTCTTTTAGAGTACCATTCGTGGTGCTGAATACAAGAGATCTTATTGGGCACAATACCTCCGGAAGAACCTGCTTCTACTGACTGAGTACTAGACCCTTAGATTTTGAAACTGATGTGACATTCTTTCATAGTATTTTGTCCACTCTTTTCATCTGGCTATTACACTTTGTTGTATGTCTTAGTTCTGCCAGTAACCATAATATTTCCGCGGATAAGTTTTTCTAGTTCTTCGGACATGAAAGCAAGACCACAATCATAATGGATGTGGAAACGCATGCCAAGATCGAGAACAAGCTCATCAAACAAACAAAAATAACTGTTAGTGAGCTCATACTAAAGCAAGAGTACACAAAGGAAAAACGCAAGTAGTCATCGGTGATAAAAAGAAGCCATTTGTTGCGTGTTTATGGGGATTTTGCAATCTAACATTTTGTTTTCAAGTGGTATATAAAAACAGAACTTGAATTCGGCGCGCACAGGTCACTGTTGTACTACAGTGTTTACTGGATCGACCGAAACGGCAAGTTCTTCGTCCGAATGAAATGATTCAAACATAGTGCCCCAGAGTGCTGCAGAATATGGTTAGATCATCGGCGTTAAACGTTGCTGAGCGATAACTTAGAGAGACCGTCTCCACAGCTGTGGTCTGCACCAAATCGATATGTGATATCATAGGAAATTGGAAATAACTCAGTCGGCCTACATTGTATTTCGTTGTTCTTGGTCTCCGGAATCGAACGTGAAACCGACCGTTGATTGGTGATTGTCGAGGAGGTAATAATTTCATTGTCAGTCGATCCTTATCACGGTATACGCTTCTTTGTCGGTTGCAGGATGATGGCATTTTCTCTCGGATAAAGTTCTGGACAAAAATGCAGCAGGTCATTTGTACTGATTCAATATTGCAGCTCTAGAGACATCAGAAGCACCGGTCTAAAGTTAAAGGTATGGTTGGATCCATTGTGATAACAGTTTCTTGACGTCATTCCGACTTCGGATTCTGAAGTGCCTCGATTAAAACTGATGGCGATAAAAATATCCGAATAACGATGAGAAAACGAACCTCATCCGAAAAGTGCGAGTTATAGGCGAACATTCCATGCACTCGTTGTTTCACTTTGAAACCATTGGGTTGCACCATTTTAATCGAGGACCTGAAGTGATCTGAATCCGACTTGATTGTTCTGTAAGGGATTGCATAACCGAGTAGCTTTAACTTATTGGTGCCAAACGAGTATTTATTTTGATTCAGTGTTGACCCGTATTTTTCTGCGACAGTGAAGAACCGTTTCAATTTTCTGTCGTACTGTTCCGTATCTCAGCCGTTGACCGTTCTCCTGCAAACATAAATAAAAGTTTCTTCGAAGCTTTCGTTTCGGTTCATCTGATCGACTACACGATGGAAACGGGTCAAACAAAATGCATCGGAACTATTATGTACATATATATGTAATTATGAAAAATACGAGGAGGAGTGTAGCAGAGTATTCCGAGCATTTAGTAAAAAGATGAGTTTAGGTGGATTTATCACCGTACATCTTTGTTTATGGAGCACTAGAGTTCACCAGACAGACCGTACAGCATTCGCACCACTAACGTCTGTTCTAAGCAATATCTCTCAACAGTTTAATTCACTTTCAGTTACTACCTTCCGGCATCGTCCATTAAAGAGCAGAATGAATAAAAGCATAGTGATAAAGATCCAAAAAAGTCAAAGTATCAAGCGGAAGTTAAGAGGACAAGGAAAGAGTCCGAATGCAACTACGCCACTGGCCGCGACACCTAGCCATATCACCTAATGTCTCCAACCATTTGGTAGGCTTATAACGTGAAGCCCAACCTGGAAGTCTAACACTTGCTACGTGGTCAAGTCCACTGGTCAAGGTTTTCATACCTTTTTTACCATGTCATGGATTGACCACCTCGACCTACCTTCCAATCACTACCTGTCTCAGAGAACAGCGTACGCTGAGGAATTCTATCGATGGACATGCGTAATATATGTCCCAACCACCTTAACCTGTTTAGATTCAGTACTTGATCCAGAGACTGAACTCTGGTTTCCAACACCTCAAGCCTAACCTCAGCATTGCTGATACGTTGTTCCCACCATATTCGGGCAATGCTACCGAGACCGATGCCCAAACACCGAGAGTATTCGCCTATCGTCTTCCCTCAACGGCTATATTTCCGAACCGTATAAAAACGGGCCTGACCACCGCATTGTACACTCGACCCTTAACAGACAATCGGGTGTCACACCGACGCCACAGATGACAGAGGTTGTACAAAGCCAAACGCGCCCTCTTTATAGGCGATGACACTTCATCTGATATCTGTCCATCTGGTGAGATGTAACCACCCGGTTAACAAAATTTATCCACTTCATGTAGAGCTTCCCCTGCCAAGAAAAGGTTTGGTGTTAAGCCAACGCAGTCCTGCAACAGCATTTTACACTGAAGGTGTAAGGCGCATCCCAAATATTGCTACACTGTTTTTTAGGCTATCTAAGAGAGCTTGCAACTTACCTGGATCTTCACTCAGAAGAATAATATCGTCCGTGTATTCTAAGTCAGACAGTTTACTGCCTGAACGAAAATTGACACTGCTATTCTCGTACGAGGATAGGGCTATCTCAAGAATCAATTCAACCACAAAATTGAAGAGGAAGGGTGAAAGAGGGCAACCCTAACGAGCACCACTTTCCTTGATGAACTCGGGTGGAAGATCGTCATAAGCGCGAAATCGGCTTCAGCCGTTTGGATACAAGCATTGGAAAAGAGAAATAAACTTCTCTGGCACATCCTTCATTGAGAAGCAGGGTCAGAGAGCTGTGCGGTCGACTGAGTCGAATGCCGCTTTCAGATCAGGAAAGACTGAGACCGTGGGCCTACGGGAAGATGTGTCTGTGCTCTAAATTTTGCCGAAGAGTGAAGATGTGGTCGATACAACCCCTACCGGATATGAAACTGACTTGATTCTCACGCGTACATATTTCGCGGGCACTGGATAATCGGTGGAGAGTAAGACCGGTGAGCAGTTTAGACGCGATACTTACCAAGCTAATTCCTCTGTGGTTTTCATAAGAGAACCTGTCACCTTTCTTGTAAATCGGCACAATCACTGATTCAAACCATTCTCTGGGAATCTGCTCGCTATCTCGAATAACCCTGAGGAGTTTTGTTAACTCCGAAACCGAAGCTTCTCCTCCATCCTTGAAAGAAGATGAAGACAACTCATCCGGTCCAGCGGCTTTGTACTTTTTCAAGCAGCCTTTCTGCCGCATAATCTCTATCTCTGATGAAGAAACGATATCCACCTGCATCGGTTCGTTGGCGGGTGTATTTGGAAGGTCCACCGTTGAAGTGAGCCAACTGAATTGTTCCTTAAAGTGCTTCGCCCAAGGGTCCAGACGGCGTCCCTGAGAGTAAATCAGTGAGCCGTCGGATTCCTTACTTAACTGACTTACACCGGGTTTCCGTGGACCAGTGCCTCTAATTAAACGGAAAAGGTTGTGAGCATTGCCATTCGATGCGGTCTTTTCCGTTTCCTTAGATTTCACAATCCACCACTGCTCACAGTCATTTCTCAGGCTCCAAGCCGGTTGTCGTCTCACTTCATGAAATGTGGCCTTCGGAGGGACGGATCTGCGAGCATCCAACAGAGCATTTGATGTCGAAGATATCCATCGTTTGGGAGGCCTACTTGGATCAAACTTCGTGGTGGCATTTGAAGCGGCATACAATGCTTCCTTGATCTGTTCTCAGCGTTCATCTGGGTCGTGCGCATTCGGCTGTATAGATAATCGTGTAGATGGCTCCTTCTGGAAATTGTGTCGCTGGTTATCGTCCAAAAGCAACTGCTCGGAACGGGCTGCATTTACGTTTGTGCGACCACGGACGAGATGTATACAGAAGCAAGCACGTACCAAAATGTGATCTGAGTCCACAGGCGTAGGCCAAAATGAACGACAGTCTTCGATTGATCCACGCCGGCGGCGACGAATCACAATATGGTCAATCTGAGTCCACGTTGTGAATGCGAAAGGGGACGCCATTTGAGTCTATGCCGCTTCTTATTGCAGATGTTCATACTTGCCAGAAACAATCTGTGGTCAGAACACAGCTGAATTAAACAATAACCGTTATCGGTACGATCGGCTGGGATAGCAGATAGGCCTCTGGTGGGCCCTTCGGAATCTCCCAAACGGCCAAGTTGGATGTTGATATTCCCAGCAATGACCACCACGTCTGTTGAATGCACCCTTCGAAACAGCTGAGACAAATCCTGACAGAATTCGTCCTTGATCTCGGAGGAACTGCAATCAGTCGGCGCATACACAGACACGACGAACAAGCATCGAAGCTTCAGTTTGTTGTTGTTGTTGACACGAACAGAACCGTCCAACCGAACTGCACACAAACGACTGCTGATTGGAATCCAGTCTAGTAGTGCACGCTCAGCTTTCATGCTCGAAGAAATCCCACTGCTGGCCTGACCACGAGCACTCAAAAGCGGATCACCCGACACACAAAGAGTGAAGCGAGAGACTGGGGTTGTATCTAGAGTGCAAAGAGTGATCACAGAAGTGGGTCTTGTATGCGTGTTTCGGAGACAGCATACATCTACTTTAGATGTCAAGAGTTTTAGCGAGGACAGCCTGTTGCGCTATCTGACATAGTGTGCGGACGTTAAGGGCAGCCAAGTGAAGTGAGCATTTGGGCTCAAGAAGTGCATTTGATTTATACCCAACTCCTGAACTACTGTCTTCTTCAGAGCCGTAATAACCCGTACCATTTTGCATCGATCTTAAATTAAAAGAAGGAAAGCTGGTAGGGCCCTCTGGCTTTCGGGCGAATCATACTTCGCGGCTGCCCACACCGCAGAAGGGGTTTTTCTTTCAGAGCCCCAACCGGAGCCTCTGACTCAAAAGTCTCACCCACAATGCAGTGGGGCGTTAACCCAGCACGGGAACGTGACCGAAGAATCCGTGAAGGAGCTTCTTCTGGTCTGTCACGTGAGACCTAATGATTGCAAGCATTCAGTATTGTTCTCGCTGGTGATTTGTTATCGATCCGCTTTTCAAATTCAGTCCTTAGCCCCATGCACCGAATGGAGCAAGCGGAACTTGGATGGGACAGCATCCTTTGGGTTGGGGACTGCCCAGCTTAGGCGGGCGATAGCTGCCCAATGAAGTGCGATGACTTCTCCTACCGTCGAGAGAAACCCCAGGTACTCCATTCCTACGTCCATCTTGTAGAGGTTTTTAGACCGGAAAAGTGTTTCTCTCCACGTTAGTTCGCTGGAGTGTCCTCTCCAGGGGCATAGGGGTTAGAACCAGATGTTGTCCCTCAGCTATTTAAAAGACTGGACTTGGTCTGGATTCTACCCATTGACCTGTCAGGCATGGTTGCATCTCCGGCTTGAAGAAACCATCCTGCGTAGCTCTTTGGGTCATGGAGGCGTGCAAGCCATCACACCACTACAAGTTGCAGTCCTTACCCCTTGGGCCCCAACCAGCAAGGTGAGAAACGCCAACCAAAGCCAGTGTAAATGCTAGCTTTTTCGTACCTCTACGCCAAGTCATGATGTGACCGCCATGCCGCTTCCATCCTTGTCCAGCACGTGCGCATAGAACACGGAAGGGTAAACGGTGGGCAGACGTACACAGAACACACGACGACGAACCCCGTTCAGTCAGTGTTCTCACCAGACGCGATCAATATTTCGTAGACATCGGTGGTGAAACACCAAAAGCCGCCGAACGTCCTCAGCAAGAAGTGGCCAGGTCTCGCAACCGCAAACCAAAACATTACGAACAGCGGCGGTAAACACCCGTCTCAGTAGAGGAGAGCGATGGCGACGTCACGTGTATGTAATCGATGTATATTTTCTCCACTATATTATCTACTCGAGGTATGGAATAGGCGTCCAAGCTAGTGATGCTGTCCGGATAATGTTCAAAAAGAGGAAATTTGGATGTCAGAATCGGCAAGACCGCGTGAAGGAGATGGTTTCTTTTTCTCGAACATAATTTATAGGGTCTTGCGAAGCACTAATTAATTGCGACCGAGAAACACATCGGCGTAAAAACCGGGTAAGTCTGATAAACAAATCCGTGTATAACCACTGTTTTTAAGCCTGAGAGACCTCTGCATTTGACGCGCGTTGAAGTTAGTACTATTTCACTCCAGGAATCGTCAACCAACAGTTTCTTATGAACGAAAACGATACTGAAACGGCTTTCAGAGTTCACTGTGTCAATCAGTACTTTGGTGGTAATCCATGGAAGAATACATCAGTGACTGCTTTCTACGATCTTCTGGGTGTGGCGGTAGTGATGCTGGACGCGAGCGTAGAGTCGATTGTTGACGCTGATTATTTTGATGTGCCAGTGTATTAGGAGACTATCCGAAGATTTCCTTTCTTACAAAAAAATTCTCAGGGGAATTTCTGTACTTGACGTGTATGTCTAGGGTGTCAACTTGAGCCACAAAAGAAGTACGTCCGTTTACTCAATGCCAAAGCAGTTTCGTCTTCTGAATTGTCACAATCCTTATTGGATAACCTGGCAAAAGTAGAGGCATCATATGGCTCAGAATTGTCAAATGAACCTGTTTTTGGGCCATTTTGATGGCTTTGGTTTGTTTCTGGGCCGACTTGCTATTGAGACTGGCATTCCAGATGACATCGGCGAATAGAGTTAGTTTACATTCCCCCAGGGACTGCATGTCGTATATCGTCGCCGAGCTGTTGTTCTGTCATTCCCTGACCAGCGGTTCAAGCATTAACAAAAGCTGATCGGAACTTTCACCACGCTGTCGTTTATAAGTGGCTAGTACAGTGTTTTTGAAGGCGTGAGAAAAATTTTGGAAATGTGTCCCAGCCTATCCGAACTGCATTCTGCACCGGGCTACTTTTATGCTTCTCAGTAGCCAAATTACCTAAAAATCCTCTCGAGCTCAGAGAGGCCAGCGTGATTTCATCGACCGTATATTTTATATACTGAAAATAAAACTCCCAACAGTAAAAGCTTCCGTGAAACAAAGATTATCGACGGGCAAACATTAGCGTATCATCAATCCCTCGGTGTTCTGCTCGGAGCTAGTTTAGTTTAAATGTGAAACCAGTGGTTCTGATTGCTTTCCGACAGTCGCATTGTATGCGGTAACAAGTTAATGTTGTCAATACCAATTCCATCTGAATATATCAGACAGTTAAAACTTGAATCTGTGGGGCTTGTAAAAGAATGGAAAATACGATCCATATGGTACATATACAATACCTTTAAGGCATGTAAATCTTATTTCAAAAGATCCTCGATGTGAACCATAATGAGTATTATCACTCAAACAGCGTATAAGATGTAGCCTCTGTAACGTCATAATTTCTTTTCTATTACTCATCGGGAACCGTAAATATGTCATGACGTGTTAAATAATAAACCAAAGAGTTCAGTCATTTCAGCAAGAAAACTCACTACATAATTAAGCGACAAGCATTATCCCACTCCCAACCAGAGATCAGTTAACCAACTGCAATACAACACGCCGTTGCAGTCCAAGCTGCCGCTTATCGTACGGCGTACTTGAATACACGCTCCTTACGTGTACGCATTTGTTCGACTACTGGTAACTGGAAACAACTAGTGTTCCACTTAGATCGGTCTTTTATTAATTAGCCGAATCAACAATCCGATTACGGGTTAAATATGTATATTGTGTTTAACTGCAATAATTTAATTCAAAAGGCGTCATCAAGTTGTCAAATAGGGTGGGTGATAATCACTACACTTGTTTTGGTTCTCCTTTCCAACTTCCCTAGAGTGATTACTTTGGAAAACGATAAAGTTTGTTCTGCTAGGATGCACAAGAACTGCATTTTCTGTGTACATGATTATTTACGCGTACAGTGTCTCTTTTGACATAATTCGTGTTGCTTCTCAATTAGTACTGGAATGCCAAAACAGTCCAAGGGGACACTGGCTGGTTGTGAAAACTGAATAGTTTGGTTTTCGTAGCACTTCGTTACTTTTCCTGATGATAAATTTCGCACCCTTCCTCGAAGTTTCGCTGTAATCCCATAACCGGATCGCACTCCAGGAAGAGCCCTAATCTTTTTCCAGGACACAAAAACAAGGTGTTCAGGGCCACCTCGTTACGTAAGCGACCTCTCATGTAGCCAAAACGTAGTATGCTAACGTCAGAAGTATTTGCCATGCTGTATCAACCGAAGAGGAAGAAATAACCTATCTGATAATCTTCAAAACATTATGAATTATTATGAACAAAGTGATCTTTCATGTGACCCTTCGTAGTGTTCTGATTGTATCTCCACCCCATCTCATTTAGCCTTCCCGAATGATGAGTATACTCCACGCACCATTCAGTTACGCAGAGTTCGATCTTCTAAGTATTTTGGAGTGACGTTAAGCACTCATTCTCATGTTGTCGATTGTGTACGTGAATTGTGCTGACTTATCTTTCGAATATGATAGTTCAGGCAATTCTGCATGACAAGTATCAGCACACTGTCGCGAGGCACCGGTAGTAACCTAACTATGCTGACACGAAAATGGAATTTGTTGTCACTATGACTATCAATCTTCGTGTTGTTTCTTCTATTGTCTGTATTTTAATACCTATTAAATGTGTTGCATTTAGCCAGTTGTAAAGCACGCAAGACAATGTCGTTCCCTACCGATCGTTCTGACCCCTCAGCTGGGTGTTTTCAATTAGTTCTGTCTTGAGTCGGCGTTGTCTGTTTCCTTTGTTATTCAACGAATTTTAGAGAACCGACTCGGTATCTTCCTGTTAGTTAAGCGTCGCAAACATGTCACGTGAGACGTATAAGAGCGTGGCCGACTAAGACAATCCACGGACTGAGGGTTCAGCTCCATCTGGTATCGAAATGCAATCCACCTGTTGCTGAAATCCTGACGGTTAAAGGACCACGGAACAGACAGGCTTTGGTTGAATGCTGTGTTTCTGAATGAGCGTATCTGTGTACGTGCACGCTTGTGCACAATCGGGGAACACCAGCGAATATGTTTGCGCGATTTACATAGACGGAGGCCTCCTATCCTGAACGTAGCACAAATATTTCGTGTCTGAACGTGCATATATGATTCGGTAATGGTGCGTTCATCAACGAGGGTACAACTCAACCTGGGTATACAGATCACTGCGTGATTGACGCGTGCGTCAGTTACGACTCCTGACCAACCCCACTGCATTTTATTTTTGCTCCTAGCTTGTGCCCACATACGCATGCACAGAGCTGCCCTCACTCAGTCGCCCAGATATCACTCAAGACCTGTCGGTTCTGTGGTCGTTTTAATTGCCAGATATGGGCAACAGGTGTTTCGATTAATCCCATTAGCTCTAGTGGGATTGATTGAAACATCAGTGATGTGCATTCGCGCTGATCGTGTGATTAGATCATATCTGGATGAGGATGGTGGTATACCCAATACATCTTTATCTAATTACGGTGGTTGAGATTACGGGGTGATATAAACGAGTGCATATCATGACAGCCAAAACTTAATTCATTTACTTCGATCTTTCTTTCCGTGTTTCGGGCGACTAACTGAGGAGGTTATGGCGAACATATACATGCATCTTTTGTAGCCCCATGTTTGTGAATACGAACTCATGGGCTAGCTAGTCATTTCAATTCGGGCTTTAATGCAGTGGATGATCAAAATTGATAACAAAATGTGGACTACTTGTTTCGAACCTGATCTATGGTCTCTCTTTCAAGTCATTTTACTTTTGAAGCAGTTTTCTGACTGATTTAGTGATGCATTAACAGGAATACCAGTCTTTAGCACGTCTTTATTGAGATGAATGGGTGTGGGCAGTAGCTTGTTCGACAACGTCTTCTAACTTCCGATCTGTGTCACTACCAAATGCATTCCATGTAGTTCTATATGCTGTACCGTTACCGATGTAGTCGAATAAAAGAACGAATTGATGTTATTCAGAAATCTAGGCGATTACGTGGTTCACTAGAATTGCTTGCTTTTAACACAAGTTGGTTGCAACTTTTTCCAGTTTGTCTCATGAAGCGTAGTGCTCCTCCGTTAGGAAATTAATTTAAGGTGGAAAATAACACTGAATCGTGATATTACTTCAATGGACCTTTCCAAAATGACCAAAATATTTCACTTGAAAATCGGAAAAAATGATATGTGAATAACGGACTCCAATTAAAATTGCCGTGATGTCTAAGATACTCCAATTTCCCTGATATGCTACATTACCATAACAAACAAAAAGCTGCCACACCTTAACAAGACGAAGGAAAAAACCTCGACAGAATGGCGATATGTCCTTACGGACGCTTTGAATCATAACGCCAAAAAACAATTCCCCGCACAAACTAATCGGATCAAATTCGAGAGCCAATAATGAGATCTTTTCAAATATACCAAAGTTCTTAGAGGAATGGAATGCAAATATGAAACACCAATTCAGCGAAACTCTAGGGGAAAGCGTGAAACTCATCATCCGGGAAAATCACGAAACTTAAACATTTTGCTATGAAAGTCAAGTTATTCAATTTTACTACGAGTCAGTGTCTCCCTGGACTGCCTTGGCGTTCTAGTGCCAATAAATTGACACCGCGAATTATGCTAAATGCTACGCTATATGCGCAAATAATTGTGCACACAATAATTGCAGTTACTTTGTATTCCAACAGAAGGAACAGAAGTAATCATTATCCATCTCTTTTCGACAGCTTGACAAAGCTGAATTCATCTGCTTAGGATTAAAAATATCATGACAATGCACGGTTCCCGATGAGCAGTATAAAAAAATCATGGCGTTAGAGAGGTTACAGTATCTGATTTGCTGTGTGAGTGGTAATACTCATTATGGTTCACATCAAGGTTCTTTTGGAATAAGTTTTCACATGCCTTCAAAGAATTTTATATGCACCATATGAATCGTAGTTTCCCTTCTGTCAAGAGTTTTTAACTGTCCAATATATTCAAAAGGGAATTGGTATTACAACGTTAACTTGTTACCGCATACAATGCGACTGTCGGGAGGCAATCTGGGCCACCGGCTTCATAGACTTGTGGGCCTCATAGTAGTTGGTTACATACTGGTATCTATCCGTCGATAATCGCGGTTTCATCGTAACGTTTACTGGCGAGAGTTTTGTCAGTGTGCAAATAGACTGTCCAGGCAATCAGGCCGAGGCTCACAACCCAAGTGGTTTTTTCTGCAGTTTGCCTACTGACAAGCACGGAAGTAGTCCGGTGCAGAATATGGTTTAAATTGGCTCAAGCAAGTCTAAATTTTTTACGACTTAAAGAACGCACTGTACATGGCGAGCAAGTACTCCGTTTTCAGGCTATATGTATAAGGACTGAAGTGTTACAGTGCCTGAATCGTAATGAGCATGGTCTGAGGTAAATGCGTACACTAATCGTGAGACATGCCTGACTTATATCTTCAGGTTATTTGGGTTGTGCTGTGAAATCAATCTGATTACGTCAGTAAATGCGCAGATCCAAGGAGTCTAAGCATCGGCAGTATTTGGCGTATTCGGATCTTCGGAAAGTCGATGATATCGTATAAAACGGTCTATCTGTCTTCAGTTAATCGAATGGTTTAGCGCGTTTGATTACCACCTTGGAGATCAGAGGCGCGAGTCCCGCCACCACCAATGACTTTGTTAGTAGACAGCGATCCGCTGCCGTCTGGCTCAGTGCCACATCTGACCTACTGGGATCTTATGCGGTTTTTAACTCCAAGTCTCAGGATTATACCCAATGATGCAGTGGACCTTTGAGGTTATGCGGTATACCACTGCATTTGTGCAAGGGCGTGTGATAAAAAGGTGAATAAGTTGTAATGTTACTAGATGCCATCATCCAGTTTTACTAGACATGAGAATTTCGAGGGTTGGAGAAAGAAAAATGGGTTATTCGGGCTTTATTCATGTGAAATACTTCCGTACGGTGAAATTTTGAAGAAACACGTAAGGAAATTTACCGAACGAAAACAAGGATATAATAGTGTTAAATGGATTAAGGAATTCACGTAAAAGTTCATTTGTGAAAATAGGAATAGGGGGAGTAGAGCATGGCACCTTGTGGGACGCCAACAATCACTGAGCGTACGTTCCAAAGAGCCTCGTCGATTCGGAACGCAATAGAGCATACAATGGAGAAATTTCGAGTCAAGAAATGAGTTCAGATGGTAATGCAAACCCCAGTAATTTCGATCGAGGGCTGAAGGAGTGTCCAGTCGCCGTGGTTGTCGCTCGTGGAGGCTAACTTCGTGAAAAATATTCAAAGAAGTTACCAGTAGATTTTCTGCGTTATAAATCATACTGTAATCTATCAAGAATGCTTGTAGTTCAGGTGCGAAAGAAGGACATTTGCGATCACGATTCCTATAACTTTGTTGAAGACTGGTGTGACGGAAATGGGTCGATAGGTGCCACGCTGCAAGTTGGGACATCTGTATGGTGTAATCAAAAATACTAGAGATACCCTAGGGAGGTGGAAATTCGCAAATTATTACTTAAGTGTTTTGTTAGTTGGTCAAATAGTATAAGTACCACAGAAAATAAAGCCATACATGGCTCTTGGAGATAAGATACTAAATGTCGCCCCAAAAATCGCCCGTTTTTTTTTCGAAATGTCATCTTTAGCACTTGCATGGGATAGATTAATCGGCAGAGCTCAGATATTGGCCTAAAATGGTGGGCCGTCCAACTCCGCCTGGAGGAAGTCCCCGTTCGCATCAGATTGTATAACAAGCCAGTTTCAGGCCGTCAGCAAAGATCAGTTAGGGTGGCAAAATTCTGACCACCAATAACTCAAATAAATCAGGGAGCGACAGAACCTCTAGGACTGCCAACTTGGTAACTCTCACAATTTTGAATGTTCGGACGTTGTTCGTAGATCATCAGGTTGCTGGTTCTCGTAAGCTCCTGGCCGAAAAGCTTGGCGTTTAGGAGTCATACGTCCCACTACCCCAAGTTCGCACTAATGATGTTACCTCTTCCGATAATGCAAATTTACGGTTTAATTGCTAAGTTCATCGATCAACAGCCCACGAAGTCGTCTCTTTTTCCGAAAATCCACTAATTATTAAGGTATCAATCACTGGAGCTCCTTCAGAAGTTGGCCATGGGGTACTTTTTCATAAGGCCATGGTAAATTCTACGAGGATGATATCCGTAGTGTAACTATGTTCCACGGCACGTGTCTACCCTCCGTATGTCAAAAACCAGCTGGAAGCACGTTTTTGTTGAGTGAAAGCCACCATAATTTTGCACAAACATTGGATTCAGTACTTTATTCAAGTGGATGTCATTCACGAAGTGCTTTTTTCTGGAAATGATAGAACTACTGTCATTCATGGTTAATGGTCACCTCATCCACTGTCCACATTTTCCGTGCTGTTTCAGGTTATAACACTATCAAGTGAGCTATTAACAGTTACGTTTTATCGAGTGACACCATTGAAAACAGTACGCGGCTTGTTGTTTGTTTTAACTAACTTTCCTTTTCAACAGATTGTCATCGGTTAAAAAATACGGCAGGAAAGACCACAATTTTGTTAACCAAGCGGTATATGAACTATTACACTGGCGGTGATTTAACGTTGAACACCTTCGAAGAGTCAGGCTAGTGCCAGAATATCGGTGGAGGTTCATCGCACAAACGAAGGGCTCACTTGGCAAACAAGTCTTCTGTGGGGTGGATATGGCGTTCATTTTTCTGTCTAACAATGCATAACGCCGTGGCAGTCAAGTCAGTTTTGAGGTATTTCTGGGAAACCCGAACGTTGCAGGTGGAAGATGAGCAAATTACCAGTGTTTGATGCTCGGTGTCGTTACGAATCTGTACAAATTTGGTGGAAACACTGCATGAACAGTTAGCCCTAGTTCAATGAATCAGGGATAAGTATTCGGATCAGATTACGTTGACAGGGTCAATACATCGCGTGTATCTCCTGGTGTATTTCATTAGTGTGTACAGTTTTCTGGCTCTGGCAAAAGCTGGAACGTAAACAGTCAGTGAGGACAAATATCAGTGTTATTTGTCTTATAGGACGTGTTTGGGTTCGACAGGATCCACCCATTGAATGATTGGAGACAATAGAAAACGTGATCAAATATCACAGTCAGAGTCGTAATTGTTATCCAATTCATTCTTGGTTTAAACTAATTTCTACCTCTGTTCGTCCTCGTTGTTTGTTTGATCTTTTTTTTCAGCTGGGCGACACTGCAATGTGACAATCAAAATCAGGATACGAGGGTCTAATGTTACTAGTTGACGAAATCTGTTTAAAGTAAACAATCCGGAACACGTTTCAGTTCATCTCACATTATCCTTGTTTTTCAGAGAGATGATTGCTTTCGAGAGCTCAAGGTGTTTCGACAACGAAATCTGATTTTGTTCAATGCGGCTTTTGACTAGGTGGTTTCTTTGTTTCCACCACCGATCAGTCCACGAATGACAGCCTCTAACTGGCTTCAACCTCCTTCCTGAATTTTCGTACCACTATTGCATAATAAAATGTAGTCAATGAAACAAAAAAGATGGTTAGGCCAGTGGAATTAATCTTTTATGAAATGCTTATGCGGAAATATTGGATTCAAGTTCTTCGTCCAGACATTCCTTCATCGCAAAAAGTGTTTTTCAGGCATGCCCCTGTTGTTCCATAATTTTGTGGTGAAAACGTTCGTTAGATCAACACTGTACTCAAGTGAAAACGGAGTCGCCGAAAAACCCTTCTCGAGACAAGCCTCTAATCAGTCCAAGCACGCCAGATCGGATCAAATAATCAGTAATCAATAAACCGCCAGATCACACAAGACTTAAACCTCTTTCACAATTAAAGCATTGTCTGCAGTCCAATGTAAATCGGGTCAATGATCAATAATCGTGAGAGCAAAAAAAGACAGGCCGCGAGATGCGAACACCTCGTTTATCTACGTCCATCTCGAACGTAAAGCATGTCAGCATATATACGATGCAGTAGAGGGGGGGGGGGGGGGGTAAATATAACAGTAAAGTCGGCAGGATCGAATGTTCTTACCTACGTTTGGGAGAGTGAGACGAGCGCTGAGGCAATTCCTATGACGTGAAACCGCCAGCTTCTATTGCAATTCACTTAATTGCACCAGGTCAACTTCGTGACCTGATCCAGTGTTTCAAAAAATTGTTGCGCAACCCACCACCGAAACTATTAGGGTTCAGCGACGCGATTCTTATCATGATGCATCAGCCAGCACTGTGTACACAAGAACGACAGATCCAAAATGTTTGCTTGCCTTGGAATTATCTAAAAGACCTCACTCTTCCCAACTTACGCGCTGTAGGAACTTTCCATCCTGGTTATTGTAATGATACACTTATCTCCCATCCCCTACTGTGCCGTATATACACTGGCATGTTTTACTATCACGGTTGACAGGAGTGAATGAAGTACTTATATCTCACGACGTATGTCTTCTTTCTATTCTCGTGAATTGGGTAAAGGACGCCCAGTGCTTTATAGACGGATAATCAGCCTGGCTGACGTTCTATCAACCTAGTAAGCCCGACAGAGCATAACTTGACTGTAAATGCACCGTCATTCGGCCTGTCGTGTTGCCGTCTTTTGGTTTGTTGTTGCAGGCAGAAGTCGTAGGAGTTGTGAGCGAAGGTCAACTGTGCAGGTTATCCATAAAGATCACAAAATAGAACAGGAGGTTCACAACATGTCTGGCGACGGGTTTTTTCCTCTGACAATAGCTTCCAATGATTCCGACCTCAAGAAGATGGTGCAGTCCCAGTTGAGGCTGATGGAGGTTTCGGCGGCTCAGCTTGCAAACATAAACAATTTAAGCCCTAGCGGATCCAACATCCAATGCATTGTTCTACAACGTCCCCGACTTCATTCGTGATTGACCACACTGTTATCGGTTACCGCTGGCGTGGATCACTTCAAGACTGTCAATCATTTTGGTCCACGTCTGTAGACACTGATCACCATCTTGTCCGTACGCGCTTCAGCGTACTTCTCGTCAACGGTCGAAACAACGCCAAAGCCAACTGGGCGACAACTGTCAATCTGCTTCCCGAGCAGAATTATTCGATGGATTATCGATACAGTCAAATGCCCAGGATTCACAAGAGTGACGGACGGAGATCAAGCAGGCCTTACTTGAGGCTGCTAATATTGCCCAAGGTAAAACAGTCAGGCACACAGAAACGATGGATATCTGCATCCTCGTCCGCACTGTTAGATACGCGCAGATCGATTCCAGCGATTTCCAGATGCGATGATGAACGGAGGCGCCTTAAACATCGAATGATTCGAAGCCCGAGAAACGACAGTGAGCATTGGTGGATAGTGAAATGTGGGGAGATGGAAAGAGCTGCAGCGATCGGCAAAAGCCGCAACCTTTCCATCTAAGTTGAAGAACCGGTCCACGAAAACCAGGCGTTAGCGAACTAATGGAAAAGACGAACGATTCATTGATTCCGTCTCAGGAGTATTGTCTAGTTCGTTGGGCGAAGCATTTAGAGAATTATTTTAATTGGCATTGTCCACAACAGGCTATCTTAAACGACATAAGGCTTCTGGGCCGGATGGGTTGTCTCCGTTTGTTTTCAAAGACGGTGGCTCAACTTAGTTATTAGAGTTGACAAAACTCCTCGGTTAGGTATGTGATAGGGAGCAAGTTCCAAAGAGTTGATGTGAATCGGTGATCGAACCGATTTGCAAGACGGTGACAAGTTCTGCTGTGAAAACCACAGAGAAATAAGTCTGGTTATCATCACATCCACACTGCTCGCTGGTATCATTCTCCATCAATTATGAACCGCTCGGGTACAGTGCTCGCGCGAGAATCAGGCTGGGTCGAGATTGTGTTGATCCCATCTTCACTCTTTGATAAGTTTTAGAACATAGGCACACCTTCTATAGCCCCACCATCCTCGTTTTCTTAATCTTGAAGCGGCCTTCGACTCAGTCGACGCTGCCTCTTGCTGAAGCACTCGATAAGTTCGTTCACACTATAAATTCCCTTTACATGAATAGCCGAAGTCAAGTTCGGACTTACGGTGTTCTTTCATTCGAGTTCATCACGAGGGGTAGTGTACGTTTCGATTGCCCCTCTCTCCTTTTCTTTTTGACATTTCGGCTGATATGGTCGCAGAGATCGCCCTTTTTAAGGTGAGGGTAATAGCATTGAATACTTCCCTAGTGGAAAAGTGTCAGACGTTAAATATTCGGACGACACAATTCTTCTGGGTGAAGATCCAGGTAAGTTGCAAGCTTTTCTAGACAGCTTGATGGACTGCGTAGCAATATTCGCTATGCGTTTTATACCTTCAAAATGCAAGATGCTGTTGCAAGATTGGGTTGGTCCAGCGCAAAATCTTCCAGTGTCTGATGAGTCTGTAGACTAGATATCCAAGTTCTGTTATCTGGGGAGCTGCATTTCACCCGGATGTCAGATATCGAGTGAGATATCTTTGTGTGTACAGAAGGCTTATTTGACATCTGGCAAAGTAATTCATTTGTGGTACCGACATGGCATCCGTTATCTATCATGGGTCTAGTGTACACTGCAGCAGTCAGGCCCCAGCTTCTGTATTTTTCAGAAACATGGCCACTAGGAATGGAGGACACAGGAAGATGGTCGTTATTCAAACACTGATGTCTTCATAGCATTGCTCGAATCTGGTGGGAACACCGTACCTATAATGCTGAGGTTAGGCTTCTAAAATGTCAGAAATGTACAGAAACCTTCAGACACACGAATCAAACCACTGAATAAAACTTCAAAGGCCACTAGGCTTAGGCTCCTAATGCCTCAGTATGGCCGGGGGTAGGCGTTCCTAGATCCGCGATGACTACTCATTCTGAACGCCTCTTGAAATGCTCCCAAGTGACCGTGCGTCTGTCACAACCTCTTCTGGGGAAGTCCCACTCACTGCCCTTCAGTGGTGTTTCCACGAATGCCAGCGAATGTCCAACGGTCCCCACCAGGTTGGCTGACTGATAGTTGGTCTAAGGGAGATGGCTAAACTCGAATCTAAATCAACCACCTACAGTGTACGAAGCACTGTGCTCACCGGCTTCTGTGGCGGAGGAGTGTGCTGGATACCCAGGATGCTTGGCATCAACGGAAAGACATATGAATTGAGCAGTCGGTCACCGGCCTTTAGTGGGTTACGGACCCCCACGCTTCTGCCCGTTGCCTTGGGGGTTAAGCTTTGGATAGCTGAAGGCTCCGGTTGTGGACCCCTAAGAAAACCATCTGCTTTGGCCTAGGCAGTCTTGCAGTATTGCGTCCGCAAAAATAAATTATGGAATCGGATTCCTTCTACCCCTGTCTACCCGACTGTACCATGTTTCTCTGCGCAGCTTTAAATCGGGTGAGTTCGATATTATAGTGAGCAGGCTGTTGGCAGCCATATTAGCGTTCGATAAATGTAAGTGTACGATCCTTGTGATGTACTTATTGAGCCTTTGTGCTCATAGAGTTTTCTGCGTTTTTGTATTTTGAAGATCGAATCCAAGCAACTCCCACGAAAGGCGCTGAACCTTGGATACTACAAGATATATATATATATATATATATATATATATATATATATATATATATATATATATATATATATATTGGCTAAGGTGATTGGGACATGTATTGCGCGAATCCCTTTATAGGATTCCTCGGTGCACCTTGTTCGGTGAATCGGGTAATGGTTGGAAGATGAATAATGGTGATCAGGCTATGGCACGAAAGAAAGGTATGAAAATTCTAACCAGTGGACTTGGCCATGTAGAGCATGCTAGACTTCCTGGGTGTTGTCCAAGAGACCCTCGCATTTTATGATTAGGTCCATTGGAGGTTACGTCTAGGTGTTGCGATCAGTGGCTATATTGTATCCACAAACTGTCAAATTAATGCCAAGATACATGTAGTTTCCCTATTACTCGTTTCGTTCTGTTGTTTATTTTCATTATTTCCTATTGATTTTGCTCCTAGGAGATGGTAATCAAAGCCACCGCACTCAGTGCATAGTTAATGGTTGTATGAACTGTACTGAACATGATCCTGATACGGGCGTCACTTTCGATTCCTGGTTCAGGAGGTATGAGGATATACTAACGTTGTGACTGGAGCAAAAAGATGGGAAACCAAGGTTCGTCTGTTACTTTGCAAGCTCGAATCTGTAGAACATGTCCGTTACATAAACTTCATGCTCCACACGAACCTCGGAAACGGTCATTTCTGGGTATTGTGAAAACTGTGTCAAAAATTTTCGTCGATGCATCTTCACTGGTCACCACATATTACAAGTGTCTCAAACAGTTGAACATGACGTTGGAGACTTAATGGGTTATACCGGCATAGTCAGTTTCGAATGTGTTCGTTTTTAAAAGGGGTTCCTGGCAGAGGACCAATTTCGGTGCCTCGTTTTCATTGGTGCCCTACAATCAGCCCGCTACTTAGATTTTCGCACCCGACTACTGGCGAAAATCACGAAAAAACCAAACACTACTCTCCAACAACTTGTTGATAACTGTCACCGTTGAACGAACCTGAAGAAGTTATTGCCATGATACAATGCCCCGACCAGTCACATGAACTAACCATCAAGGTCACGGTAAAAAAACTGTTACCATAAAGGCTAACTTAATTCACCTCGTTGAAAACCATTTCAGCTAAACCGCCATCAACGTGCCGACACTGTGATGCGTGTCACCTAAAATGACAGCACCCGTTGAAACGAAACCGCTGCATGCGATGCAACAGTTTCAGCGATGCAAATGGATTCTGTCTGTACCGGGCCACCTGTGCAGACAAAAGAATCCGATGACACTCTCGATAAGTCGAATTTCGTAGTGTACTACTTGGAACCTTGTTAGTAGACAAAGTAAGGCAAACACCACGTTGTGCATAATCAAGACAGCTAGAAAAGTGTACGTGAACATAGGATAGTGGAGTAACAAATTAGCGGACGTGACCGACATTTAAAGTAGAATAATGGTTCTAGGCTCCACACTAACCTTGAAATCAATCACCCTGATTGAAATACGCACTAGCAAACATGCAGCTGAATGCTCCGGGATGTACCGTGCAATCAAATACTCTTGACTTGTGTGTACAAAGACACCTATGGCATCGAACGTCCTTTGCAATAGGAACGACTAGCCGACCAGCCTTACTGTCGTCACTTAAGTGTCCCACTGAATGTCATTGTATGTCATACATTGTTTTGCTTTTCAATCAATAGGAAATGTAAAGTGGTTAGTATTTGTTGTCGGGACTGTAGTGATGCATTCAATTGTATAACGAGAAAAATGTTGCCACATATATTAGGTGAAGTTGGTAGCTTGTCATTTACCAGAAGTCAAAAATCTAACCTCTTTACCAATTGTAAATAGTTGATACGTATTCACGGTCGAAACGTGTTTAATTCGATGAAAAATTCACTAGGTAAATGCGATTCTTGTGGTAAACTCTATTCACGTTCAACCTGTCGCTTTCGCAACGCTAAATACTACAGATATGGTACCTACGACATACCCAAACGGTGTGCAGACAATCATCCACGTATGTTTTTAAGTGCAGATCTAACTCCTCTAAAGATTTTTCTCACATTTCTTTCTCAGTGATGGATACAGACCATCGACACAACTCTTCAGTTTCTCATTGATGGCGCGGTTCAAGATAATTTCATTGTGGGCACTGGTAGTGTCGAATCTTTATTGCGCATTTGTTTTACGTCCTGCTATCAATATTTTTCAACTACATCAAACTGATATTTCTACTAGGAGAATAAATGAACAAGCACTACCTACTTTGAGGTCATTTAGTGCTTACATCAATCATCAAACTGGACGTTCCTTTGGCTGTGCCTTTTTTGGAACCGAAATTGAACCTTATTCCCTTGCGTTGGGGGCTATTAAAGACATTCCCATTTCTACTTCACTTCTATCACAGAAACACACTTTGTTGTCCGAGATTTTACTTATGTTGTTTTCAGGTTCCACATATGTTGATTCTTATTCTGTTGTGACCCACGGGTTCTTTTCTACGAGCTGAATGAAAAACCTATGCACTCGATCTCAGCTTACGATTTCGATCTCAACTCCAGCCCGCTATGGAAAATCACAAGACAATCATAAAGTGATTTACTTGCTTTCATCTCTCAACTTTAATTCGCCATATAAAACTTACGTGGTCGAATCATTTTCCCATTGTGGTAACTTTGCACTTAGTTCAACGCAAGACAGTTCTCATCATGCCTAAAAAGGAACGTAACGAAATATAAGTGGTCCACAAGGTCCAACAAATCTGACTAGTAGTTTTCGCCAGTATCTTCATGTAATTCGTGGTGCACTCGTTCAGCATAGCCGAAGACTTTTGACAGGATGAGTCTAATCTGCCACTGGAAACAAAAATCGTTTCCACAATAAAACAGAGGTGACAGGTTGCCTTCAGGGTGCTTCTACAGACTAGCACAACTATGGAGTGATTAAAAAATGCAAGAGGACCGTGAAACAACAGTTGTGAGAGATCTATCGAGAGACACATTCTCGGCTGTACGCGTGTTTCATAGATAGATGAAAAATACGTCCTTAGCATCGCGAGAGGAAGATAATGATCGCTGGTGGAAATAGAACAAGAGATAGTGAAACGGGTGACCAGGCTACACAGTTCTTCAAGAATACCGATTGATCGTTGTTTAGGTATATCCGAACCTGCTTGCAAGTCAAAAACAGTAGAAACATTTTTTTTCAAGCAAACCATTCATTAGCTCGAGTATGCCAGGCCAGATGGAATGATTTATCAGATCACCCCAGATAAAACCCCTTTTACTAATCCAGCAGTTATCTACAGTCCAGCACAATTTGGGTCGACGGGTCAATAATCAATCCGGCAAAACATTTATATCAAATTAATCGGTCCAACAGAGCTCGAATCTAACTGGACGCCTGAGTTCGGGGATGTTTGATTTTTGCTTTAAATACGGCGTAGTATTTCCGGCGAAAATACAGTCTTTTTGGCGTGTTGAGTTGTTGTCTTCTGATTTTCCATAGCGGGCTGGAGTTGAGATCGAAATCGTAAGCTGAGATCGAGTGCATAGGTTTTTCATTCAGCTCGTAGAAAAGAACCCGTGGGTCACAACAGAATAAGAATCAACATATGTGGAACCTGAAAACAACATAAGTAAAATCTCGGACAACAAAGTGTGTTTCTGTGATAGAAGTGAAGTAGAAATGGGAATGTCTTTAATAGCCCCCAACGCAAGGGAATAAGGTTCAATTTCGGTTCCAAAAAAGGCACAGCCAAAGGAACGTCCAGTTTGATGATTGATGTAAGCACTAAATGACCTCAAAGTAGGTAGTGCTTGTTCATTTATTCTCCTAGTAGAAATATCAGTTTGATGTAGTTGAAAAATATTGATAGCAGGACGTAAAACAAATGCGCAATAAAGATTCGACACTACCAGTGCCCACAATGAAATTATCTTGAACCGCGCCATCAATGAGAAACTGAAGAGTTGTGTCGATGGTCTGTATCCATCACTGAGAAAGAAATGTGAGAAAAATCTTTAGAGGAGTTAGATCTGCACTTAAAAACATACGTGGATGATTGTCTGCACACCGTTTGGGTATGTCGTAGGTACCATATCTGTAGTATTTAGCGTTGCGAAAGCGACAGGTTGAACGTGAATAGAGTTTACCACAAGAATCGCATTTACCTAGTGAATTTTTCATCGAATTAAACACGTTTCGACCGTGAATACGTATCAACTATTTACAATTGGTAAAGAGGTTAGATTTTTGACTTCTGGTAAATGACAAGCTACCAACTTCACCTAATATATGTGGCAACATTTTTCTCGTTATACAATTGAATGCATCACTACAGTCCCGACTACAAATACTAACCACTTTACATTTCCTATTGATTGAAAAGCAAAACAATGTATGACATACAATGACATTCAGTGGGACACTTAAGTGACGACAGTAAGGCTGGTCGGCTAGTTGTTCCTATTGCAAAGGACGTTCGATGCCATAGGTGTCTTTGTACACACAAGTCAAGAGTATTTGATTGCACGGTACATTCCGGAGCATTCAGCTGCATGTTTGCTAGTGCGTATTTCAATCAGGGTGATTGATTTCAAGGTTAGTGTGGAGCCTAGAACCATTATTCTACTTTAAATGTCGGTCACGTCCGCTAATTTGTTTCTCCACTATCCTATGTTCACGTACACTTTTCTAGCTGTCTTGATTATGCACAACGTGGTGTTTGCCTTACTTTGTCTACTAACAAGGTTCCAAGTAGTAAATTACGAAATTCGACTTATCGAGAGTGTCATCGGATGCTTCTGGCCGCACTGTTCGCAAACCGATCGGGAACGCTAGAACAAAAGGACTGTTTGAAAATTTGACTGTTCCCTGGAGTTACGTATTGTCAATTTCGCTGCTCTATGTATTTGATAGTGGGAGTTTCGTAGGGGTACCCATAAACGATCATTCCGTCCGGCTCCATCTAGACGCAGCATGTACTTTTGAATAATATCAGACAAGATATTGGATGCCATCGTTGGACCGGAACCCGAACCTACGTATCTGACTGTGGCCAGCGCTTGTGGTGGTCGAATAGAACTCACTGGTCATGTACAGTGTGCGGTCAGTTTTCGAGGCAAATTCATCGAATGAACGTGCTATATATTGCAATCGGATTTGAACCTACTTGTTGAACACTGGCTTGGAGAGCTGGGCCTCATCGACATCCCGATCAACAGCTTATGCCACACAAGCCCAGGCCATCGCCACAAACTGAGGCCTTCGGTGCAGCTATCGTTACCGAGGAACTATCTGATTCCGTTTCTGACATGCCAGTCACTGTAGGCAAAGCCAGTGAGGCTACTCGTGTTGAGAAAGAGGGGGACCACCCATCAAATTGCCCACCAGGTTTTATCTTTAATCTGCCAGAGCGGTCCATTTTACAAAGGAAGTTAGGTCCTTATCGGTCAACTTAAAAATGGAAGGCGTTGAGAAGTTGTAGAAACATTCCCTGAAGGGAGCCACTTACCAATCCAAGCATGCCAGACCGCATCGAATAATCACTGAACGACCAGATTGCACATGACTTAACTCCGTTTCGCTAATCGAGCAGTTGTCTCCAGTCCGACATAGATCAGAATAATGACCAATAATCAGTCTGGCCAAAGTTCTATCTACCTAATCAACTCGACAGGTCATAACCTGACTGTACGACCGAATTCGGGAATGTTCCACTTTGTTTTGAATATCATGTTGTTAATTAAGGAAATGCATTGTCATTTGTCGTGTTTTGTTGCCGTCTTTTGGTTTTTCATCCCGAGCAGAAGTGGCAGGAGTTGAGGACGAAGGTTAAGTCCGCAGTTCTTCGTATGCATCTGCGCATTGATGATGTCATTTCGATCGGTACTTATACTTTTACAACATAAACGCCAAGGTGAACGATAAGAAGCTCTTGAGAACCACCAACCTGAGGTATAATCAACACCAGTTTTGGGAAGTGTTGACCCAGTAATCTGAACGTGGGTTTAAGCGTGCAATAAAAAAGCAAAAACACCAGATCGTATGCATGGGACGGAAAAGTACGGGGTTTTAAAATTCGTCTACTTTTCCCCTAGACATAAGGAATCACCTGGTGATCTCAACTAGTGCTCAAGAATTGGTGTATTTCAAATTCTGCTTTGCGTTTTCCAACGGTACGGTGTAGCTGGTCTTCAAAATCCTTATGCCATGCTAGTAAGATATTTTCATAAGAAGACCGTAGCTGCTGAGAAGTAACCTTTTCATTTTCATGAAACGGGGATGCACTCGCTGACCAGGGCAAAGCGGGTTTTCTGTCAACCACCGAAGCTTTCCCGACACAATGTGTAAAAATGCTTCATTTCTCATAAAACAAACACTAGTGAACAATCATGGCGTATAATTCCGGCTTCGTATTTCGTTGCATGCTCAGATCAAATCAAAAATTTATCAGAGGTCATCACCCGTTGTGTCTTCTCTCTTTGTCGACGGCCCCTAAGTCTAGCGGTGTTTCGGAATTCATAAGTATTATTTTTGGTCTAAATTTGGTCGATTTTCCTGTTTTTCATCGACTGAAGCTGAAATTTTCAATCCAGAGGGACACTTGAATGGTACTGGCATACTTTATTCCCGGTATGTTGATCCTTTTTATAAAATCAAATCAATATATCATTTAGTTTGTAGTAAACTCACAGGGCTCTTTGCAAATCTTAAGGTTGGATTGTTAAGCTGATTATTTTTACGTACAATTTGCGTGAAAAAATCAATAGTACAACAGTTCATGGTTCAGGTGCGCCAAATAATAGGGCGTCGAAAGCGAGGTTTATTTGATTTCGGTTGAGCTGGAACAAGGGAAAGCGAAATCTTTTGCTGACTGTCGGTTGTTTGATCATTGCCTGATGTGTCGTGAAGCGGTAGCTCGCCATGTTCACTAGCGGATAAATTGCCCGAACGACCGCGATCTGTGACACCTTGTCACGACTAAATATCAGTTCCAAAAAAGTATACTTTTGGTGACCGATTACGGTCCGGTAGTAACATTATTGCGATGTGTAGTGCTTGAAAGGGTACTGCAAACGAGACTGTTGTGTATAGTAACTGTTCTCTGTAGTATGACTAAGCAGTAGTCTACCTGATCACACGGGACATGTCTGTTAAGTATTTTCAGATAAATCTTGCAGCTCTAGCACGAGTAATTTTGAAGGTAAACCAAGCTTCTTATCAATGAATGGTTTTGAATAAGACTATGGTAGGAGGTTAAAGTTTTTAATGAACGGATTGATTGCGCGGTAAGTTTTTAAATGGCCTTGGAAGGAGTACAATAGTCTCCTCAGGAAGAAACACTAGTTGGGATCGTTAAAACTGTTTCTTTTTGAGGGGTGTTGCACTCAGAGAAGGATACCATCACAGGGAAGTATTCATATAAGTCGTATCACCTTTAACGTCGTGATTGTTAAAAATAAGAATTTTGCATCTTCCAACCGTTCTACAAAGTAGATTTCAATATTCAGAACTCTCGTCTTGTATTACCAGAACGTTTTCATGCAATCAAAATAAGAAAAGTTGCGCCGCAACTAGGTCACACAAAGGTTGAATTGAATCCCAGGACCTTTTCGTCTTTTTGTTGTTACGGAATGCAGATTCAATAGCCTTGATGATGGTACGTCATCTCCTAAATCGAGATGCATTGTGTTTGCACACGGATTGAGTGTTACAATCCACTGTTCAAGACAGGGGTAGATACAGGCTCGGGAAACAACAATCTTTTGTCGTGAACTCGTAACCTTTTGTCATCGTTGTGTGCATTGATATTTCTCCTGCAGAATGTCCCATGTCTGTAGAAAGCTGAAACGGGTTATTTCTCCAATCCTCCGGCTGGATTCTCCAGATCCACTCAGTTGGGTCGCTTTCACCTTTTGACTCAAGGAAAATAAGTCTCTGCTTGGCTGACCCACGATGCAAGTGCGGCTACTTAAATTCAACTGAATGATTGTTGCTGAATGGCGTCGACTTGATAAGCCCAAGACCAACCAAGCACGATTTATGGGCAAAACCCGTGATGCAATGCGTGATCTCAAATTTCACCGAAAATCGGCACAAAGTTGGTTACTAGCTTCGTGATCACTGGCCAGCTGATTAGTTTTGCTGTAGAGGAACATCAAGTTGGGTCACTGTGACAAGTGAACAATATCCAGATCCTAGCATGAGACGGAAACCTTCGCCTCCAGTTAATTGAAATCTGTATTAGTATCGCTGTTGACTCAGATAAAGCTTGATCTACCTGATTAAGACACATCAAACCGCATGGCTTGGTGATTCTTACTGACAACATATCCCTAGCAAAAGGTGCCATAACTGATTTTGTTGGAAAAAATATTCCGAGATAATCATGCCCTGAAAATCTTCCTTTGGAGGAGGGGTGAAATTCAAACGGAAGTGTTTCTTGCTTGGTTCTCTCAGTTTATTTCGTGATGGGAGATTTTCTGTGGGGGAACTTTCCCTACACGGTAAAAGCTTTACTTGCATGGAAATCATTGCAATCTGAAGGAGAGGCTGGAGAGGGGAAGGTGTACAACTAATTATTTTAAAATGATCAGTCATACGCTAAGCATTGCTCACGAAAGCTCAATAAAAGACTGGAGATGTTGTTTGGTTTTACGCCGATGTGTAATTGTGTGAAATGAAATTGGTTTTATCGTGTAACTTGTAGAAATAATGATGATGTATAAGGTGGGTATAGTGAAATAGAATAAATAATGAAGGGCAAGAAAAACTATACTACAAAATCTGATGTTGGAAAAGCGCCGTGTCTGCAAGAAATCCAGAGCGTAAATTAACCACCGGCACAGGACCGAGGGTTGGGTGCGCACTGGTGTCGACATTTACATTAGTGAACCGAATGGTTTTTATTCACTTTTTAGGTACTGAACAGCGAACCAGTTCTTCCGGTCTACTAGATGAATTCGGGTTTTCCTTTTTTTAATAATGTTTCACTAGTTTCTTGAACAGAACTAAACTGTATCGGCTGATATTATGCAAGTGGTCCTGTTTGAAGTAATTGTTACACTCCAGTGAGAATCCAGTTTTATTTTGGACAGTAATGAGTAACTGGAGAAAGGACGCTCAACTCACCATGGAAAATCATGTGGCCGTTTCATTCTAGATGCGAATCCCCTTTCAACAGCGCATATTCACCGTGTCCTAGGTGAGCCCGTGACCCAGCGCGCACGATAGAGAGTCACATACCGTGACCAGTCGTTATCCAAGCTGATTTCCTACAATTCGCTTCACATCAGCACGGATAGCGATATATATCAGAACGACCATCTGAGGTATGAGTTACTAAACGTTCGTTTCATCTGTGCTTCCAGTCCCATGTGGGATTTTGCTGATTTTGACGGAGATCATTGGTGTTACTGGAACTGAATGCCAAGTTTACACTACGAGATCACGTTTCTTCTCTTATTTTGTCTAGCGGAATTTCTGTATAAGTTAGGTTGACTGATTCTGTTGGCTAACGTTTAGCCTGACGCAAGTACCGGGACCAATAATTACCAGCCATTTCGAAGTAAATTCGAATTCCATGGAATGCGAATTTCTGGCAAACTATGGTATCCAGCAGTTAATTACACGTAGCTTTTTTTAAAAACCCTTTGTGGTCCACCCATTGACGTTTTCAACGTGTTAGGCTCACCACAACCGTATCCATGCATTCCGATAGAGGGGATTACCAATAATTATTCAAACATCATTCTCACCCTGTGAAAGAACAACGAAGTAGCTCCTTCAGCCACACTGATGAGTACTTAGTATTTGTGCGAACACAATGTCGGACTAATTACCTTCAGTGAGAGAGACAGATTTATGGGACCTAAAATTGCTTTAGTCATAACTGGACCCACTCTACCCTTCACACATTGTGTGCTTCTCACCAATTTCTGCACTGTAACGATAATAATCGAACTACGCACCGGACACTTACTGTACGTGGACACTCATTGTGACCTGTGACCTTAGTATGTACAGACATTCCCACGGATTGAGCTGTTGCACTTAGTTTCATTTGATTGACTCGAATTTAGGCAGTGAACATCGTTGAGATTCGTGGACGTTCTATGTTTTCAAAAAGAACCATATTGAAAACCTCGACTGGGCTTTCGGCGTCATTTGGACTGTGATTTGCGCATCTCAATGGCGTTCCTGGCAGTCAGGTGTCTTAACCTGCAGCAAAATGCCCGACTTGGTGAATTTTACCGATGGAGGGGACCAGGGTGAACGAAAACTGAGTGACTCAATCCAAAGTTGCCATGTAAATATTGAAAAATTGTTGGCAGATGAAAACCGGTATCGACCCAAAGCAAGCCGACCATCAACCGACCACAACGCATTCGTGGTATTGAAAAACATACGCATGCGTCCATTCATGCTGCTTCATAGTATAATCTGTCCGATTAGGGAGATGTGTGCGCTAGCGACGATCGTATTCTAAATTGGGTTCCTGCCGAGCGGCATGGTTGCAATCTGGGAATACGGTCTGATGTCTGATGTATGCAAACGTGCACACGTGTATGTTCGAATACGCCGTGTGGAGCCAGCAGACGCGTCTGTGCGTGATCATTCTTTTCCTTCTTCGTGCTTGCGTTTGTGTATGCATGGATGCATGTGTGTGTGTGTGTGTGTGTGTGTGCGTGTGTGTGTACATCAGTCCGAATGGACCAACGATCATCGTAGGGCAAATTCTCACAGGAACCGGATAGATCACAAAGGCGAGGAAAACTGGCTAGTCACTCGATTCAAGGTGCTTTTTTTCCCCGTCATCTATCCACCACAGGGATCCTCTTCAAGGTAGTCGGTACCACCTCGAAGTGAGTAGATTCAGTGTAAGAAACGTGGCTGTCTCTCTCACCCGCGCGTAAACACATACTGATGAGCGCGTGGAATTCCATGCTTGCGAAAGATCTTAAGATAAAACAAACATATTTAGATATAAATTTATCAAGCATCGAGGTATAAGTGTGGGCTTTGTTTGGAGGATGGGGTAAGTGAATGGACGAGGAGGAAAGTTTGCTTTCCAATATTAAAAAGGTTTCAATTATTGGCGCTGAAATACTTCACAAAAACGAATGTGGATTTAAGCGTAAACCACCCCCACTCGGATTTTCAGATCATGTAAACAAATGGTTCGTGAGATTTTTCACATGCAGATTGAGTTGATAGAAAACTGACGAAATTGAATATGTGGATTGCGAAGCGTGTATATGTGTGTCCAGAGATTCCACAAGATCTGGGAGAAAAGAGTTTGTAACAGTGAAACATGTGCTATGAGGACTAGTTACTTCAGTTCATTTTCCTCTCCGTATCGGTACGAGAATGAAACAGTTTACCTAAAAAAAAGAAGTTATTGGTGTCCAGTGATTGAGGTAGGTATCAGTACACAACCGGGGATATTCGGCAGAAGTTTTGGTGGCGACAAACAAAAACGAGATCATCGCACTGTGTATGAATGCTCTTTTTTCATCGTCTGTCAAGAGGCGATATATATGGGGGAAAAACTTCAATGAGAAAAAGCCCAAAATTTGCGACGATATGCGGTAACCGGAATTGAGTGAATGGTAGGAAACCGAAAGCGTGGGAATAAAACTATGATCTATTAGTTAAACGCAGCACTTCCGTCATCATAGGTAGCTAATAGAAGTGTAACAATAATTTGTTCCCAAAACAAGCTGCAAAAACTGAGTCTCATTGTGTCTAACACAAACCCTAAAGCGTGGGTCTTTTCAATTGAGTAAATTTTCATTACGTGCATGAAATGGAATTGATTCAATAAGTCTGCGAATGGGCATTGCGAATGTAAACTTATTCTTGAAGTAAACCAAAAGACAAAATCCGTTCAGTTGTAACGGGGATGTACAATGAAGATGTTTGTCCTGTGTTCACATTTGGAATATTTCCCCCGACTTGTGGGAAATTTCCATCGTACTCGATAAGCAAACATCAAGATAGGACGAGAACGGCGAAAGTGGGTTGCGGTGAGCACTGCGCACCAGACTATTGAAGGTTTTTGTTGATGTGCATGAGTTCACAATGAAAGTTTTTTTATGGATTCCGTCCGAGTATATATATATATATATATATATATATATATATATATATATATATATATATATATATATATATGACGTAACATGACCGAAGTGCAAAACGGAAGGGTTCACACAGAGATTTTTATCCCTTGCGTAAGTATAACTGCAATGGGATTGGGGAAACTATATCAAAAACCACGGTGAAATCGACAATCATAGCCCTGCTATTTATAGAAAGAAACCAAAAAAGATATCGATAGGTCAGTTACGGTGACCAGCCGAAAGTTAGCGGACTGTTTTATACCATGGAAGCTGACCGGTGGTGGTAGGGTTCCAATTTCGTACTTCAAAATTAACATTGGAACACTACCAGAGGCTCGCTGAAAACATGCGTTCCCATAAACGTTCCCACAGTGTAAACAAGACTCATACTTGAGACAGTAATATAAAATAATCCCGGGATACATTTTTAATCAGACTCCTGAGGATGCCGTTCGAGTGATGAGTGTTAATTTGTTTTTTTAAAATTGTTTACTTTAATAATTTTCAATTGTTTCCCATGAAAATACCTCTGCCCGCAGTGAAACAAAGTCAATAAACTTGGCAGAGTATCTGTACTGCTGTAGTGTGTCCCGTTTTTCTTCCGGCTCAGTTTCATTCGAATAGATCTTGCTGACCCGCATGGCTAATCAGCTAACTAGAATTCGATTTCGGAAAATCGACACAGCGCTGTGGAAGTTAGATAATCTCCACACCAAGTTGACTTATGTACGTACTCCCATCTTCTTTCCTCGAGAGTAGTGCATCAAGGAATGGGATGCGTACGTTTTCCTCCGCCTCCAGTCGACCGTATCTAAAAGCGGAACACTGTTGAAAATCGAGGTGATGTCTAGCGAAACATCATCCCGTATGCAGACACCATTCGTAAAATACTATCGTCGTTCTCTCTCTCTCTCCCCAGAGCTTGACGTAAAACTTCAAGTGCTGAGCAGATTTCTTAAACGTCAATGGGTTTCCCAATGGTCGCGAATTATGAAAAGTCCTCATTAGCCGTTGATAGGATAGATGAGGCGAATAAGTATTTTCAGTTATCAATTCTGAATTCCCACATTACCATAGATCAAACGAGTGATCAAGCCAGTCATTGCAGTTTGTGGAAACCATCAAAGATCTTAAAGTGCACAACGAGGTATATTTCCGTTAAATGTCACCTAACTTTTCACCAAGATTCCATTTTTAGGTACAGTCTACTTGAGGCGGAACAAAATAGACGTATCTCATTCCTTTATGTACTAGTCTCGAGGACGGGCGACGGGACAGCTGAGAGGTGTGTATTGTAGTGATCAGCCGGTCAACCCCGTCTATCACTTGTTTCACTGTACGTTTCGCGCACGCAGCAACCACAAGCGTTGCTTCTGACACACTTCCTCGGCGTAAGCCAGCGTGTAGTCTTTGTGTCTAGGCTCTGTGAGAATACACGCGGTTGGCACTCCACGGTCTTTTCTCTTTGATCTCCTTGATGAACGCTGATCGTAGGAGCTGAGAAAGTGCGCCCTCCACTACCATATGCTAATTCTGTTTAGGCGTCTAACTAGAACAATTGTGATTTATCCCTAAATACTTCTGATTTGACTATGGTGTATGTAAATAATGCATTCAGATGTGTAGGTGTTGCCTCTAACATTCTACTGCTTGATTTCTATGACCGCCCACGCACTCGCTGTCTGCTACGAATGTCTTCACACGCGGCTTCTGCTCGCAACTCCGGTCGCTTCAGCTCGCTAATGGAAAAAGCAGAAGCCGACAACAAAACGCTCCAAAATTCTGTGTACTGTGGGAGAAAACGATAAGCTATTTAAAGTGAAACTGGAAAAATCTCAAACGCGCCCTTCCAATGGGATTTTCGCCTTGACGAGAACGGGTGACTGAGTTTTTTTCTGGTTTCGTCGAATCGGTTCTTTAATGTCAGCTGGTTCAGCCGTATGCGTGAGTGGAGGTGTGCTGATTGGTTGACTCGGTTTGGCATGTTCAAAAAGGTTAGTAACTTGGTTTTGGGGAGGTGTACTACACACACGCACACACACACACACACACGCACACACACACACACACACGCACACACACACGCACACCAATAACTCGCCCGACGAACCATGGACCTTCTGTTCTCTGCCCTGGTTCGCTTGAGTTCACTTAACTTTCCTTACCTGATCAGCTCTCTTTTGGAACAATGTGTTACTGTCACCTGTGCCACCCACGGTAACCTTAAACATTCTGTGTGACTGTATGTGACCAGATTGATTCGCAATCTTGACAAGGTGGAGCGCTGTCTTGTACAGTCGTTGACAGCCACGAGCTGTCTGAGTTTGACACACCATAAATGGCGGTGTCTTTTTGCCATTGCTGGGAAACTCTGTGACACAAACGTGAGCTGTCCTGTTCCTCCCGAATACACCTTCGTTTCGAAAGTCTCTTGGACGACTGTCTCAGCCGAGACAGAGGCCATACAAATCCACCGCAGTGACTTATGCAAATACAAATGCTCACTCCGCAACCCAAATTTGCCTGGGGCCACAAAGTACGGCGTAGTCGGTAGCATAAACAGTGGATTATACCGACGACGGAACGAATGGTAATCCTATGTTAAAGAAAACTTCCTCTCTCCCTAAGTTAAAATTAATATCCTAATCGGTCATTTAACCAAAAATAATGTAGAAGCTTCAGAATGAATGATTGGAAAGAATCCTTTTATTTATATGTTTTCCGAATAACTGATACGATTTTTTCCCGATGACACGGTTTTAGTTCTTTCAATAAGAGGAACTCACGTTGAGTTCAAGTCAGTTCTGAAGTTTTTCAGGTTGCCATTTCATCACCTTTGTCTCGCTGATTTCATTGATCGCAAATACGATGACAATGTTGCTTCCGGATGCCATCACAGTGATATTTTTAGAAAGTATTCGAATGGACCTCGTAACTAATCCTCATCCTATTTTGTCTAGTGTATTGATGTTTACTTTAGCCTTCAATGAGATCTGTGCTATCAGACTGATTTTAAAACCATCCCATCTTTCTGATGTTGTATCATCAGCAGATGACGATCGATGGTCCGCGACGAAATCATATGGCTTTCAAACATGTGCTGTGTAATGCACTTCTGATTGTACACAATCCTGTTTTCTCCCCTTTCACATTCCAGGGGCCGATGCTAACCATGAAGCAGAACTACTAAGTGCGACACGTACCTCGTCATCCTCTCCCACCGAACAGTGGCCACAATCCTGACCCCGGGAGTGTACAAAAGCCCCCATGGACGCTCCCGAATGATGTCCCTTCCTTTTCGATCAGTAAATGCAGTTGTTCTATTCTGTGCTCATACGGGCTCACACTTGTTCTTGAGTTTTGTCTTCGTGCTATCACCGACTGTGCGAATCTGCGAATCTATTTTTTAGACCCAAAAACCAGTCTGCACATCATAGGTGACAACATTGAAAGTCTTAAGATCCCGTCGCCAGCCGTCACTGGTCATCTGTTGATGATGCAAAATCTGGTTGTCCGAAACACTGAGTTTCGGATCATGTGCTCTGCAAAGAATGCCAGACTATCGAGGCTTGCTGAAGCCATTGTCATGCACCGATGAAAACCCTGATTACGTCAGCAAATAGGAACTGTTTGTTAACTTATTACGATGTTGATGTACTTAGGAAAGTCCAAAAAAGTGGAGTGGCAGCTTACTGCGGCTTTGAAGACATCAAGCAGCCCAATCTTATCTCCAATATAGCCCTAGAACAGTTATCTGACTTCAGTGTTTACCGAAAGTGCACAAATCAGGAATACCCCTGAGACCAAATTTAACATGAATGCATCTCCGTATCATCCATTTACTCGATGGCTCGTGAATGTACTTGAATGGACTCATCGAGAACTTGCCAGTCACAGTTCAGAGGGCACGTTCCAGTTTATAGAGTCAAATAGCAAACAGTCTAGCGAACTGAAAAGGGCCTCTCTCTAATCTGACACTTTCACTTATAAACGTTCTACTGTTGAGAACGATCACTTATTAGTGTGATTACATCAGGGAAAATGAAACCACTATTGCTATTCCAGTCATTAATCTGAAGGAACTGTTGCAAGGATGCATCTTTAATGTCCAGTTTAGCTTCAACGGGTAACTTTACTGGCAGACGGATGGAGTCTCTATGAGGTAGTCTGTAGTCCCCTTATTGTTTGAGATATTCGTTGTTGAACTGGATAATAGCGCACTTCTGCATGCTGTGATGGTATTGACAGACACATCACCTACAGCGGGCTTGGTTTGTTTAGCAGACAGTACCCCTTCGCCGTTCGGAGCCGAGGGCAAGATTGAACTAAGCGAAGCACGTCGATGATTTACCAAGCAGGCAGCACGTCAACACTTGTCCAGAATCGAGTCCAAGATTGGAGCGGAGTAATGTGCCAATCAGTACCCAACAGTTGGCTAAACCGACCGGAACTGAATCAAGCAATTCGGTTGCGACCGGACCAACCAGTCAAAGTAGCGGTTCATGAATAACGATTAAACCATCAAGTCTTCATGAAATGATTTGGTTATGGTCACAACACATCTTATACAAACAATCTATTTTGTACCAATATACTGAGTTCAGAAGCCTTCTCCCTAGCGCTAGTGAGCGGTCTCAAAACAATCTTCATATCGACTGTCGATTTGTAGATGATATTTTCCTATTGATGAACAGACACTCTTGGTCGGCGTTTGTGATGGACGAGTTCAATCAGGTTCAACGTTTGATGTCTGGAGTGGAAGAAGGGAATAACTTTCAGTTTCTTTATGTATTTCTCATCAAACTTGACGACAGCAAACGAATCTGTCAAGTATATCGCAAAAAACATGAACAGAGTAGCTTTGTGCCTTCTGAGTGAAAAAAGATAACACAAACCGTTGCATCTAGAATACGAATGTTCTGCTAGGTTGAGACAGTGTATGAAGAATTGGAGAAGCTGAAACTAACATTTGTGTATAATGGGCGCCCCAAAGAAGAAGATGAGCATATCAAAGGGATCAAAAGGACAAATGTTGGTCACCGTTAAGAAGAAAGAGCTATACATTCGATTTTTTTCGAAGGAGGTGACAAAAGTAAGTGAATAATTCAACATCTAGAAAAGGCCTTCGCTGGCGATTTTTATGCTGCTATTCTACGCGCTTGCTTCACGAGCCCATCGGTGATATCAGTGAACCTAAAAGACAAATTATTTGTCATTTCCTCCCTGATGTTGACCTATTCGTTTGTTTGCTCACGCCCCGCAAGCCTTTTGGGCGGAACGACATAACCGTGCCAGTGCAAGTATGACACACCTTGCAGACACCGGGTAGCGAATGAATGGCGACTCATTCAAATAGCCGACGCGCTCCTTACGAACATACAAAAACTCGCTCGAACGCAACATTAAGCAGCGGCAGTGGTTGTGGCGATCAGATTGTGCAACTAGCAACTTTGTTTCCAAAGCCGATTCGGTAAGGTACTCCAACTACCCTTGCATCAACCCGAAATCGGCCTTCAAAATCAGTGTACCCATCACAATGACGCATTGACCGAAACGGGCAACGGATAATTCCCAAAACCCATGCCCATTGTTTCTCTGTTCCGTTTCCAACCACGAATCACCGAAAATTAACCTTCTATCTTTTTCAAATTCAGAACACCAAATTTACTGACTGCCCAGTCACATTTGACGCACAAATATGGTACGTAAATTATGCATTTCTTTCCTGGAAATATGACTGCATTAGCCATGATGAAGACGCTACTAAAAAACGAGCTTGTTCGTTATTCGCGTTTTCTCTATACATGATGAAACGGGTTTATTCAGTAAATGTCTAAAACTTTTCTCCCAGCAAAGCAGATTTAAAAAAAAACTTGGATTCCCCGTATTCTTACGCTTCGTCACCTATTAGGTCCTTACTCCACGAATTTTCCGCTTTGCATAAAACGAAACTATTTCGATGTTATCAAAAAATCCTTCATATTGGCTTCTTGTTATGGCCGTAATATCAGGTAAATTCCTGCAGAGTTTATCATTTACGAGCGTTTTGATACGTGAAAGAACTGACAGACGGGTTGTTACCAGATAAAAAAATTATACCTCCACCGCATATTTCATCAAGACCTTTTCTAAATGTTAAACCCATTCAAAATCAGAATTCTACGAATGGATATAACAATATCCTTGATCATATTCGCATGCTTGTTTACCACTCTCAAGTAGTGGGTGGTCTTACTGACTAGCTACATATCCGGTAAAATGCATTTTTCCTTTCATTTTCTCGTTCCTATCAGTTCTCCGTATTATAACGAGACCTTCATGCTTTCCATAATAACTTGCCCTTTTGTGAGTGCATAAAAACGTTCCCAGGATCGACTTGACAGTTCATTTGCAAGCAGGGGTCAGTCGCCTGAAGGCGAACTAATTTTAATTGAATCAGGTCGGGTGATTGAATGTGTACTTTTGACCAACTGCGTGAAGGAACAGTGCTCTCTGGGTGTTTGTCTATGGCTGTATCAAAGGTGCGGCGTGGGCGAGTACAGCCAAAATTGGATTATAAGGCGGACTAGCATGAATTCTGTGAAAGTCGTGATAACACGAGCTGGATTTCATATTCTAGACGGGACTCGGTAGGATTGCAGTACCAGTAATTTCTAACAAGATAGGAGAAGCAGTCGCATAGTGAATGTTTCCGTGGGTTGCCGTTTATGAGTAGAGTGTTGAAGCGGCGTAGCACGCATTCCGTAATTTATCATCGTCTTCTCTATCAAGGGTCAACAAACTTCCACCCAACCGAGTTTTCATACTTTCAGACAACTGTTTACGAAGTACAGTGGATGATTTTTTTATGAACTAGGTGTTTGTTCGGTTCTAGTACTCCAGGCCTATAGTATTATCTAGCCGTGTGCTCCAAAGAGTTTGCACAGTTTTGGGAAAAATAGGATGCATTGCTTGTACTGGAAGTTAAGACTGACCGTGAAAGGTTTAAAGAAAATATATACGTGCGTTTCATGTTCATCTGTAATTTATCTCTAAAAGACTCAGAGTAAGGGGAAAAACCGGAGAGTATTCCGTTCGAAATTATTCGTAGGACAGGTAATGTTGGTTATCCGTTTACTGGAAAGCTTATGGACACCAAACCAAGCTGTATCCCGTGAGCAGGCAAGCAGGCAAGCAGATCAGTAAGGGAGCAAGGGAGCAGAGTTACTTGCATGCGCAAAAGTATGTTCACCTCAGGCCAAGTAAGATCAATCGATAAGTAGCGAGATCGATTAGTCAACACCGTTCGGGCTGAAACACATTTAGCATAGACACTGTGCATGTTTGTTTGTTTGTTTGTACATGTATGTATGTATGTATGTATGCATGCATGTATGCATGTATGTATGTATGTATGTATGCATGTATGTATGTATGTATGTATGTATGTATGTATGTATGTATGTATGTATGTATGTATGTATGTATGTATGTATATATGTGTGTTTGAATATAGTGACTGGCGTGCGTCTGTATGCAAGCAACTGTTTAAACCGGACACAAAAGAGAGTAAACTGGAAGACGTAGGTGCGTTATTCCGATGCTCTTCAAATAGGCCTGCCACAACTTTGGCTATCATCGATAAGTCTTACCTAGCCAGCTTGTCAGAATTATGCTGGTTTACTAATTATATCAAGATACTGGTTGTCAAACCCAGTTGGGATGAATTCTGTAGTGTGTACCTTCAAGTGGGAGTTCGTTATTTATATCTGTATGCACTGAAAGGTGTGGGAAACCTATCATGGTAGACTTATATTCCAAAGTTAGCGAAAACTGAGTGTGGTACTCGCAATACCCGGACTGATAGGCCTGCCCAGATCTGCGCAAACCAAAGTAGCAAGAAATCCAAGGCTGCATAACAGCATGTTATTTATATTGCAGAAGTGGTTTTTATAAATATGGTAAAGCAATGAAAATATTTGGCAGACTACAAGTTGGCCAACCATAGCGAGCTTTTGATATACCTGTCCTTGGCGATCCTGATAGATTGAATCTCCTCAGAGTATGTGGCCAAGAAGCTGTATCTTGTCGTATCACGTGTGATGCCCGCTGAATCATCACACTAAGATACTAATTCTTCATGTTCCGGAAGCTCAACCCATAGTCCCTTGATTTTACGAGAGAACATACGTGTTCTTAAAGGTTAAAAGGTGTGTCAGTCCGGCCAGCTGCAAACTAAACACCGACCAACACCAACTACCCTTCATCTTCACAAACTATGTTTTTCTTCATCAAAGGGATGTATAATCGTTGTATGATTACTTCCTTCAGCCTTTGTCGTTCTTCATTGTTGACCATATATCATCAGATGTAACTGCGCTATGTAGTGGTAGCTCGTATTGGGATTCTTTAAGGATCTTTGTTTTTACATGGCTACCGACAAGCTGGTTATCGGATTGAGATATACTTTCATCTTTAAAATCGGTTCTTCCGTCAGACTACAGGTTTTCCTGTCGTCTGGTATCCATTGGCGATCTTTGAGTAAGTAGTCTCTGGAGATCGTTTATTAGCCTTTGACTATCGGTCAGTGGACACTGACGGATATTTAATGAACCCAACCTAGGGTATAGTAACCAAACACTTCTTTTAAATCCAAACAGCACAACATCAAATTACGTGGATTTTCTGTCCCAGTAAAAGAGCCTGGCGGCCTTGTGCGAGCCACGTGAACAGTTGTGGCGTTCTACGGCGTGGACAAGCCGAGAAGGTTTGGTTACAATCTTCAGGATAAAAAAAAATCAAACTAGCATCACAGAGAGGTGAATCGTATCTGTGATAATTCCGGAATTATTTTCTCAAACGAGTTTTCACCGAGGTGGGATCGAACTTTTCAGTCTTTTACCCCTTCGAGAGTGACAGCTTCTACAATGCTCACAACTCATACTCTTCTGTGGAACATGATCTAATTTTTATGTGTAACTTGGTCCCTAGTTAATTCTTTATTGTCAATACCGGTACGATTATTATTTCATCTACTGATCGATGGACCAGTGCTATCAGGCATTCGGTGGGCTCACGCAACTATTAAATTCAAGCATGACTATATCTCAAAACTTTAAGTTAAACTGCATACTCGTTCATGGTACCTGAAGCAAGCAGGGTACAATGGGCGTAGGCATTATTATCACGAACAGCAACTGCACATTGTTTTCCCAGAGATATGTCAACTTCTGCCAAATCACAATCATTTAAGATTTGGTCCGGTAATCTGCGAATAGTAAAATGTGATTTTCAGACATCTACTCCTACCTTAACATACAGTCGCTGCCAATGCTAGGGTAACAGTTGTAACTCGAACTCAGTGTGTTAAAACCGCTCTTTAACCCAGCCAATATTGTTTGAACCTTCTCAGAAGTAGTGTTGTGTTATCCGCTGGTGGTCAAGTGGTATATGCCTCTATCATCTTTGAGGCACGCAATTCGAGCTCTACTATCACTGGCTACATCGGTGACAGAAAGCACGTCACTCTTACCCGACACGCTTGACTCAAACAAGTCTTTTGCGATTCTCTACTCCAGGTCTTTGGATCATGGTTGCCACTTATTCGTGATAGTCAGATGGGCCTTTAAGATCATGGAGTATAGATCTTACGGTGCACTCGTGTGCAAGCGTGTAATTCAAAAGCTACTTAAACAAAGGAACCCAAGTTTATCCATCATTTTTGATATGCACTGCATAAAATATCATTCCAGGTCACTTATATTTATGGTTAGCTGGGTGACAGTCCCGAAACTTAGAGTGTCCATATGCCAAAAATATTAGGCAGTGAATTCGACATAATCTGAGTTCTTCGACAATTTCATTTTCTTCTTCCCCAATGTGTGGGACACTGGTGTGTCACCCGTTCGAACTGAACTCTTTAATTTTTAAGATGGTAAGTGGTGCTCGAAGACTTCTCAGAAAAAACTCAACTCAGTTGTTCTACACTTATATATGTACACAAAACATATCAGTAACTCAAGCTTACTATGTATTCGAATGTGTATGTATGTATTTATGCATGAGTGTGTGTGTATGTGTGTATGTATATATGGGTGTATTCATGTACGTATGTATGTAGCTATGCTTGTATGTATGTATGCATGTATGTATGTAAGTATTCACCTATTTATTCATTTATGTATATGTGTATTTGTGTGTGCTGCTTTGGCAGGAGCAGCGCGCGACAATGCAGTTTCATGAAGATGACAATAATGTTCAAATAAGATAAGACAATTTTGTGAGAATGAGAACGAGAAAGTAAAGTTTTACAAAGTGCTGCCACTTCTGGAAATACAATGGGTCTGTGCTGCAAGGTGCTCCAAGTCAAGGTTCACGTTACCTCCCACTTATTTCGGGAGCCTGATCTGACAGCACATGCAATTAGTGAGTGAAAAGAAACAGTGGGATCAAAGGATAAATCTGTATATGTTTTCAACAAGAGGTGGGGTGGGGCAAGGTTGGTAATTTGAGAGAAAGCAGAACCAAAATTGAGTCATCGGCAACCACACGATTCTACTATCATATCTTCGTAGACTTTGAGCACTACATGATTGTTCTGATCATGGTAAAGAACATGCAAAGCGACCAATTTTTGTGGCACACAACAGGGCCGATGTATTTTCGCTGTACCGGAACCGGTCGGTCTGGGATCTAAGTGATGCATGAGCATTTGGACTACAGCGTGATTGCTCGGGTGAAATGCTTGTCCTAACGGGAATGGACATTGTCCGACACACATTCGAGCGTCGTAGTGGGTGGGTGAGATTATCCATCGATTCCATCCTATTTGGGCAAAGTCGACAAGCATACTCTGCACAGAGCATATTCGACGTGGACGAGTTCTGGACGCGACTGATCGCCGTGCCTCATGGTATCTGGCTTGGCGCCGAACACGTTTCAGATAAATCTGGGTTTTCGGAAATGAATGGTAAAGAAAAACAGTGGACTTTTTCGTACCGTTCTTGGTGATTGAAACGAATGTTTTTTGCAGAGTTCCAATGGTTCGTATGATGCCCGGTAAAACATGGTTTGTAGTTATTCTTACCTAGTATTTACACCCCGTTTCGTGAGTGCGTGAGTTTATTGTTCAGCCAGAGACAACCGGCCACCTAAATCACCAAGCCCAAATAAAAAAGTCGAGTTTATGTGAACAAGTTCAGATACAACATTTCACTTATTTGAAAACTGAAAAAGGCTGTCGTAGTGAACAGAATTCTCCTTATCCAGAGAGATTTGCATAAATGTGTTAGTCGGATAAATTTTTATCGAGTGGATAAGTCAGAGTTCGAGGTAAGTTTTCAAAACAACAACTGAGGCCAGACAGTGATTACTGATTTTCTTACAAGCAAACATTGTCCTTCATATGCGATTTTTCTGATATCTTATAACCTAAAGGGGCTGTTAACGAGGGAAACACATGAAGAACGCCTTCGCCATTTCGAGGATGTCTAGTCGAAGGTTTCATTTCAAGTTCAGAATGAATCAGGTAGTATGAATGTCCACGAAAATCAGCACAGCAGTTTTAGTACTTTTTTGTGCGGAGATATTTAGCTGCTAGTATGATCAAGAGTTGACGTCTGATTGATAAAAGGACAAGAAAATGGGCGTGATAAAGGGCCACAATTTCATCTCAGAGAACGGAGAAACTAGTAGTTTATAAGTTTAGCTTTGTTTTAAAGTTAAAATTTATCTCCAGGACCAAATACCGAGGCTGAATAGGAGAAGAAGCACCATTGTGAAAATCCTGAGAAATTATTCAGTGAAAAAATGAGTTCATTAGATACAAAAGGAAGATGTCAGCGCAAACGGTCGCACTGTCTGATGACGTATGGATCATGTCGCTATCCTTGACGGTAGTCACTTTTTCGTTCGAACCAGCCCCACTTAGCTATATTATTCAGAACACATTCATTCATACATTTAGTTATATATCAGTTCTGTACTTTTACCCGACGGTCATATAATCATTAAAGTGAAAAAGACATATTCGACTCACTAGGGACATCTCATAATTTAACAACACATCACTCTAACCCGAAGTATAAAGATACGAATTTTGTGATTCAGATGTTCATTTGACACTTCAGCCAGTACGCGCATAACTGCCATGACGATACTGAATTTAAGTTAAATTGTACATTAGAAAGACAAAACTACAACATTGCATTGTGTTTGCCATGCTGATAATCTGCTTTCTCGGTTACCAACTGCGGGTTAACAAACGTGGCAGAAAACACAATCCGGAAGGAAAGTAATACTAGCGGCTAGGATTAGTCAGGAATTTACCCGTTTCTGTGCGTCCGTGTGAAGCAAAGTTAGATTTGCCATATTTTTACGACCAGAATGGTGGAAATTGGAATGCCACAAATTCCTTTTGGATGACACCTCGACCGCTTGTCTGGAAACGTATGATTCTAGACGGTGGGATAAATAACACCAAATAATAGAAGTCAACCCAAAAATGTTTGCTTCGTATTTGTAACTTAGTTAAACAAATCTTTACGCTCTCCCAAAGAACGTGGAATCCTCGATTTAGTATTGGACATTCCATTGTTTTCCCTTACTAAGGGAACTAAATAGGATGCTTTCTTGGTTGAGGCGAATGACAAAATATTTTTCTCATTTAATAAATCCAGATGTTAAAAGACATTGGTCCCGGGACTATTCGAACCTAGATATAGAAGCCACACATTCTTTAACACTATAACATCTGGATAAGTTAGACATTTTTCAAATCTGCCAAATCGTGTTTGATAAAAAACATACCCTTGTATTCCACCGGGGAGTACTGGTTAGTTCATAAGGAAATACTATCGCAGAAAGTCAAATTACAAGTTCACCGGGGTGGACGCTGTGTGCTACCGTAATTTAGGCGGGTAAAAGGTATGATACTTCTTACGAACTATACGAACTCTCCTAGCGTGGTCTTGTAGCTTAGCCTGGTTCTTCTGATAGCCATAATCAAGTTTCACTGGGTTATCATCATACTGTAGTGAGGTAAAATAAACAGTCAAAAGTCACATGAATGTTCATAGGAATAGACTGAACGTGATTTTTTCTACGTAACACAGTAGTTAATCAATTAGCTAAACAGAATATTTTATTGTTGATACATTTATGGCTACTAATAATAGACGACTTGTTAACTTATTCTAGTTCCAACTTCACATACCACAGGAACACATCTATAGAACCTCCCAATGATCTGATTCAAAGATCTATCTTAAAACAGTTTCAAACTTCCTTATTTATTACGTGAACCTTTCCAAATTGCGCAACTATGACTGTTGTGTATTGACCAAAATGCTTGGTCTTCATTACTATCTTCCTTGATCGCTAGTTTCTCTTACAGAGCTTTCGTCAATAGACAGGGGACCCAAGCTTTCACTGGGCCGCTTGTCTACTGCCAGGCAGAGCGCTGCATCAATAAATTATCCCCAAAATTAGTATTTTTTAATGCAAAGGAGTCGTCTAGTCGCAGTACGCGTTGATCGGCTGAAAACGGACAAAATAATAGTAATAACAGCAGTAGTGGTAGTAGTAGTGATAGTGATAGCGGTAGTAATCTTGGTGATAATATTAGTACAAATATCAGTGGTAGTATTATTAGTAGTAATAGTTGTAATAATAGCGGAATAAAATTACTACAGCATGAATCATAATGGAGTGTCAGGTCTAAACTATCTTATTAGTAAAATCTTCGAAAGCACTAAACTGCATGGTTGCGGCTGTTGCTGTTTTATCTTTCTTGTGGTAAATCATCTACTCAAAATCATGCACGCCAGTCGAGTCTTATTCACAAATGAGATTGTGTGTAAATAGGCTGTTGATGATTTCTAAGAAGAATACAGCAACTATACTGTTCTTCTGTGGATATTCCGCGGACCGCTGAGGGTTTATGCCACATGATGAATCAACTTGTGCTAAAATATGTAACGAAATGGTAATAATAAATCACTTATCACCAATTGCATACGAAAAAGTTGATCACATCAGGCCTATACTGATCACAATGCCGTAGTCAGTTTTACCTATTCAAGGTTTGAATAGAGTGAATGACAGACGCTACACAAGGGAGCATAGTAAACTAGTGAACAGCACGGAATGACCAAGTTTGAATTTTGATAGACCTGAAATGCTTACGGTTTTTCGTAACCCGGCACGTCCCAATAATAGGTGTACTTCCGTTTATATCAAATATACGTAAACTGCACAATATTTCAGGGAAGGAATTAAGGCCATTTAAACGTTGCCGAAAGGGAAGCGATTGGTAGTGGCGTGATCAAAATCCGTGACCTGAGGGTTTACGGTCCTCGGTAATGACGGTTTCAGAAATAACGGCAAACATTATATATATATATATATATATATATATATATATATATTTATATATATGGTAAACAATGAAACCGACGACTTTCACTGGACCGATAAATGTTGCACTGAGGGGGTAACTCGTCACTCAATTGCGAATTCGGTGGTGCTTACCGGCTGGAAAGGTTGTCGCTCTGAACAAGTCACCGAGGTCATTGGAGTGTTTAACCTGTCGCAGATAGAGCAGAATATACGGCTCGTAAAGCTGACCCAAGATTTTGGCGTTCTCGGTTCGCGCTGGGACTGTAACTATAACACGTCTGGTCGAATCACGCGTCACGAAGCGAAATTCTTGAAAAGTTCAAAAAAAGACGGCCGGTGAAACTCAGCTACAGAAAATTAGTGTATAATATACTGGGGTTAAAAACCGATGGCACCAAAATAAAAAAAGTCCGTCACTTTTCGTCCGTTGCCAACAGTGAGCAATAGCTTCAACTACGTGACTTCTAGAAATTTGTGATACACAGTTTCCATACGAAAATTCCTGATGTTAAAACAGCACCACCCTCCTTACATTTGTACTTACAGGTCCACTAAAAACTCATACAGAGGAGCACCTATATATATATATATATATATATATATATATATATATATGATCTGGTTTAATGTGGTGAGTGATAACACTCAAAGTTCAGACAATATTACCGTTTACCGAAGGGCGCTCAAATGACCTTGACGCCAACGTTCACGCTGATGCAAACCGGAATTCCCTTTTTCGGTATGTTTGACAGTAAGCTTTACGAGATATTTTTAAACTACATTTAACGTAAAATATTCCAATTATGAAAGAATTTCCTTTGACATTATACTTTAGCCACAAATGCCAAAAACATTCTGGCTCAAAAACCTACTTCTACTGAACTTCCTAAAAGAGAAACCTTTCTAAATATAACTCACGGTAATAAATTCGATCCCATTTGGTGACCTTAATACATTTCGATACCCAGAGAATTCTCAGCTTACACTGCTCATAACTTTTATCTTGACGACCAAGGTCACACATTCATCTATTCACAGAGCTGTTCTGAATTAACCTGAATGCGAGCAAACTTTCATTAAATTTATGTCATTCACCGACACCGTGATGCACCTTAGTTCAATCACGAGACTCGAAATATAAACTGAAATAGAACCTCCAGCGCATCTCACTTGATTATACCTGTCGGTATGTCTTGTAATTTCCATGCAAGTGTAAAATAAAATAGAAATGTATAACGGACCAAAGAGTAGCCAAGTCAATGAGGTGCCAAAAAAACATTGACAAACCAAATTTCTTTTAAATGACACTTGCAATAGAACAAAAAAGTAAAATTATCTAACCATAGCAACTGCGATCCCACTACAGATACTTAGTGTTGAAGGTAGACCTGGAGAAATTACCAAAAGCAAGAGTAGTACCATTGAAATTATGGGGATTGATACAACTTTCCGTGCATTGGATTTGACTTTTGTTTAGGCAGAGGCCTTCATATCAGTAAAAGATCCGTACACTTGGCATTTCATCAAATTGGAGAAATTAAAGTAAATGATTGCACAGCAAAATGCCAAGGAATTAGGCTGGGATTCGCACCTGGGGTACGAGGATTCGGGCCGGATAAGGAAAAGGAGAGTTGCTGTAGACGCTAGCGCCAGTGGGTGAGGATCAATAGGTGTAATGTATGGGGACGATAAAGCAATGCCTAGACAGATCGCTGTTTAAAGGTTGAGTGTATCTCGAAGCCATTCTGTCTACGAACAACTGGTGTGTGGACAAGAGTAGCTTACACAACTTAACAGAGAGTTTGTTTAGTGGCATTATGTACACCTGACTGGCAGTCGACTGTTTTCGGGGAGAAAGTTTGAAATCTTTTTTTTTTCCTAGAGCATAAAAATAACCGAGGAACAACAGGAGAAAACAAGAAATGCAAAGAGATAAACGAACAGGAAAATGGTACTCTGATTAACGTTGAAATGTATAAGCTTTCGTGTTTGGCAGGATTATCTGAAAATGTGAAACGGCCACTTCAAATTTGCATCAATCGGGATTCCTAAATGTTTAAGAGAATCCATTCTAGCTGGGGGTTATACAAAAGTAGTGGAATAGCCACCAGGTTAAGTTAAGCGAGAAGAGATAATCATTCATGGAATTTTGGTTCAAATCTGCTTGAACAGCGTATTCAGAAATATACGGTGGAATACTGGAAAATGATTGAAATCCTCGGTTTCAGAAATAGCCTGGTCCCTTCTACCTCGAAGTATCCCCTGTTCCATTTGTGAAGCCTACCCTCATGATTTAAACAGCTCACGCCTAAGAGCTTGCATTGGAACTGTGAGAATATCTGATTCGATTACGTGCCATTACAGGTCAAATCATCACTCTAGTTATCCAGTCCACTGGTTCCGTTTATTGTAGATGACTAATGGATTTTCTATGTGGTTATGATCACAAAAAGTGCGTCTGAACAACCAGTTTCGAAACCATCCGGTCATTCAAACAAAAAAGGCAAACGGACGGGAAAAGATTTAGTCAAAAATCCCACCAAAAACGAAAGTGGATTATGAGTTTACGGGAAGGATTCGAGTCGGATAAAATCTCCTTGGTGGTTCTGTTCTGATAAACTGGGGATGTCGTCCAGTTTTCTGGAAAACCTCATAGCGTATTTGAAACATTCGGGTTGGCAAAGAAGCTTGTTTCCAGTGGTTCTTATTCATGCTAATATACAACATTGTATATGGAGAATGCATATGGAAATACAATCAACATACCGAGGTTTAGGATCAGGGTTCAAACCCATTGTGACACAGGATTACCTGGAGACTATGTGTGAACGGATCATCACATTCTCGGTGGGTAAGCTTCCGGACCTTCTGGGTTACGACGTTGGGTTGTTAACGGACCAAGGTAGACGGAAAGCATGCACAAACGTCCAAGCGCATAAAGGGGGCGGTGAAGGCTAATCCTGGTAGTTTACGCTGTGGCCGAGACACTGCTTCTCACTGATCTGAACAGTCAAACTCAGACCTTGTACAGAGGTGGAAAGCATGACCCACGTTCATTATGTGATTAGTCTCAGCAAAGTGTGAAACGACTGAGCTGGTAATTGACTTAATCGCCACGGCCCTCACTCATTTTGGGTGATTCTCACGGATGCTTTCAGGCAGGCGTCTGGTCTTGCGGCGGATACACTTTTTTCCACGGGAAAAAGTGGAATAATGAACACAAAATCAGGCTGCAGAAGCAGACACACTGTCTTTTAACCACAAATGTACGGCTGGTCTAGATTTGGTTAAAATATGTGGTCTAACAGCACACGATATTTTGCTGACGACGACTGGTTTTCTGTGCGTGCCATCTGCCAGTGGCAGAGAGATGTACACAGGTTTCTTCCTTGGAGTGACAGCATCCAACTGAATCAGCTGGCGGATTAAACTTTCCGGATATCCATTTTGAGCGGATATATTGCCCACCGTAAGTGATTCTTCTCTGATGGTATCTTCGGTGCATATCCTTTTCGCTGTTTGTTGGCATGATAGAAAATCACTAAAAAGGAGCCTGTTTGCCAACATATACTTGCCGAATTAGTCACTTTATTATAGGTTATGGAATAGAATCATTAGAAATGTTCTTGTCTATTCAAACAGAAGTTTTCATAAGAAAGTGTCAACCGTTTGTTTTATCAAACAGCTAATGAGGTGAGGGTCTATCCTTTGACTTTTTCCCCGAGGTTTCATCCGAAGATCATTTTAAATCAGTGCAGCTCAGAGTTTCTTTCTACACCAACTCTTTCATGGAGTTGCATGGAACTGGACACTGTAACTGTGCTGGGTTCTATGTAACACTGTCTTTTACCAAGAATTTGTATAACTAATTAATTGGTTCAAGCTAAACTTGACAGCATGCTCAAATAATATTTTCTAGAATTTGGGTAGGAAATTAAATCAGCTGAAAAGGACAATCTCCAATAGATGCTGGTCTGAATGCAAACGAAACTGATTTCATCAAGGCACCCAGAATTAACGAATTACCTGGCATTCTATCGAACGAAAATGCAATAAAATTATCGTAAAACACAAATTGGACCAGATGGGCAAAAGTGGCTACTTGGAAAGAGGGTTTTTTGGACAGTTTAATTGGTACTATATTGGTGGAAACGAATCTATGACAAAACCTTTCGAAATTCACCTAGTGCTTGTAAAGCGTTTTTAATTCCTGGCTAGCAAAGTGGATGCAATTCCCATGGAAGATTCTCATCTCCGGTTTGTTTTTGAGGACAGAAATGCTCACAGCTGGCAGAATCAGTTGATTTTTGGGAAGCTGTTTGATATTTATTGAGGTGGCTTTAGAATAGTCCAGAAAATCATGGAATTTTCAAAAATATGGGAGGAGTTTGATTTTACTCAGTTGCTGGCAATGTTTATGATAAATTTTGAACCTAATTTGCTCAGTTAGGGAGAGAATGATACGACTAAGCGATTTATTATCAGATGTTTTGAGAAGTGGGTCTGTTGATTTTAGAATGCCTCCAATCACCGTCTTATAACGGACCATCGTGGCCAGATCAATTTGAATGGAGTATCATGAGGGGTGAGCCCAGTTTCAGATCGAAAATGTTAAAATTAGCTTTAATGAATATATTGCTTTCTAATCTCTGGGCAAAACGGGCTTAGTAAAGGCTCCCAGAAGCTTTTTTTCAAGAGTACAATGAAACTGCGCGACTATTACCGCTTTTCGGGTTTTTGAATTTTGTAGCGATAAAAATCAAAACGTTAAAGATTTTTACAACAGGCAGAAGCTTATGATTCAGCTCCCGTGAGAATTTTGTTTCGCAATGATCATACAGTTGATAACTATTACAATGCGCACGTGAAAATCACACGAATAAGTAATTCGTAGAACTATCCCTTTAGAAATACATTTTCGCAAACGGAATTTGTTACCCGTACTCATACTCACTAGTATTCTGTCAACATCTTTTCCGGAAATACTGATAAACCACGTAACAGGCGTAATTGAAAATCTATTGGTTCCTGGTAGCGTTACCAATGGTAATACCAGTTTGGCTGTCTTGTTTTTCCAAGTTGGCTGGCAACCAGGAGGCAAAGCCAAAGACAATTCGAGTAGAGCTGAATAGTGCGTGGTGACTACTGATTAGTCTATCCCGTTAATGCACACCTTCGCTGCAATGACGATTCTAATCCATTTGGTAAAGAAAATTTTGTAATGTGGTTGTCCATTTCAGAAACTAACCCAAACCAGCCTATTTAACCCGAGGTATGAGAAAAAAAGATGGGTTCTTTCTAGTCGCTCCTCATACTGCGTGGTTCTTCTTTGTTGTTGAGGGGAAAAATGGAACCGCACAAATGATTGATTTCAATTTTTTGAGAAAATGATGAGAAGGTGTGCGATAGGGAACAGACATTCGTTTCTTCTGATCTGGTTTGTGATGAATCCACAGATTTCAGAGTTTGGCACTTCTGTTCGCCTACCGGTACTGAAAATTCCCGAGTTCACTGGGCGATTTCACGCACGATATGAGTAATTGATCAGGCGGTAAAAATGGTTTTGTTCCACAAACCGCATGGCGGGCAAAGCAGGGTTTCCAAAGAAGACATTGTGCAGCTATTCTTTTCCTTTCATAACTTCTTTTTTGTCACATGATAACTGTGAAATATCTCAGGAGGACAGTCACGGTCAATTTCATGCTAGAAAATAAATTGACCAGCCGCGGCGCGCAGATTCGAACTCGCGATTGAAAGGCTTGAAGCCCGATGTAGTACCCGCTCGGTCACCGCCGGCGGCTCACCACATTTCCGTGAAACATCTCATTCTGAGAGATCATTTCACGAAAATGGTAATTTTCAAAAATGTAACTTTAGAACTCCCCAGTTCATCAAAATTCAAATACATGCCCTGGAAATGGTCGGAAATTATATGATTTGGCATACTACTTATATGAGGATGTTCGGAAACTAAGAGAATGGAGAGATTCGTTCACGTGATATCAGAAGTAACAATTGGTAATTTCCGCCAGGCTGCATGTACAGCACAAAAAGGGACTGAATGATTTTCCTGATAGTATGAGGTTTCACTGACATTTGAATTGTCTTAATGCCGTAAAGTCTCGTCTGATAAAATCTCAAATTGGAGGCACATCACGTACTGTACGTGCGTAACTGTAATAACTACAGGCTTCATTTTAAATAGTGTTTTAACCGGGATTACTGGTTAAACCGTGATTTAAGAGTCCTAATTAGACATATAGAACCCGAAATGTGGTACTCCATGGTGAAACTGGGCCGAGTCGAACCATACAGTTTGATATCCGCTTAAACTAAAACTTGACCGTCAAAGCAAATTCGGCTTCTCGAGCTGTTAAACCATGTGTTTGATTTACGGAACAGCTCGAGAACGATGCAACACAAACAGTGGTCTTATCATTGGAACTTCCTGACCTGGGTGGTTCGGAGCAAAAGAAAGTCTCTTCTCTACGCTCTGCTCTGACACTACTTTGACTATGCTGTGCATATTCAGTGGCGTGTGGTTGCTCGACTTTTCCACTCAGTTCAACTTTGACCCACTTTTGATTTTCGCTACCCGCACGAGCTCAACCCGTTTCTCGCTTCGACTTTGTGATGGTCTATTTCTCGTGTGTTGATCGTATCGGTGCTATTTTGATACCACGTTTTGTACCATGCCCCATCGTATCTGTTTGCTGACTCAGGTATCTTCTGTACATTCAAGTGAGGGGATTTAGTTCGTAAACAGCACCGAGACTCAATAGGAGCCACGTTCTGAGGTCATAGGCCGTTCGTCTACCATAAAACACTGCACAACTATTTCGTATGACTTTCTTGGAATAATAAGCAGTGTATATACCCCGAGTTCTAACTGTGGTCCAAATTCAAGGTACAATATTGAGGAGTACACTTTATCCTTTAGATGCGTATATAATCTGGTTCTCAGCCATTTGATTATCGCCAAATCCAAATCATGCCTTCGTCGTCGACCACTGACTTCGTACGTTTATAACTCAATGCCCACACAGCTGTCAAAGTTCACGACGTTAATACTTGTTTGGGCTGAAGTCCCATTCGGGTCTAAAAACTTGTGCGAGTGCTAAATTTATGGTGAATTTTTCGAAAGTCGATGCATTATCTAAAACTTTGAAGTGTTCTTTCAAAAAGGTACTGATTGTTATGCGATCCTAGAGTAATACCAGGGCCAATTTGAGATGTACATATATAGACACATGTAAACAGTGTCATAAAGTGAAAATAACCTAATTAATACAAATATGAGCTCATCTTACACAGAATAAATTACCTATATATATATATATATATATATATATATATATATAATTTTCATCTCAGTTTTGTTTAGATCATTCTATCACAAGCCTACTATAAACGACAAATAACTATAATAGTAATAAAAATTTTGTTACAGTTGCTATTCACATGCATACTATCGATAAGCATACGTTAGTTTGGCCAAATTAGCAATACGTTTCGTCTACGAACCCAGAAGCATCTAATATACTCCCTATTTCCAATGTGTTCGAATGTGATACACGGCAAACCCAAAAGCTCATATTGTTAATTTCAAAGTAATTCAAACAGTGACACCAATACATGCTAGGCGATACACTGAGTGTGTTTCCCTTCTTGTTTCCTTCTGCACAATGCCTCGTTAATCTTGAAACAACATTTAGACAGATACTCCCCACGGGGGCCTAATACATTCGTTCTTCGTTTCTCATGCCTTGTCCGGTTCGACGAGTTTTTACATAATGTTACCTAGCTCACGGCTCACAAAAAATACAACATAGAAAAGTGACATATCGGAGAAGAGATTAAACATCTGTTCATAATATATTTACTTGCCTGAGATAGCTTTATTCAGAGCAATTCTCCAACATTCTACTGCTATCACAAATCTCCTTGACATTCTGACTTAACAGAAGTATTTGAGCAATTCAGCTGCGAACTAATCTCTTCGATCATCATATTGCCTCATCGTCTTATTACCAATTCCAATATTTTGGCATACTGCTCTGAACAGCTTCGAGTAAGTAAGCCGGTATTCCTTGAAGGGGAATCCGTTTAACAATGTGTTCTGTTTAGGACGTCTTTTGCTACTTGCTAAAAAAACGACTTCATCTGAAACATGGTTTGTTGTGTGTACTACCATCCTCACGTCTTGCGTTTATTGTCAGTGTGAATGCAGGAATATACGGCTTACTATTTGTTCTATTGCTGAGAACTGCTAGATATACATCTAACGCTCATGAGCTTCCCTAAATGCCGACTTGGCCTTGAGTTTTACGGAGCAAACTCTTCATTTTCAATAGAAAAGGTGAGAAGCAAGGTGGCCTGGATAGTGACTCATTGCAAGGCCTTCACACTGTTTAGATGGCTTCACATCATCTTCTGAGTGATAAAATATGTTTACAAGACTTTTGCAGCCACTGTTCCACCCTATGATGAAGTCACATCAAAAAAGGCCACATGATTGCAATTCCATTGTTGTACCGTTTGAGCCGAATGCCCTTATAAACAGATTTGCTTTCCTGAAGTAAAGTGATGAAAGTCACCGCCTTCGTCCGACATGGAAAGGATATCTTTCACTGACTAATAATATCCCAATAATGTCACAAAGCTTCAAGATTGCCGTTTGTTTAGGGAAATATCACCGCATGGTCTCATGTGGGCAGTGTATTATCTACTGATAAAACCATAAAAGCAGTTGATATTCAAACATTTTGAACCCAAAAGAGCACTAGAACAGAATATATTCTGCAAAGTCCTTAGTCCAATGTGTCTTCTAACGGGTTCCGACGTTTGTTCAGATTTTCCCCATGTGGAACGATTCACCGGTGCTTTGCAGCTGTTTGTAAAACCGTTGTTAGTGATGGTGAGTTTGAGGCAGAGTGTTCCCCTTTGTCTCACCGAACCATGATATTTCGGAATTCAGTGAAGGAACAAGAAAATAGGACACGTTTTTGTCCAAAACACTAAAAGAAAAATGATTTTGGAAATTGTGGTGAATGAACTTGTTAGCCTAATCCAGAATCAGAGTTAGCCTCACTCGATTCAAAGAAGCCTGCGGCTAATGATGCATGTTCACAACAACCTGATCGTCTGTGGGCCAATGTGTTCTTATGGATAATCTAGAGGGAAAAATAAACTACAGGACCTACAAGAAAATGAAAATATAATGGGGAATCTACTTGCACTTTTTACATTTAAAAGTCGAACGCCGTGAGCTGGAATCCGTCCATCCACTGGCTATTTGTCCCTTTGGGAAGTGACCGACGAGACTAGTCCCGTGATTCAAACCGGGACAGTTGCTGTGTATCATTGGAATAGTAGATCGCACATCATCAAATACTCACTTGCGTTATTCACAATCGACGGTCCGGTCCGCGGTGGCTCAGTTGGTAGAGTATCAGCCCGAAAATCGGAGTGTGGCTGGTTTGATTACAGCTCGCGGCGCTCGACTTTTCGGTGTGAAAAAAGCAAGCGGATTTTTCACTACGGGTGATTCAGGCTCCGTGTGCCAATAATACATTCTGTGAATAACGAAAATACTAGCGGTTAATAAGATTTTGGGCAAAATTTGAAAGACCATGTTTGAATCTGGATTCTGTCCCCGGAGGAAAATATTTCTCACTAAGGAAAATCAAGCCCTCATCCCTAATTTCAGACTTACTTTAAACCGAGAGTTGTATCGTATCAAGACAAACATCCTTTAGGTTTTGGTCTGACTATACTGTTTAGTAACTTTTAGTAGACAATAAATCTCTTTCAGGTTGGCCACCATTTAGTTATACCTCATGTATTGTACGTTGGCCACGGGCTATCAGTGATCGATTCACGTGAGCGTCATATGACCGAGTAAAAATGTTTTTCGGTTAACTTTGGACTGCTATTGTGTACATATTTTGCCACAAATTTACTTGATGTACAGAAGCTGCCCCTGGAGGTGTTGTCACTTTAAGGAGTTCGACCAGTATCGAGATGACATACTCCACTAGAGAAGTTATCAACAAAAGCTGATTTGGAACCAACAAGTTAAATCTAAAATGTCGGAAAAACATGAATGGTATTAGTGAGGGACCACAATTCCGAGTGGCAGCGTTATCCTTGGGGATAATCCAAACAAGAAAATAAGGTAAACCTTGAAAGAAGATATGTTTTCCGTGCTCGCCACAAATTTAGGTACAAGGCCAATTCGCATGATTTGAACATTACTCGAGTGCATCATAGTGCTCAACCAGTACAGGCCTGTAAGAAGATGTGAATAGAGCCTGCCTACCACTTAGAACTTCATCAAAATTAGGGACTTTTTCCTGTTGAATAAGCTGGACGTGTGTGATTTCTTCCAGGCCCGAACTCAAAAGGTGCATAATGGCGAAGAACTTTACAAAGTACGTTTTACAACGCCGTGCCAGAATATCACTAAATTTAAAATGACAGTCGCATTTTGTTGAACAATAAACGAGAGTACAAACAGTTAGGCTGCGTCCCCAGAATTCATATACCCTGAAAAATATCATACAAATATCGGGCCTCTCATTTTATCCTATATGGAATAGTTCTCAAATGGTTTTCTCCAGTTTCATTAGATGATAATATCAAATGTTAGCTAAACCGAACCAGAATATAATTTAACAGGCTGAGCAAAACCATCGAAAATTCGATTCACGAAAACAAATGAAGACCTGGTTTCGTTTTTTTTTTGATTCTTTCAAATCCACTCGATATACTGCATTTTAGGAAATTAATGATGACTGTTTACAGTGAGAAAACAAAGAGATTGCTCCGAGGGTAATGATATTTCAGTAGTTCAGTAGACGCAGTATATCGGCTAACCAGCCGAAATATATCCGGTCATAACAAATTAAATTACTGCCGAGCAACCTGCCGTTTGTTTGCAGATTTACCCCGTGATCAGGTTTATCAGCAGTGCATATTTGTAAAAATGAGAAGAACTAATGCCAATAACACGGCGTTCTCGGCGGAAAAATTATGGGCAACCAACTTTCCCTTTGCCCTGGCTACCCGTTTTCAAGGTAAGTTTACAATTTCCTCGTTTAATACACTGCATGGGGTATCGTTATTCGCTACACTATGAACCTTGTTTGGTCCTGACATACGGTATACTTTATTCGTTTGTTGTCAACAAATTAGCCTTCCAAAAGTACCTTCAGCCATTACGACACTGAGGCAAACAGTTTATACACTGAACTTTTACAGAGATTGGTTTTGAATTGAAACTGGTTTATCGTGTTCCGGTTGGTGCACTTTAATTGTATAAAGTCAGGCTTTTGCAGCTTTTAATAAACAGCGAGATGATCAACTCAGTTTTCCTGTATGAGTTGTAAGATGGGAACATCTAGCAGATGCACGCAGTGGTTTGTGGCTGAAAAAGTTGAAGATCGCCCGAGGATGTGAACCTTTCAGCACAAAGTACCTCGGACTGCGAATAAATTTTGACACAGTACTAACTTAAATGATAGTCGCACTAGAAAACACTCTTTCAGAACATGTATGGTGAGCAACGTGGGTTAATTTTCCTGGGTCGAGATATGCTACACATTTCATAGTGGTGACAGTTACACGTACGTCAAAGCCAACTCCAGACATTGGTGTCCCTAGTTCAAGTCTCATAGATGTCGATTTAATTTCCACCTCAAAGATCCCTAACTGGAACGGCCGATTTTTCCTAAAAGGTTGGCACAATCATACAGTCACGCGAAAAAGTAAAATGTTATATTCCCATCCATGTCAAGAAAGCTTTGCTATTAATGGAAGCTTACACTGATAGTGGGCTGGAAAAATATTGTAGCGATCGACAGGCTTGAAGGTAATGTTGGAGATAGTCCCATGCCCATAAGTAACAAGGGAAATCACCAATGGAAAGGTTTGTTTTTACCAGGAAATATTTGATGTATTTCAACTTCCCTATTCATGGCCGAAAGATACTACCAACGATTACTGTTTACACCCGAGAACTGCCTTGATGGTGTAACAAATGCCAAGGAGAAAAACTCGGCTCAATTTTCATAACCCACCATCATAGTGTCTTTGTCAGAATGCGATTTGCCGAGTGCAAAGGTATGCATCGAACGATTACTCTCCAAGGATGGCTTATCCTTTTCTAGGACATTATCCCCTTGGGTGAAAGTATGCCTGCATTAGAAAAAACTTGGCTTCAAACATGAAAATTAATCTTTCATCGAATTTTGCTGTTTCATGCACACGGGTTATGTATGCGGGAAAATCGGGTATCATTAAAATAATGTTTTTCGTAATGATGGGTAAAATCCATTTGAGATGACAGAAACAAACTTGTTTCCGCAAAAACTGATGTTTATGCAATCAGATGCACCACTCTGCGTACAAATGGACGTACGCCTACACAAAATTATCTGGCAAACTGAAACTCATTAGGTTCGGAATTATAATGCAGCCTTTGGGGCTCACTTCTCGTTTTGATAGCATGGACAGGTTTTATCATTCACGTGGATCGTTTCTTGTTGTTCAGTTTCATAGAGTATGACGAGGCGCCCAAGAACAATTGCTGACGAGTTTTCCCCAAATATTAAAACAGGGTTCATCAGACCTTTGATTCAGCCCCTTTTTCTGTTGGGAATAATGTTACAGCAGTCCAACTAGAGCTAGATTCCTAGGGAGGAGGATGTAGGACTTCGATCGCGAGGTCCATCAGAAAAATACACTGTGAGCAAATAATTGATAGGAGTGCTGTTGGCCAACATTGCTCTGGCTCATTTTCTCTTGGGTATTACCTGTTTGGTTACAGAGTAGACGGTTTTCTTGAGAAAGCCGCATGACAGCTAGACTGACAGAAGCGCAAGAAACACGGTCACCTGTTGGACGCGGCCCTATGTGTTGTCTCATGTCAGTGCACAGGTTTCAACTCCTGCGCAGAAAATCCAAATATACCACATTGTCCATGCTGACTAAGGCTCGCCAGTGGTTACCGCGGGGGCATTTTATTCAAGAACTTGACATCGTGGGGTGGTAAAACTAACCTCACGGTGTGAGAAACTTTATATAAAGATGAGAGGAGTTTCACTAAAATAGCTGTAATACTGTTCTGTCGCTAAAAAACGGAGCTAGGAAGGATCTGTTTCTACAGAAAATCTTGTTACAATAATTGAACTATATGGAGACCTTAACTAGTCAGTTGGACAGCTTCTTTGTGTTTTTGATTAATTGGGGATGTAGTTCTAGACAAAGAAGAGTAAATAGGTCAAAATTTCAAATAATACATTTTAATAATAATATGCCCACGTTACATATGCATAAAAAATAGGAGGGTTTATTAGTAGGCAACATCTGTGAATTGAAATATTGCCAACCGCTTCATCATTCGCCGAGTATTCAACTCACAACCTTTTATACTGGATTCGAATCACAAATAAGGCCCTATGAATGTGCACTGCTGATGATTGCTAACAAAAATTGGACAGCTGTACATTGGTGCTACTGTTTTTGCTAATGAGCCGAGGATCGGTAATACTTGATCAATCTCAACCACTGATTTCTCAAATGGATCAAAAGTGTTCTGTCTGAATTTCCCCCTAAAACATTCGGCATTTAAAGTTTACTTCTATCTGGCTGTTTTGAAATAGCCAGCGACGCAGGCTTGATTTTATCTTACAAATAAGGTACGTATGGTGAAACATGAAAGCACTGTTTTTTAAAAATTACTTTGGTTATCCAATTTTTAATTTTTTTCCGTTTGAAAAAGAACAAAAAAATCTAATCTGTTTAAAAGTTACATTGTTATGAGCATATAACCACTAGGCACATTATTGACAACGATGTGTGAATGTATGACGGTTAGCTATAAATTTTGCTCTGTAAATAACACACTGAAAAGCTTTGACTAAGGTAATTCAACGTGACGTATCTAAACTTAAAGAGATAAACATTCATTTCGGTTGACTTAAACTGTAGGAATGCGTACTAAACTTAGACCCTGTCAATACTATTTCTGTTGAACCCGTGAAAGAACACAATTTCGTTGCTTACCGGTGTGCTATATATTTTCACGTAACATGAGCGGTTTCTATTCTCGGTAACCCTGTTGTACAAGTAGGTCTTGTGTCCCACCTGTCCGCGATAGTATTCAAAATAGTAGCAATGGGGAAACCTCAGAATTAAAATTTGTCCCTCATTTTGAATCGCATTCAGGCTTTGAAAATGAACGGACGAAGCGAAATGCAATCTGGGTGGTTATCGATACGAAAGGTTTCTTGACAAAGGTGTTCTGGGGCTAGGCTTATCTAAACCACCTGCGGACAATATTTGTGGCGTACGGCATTGCCTCCATCCGCTTGTCCAAAAGATCGGCCCACGGTAACCAGAAATAGTTCTCCATTGGGTCTCAGTCACATTTGTCACTACGCCCTGATAGCGTAGAATACCGTTGCGGGCATAAGATACGCCCCGTATACGGCACTCGTGTGCTTTCATTGAAGATGAAAATAACCGAATAACTAGCTGATAGACGAGACTGTGGTAGAACTGCCCACGGGTTCCAATAAATTAAAATCGGATATATGAGCGTGGGTTTCTTCAGGAAACGTAATATGATGTAAGTATTTACGTAGGTGATTCAAAGTGAATTAAGCAAATGAAAAATCTTTCAATAGCACTACAGAAGCAAATGTTTTCGGTTTAATAACTAGTGTCAGGAGATAAAATGTATTCAGAAAAACTGCCTTTTGTTTTTCGTAAACTGATCTATCTAAGATCTAGCCCAGTGAAAATTTCTCGCCAGGTACGTGTTCCCAATGAATACTGATGAGATGAAGCATTTTTATTTTGTCTAATGTTGTTCTCGCTATGACTGTAAAGTAAACCATTTTTGTGTGAATTGGTGAACACAAACTCGGTTATTTCTTACACTGATGTTGACTATGGTCTGTGCTTACTAGTTAAGTAAAAAAATGCTATGTAAAAGGCGATTTCTCTGACACACACGAGTAAATCAAGAAGCTAGTTCGGGTTCCTAAATTTTTGTTTTCATAGATAAAAGAGAATATAGCTGAATTTCAGTCGGATTACAATACGATTAGGTTATGTGTACATACCAACTTCTCGCTCATCTTGGCGCTGAATTTAGTTTTCCTAGCAAAACCGGGTAATAGACTAACAATTTATCTCGCCAATTCACCAAGATTATTGATGTATCACAAAATAGGAAGGTTGCTGAGAAAAAGTAACTATATTTGGCTAAGGAAGAAAGGATATTTAACTGTATCATGCAGCTCAAAAATGAGTGCTTTATGTTTGTCCACTTTTCAAACGAAACTTATCACTAGCCTGGGAAAATGACTAGGATAATAAGGATTTTCGGTGTCGTCAGCTGTGCAGTCTATGTTCTAACTGGATCGTTCCAAGGTACCAGACAGCACCATCCAAAGTGGTTTAGGAATAGAAAAGTGCATCCACATGATAGAACGGAACAGCACGAGGGAATCAGAGGCAGCAATCAATATGCTATACAGAGGTACACACGGTAGACTATGAGTCGTTATACGTCAAACTTGACCGGCAAGCTCAAAGTATACTGAAGCCTGCATTCTATTTTCTAGCCGATGCTCTAAGCGGTTGAACCCCCAGAAATAGAGTACGACCTAGTCAGTCAAAGGGGATATTCTGACCGAGCAAGACATGATTGCTATCAACTCAAAGCTTTCTAAGCAGCAAGGGATTAACAAAACAGTATTTAGCACGGTTTATTTTTCCAGGTCGTATCAATGCTGATTTAAAATGCAAAGGACATAAAAACATTTCAGATTCCAATACGTGAGTCGAATTAATTCTTTTCAGAAAGACTAATCAAAGCAGTGTTTTATAACGTTACATCGGGAAAAGCTTTGTCGCATATGTATGCGGAATACTTTATAGTTGAAAAAATGAACCATTTTGGGGCAAATGGGCATCGTGTAACGTCTGCTCTCCACTCACCATTGAGAGTGTTCGAAAATATCACCTCAATACTTCATCCAACTTGTTCAGTACCATGAACAGAGCAAGTCTATATGATCTCAACGGAGACTGGAGCTAAGTATATGAAACTGCGATTGACTGACGTTCCCTTGTCAGACCATTCACAAAGATTACATTCAGTGTAACTGAACCAAGACACCAGTTCATGACACTGGGCTTGGACGTTCACAACAAGCTATACGTGTAGCCAGTGACTTCTCTGATGCTTTTTCTATTTTGTACAGCAATCAGTCTCACAAACACTGGAATCTAATGCCAAAATCCGAGCGAATTAATCCGTTAACGGTTAGCTTAGCTTTTGTAGCTGCCAATTAGAGCGTAGACCGACTTTTCAGTTTAAAATCACCAGAAAGCTATCGAGTCTGATTACATTATCTGCCTCGTGGCGCATATTTCAGCACACACACACACACACACAAATGCCATCTTTCCGATTGAAAATAGGGCAAATGGCTCCGTGAAAAATTTCCGAATGATTAGCTTTGCATTTCGTCCCGAAATTGGTCACCGGTGTGTTATGCCTAGTTCAAGCTCTGACCATGGGTTTCATGTGTGGAGACATGAATGTTTATGTGCTTCTTACCCCTTAGAACGTCTCCTAGGAAAATTGAAAAGCATGTCTGAAGGTAATTTGTACCAAGTGGATCACGTGTTGTTTCAGGTGGCCAGCTAGCCCTGATGCGCACACAAACAGGCATGGATACAGTCGCTTCCATGGGGGCTGTTTGGCCATTTGTTGTTGTTGTTGTTCGTTCAGCTGAGTGCTTAGTTCGCAAATTTTCATGTAAATACATGGAGCATGAGTTTACACCGTATATCTTCTTGCAAACAATTTGTACAGGAGGTAGAAAACCTGGCACATGGAAAGAAAAAACACTAAAATAGAAAATCTCGAAATTTTTCTTGAAGGAATCAAAAGTTCAAGATGAACTGATCTAACATGATTAAAATGTGTTTGATGAGGTAGTTTTTTCTTCGAAAGAAAGGATTCAAGATACGACGTAATGCCAGTCCCAAGGAACTTACTTTCTGAGCAACTTTGCTTTATTCTAGAAAGTCAAACGAAATGAATGTGAAATTTAGGGCAAGACAGCAAACAATGGGCTACACCTTGTCGCAGCTTGATGAATCGTTCCCAGAAGAAATAAATAACACTACTATGCGTGGATGCTTTTAGGCAGGTTGATTTTCTTTAGTAAAATGGCTAACGGGGAATATCTCTTTGTGAATGTTTGAAATCAAGCACTACCCCACTGCCTCCCGATCCAGACAGGCCTATTCCCCAACCATTTGTCTAGCTGCAGAAAAACCTTGGGCTATCAAATTAACTCGGCTATCAGCACTCAATCAAAGCCAAATAGTTATGTTCAAAATAGCAAAGTATAAGGTGTGCTGCAATGCTGTATTTCTGTAGTTTTTGCTACCATATCGAATGTGATCATAATAGCTTTAGAAAGAAATCACGGAATTCATTCATTGTTGAGCTGGTAGTAGTAAAGGTCATAGTACGATAAACGCAATCGAGAAATCAATTGTTTTCCTCTCTAAAGCAGCCAAAACACAGCCGACAACCACTACATTCCCATTCAATAATTCTTGCGCTTTAGCCATGTTTTCTATTGATACTGTACAGTGATATTTTGCGGCCTTGATCGTTTTAATTACAAAAGAACTGTTTATAGATCGATATTTATCTTAGTTTCGGATGAGTAGAGTGAAGTCAATAAAAGTTAGTAATCTTATTAGCAATTTCTGAAATGAGTTATGAAATAAATAGAGTACTGCTAACTAGAAGGAGCAAGTTGAAAAGACAGAATGGTTACATCTAGACAAACGATAACGTTTAAAAAAGTACCATTTTAGAGGTAATTATTATCGTTTTAATATCTGTGATTCAATTGCTTGTTCACGATAACTCGTTTTTCATATTATCTAAATACCATTGTAAACTGATACGATTCACCCAAAGGCAACGAATCAAACACTTTGTCTTTACAACTGAGTAGTAGGAGATTAGATTTGTGCCGTTTTATCAAAAACTATCAGAATTCAAACTGGAGCTGAACTTCCTTCAATTCGCCGTATCAAAATTCATTCTTTCTTTACTTGAAATAATAATGGTGCAACTTTTCAGGGCGAAGTTGCGGCCAACTAGAAGCTGCCAACTAGATGCTGCGAACCGGAAAGCGATCATCAGTGGAGGTGGTGTTTGGACCCAGGAAAGAAGAGTCTAAATTCTAACATGATGGTTGTTTGACCGCCACCGGTACTAGTCATCTGACTATCTTCCACTCAGTGTATCCGAGTGTCTATATTTTACTATCAGCGATACCAATAAAATAAAGAAGAATGACTTTAATGAGCAGGGTTTCCAACAAGCAGTAGCTGAACAGATGTTCAGGTCACCCGTTAGATTGTTTCGGGAAGCTCTCTTTGAGGTTGATTTTCAGGACATTTCACAAAACTGTAGACCTCACTCACTTGATAAACCCTTAAAGCTGTATTGATCTACGCACTTATGGGCAGGTTATATATTTTCAAGTAATAAAGGATAATAACAGAATGTAACATAACTAGGATTTCAGAAGTTGGTTTATATAAGAATCTTTGGACAATGTTCTTTAGTGATTCATCAGTAAAGATAGGAATAAATGTGGAATGAAAAAGTTGAAAAGGCTTTTCTCCTGTTCACGAAACCGCTCCGGTAGCAGAACGCGTTTTCTGATCCAATCGATCAATGGATAATGAGCAGTTGTCTGTGATTTGAGTTTTCAATAGGTTCTAATCTTGAAACTTGTAAATTTTGAAAGTTTCTATTAGAAGGATTTGTGAGTTTTACTTTGCAATCAATAATATGGAGAATAGCTCGATCGGGAATTGAATGAATGTTTCCACAGTTGACGTATAACACATTCAAATAATTCATCAACAACAGCCGATTTTCAATTGCACGCTCTCTTTCTGATATTTAGGTTCATAATGGCACAGCATTTTGGCGGCTTTCCACTTTAGTTTTGGTTGCATACACGACAACCCGCGACTGCTAAAAAAGGGAGCAATGGGTGTATTTTATTCAGAAAGTGTTTCCTAATTCATAGGCAGTGATGGTAGTTTTTTAAAATTCTTTCAATGGCAGTATTGATAGTGTGATATTATTTATAGAATTTTCTGAGTGGTTGCTGCAGTCTCGAGCAAAGGGGGTAGTGTAAAGGGAACGTTTCAACTTGTCATCCACATGCAGTGCCGCACTAATCATATGAGAAATTCTTTAATTACAAGTCACAGTATCATTTATCAAAAATATTTTGCTTTACAAAACCGAAAAATGCTACATATATCAAAAACTGTTCAACCAAAGCCATTTTTTCTTATTCAGAAATCGATGAAAAATGTAAACTCGTAGCAAACTTGGACTGCTAGCTATTAGTTTTCCACCGGGCTCCCCGCTCAATTTTCGAAATGTTTTTCTGTGTCGTTGAGAATTTGCGATTGCTGATTTGGTAACTTTAATGGACGCATATTGTCACCCATAGACAATCTAAGCAGATGAGACGCTTCACCTTTTTGTAAAACCTAGTAGTCATCGTTCAGACCGACGTAAATCATTCCAAGAAATGATGAAATAAACTGTTCCTCAGATAACAAATTCTAAACTTTCTCTAAAAAATGCAATTTCCTCACAACCAATGTGTGATTTGTAACCAGTCTTGACACTACAAAAACTAATAGTTTGCACTGACGTGTGTGCTTTCAAGAGCAACAATATGAAGCGATGCCCAGATAAATTCTTTCCTCTAGGGAAACAGGGAAGAAGTTGTATATCAAAAAGTCTATTCTGATTACTAGTCAATACTGTTTAAAGATAATTTGTGTGTAGATGTACTGCAGCTGTCGTGAAAATGCACAATACCATCACAGCGTCATTGTTCACACGGTTTATATTTCGACTCTTTTTAGTGAGTAAAGCAATCTTATTTACCTTATGCCAACGGAGCAGAAAAGTCACAATTCAAAACTGTTGCACCATGGCATATATAAGGAGCCACTGAACGAGAAAAGCAGGCAGCCTTCAAAGATATTCGGATGATCCGGTAGAAGTAGTTTTTTCTTTATCAGTCAGTGCGGGTCGAATGTTTTACCCATTCTCTCGGGAAGTTGGCCTCGAAGAACAGAACGAACTGTGTGGGAAATAATTGGATTGCGGATGACCTCATTTTATGTTTAGGTAATACCAAATGAATTAGGCTACAGAAAGCCAGAAGATTACTAATCCTCTAAAAAAGAAACGCGAATAAACCTTGCTTTGGTTGTTCTCTGTAGGTATACTCAAGAGTGACTGACGATTGTCAAACCTGAGACCCTATTATTTGTAGAAACTGACACAACGTTGATTATCTTGACAGGAATTGTTCAAAACCAAATAATTGGGTCAGAAATGGAACCATTTCTGGTGAATACCGAACATATTGCTTGTTAGATATAAGTGAACAGGAAAATACCGCACTGAGAAAAACTAAAGTTTTTTTCACTTTCAGTCATACTCACAGACCTAAAAACAAATTCAAAAAGGACCAAGTCATCATTGTAACTACCACCCTAGGTCATCTAAACTTATCCAATGAAGCTATGATGGGCTTTATTTTCGTTTGAATGGAACAGAACTATCCAAACGAAGTATGCGCCCAGAAATGTTTCATATTCTTTGATCTTTTCCACTAATGATAACAAAGCATTTCACTCAGCATCTACGTATTTGCCAGGCTGTTTTGTTCTTTATCTACTGGTTACGAAACGCAGAAAAGTGGTTAGGCCAAAAACATATGACCAGGCTATTTGCTCAAAAATTTGATTGATGAAATTATGGAAATTTGCCTTCTACATTCAGTCCCATATCCTAGTTCATCAAAACGTTGAGGTATTCCTTAGAGTAACTAATTATATATATTAGGTAATTTCTCACCATCTAGCGGTATGTTCCCTCAAGTTTCAAATAATCTTTTGGTTACCAGAAAAAGCTAATGGTCATGGATGCTACTTGAATATTACGGTGGTTGCAAAAGCTTTAAAGTTTTATTCCGGCAGCATTGCCTCCGTGGGCTCGCTTTTATGAAATTTGCAGACTAAAAGAAAGGATGAAGAAAATGAGGTCATTGTTTTTATTTGATTCGTGATTCACGCTGTCACATAAAGTGAAGAGATTAGCATATCATCAGTTTATCAAGATAATCTATGACCAGATTTTACCGGTTGATAATTACAAATCATAGTTCATTAGTATACCCATAGAGCAATTCATTTGGCCGGACAGTGAGTTGAATCATTTGGATTCTCATGCTGACCACCGCACATCACTTCCTAATCAGTTTCTCCATGTTATTGACATCGTCCTTCTGAAACCATCCATATTATATCATGGCTATTGCTTTTTCTCAGCGAGAATGGGTAAAGGCATGCTAAGTTAACGGGCATACTTCTGCAATGCCAGACTGAGTAGGTGTGAAAGAATTCGACGTAAAAAATCACAACAAATCACTTTAAAAGTCCCAATGTGTTCATTGAATGTTGCTACCTAATGTGCGGTGAAATACGTTTACTGTGGAATTCCTATAAAAGCATTAAACTACAAATGGAATTGGCAGCATAAACGCACTGTGAGTTCCTTTCTTCAAATCAATAGCTTCTTGGGTGTGCACCTCTGATTATTTGTAACTACCGTGTTTCCCCGATAATATGACCCACCCAAATTGTAAGTCTGGGTGGGATTTTTAAAGTGTATTCAGTATGATCTCTCACCCGAAAATAAGTCACGGTTAGGACGGTCATCAGTCGGGCGACGTGTTTAAACGGAAGCACCCTGGGGAGAACTATAAGGTCAAAACGGTCATAACAATTCGTCTTTCGGACATTTTCAGCTTGGCTTATCAAACCTCCTTCAAACGGAAAAGCAGAAGCCTTCCGCTTGCCGATTTCCTCATGAGGCACCTAAATTAATGGTGGACTAAAATTCTTTACCGTTTTCGTGACTAAGGGCCCCAGTCTCGACTGGTCTCTATGTGTAGACAATTTCCAGGTTACTTAAAGTTAGACCTAACAATTGGTCCAAAGTATACAGCCAGAGCAAATACGCTTTGTCACCGTCTGCTAGATCAATCTTGTAATAACTAGGACCAATAAATGGTTTACGTAGAAGGAGCTGTTAGGGTTGCCTTTCTTGGTTGTCAGTTGTTCAATCATAGTATAGACGCCATTGATGCGCACTTGATAATGAAATGTCTTTGATCATAATTCAAAGTGTCACTTGGATGAAACGGGGAAGTAGAATTCTTGCTTAAGCAGTTTCTCTTTGCTGTTGTGCTTGCCGCCAAGTCAGAGTGAGTGCAAAAGAAGCAGTTATTTGGTCAATTACAAGGAAGGAAATGTTGAAAACTCCTGTGGAAAAAATCGTTCGACTTTCAGCAAGGAGAAAAGTTTGAACTCCGAATGGTCCAAAAACAAAGCTAAATACAACAACTTCATTCAACAGATAGAAGAAAGAAATGCTAAAATGTGCAAACGTTGATCAAGTCAATAACCATTATTTTCTGAACTGAAAGATATACATCATCTGCGTATGGACTGCTGACAAGAAAGCGAAGACTTAGAGTGTGCGCAGCGTTGAAATTGAAGAATTCCATCCTGCAGCGGAACCATATTTTGGATCATCACCAAGAGAATTCAGAGTGTCACAAAACTGACTGGATGGCTTTCCTCGACGATGTGAGCGGTCTCTAAGAAGATCAATATAACTGTTCAAACTGAAAGCTACTAAAATTGTTGAACTTACATCAGTATTCAAGTACTTTGTTGATGGAATGGACTTTCCAAATACCAACTCTCCAGCATTATTAAAAGAAGATGTACCTGCAGTGTTTATGGGCATGGGATCCCAAAAGACCGTCGATCAGGTGAGTGCCTCATCAATGTATTTCTTGCTCACTGGATACGGAAATACACGTTTTACAATTAGTTCAGCAGTTTTTCTCGGCTGAAGGAAAGCCGCACTTCTAATCATCACTAAGAGCAAAAAAGACAATATTGGACGTGTTTTTGCTATTTAATTTCTTGCAGCCGTAAAAGCCTGGTACGCCTGAGAAGCTATAAGGAAGAAGCTCAATTCAGTGATGCTTCTTGTTTTTCAAGGTGATCTACGAGTTTTGTTAGTCTGAGATTCGGCCAGCATCCACCGGGCTAAAGACTTGAGAGAATTCCTTATCGAGAGGAGAATTGGTCAAATAACGAGTCCTCAGAAATGACGTTAAATCTCCAGACTATTGATTCTGGATTATATACGCATTTCAAGAACTACGTGTATAAAAATCAAAGACGACGTTGACAATAGAGTGAAGAGAAACTAACGTGGAAAATTCGTGAAGCCTAGTTCGAAGCAGGTCGTGGCTTGGGAGAAGAATTCACGAAATGAAATCACAGATAGCTGCACCGCAAATACACTACGAGCAGGTTACGTGAAAAATGAGTGTTCATTTAGCGAAAGCTTTATCACTAGATATAAGAGACCAGGATGAGTGCTTCTACAGGAAATGAATCTTCAGGAAATTCTGGGGAAAATTGGAGAACTAAAGATCTATGACGATATGGCAGAAGATGGCATGACTGCATTTGAATAAACGTAGATTTTCACACATCAGTGAATATTGATTTTTGTATGTGAAAGATGAGGAACTGTTTACAAATGAGCCCGAGTGCAATTTCTGAAGTAAAAATAAATATATGGCCGGATATTATTCTTGAGTAAATACATAATACTTTAACTTCAAAGCATCTCTAAGATAAAGTGCACGTCTAGGTCCAAATCCTAATGGTCTGAAGTCCATGCTGAAGACCGTCCGAGCACCGGTGTAAAAGACATGAATTATTGTGCGATAAATACTACTTTCCACATGTTAGCAGATAAAACTCAGTCTCGTTCAGTGAAGTTGAATAAAGTAATTTCCATATAATGAAGCTAATTTTGCTAGTGAAGTCAAATTTCAAGGTGATTAGTCGAGTAGGATCAGTTATCTGTTGGTAGAGTGAAACAAACGCACGCTTTTCATGATGGTTCAGAATAGAGGACAACGTACCTAAATGCCTGCTCTTATTTAGTCCACTGTTTCGAAGTAGAAAATGAGGCCATAACGAAAACTTTATCCAGCCGGACCGAACAGTACTCGTTCGCTGAGCACCCAACAACTGATGCACTTCTTGGCCATGTTCATCTGTCAAGCGTAGATGCAATTCCACCTTTCGGGGTAAATAATATTTGAGAACGCGTTGGTTTGGGAATCGAGAGAGTAATGGGGCAAAAATCAATAAAGGAGAAAGGTAAAAATCAGGTGCGATCGGTAAGTAAATTTGCGAATACTTTTTGCTTCGTACACAAAGTTCTGTTGCGCAAAAAGCCTACCGGGTGGTAAATGGAAGGACATTTTGGGGAAGCAATAACGCAACATGGATGAGGAAGCACTCTCGGGAGATGTTTTCCTTTGCTCACTTCGTCTGATTATTGACTAAACAGTTAACCAGATGAAAACAAGAACGTTTTGGGAAAATCGAGGGATTCCAAACACGGTTTCTTTGCCTTATCTATGCTCTAGAGAGACATATAAAGGATAAATCGCTTGCGTTTAGCGTGAAATCCTATTTATTCGCAACTAGAAATGAATGCAATTTCTGGTGGCTTTTTTCTCCCAGTCACACTTGAGCTGGGAAAACTCACAAAATTTCACCAACTTGATTTCATTTACAAAGAACCTGGTAGGACCACGAGATTTGCACTACTTCAGCTTATCGTGTCGGATCTTAGTATTTAATTCCCACGCTGAACAAAAATTAGTTACGGTCTGCTTCTTAGATCGGTTGCTGATTGCCAACACATGACAGACTTGGAATATCAACAGTCCGAAATTTACTTCGTAGTTATTTCTTTGCTGGTGACATTTGCGAGTGATATAACTAAATCTGCTGCTACGTGAGACAAATTTCAGCCTCTTGTTCAACAGCCCGAATAATTATAGCATTAGGATAGAAGGCATAATAACCATCGCTTCAAATAGGCAGTCGAAAAAATTCGTAGCTTCAGCAAAACCATCGTTATGGCTGTAAACTTGTGGATGCAACCATCAGCTTACCTGCACTGAACTGGATACACGAGGCCCATAGAAACCGTTTGTGGAATTACCATACGACAATAGCGATTGGTGAAAGAAATACAGTTCAATATGAACGACAGTGTCCGATTCGTTCAAAGGCAGCATGTTTGCTTGAAACCATCCATTTGTTTCTGTGATAGCAAAACAGATGAGAGATGGTATGGGGAATAAAGCTGTTCGTCAGCACTCATCTCTTGTTAGATCTGAAATTTCCATAAATTAAAAAAGCACAAATTGTTTTTCGATTTTAACAGCTATGCAAAATGACAGCAACCTGATACGCCATAACTTAGCAACTTGGCTAATTTGTCCGTGAAAATACATTTGACCAAATGTCGCAGATATTAGAACAATGAATCAGATCACCACCACAAACCATGAATACGGCTCTTAGAGACTCGTTGCCCTAGCAAGCTGTGCTCATACTGTTATGGTTAATCACTTTATTTCAAGCATGATTACATTATTTTTAGTTCATCGGGAACTGCCAGATGGCAGATCCAGTGATTAGGAGCGTACAAGCCAGGATATTCAAAGCCATCATTGAACCGAGTTAGGTTTCCAAAGATCTCAAAGTAATTTTACATTTTAAAGGACTCATAATACTGAGGATCCAAAAATACTGTACAAGTTCTGTGCTCAAATATGCGCCAAAATTATGTTCTTACGAATGCCGATTGGCATCAAGTAGATGATCAAACAGATAAAACAAGAGGGGAACGGAACACTTCTGCTGGTGAATAACAATTAGGATTATTATGGGACAGCCGTATTGATTTGATTTGTGATCGATTGCCAGTATTTGTTAGTTTGATGAAATGGTAAATTAAAATATCTAATTGATTCATTTTCAAAAAACTGATGAAAAGATCGATATGATTTAAATGTTGAGGGAGATAAGCTAGACAGTACATCAGTGCCAAACAAGGTTTGGAAATACAAAAATTCTCTACGACTTAATACTGCTCACGTTAGCTCTCTGGAATTTTCAGGGAAGTTGAAGTTGAGTGACCTCGGTTACCTGAAGAATAAAGGGCCTAATTTTATGATCGGTCAAGTATGAATAATTTTTAAAAACATCAATGTCAAATTTTGAGAATATTGGTTGTAAAATTTATTGAGCTGATTTACATGGGCTGCGCTGTCATGATCAGTCCTTTTGGGGCAGCCATATCTACGACATACTGATCAAGGCAGACTTCGTCAGGCTCAACGAAGTAAATGTTCCGAGTGTTATACGGTTGAATTTATTCTCGGAGTTCTGCTTCATCACCGGATAATGCGCCAGGATATGCCTCACATGAGGGCTATCATTTCTTAGCGGTGGACGTAGTTAATCATTGGTTGTATGCATTTACAGTAGCGAAACCATGGACACGGTAAAGGTTCTATTTTGAATATTGGCTCACAATAGCCCTGATTTCACTATGACAGAACTAATTTGTTTTCGAAGATGCAGAAATAACTTAGCTTACTGTCTACAAATTGGAACACGGAGGCAGAAAAACAGCCCATAAAATAGCACAAAGTAATTAGCTTCATCGTGACTTCGTTTGTAAACTCTATGCCAAAGAAGCTGGAATATTTCACCTAGGGTAGTGACAAGTCAGTGTATTTTCAACCGGCTGATAGTGAGCGCATTCATAACGTTGTTGTAGAACTGTGCATATAAATGAAAGCCCTTTATTTTTTCATCTCCGACTTACATTCTCATATGTTTTCGGATCGATACTTTAAAAGAAATGGTGAATTTATTGATTGTGTTGCTCTATTTACTTCACAGAGGTGAAAGATAACCTCGGAATGCCTCTGTGTGTGTTAGTTACCAAGTGGTGAGCACAGGTGACACAGAACGCTTTTGTTGGGGTGCAACGTTCAACGTAGGAGATAGAATAATTATATAAACTAAATTTCATTTAAATTTAGCAATACCCGCGATATGGCGGAACAGTACCGGGGAAGTTACAGCAATTTTACCCTATCGGCGGATGGGATAGCTTGGAAAATGGTGGAGGCTATTATGGAGAAACAGACACCCATTCAAAAGGTATTTCAAACCTAATTATAAAAACAGAAATACATTCAACACAAGAAGAACTATGCATGCTTTCTTAGCTTAAAGTCATCAGTTTGAAGTACTTTCACTGACCGGTGATGTCCGAGTGTTCTAGATCGTTTAATTACCGTTTCGGAGGTCAGAGGCTCGAGTCCACACCTTCACTAGTTACTTTGGTGGTAGACAGTAATCTACTATCGTCAGCCACGTTACCACACCCGACCTACTGAAACCTTATGTGGTTCTCCGCCACTGCAAGTCCGCGAGTGTGGCCATGGGCCTTTGCGGCTGTGCACTGTGCTAATGCGCAAACGTAATAAAAAGGTTTCACGGATCCAAATACTAGTAACTTTTTCTTGTGCTCATAAGATTTGTTTTCTCTTGCTAAATGACTTGTTACATTTGGTTAGGTGTGCATCAGAGAACGCCATGATGTTTAAAGCGACGTTACTTTTGCTTATGGTTGAAGAGGAGTGGTGAATATTTCCCTCTATTGCTCAACATTGGTGCACTGATTACACGAGAAATAAACAGTAATAACAAAACTAAGGTAATAAGAAAACTAATAAAAATGAAGACCCCAATTAACTTCCATAGTTTCAAGAAAAGCCTGTACAATAATTACCCCAAGAAAGATGTCATCTGCTTTAAAATTCACTTCGATGACGGTTATGCTAAGCTCTTGGTAACATGGTTAAGCTGGTATGGTCTAGTTCGTGTTGGAAAGGCTTTCCGTGGACCCTGAAATACAGTCATTGGGAAAACATTCGAACAAACTTTAGTCCGAAGATCTCGCCTTCGAAGGTTTTTGAAATGCTAATTTAATAGTCGACCTTACAATAGTTAGAGAAGAACTTGATGAACAAGTGTCCGCAGTGTTATGGATCCGTGGTACAGAAAATCTCATTTTGTTCACTCACACACCCAAAGAAGATGCTTTGATTCGGAAGACTGATTCATTCACGGCGAAGGTGGAAACCGTACAAAGCGCTGCTTCTTAAATTCGTTCACGTTTGCTCCAGACTTACACATTTCCCGTTTGTCACTTGTCAACCAGATTACTGCACATTCATTTTTCTATGCGATGAGTGTGCAGATATATTTCTACTAACATAACCCTCACAACACGTGACTTGGCGGTAGTTCAGCAAACGTGCACGGTTTGCCTAACACACTTAGCCGGCAAACGACACCGGTCTTATACGAATTTGATGTCATTTTCATATTGATAGGAATTTATTCTTTTGACATGTTGCTTTATGCCGCAGAAATGGAAACAAAATTGGGCCAAAGAAAGTGACATGAGATCCGTTTGAAAGCTTTCCGTCACTATTGGTTTTGGCTGTCCTACATTTGTCGCTCTATTGCTCGAAATGCAGAACAACCATCTGGTAATCCATACGTTTGACTGTTTTTGAATGAAAACTTTTCTCTACGCCTAAATTCATCAAACAACCTAGGACTGATAAAAGCTTATCGGTCGATAGGCAAGATTATTCGTTTCGCTGATTAAAACTTCGTTGGACGTATGAAATTACGCCAAAATCGATATGGTTAGACAGCGAATCAACCCAGCAAGACTACTGACTTCGCTTCATCAGCGAAAAGGTGCATTCATACCAAGTGAGAAACATCGCAGGCACGAAATACGTTTTCGAAGGTTATAAAATATTACTGGAATCATCAAATGGTTTATTAGGAAAAGAATTGAACAATTTACTCCACAAACACGATGATTGGTTTTACAATTTTAGCATTCAAAAAGCTTACGCCTTTGCATAAATTCGACCTAAAATTAAACAAGAAGCCGCTGCCAAATTATTGCTTTTTTGAAAATGCCGATCGATGAACGTCTTAAATTGGAGGAAGTTTCCCATCCGGGTAAAAAGCTGAAAAAACGTTTTCCCTTAGAATTGCTTAGTGTATCAGACAAAGTTGCTCTGGTGCTTGTAGTAAATTAAAGGCGGATAAAAAGGCGGCGCTTGGACGAAACAGAGCATAGTGCGGTGAATATGTTCTGACTCATTGCCAGAACAAATGTGACACCTTCCAGTCAAAGTGTTGTAGCCCGGCTAGTTGCACTTAAAATGCCAAACGCGATGATCACATATTTATAGAAACTTGATATTACAAAAATAATTCCAGATTGCAGATAGTGTTTTCTAAGCTCTTTTCTAATCACAAGCAAAAAGAGGAAACTTTATCCAAGAAAATTTCACGGATGTATGGTACCAGATCTGTTCCCTCATATTCACGGATAGAATTAAAAACAATACAGTTTGTTTCACATGTCAAGCTGCAAACAGATCTGTGCAAACTCCAGTTGGTACTGGACATGAGATAAAACAGTCTTTCTAGGACCAAATAAAATGGAATGCTCCTGGTCTCTGACATCTAAATACTGAAGAAAATTTATGGTTACCGTAGACTTTATATCATCGAAGTTCTCAAGCTTCTTATCAAAGTGAACTACCTCAAAAGCAGCCATGGGTCGATTGTAACCCGAGTTCACAAATGCATGAGGAGTTTCTCACACCCAACCAGCTTCCAAGAAAGGCCTTCATGTTCGCAATATTTACGCGGTTAGTTACCCGGCTTTTCGTGGCACTCAAATTCTAGTCACGTAGCCTAACAATCTAAAGAAATTCGTTTCCAAGGAAAAGAGAAAATGCATTGCACATATGTATGCCAATCATATTGATTCTTCAAGTACACTACGGATTTTCGCATTTTCCTGACATGCATATGTGTGTGTTCTACACCTGTTGCCGCAGTCGAACTGTTTTTTCCAAACGCTAATGTATTCACCTGGTAGTTCTGGGTAATTATGACAAATTAGCCTGTTTTGTCTATATCCTGAATAGCCGGAGTGGGATCATCATGGCACAACTGTCATTTTACCAAACCAAAACTCCATTTGCTAGAATGAAATTATCTAAGTGATATACATTTGGTAATAAAGGTAGAATTGTTTCCTGTAACATAAATCTGAGTAAGGTTGAACACAATAACCATAGGTTATTTGGACAGCTACAAAGCGATGCCTAGTGCAGCATAAATATCTCAAAAACGGTTAGAAGGTCACGAAGAATTCACGAATCCCTGTAATTACGCTGTTACGGGGTAACGATTTTAGCAAACACACAAAAATAACCACAATACCTCATCAGACACTCTTCATTCGGAATGTTGCGGCTGCAAGTCCACTGAATAAGGACAACTATTTCAGTGCATTTCTCATCTAATTCCTAAAGTCTGAGCACGGTTTAGATAATGATGATAAGAGCTGGAATAAAGTGATCCTATTCTCAGTCACAGTGGCTACATACCAATGAGACCATTCTCCCAACTCCCTCCCTCCTTAAGCGCGGATATTGGTGGGGACTGCCATGTTGCGCGACAGAGCGTTTCTTTTACTTTGGTTAACTAGTTCAATGTCAAATAGCTGTACTAATTCCAGGAAAAATGCAAAACCTTATGATACATCATCTGTTTCACAGTTTTCTTTGAAGGTAACACGATTACATAAGTTCATATCAGTGCAAAAATGTGATTTTCTCTTTAACAAACATGACGAAAACCCAATTTTTTCTACAGGAGACTGATTACTTTGTGTGGATTTCAAGGAAATAATATGTTCCCAGTATAAATCTGAACTTACTCTTTAAATGCAGTCCTACAACTTTATTGGATCCGAACGGCAATCGTTTGCTTTCTCGCCCATCCCATGTGGTTGTATCGCGATACAATTTTCCCAGAGCAGATAGTACTATATTTAGTGAATTGTTGTCGTTGGCTTTATCGTGGTCCAATAATCGACCCGTTTCATGAATAGAATTTGGCATCGAATAGAACTGTAAACGGCGCAACACCCAGTTTGGCTGCTCAGAGTCAGCAACTATTAACGTTAAAGAGGATAAAACGCACAAGCAGGCGAGAAACATTGACAGTCGAACCAGTTCAGACGCTGTACACTCCACAGAGGCATGCTCAACGTGCGTGAGGTTCAACAACGCACATGGAAAATATATACACACATGTACAAGCCGACCTAGTGCGGATCGACGACTCTCCGAGGAACCAAGCACTCACTTGACCTTGCTACAAATCCACGTTACGGTTCAATCAGCCTTATCCGAGCTGCTAATTTCGGTGGCATGCAAGATCGTTTACTCAGTAGTACCTGCCCGTGTGAGAGATCCCAATGTCCTACACGCATTACGGGAACCATTTTGATTGGTTCATTTCAGTGGCCAATGGGAGGGGAAAATTTCTGATATTTCGTCCTTTATTTTGTCATTCTTGTTCCGAACAAAATTTTATTCCTTTCAGCCCATCGATGATTAGGTTATGGTTTTTGAAATGCAAAGGAACCGGAGTCCACGGTGATTCTTAATGACATGAAATGCCTCTAATGAGAGTGGTCGACAGAGCAAATTGTAATTTCGTAGATTCCGTAAAAATGATGTGGTAATGGGTAAGAGAATACTCCACTCTACTTGATCTTTCTTTTTACGGTGTAGTTACATTCGATATGTGTTTTATTTGTCAGGTAAAAACGAACGCAAATGTAGTGGCAGACTACCAATAGGCGGGACCCAGAGCAACAAGTACCAACATGACGATTCGCTGTTGTTTGGTAAAGAAAAGAACTAGACCGACAGCGCACTTTTGGATCCGCATAATCTCTCTCGTATATTTATAAAAGCATCCGTTATTACAAAGCAGTCAGTAAGTCGTACTTGTTTAGGTCATCCTTGACGGTTTATGTATTTCTATTAACTCACTGAAGTAAGCAAGATAAGAGAGGTGATTTCATTGCAAACAGCTAGACATAGTTTTAAAATAGACGATTTTCAATGTACACCGCCTCATTAAAAAGGATTACAGCACAGTAGAATTGAGATGAACTATGCACATTCACCACCGCTCAAAAACCATGGGAGAGTTTTCATATTCTTGGCATCCGATGTGGGCTGCTGTTAATCATTTGACCGTTTATCGGTAGACAAGTCTGTGTTCAGTGGTGCATCTACGATGCAAATTACTACTGAACCAGCGCGGCCAATTTTTTACTTAAACTTCCAGTTCTGAAAGGTTTGGATCGGGAAGTGACTTGTCATTCGTACTTTGCTGGGGTCCGAGTAACCGTTGGGATTCCCGGAAATACTATCATTGGGGGGGAGGCTTGTTGAGTTTCTTTTGTTATGCATATTTAAAGAGTCTCATCTGAGACTCAGCCCCGAGGTAAAGAATTTTGAGACCCACGTTCTTACTGTTGAGTCATCAGGGATCAATACGGAGGGCTAATTTTACGTCCGCAATGATCGGCATGTTGCATAGTTTTTCGGTTAGTGTAGCACATTGGTGTGAATTGGAAGTATGCTGAGGTTACTCTCTGGAACGACAGATTCTTTATGCATTATCCCTGGCGAGCCATGAAACAATTGCTTCACTCCCGTTAGAAACTAATGAGAACACCTGTCCACCGGCCGGTTTCACAGTTTTTCGTTTATCGATAGTCTACAAATTGAATGACGTGGCGCGAGGCAGTCATTCACTGTCATCCGTATAAAGGTGCACGGTTCCGAAGATAACAGATTCACAATCTATTTTATTCCCAATATCACTTTGAACAAACAAGTAGTAACTGATAGATACTCGTTGCATCATGGGAAAATCCTACTGTAAACAGCCAATTCACATGTTCTATGCAATGGATGCAACGCGCTAGTATAATTTGGGTAGCAAACTGTATAATTCATTTGTGAAACGTCCAAAGCCGTCAAACATAGCACCTTAGTTCAGCTGGTAGAGCACACTCGATTTACAAGGCAACATTTCTCTGAATCTTTTGTCACCCAGGTTTGCAAGTAAACGATGCTTATTGAGCAAGTGCTACCCTTCAGAACTTCATCCGGCTTCCAAAGTGATAAACTGACCACGAGTTTGAAAGTGTCACAAACCAGCGATCGCTGTTGATGTTATTCTCTTTTGCTTTCTGCATCTAATCATGAGATAAAGTGATACTTGCCTTTTTATATGAACATAACAGAAACTCCCAAATCTATAAATGTCTGCGCAACTGCGCAGAAGAGTCATTTCAGTGATCCGCCGTTCCTTCGATCATAAGTGAATAACTTTTGACTCCAATAAGCGGACATGATTGCCTTGTGGTAAAGCAAGCTGTTTCGTGCCAATATTGTACAACCCAGTCAGCGAATGGAGGGCGAGAAATAGATAACTCGGAAGTACCAATCTCGCGGTTCCCGTGGGCCTATCAGTCAATGAAGATTTACCACACAACTTACCGTTTTCCAAAAATCTATGGTCAGCAGTCACTATGTACATTTTTTCTGAGCTCGTACAACACGATTGATGCGAGTGTATAATCATAAATGTGAGCTTTCTATTTGAAGAATTCATCCGATAAATTCCGTCTCACTGTCTCTTAAGTCTCAAAAATCTCGAGCTTTCACGGAAGAAGTGTTATTTCCAAGAAATCAAAAGGCGGGCTAGTTCGGCTTCATCATTGAAATCAGTTTTACAATGCACGATAATCATGGCCTACTTATCTAGAATCTCCTGTAAACTTCATCCATTTTTGAGTTCAGTGTTATTCGTGACTGAATTTGCTCTCAACACAGTCGACGGAATGGCACAAAACAGTTTCCGTGATCGTTGAGCAAAAGATTTGTGATAAAAAGGGTTACTGATGGATGCTAGTTTGGAATAATATATGTTTATTTAAGAGTACTTGATCTTTTATGTTTCCGCACGACCGGAGTTGCTTGAACAATGTGACTCATCCAGATATGAATAGAAATAATGACATAATGTCGACTATTCACTGTTTGCTGCATATTGGTATCAGATAAAGTGTGATCTAATTAAACCTTTTATGGCCTCCAGTTTTGCTGAGAATAACTACGTGCCACTGTGCTAGCGTATCTGAAGCAGAATGTATTGATTGTTATCAAAAAAGAATCGTACCATCGTATCTAACTTGATATACTTCCTGCTTTGCAATATTTTGCGCAATCGACCGTTCGTATATTCTACTATTAGATGAATTACTACTTTGTGACTACTGAACCAAAGCAAAGTAAAGTATTTTTGGGCATCAAAATATGCAGTATGCGTCAAGCTCTCTAAAGATTGTTCGAACAAAGCACTAATATATTTATTCTCCCAACCCCTGTGCCCACTCTTGCACTGGAAACGACCAGAGCGGCCATAGTATACGTACAACCAACTTCTCGGAGACAATATATAAACGGTAATGCTTAGACGTCTCAAAAGTATTTCTGCGCATTACAACGTAGGAATATCTGAACCAAATACAGGCTCAGTTATTTGAGGCACTGCATCTTATACGACACGAAAGCAATTATGATGTCCACCGGGGTTTTTACTCTCGGATAAAACACAGCCAGACAGAACCAACTAGGGATTATTCAAAACGATTTAAATCGGACTGAGAGCGTACACTCATGACTTCATATAGTTTTGCATAGGGCGACTGGAACACGTTTGATCAGATGTGTAAATGAACCAGCACCAATTTCTTGAATTGAAACGAATAGGAAGAAAAATAATATGAACCAGTGATGAATTGGCAATATATAAAACCCACTGTTTACATGCCACCCGCCTCAGTGTCTAGGTATGAAGTAAATTTGCCTGTAATAATCTCTCGCACTCTCTAATCTATGTCAACCCAACACATACTTGTGTTTCATATGTGGATGTGTCGGATTTGATTACTTGTTGAAATAATGGGACTTATCTTTTCAATCACACTTGTGTTTCATTGGGACCATATCTCTTACGGTCCTAAAACGGAAATGTCAAACTTACGAGATAATCCACATCAGCTGAGCATTTTGTTGTGCCACTCCCTTCCCCGACCTGGTTGAAATTTGATCAGAATGGGACTAAGAGTTTTTCATATGCTTCCACAATATTCACATCCAAGTTATTCTGCAGTCAAAATAAAACTCGATACTCAGACTTAGTCAAATAAAAGTAGGATAATACTGAGCACCGGATATGTTTACAAAAGTGGAATGGATTCCGTTGACTGTGGTGATTAGGTCGCATGTGTTCGCCCAAAATGTTGCTCTTAGCCTTTACCAGTTGAATGTAGACATTTTGAAGTTTCGGCTATCTGAGGTGATCGAATTTGTCGAGCCTGAAAATCGATAGTTTTGCAAACGTCAACATATTCCTGATACTTGGACAAAAATCCACTGAGCCTGTTGGAGAAAAGCAGATTTATTCACACTAGATCCACGCTGTTAGTCATTTCGATTTTTCCAGTCCATTGAGAGTATATTTTTCAGATACAAATTAACATCGTACATGATGAGATGGAGACTGACAGATGATGGACATCAAATGACACAGCAAGTTGGACGAGTAACCGGTGTCATCCATTGGGAGAATGTCCATTTCTAGATGGGATCCGTAACTAAACAGACTGAGCGTATGCTGATACCACCCGGGGTAAAAGAGAACCTCACTGAATCTGTTGGACTTTACAAATTGCGTCAACTAAAATCAGAAAATTCTCTCGAATAATTCCGAGCACGAATCACATGACTCAAATCTGTTGCTAAATAAAGGCGTACATTAGTGCAAACAGTTCAGTTCGGTATGGCTGTTACGCAGTAGACGGTAGGTATTTTTAACACCGTGAAGAAGTCTGTATAGAGTTCCAGTTGAATTACATTTTTTCCTAATCTAAGTTTGTGATAAATCTTTAAGTCCAAGTCCGAAAATGGTGTGAACGTTTCTATAAAATGCGGAAACATCTCTTTTATAAATTAGTAGCACCAAAAATCAGAGGAAATGTGTTTTTCTTTTGAAGGCTTCCAAAGATTTACCCTTTTATGGAATACCGTTTGAGTTTTCTGTTGATACTGAATGACGGATAATTAATTAAACAACTCATATCCGTTGTTAAATAAATTGGAGTTCGTTATTTTCACGGTGTGAAGTGTTTTTCTTTTAAGCTTTTTTACCGCATACCCAATACTAACCACTCCTGACACATGGAAAATCGGTATAGGTTTCTGCTTGTTTGATTTGAATAAGGAATTGCTGAAACCGCGAAAATAATTGGGTCACAAATCAGCCGTCTGAATTCAAGACGATACTACTGTGCTACAAGCTGATTGGTGAACAGCTTTCAGTTTTTAACCTCATTATATCTAAGTTTAAAAATGCATAAGATAAAGGGAGACAGCCTGCGAAATCACAAATGCAGCATATGTAATGATAAACAAGTCTGTCGCCTCCTGTAAATTTGCTGGATTTGCTGAGAATTTTATGGATCACTTGGTCATTGGCATGATATGAAAACAGTTTGACTACCTCTGATCATTTGATCAAATCCCAGTTCGTACAACCAAAACCGGTCACCGTGAACACAATCTAGATGAAAATGACACGATATTACTCATAGTTTAGAAAAACCTATTGCACAATCATTGAGATCCAACCTCGATGAACATGAAAACGCTAAACCGGGCAAACGATCATCGTCCCACAAATATGAAACATCAACCAGCTGGCACACCCGTCTATCACCGCTGATGACGTACCTGTGGAAATCCCTGCCAGCAGAAGTCTCGGAGAAGAATAACTACATTCCCAAATGAAGTCTTTTTGGCACGTCTACCTGAGTGCATGACGAGAATGGTATAGAATACTAATTTTCTGCTTTGAAAATGAAATATTGGAAACCACGCGGGGTTCGAAATGGTCAGTCTCGGTAACGAGTCACGTGGCGTCCCAACCGAATGGGTTCCATTCAATAGTGAATGATGTTTTCAACTGTAAAGTATTCACTCTACTGTTGTAACAGATTCAGAAACGTCCCTTACCGCCAAAAACTAGACTTAAAAATAAACTAGAGTGCTTTAGCCACGACAATAATCCTGTAGTCCATATTCGGGAAAGCCGGTGCCATAGCAACAACAACAAAAATTTGACAGATATTCAGTTTAAAGATGGTATTGAAAATCCATTGTACTATAAATGCTAACTAGCAACACTCCCTTTATATGAAGTGCTCTAATCGGCACTACCTTGCTCAAACTACAGAGAGCAGTCAAGAACACGCGGAAGTCAGTTGGTACTTGGCGAAGAGTGTGTATTTCCAACAGAACACATGTATTAACAAGACATGCATGACAGGAATAACCAAAGGGAAACTAATGGACTGTAGAGGACGGCATTTTCTTACATAAGTGTTTATGTGTGATAGTAGGCCCGTCTGTCGGCAAACACAAAGGACTATCCTTCAGAGACAGCAACACGATCTGCTAAGGCTTGAAGCTTGTGAGCCACGATATACTCAGCTGGGATCGTTCAAATATTTGGAAACCTGCGTCAGGAAAATTGGCTCAGTATGCACGAGTTCAAGAGAACCGTGATCCGAATTTCAATCTGCAATCATCCTACAGCATCGATAGCTGTTTCCGTCACGGGGAAGAGCGGTTTTCCTATTCAGATCGTTTTTTTTCTCAATTGTGGTGAATTCATTTACGGGAAATTTACATAATTTTATTCTGTCATTGTTGCCACAACTAATGTTTGATTCCAAAGTAGATACATGACAGAAGTTATTTGGCCAAATTTTCCTGTTGAATTCGCATGTGTATATCGCTCCGTACTCACAATATATCTGATTCTATCAAGTAGGAAAACGAATTCATATGTGTTGAGCTGTTCACCATTTAGCTTTCTTACTCAGATAACCATGGATAACTATGTGAGTAGTGTGAACTTGCTTTATACAGTTTGTCAGGGAGACTGATCAGTGCAGGTCCACCGAGTTACAAAGGAGATACACATGAAATTCAGACTACCCGGTGTGGTCATCAGTGGTCTTCTTCACGTCAACCCTAAATAACAAGGTCAATGTGACTCTGTTTTGATCGATGTTAACTAGCGATCCATTCAGCTGTCGACTTGGATTGTGTACATCATTGCAGTGGTAGCTTAAGTTGACCACAGGTATTGGGAATAGTCAGAAAACTTTCGAAGAATAACCTTGTGATTCTATTTGGCAACAAAAATCCATAGAAGAGGTGCAATTGTCAGTAAATATATTAAGACTTCGTTTACAACCTTCTGATTCCATGAAAAAAGCATACAATAAACCTGACTGACTCAGTTAAGGTAGCACCACTGCGATGATGTGCATGTTGTGTGGAACTGAACGTAACATTTATGACAAAAGTAATGTTGAGAAGACCGGAGTGAGTCCAAGAGTTTATAATGGTAGCAATATTGGACGATATTATCCACAACTTTCTGTTCCTGCTTCCATGCATTTTGGTTAGTTTCAGGCCGAAAGATAAAGAAATATTAGCAAATTTTAAAGAAGAGTTAATTGGAATTTGCTGAAAATTGAACTCCGATTATTTCTGAACCTAATCAGAAAAGCTACGATGGGTGGTATAAAAAATTCATGACTTTTAAAACGAAAGAACAGTAGAATTATTTCTCAATGACAGGTACCAGATAACCTCACGTTCAGAAAATAATAACCTATTTAGTATTGAGCTTCTAGTACTCACGAGTTTTTCGCGAAAAGTCGTTCATTTGTTTTATCAGTACGAACGTCTACCCCAAATAGGAAGTTGTATTTGCTTTTTGTATAATCCAAAGAAGGAAGATAAAGAGTAGGCGGTCAAGACATTACTTCCTTCCGAGTGAAGAACAGAAAAATGAACCGTTGTGCAAGTCTGGTAATGCCCAGTGATAGAGGATCCAATTCAGAGGACCCTCCAATTCAATGTGTACAGTTTTCTGTATTACTAAGTGCGCAAGAGGTATCGGTGTTGAAAAATCTGTTGTTCTTCTAAGGAACTGGTGTGAAACCATTTTGTACAATGTATTCTGTGGTGAAGGACTACCAGATGTATCTGTCCGGATGGAGTCTGTGAGACAACAGAACTCATATTGACTGTTTACAAATGTTACCAAGGCAACGGACTTCCTGTGTATTTATAGAAAACCGGTAAAGTTTGTGGATTTATTTTTAGGCGACATTTTTTCTCAGCAAACCACGTCGCGGATAAGATCAAACAAATCCATGTGTAACAAAAACCAGCTTCATGAAAGATTGATGGAACAGAAAATGTTCAACTTATGTCCACAACAATGAATACTTATTCATAATCAACTTTGAAGACAATGTTCTGACTACGATTTGCTTTTCCGAAATCAGTTATGAACAGCGAGTTTGCGGAAGTCATTTCCACTCGCCTATGTGTACCTGCGAAAAGAGGCTTATTTGGTTTGGATAGAGAAATAAACTGTTTCAATATATTTACCACTGATCGTACCAGTGATTTTTGCGGGATATATTAAATAGGTATCGAATAACGCGAAGGTCGTTTTTCAACGGAGGAATTAGGTTTTTTGAATCCATCCCTACTAAATATCGCTCTAACTGACTTTCATTTGTTAAACATAAGTGATAAAACATTTCAGAAAGGGAATCATGGCCAAATATAGACTCTCGAATGTGGAACTAAGAGACGGTGTCATGGTTCAAATCTAGGTTCTTCATGATGACTCCTACATCATAACAAGCCTGACACAAATCAAATAACCTTGTACGTAGAGCAGCATTGAATGTGTTTCTTTAAGTACTGACAGTCCTGAGTCTAGGATGTCATTGAAAAATACGCATATCGTGAATAATGAGTTTTTGGATGTTTACATTCTGATGCTTAGATATTTGTCTGATCGGAAAATCAACCAGTATTTAGATTTTAGCCCATTGTTTAAGCCACGGATTTTCATACATTTTTGATTTTTGATCTTGACTGTGGGACCACTACGGTTTATATCGGCTGCCCGTGTGACTTTGTCACTGGGCAGGGGATGGGTCGCGCTAGTCTGTGCCTACAAGAATCCTATCCCTGGAACTGACCTGGAATGTGTACGGCTAGTACTTATAGAAACTCAGCCCTGTCATTTTTCACAACAGCTTGTAATTTAGAAACGTTATAGCAATGCCACTGAATTAATTTAAAGCTTGGTTCGAAAATATAGTTGGCTACAAGTGTATCACGATCAGTTTCTTCACACTGATTATTAAGGCTAAGCAAGTGACTACTGAGTGTCTTCGAGTAGGCAAAACCTATTACGGAATATTTCGTGCAGATGAGGATGCCGTTGAACAGTGAAATTACGCTGGCAAGGGACTGAGCGATTTCGTGATCGGGGGACGAGTGACCGCCGTCAGGGCAGTCACCTGTCTGTGTTTGGAGCCTGGCGCAGTAGGAGGGTGCACTCAAATTTACGTATGATTCCATTGAGCTGAAAAAATATTTGTTTGAACTTACAACGACTTCATTTGAAATTAAAATAGCAATGTGGTAAATATGGAAAATTATCACTTATTATAAGACAGACTAAATAAACAATGTATGAAAAAGCAAGTGAGGAATACACGCACGAAAAGGGGAAGGGCAACTCACTACAGTACGTGATTTCCACTGTTTACGTCAGTTGGTGAAATTGGGCAGCAATAAATTGTAAGGTTTTATAGGTTTGGTTTGAAGGCCTTCAGGTTTCCATCATTGGGGTTCATCAGATCGGGTAGATAACATATATTGCAAGATGCAACTGGATAGGAAAATAGCATGGTTCAATTTCTCATCCTTTGAGTCGCAGAACTTTGAAATTCGCCACACCCGAACCTTTATTTCAACGAAATAGCTATATATAAAATTGAGAAAACGAAATACTTCCCATCGTATTTTGGGAACATTTGGAGTCTAGGATGGTATATTTGCTATTATTTACGCTTTTCTGCCCTAATCCTTGCACTGTAAACTGAAATTCATCACTAGAGGGTTTGGAGTACCATATGATGTTGATCACAAGAACATGGTTCCTCAACTTTGTCATGCTTTTCTAGCACACTTCAGTATGCAAACACAGAAACTGGTGTATTAATGGATTCCGATTCTTCTTGACAACGGCTATCCGTTTTCATGAAGTAAGCTCCTTGACAAAGTAGAGTTTTAAAACGTGAAAACAAAGTTACACATACGTAAAACAAGTAATGCAGTTTTGAATGCAGTGGAACCTTGTTCGATTCATATATTTGTACCTACTACAGAGTGAGAAACATTGGGCTAAATTTTTCTGGCTTTGCTTGTTTGTAACTCTTTCCTAGGATGGATGTGATTTAGGATGGATCCCATTTGGAGGAAACTGAAGGCGCGATACGTGATCCCTGACACCTTATAGATCGCACGAAAGCCGAATATCAATTAACTTGGACCCCTTAATTACCAGGTTTGGTGAACTTCATAAGTGTGAAATTGTTTGAATTGTAGAACTGCTCAATCCTCATCGAAAGACAAGATTTGGGCATTTTTGGCCTGAACAGTCACGTGGGTGGACAGATGTTCCCTCACCTTGTTTCGTAGGACTCTCGAAATATTCATGGCACTTTTGCTGGTGGGTATGACAAGATAGCCCCAAAGCAACAGACCAACTTTTATACAATGCACTTTATTGCGAAGCTCCCTATAGAAAAGTCGTTTATTACGAGGCCCCCAAATAGCTCATAAAGTTAGAAGATTTTCCATTATCATGAACATTATCTTCAACCCAGTTTTACGGGGAATGATTTTAAAGAATAAGCTACAGAAATACTGATGAATGACTTAATGGATCGCTTCCTCAGACACACTCAACCAGCTAAGTAGTAAGGGCTCCAGTTAAGCCATCAGACACACTGACAGCGCAGCAGTTCCGGTCATCGCCCTCACAACCAAATGGATACTAACGCCGTCGGAGACCGAGCCGCTGCATCCCTGTGCCAAATCAAATCGTATCTATCGACTCGCATGTGGGTCGTCAGCCATCTACATAGGCAGGACAGAGAAATAATTGCATCGCCGATTCAATGAACACACTCCGGTTGGGCTTCTGAAGGCGACAAATAATCATTTCATATGGATGACATCATCAGTGAAACCAAAAAACAACTAGATCGTCAATCACCCAACATCCGATAGGACAAAATAAACACTTTGTAACACCAACCAACTGGTCTGAGATCGTTCACCACATTACAAACACGAGGTTGATGAGATATGCTGAGGCCTTGGCAGTTCTTAATTATAAACCCGAACGATGCAAACAAAATGAATGGTTTGTCAGTTTGGTCCTACCCTGGTGAATAACTATTTATTCCCCTTGCCATTCTTGTCCGTTCCTGTCACTGGTCGTTCACTTCAATCTTGTCACAGTTTTGTTGATTATGTTGCTGACTATATCAGAATCCCATCGACTCTAGTATACGTGTGCGTAGACGCAACAAGAAGATCTAAGATACAGTGCGCGCACCGATTTTTCTGACTTCTCTTTCCAATTGTTTTGCCGAGTTATAGGATAAGACGAATATAAACCTGAAATACATTTTCCTAATTACGTTCTGGAAAGACAAACCTAGGTGAAAATAAACTGAAAGAACATTCGTTTGCCACAAATATGGTATGTCTTATTGATAAGCATAAAGTGGGCACTTCACTGGAGTATGAAGATACCAGGACAGCCTACAAAGGATTATTGTTGGCTCTAGTTATGGACTTTTGGAGCAAATCAGATATTAGTACTGACAAAACAAACAAATTGAGTTATTCGAACGTGAATAAAACAGACCTACTTTATCATGAACATTATCCTCAACCCAGTTTTACGGGGAATGATTTTAAAGAATAAGCTACAGAAATACTGATGAATGGCTTAGTGGATCGCTGACTCAGACCTACTTTTCATAGGACAAAATTTTATTGTTCAGTAATACAGCATAGTCAAAATCGTTGGTAGGTTGTCGACATTTCGGTCACCACGGGTAACCTTTGCAGAATTGGTTTTACAACCCAGTGAAACTGGAAACCCCTTCTCTTAGCTACACTATTATTTGTCCTTAGAAATGGGAATAGCACCACAGAGTAACGGTGTTTGAGCTTCAGAAACGCCTCTTGTCCATCACTCACCCGAAAGGCAAAGTCGAAGTTCCCTAGATATCAATGGTTTTCAAACCAATCCATAGCCAAAATTCAAGGTGGCAGCCTGGTCAGAGTTTCCATGGTACTCATGAAACCTAAAACAACTTTTTCCTAACACACAAAAGAAAACTCCTAATCTTTTGGAAACCAGTCATTTTGACAGGAAATTATGAGAGTTATATCATAGAATTTTCCTGTGATTTCCAACCGAAGATTATTAACATAGATAGATTTGTTTACAACTAAAAGATGCATAGCTTTGAGTGAGGCCGTACCTGGTTCGTCATTCTCAATTAAGATAGACAGAGAACCCACTTTTCTTGAGCCCAGTAGATTCTACGTCACCCGGGACGTTTTCAATAACTTTTCATGAAAAATAGTGATAATGATTTTTGCAATCCATGCCAACCGATGCGGTGAGTTTTGTGATCTCAAGTCGAGTCAAATCACTAAGATGAATTTCTTCGAAAACGGTTTACACGACAAGGGTATTCATGCACCCCCTAATTAACTTAACTGTTTTCTTTTTAATTAAATCGGTGATCAAAACGATTTATGGCGTGATTCTAGTATCCCTCTTGTTGCAACGTTCAGCAACCTTAGTCGTTTGCACTGTACTTGTTTTCGATCTGCTGAAGTCTAAAGCAATCAAATTTTCTCCATCTCGTTCGCATGGGAATTTTTTATCGGATCTTTTCCCACATTAAATACTTACTGCCTTCTGGCTGTTATCTTTATTCCAATGCGGTTTTCATCGTTATCCAAGTCGAATGTGTTCGTTTTTACACGCCAAATCTTGTTATAACACAACATTTTCACCTGATTAATGAGAAAAATGATGCTATGATCCACAAAGAAATTAAAAATTATGTTTGGCTTAGGAACAGCTGTTCCCTTTTCCACATGGAAACTTTGTCCGGTAATAAAAATCTCGTTCGACTTATTCAATAAAATCAAAATTTCACACAATTTCCCTTCACAGATTTCCCAGTAGAATCAACAAAATTTCGGTGTGAAAGCTTTTTATACATTGCCTTTCGCAATTCATCCACGTATCCATCCGATTCCTCAATCTCAAAAATAAGCAATCAAACAACCTGGATATTTTCGTGTTCTCTGGGTTTGCCTGTTTCACAGTCTGTCTTTTTCTGTTCTTTCAGAATATTCAGTTGATGGTCTCATTACATTCTTTCGATACATTCCATCTGTCGTCTCCATCCGGCTGCTTAGTGGCACTTTATGGAAATACGCTCACGTAGGTTTTGTAATTTTCGGTAGTATAACTCTTGATGTGGCAGTTTTACCACCCGATCCTCCCAATCTTTCCGTTAACGTAGCGGTGGTCATCTCACAAGGTAGACACATTATCACTGGGAACTGTTCTAGGACCAGGACTTGACACTCCAGAGAGGTTTATTTATGTAGGTTCCAAACGTAACCTAAATAGAAGAGCTTCATGTCGATGGGGTTGATTCCCAATGCCTCAACTGCTATGCATAAGCACGAAGCAAGTGTCCGGCAGACAAAAACGTTGCTTCCGTGATCGCACAGCTGACGAGCTAACAGCGTGCATAGCTGAATGTCATTCTTTTTGGTACATCCAGAAAGCCATTCCTGGCTACTTTCATCTTTTTTATTTTTCTCTGACCCAGATAAAATTATTGAACAAAACTGTTACCAATCCTAATAGATACTGTTCAAATTCTTCAAGCCCTATTATTTTGAAAGCCATGCGATCCATAATCACTAGGGAGCTCCGCTTACATTCAGAAGGCAATGCTCTATGGAGGGTCCGTTATTACGGATATTGGTACCATGAGTCTGCTGATAAACTGTGATCATATCTGTTCCGTATCTGATATTCAACGGCCAATTTCAGCAGGTAATCCTGCCTGATGTTTTTGGATATCTCCAGGAACTTGAGCAAGCCTGACACATCCCAAATTTATATTTTCTCCAAGCTTTACCTCTTGGGTCCTATTCTCTCTGGGACCGCTCAGTTTTGTGCTTGATGACAGTTCCCCTATGAGAGCATTCCTCTGGTCACTTGTATTTCTCTAGATTTTGCGATTTCCCGTATTTTATCCGTTTGCTTTCACCAGAAACCCTAATGTGGAATAAAAAGGTCTATGATGGTGAAACACCCTTTTTCCCGTTCTATTTATATTGGCTTCGTTTTTATTTTTCACTACCACACCTCGCAATCGCCATGAATCGGATACTTATTTGAGGACCGTTATTGTCTAGGGAGCTGAAAATTGGGTCATTGTCAAAAGCTTCCGTAAATGTATTTTGTTTTCTACTCTTCTAAAGTCGATAACAAGTGTTTTATTTTTCCCTTCTGCGGAATTCTGGAGCACCGAATTTCTATCTTCTCTCCAATACTTCCGCGACCGACTTATGAACCTCAAGAAAAGTCTAGTTTTTTCTCCGTGCAGCAGAAATTTCTCCGCATTATCCTAAATACTCATACTGTGCTGCACCAATGGTCACTCCCTGTTCGAGCAATGCGATTGCATTTATATCCATTCTCCTCCCTATCAGTCTACTTCACATTAATTCTAACTCAAGGGGACACCTTTCTTATCGATGATATGACCTCTACCTGAAATCTAATGCGTCTTTTGTGCCTTCAGGTGTTTTCCTTTCTTCTTTATTCACCGGTTCTAAATTTGACAATTTTCCTGTAAAAAACACTTCTTTGGTCACTCCTCCATTCAGTCATCCTGCAAAATCCGATTCATAAATGGAGATTCCTCCAGTTCATGCATCTCTCAAAACGTATCCAACAAGTGATTCAAATTATTAGTTCTTCGGAAACGGCAGAGCTTCAGAACAGAACCACTTTATTTGACACTTTATTGCGTCATTCGACCCTCCGAGCATCGAATCGATAAACTAGATTTACATTGAATTGTTCTTATACGCCTGGTACGAGATGAGCATGTCAAACTACAGGCCTAAACCCATTTAGGATATCTTTTGTTTGGTACCAATGAAGATGCATATTTGTTATAAGCAAAATAACAATTGGTCTCTTTTAACTAAGTAAAAGGGAGCTACCTAATTCAAGCCTAACTTTTTGGGAATGTCATTTCATCAAGTTTATCCCACCTTGAAGTTAGTTTGATATTACTTTCATTGTGACCGTAGATTCTTCCATTCATTTGTTTATAGCCTTGACTGCTGAACGGACAAAAGGTGTATTCTGAAAGTAACTTGAACCGCGTGAATATATTGGATCTGGTAGGGTGATGAACTGAAACCGTGCACTTTGTCATAGTTTGTTGGGTATAGTGACGTTACTTAGTGTTATGTAACCAAAAATCAGTCTGAAATTTGGTATGTTGGCATTTAAAATGCAAAGTTTCAGTGAAGAAAGTTTGTTTGCAGTTAAGTGAAAATTAAAATTCACACTGAAAACACATGACAAAAAGGCGCTTTACAACAGACATAACAAAATGTGAACGGGATAAGGTACAATATGTTTTAGTAAGCAGTCAATCACTCCACAACAAAGGAATCTTTCAACCCTGAATGTTGGAACTATTCTAAATGTATACACGTAGCATACTCTTGGGTCAGATTCGGTCAACAATGGATTTGATACACGCAATCTCAGCTCACTGTTAGACTGGTATATTTAAACTGGTCACAATTGGTCGACTCTCGAAGCCAAGGGGTTTATTTCCACTTTGTGGATAACATCCCATCTGTCATTGTTTCTCTTCTCCCCCAATGAATTCCTTGCATCGATTTTATGCCTAACAGAGGACTAACAAACTAAGGATATTCGCAACAAGATACTATGGTCCGGATAATACCATCATTTCAGAAAATGCTCTTCAAATACCTACAGGCACGAAATGGCTGGATATCTGCTGTACAGAACTAGGAGATTAGTGACCGCTAATAGGCTGACTGAAGTACTCAGAATTTATCAGATTATTCTAGTAGTGAGATCGCAAATACTTTCCTTTCAAGTCATAGGTGATGATAGCTCACGCTTATCAGTCCGCAATTAGCTTGCCAGACTTGTTTTCATCTTCTTATGTATCATCCAACCCATCGTTTGGGGATTTGTACCCGCATCGCCTTTGGCTTGTTCAACCGTTACGCGAGGAGTTCCCAATAGACCGTTTTGGTTGAGGGGCTTGTGTTTCATTTCTGACCGAGACAATTAGTCCAGAATGGCTCGTCAGAACAATTTTTGTCGAAGTAAAGTATTGACCATCCCAGTGGAATTTATACAGCAGTTAATCAGGCAACTAAAAGGCCAATATGAAAATTTCATCCATCGGATTTGGGTGGAGCCAAATGTGGACAGTTTGAAGATATAACTTTTGAGATGCAGTCCCAAAGCATGAGCGAATTTCAACGCCAGCTTGTTGATGGCATACCCTTTGACTCGTGGTGTCGCAGATATGGAGACCTTCTTAAAGTTGATGGGGCCAATCTTGATAAGGATGCCCAAGTAAAAATTCTGTTGCTCAAATTTGGTTCGGCTGAACACGACAAATACCGGGATTTTACCAGCCCACAACACAGATAGCAAAATACCTCGGTGGGACTCTTGGTGAATAGTTCTGGTTGTCCAATACGCATTACCAATGGCTCAAAATTCCAGAGAAAGCTGACGACGAGTTCGTCTCCTATGCAAGTAATATTGGTCGTGAATGTGAATACACGAAACTCTGGTCTCACGAATAATCAGTTAGAAACTTATTTTTGTCTGTGAGTCTTACTCACTTACTGGCTATAACTTTCTCATCTGTTTCTTGCCCAAGCTCGAAATAAATCTTGAAATCACGTCAAAACAAGGCACCAAATTTGTCAATATCTTATTAGTTTAAAACACTGTGCCAAGATGATACAGCAAGTAGATGTGTATTCTGTTCCCGCAATTCATGGTTTAACCAATTCCAGAAGATCAAAGCCTCTTCAACGGAAATTACAAAACAGACACCGTATAGTAAGTCGCCAATGCGGATTCGGAAGTTCTGCTCGTTTCTCAACGTACCGGTTACTCGAATGTGTAGTTTGTGGTGGGTGCGGCCATAAAAAGACACTCATCGTAGCTTTCCAAAGCAACATACATACAGTGGTACATGAACCAAACGTCGTAGGTTCTCATCATTCACGTTGTTATCAACGCCCTCGATTTAAAGTCCCACGGAGATGGAATTCTACTTACACCAACAAATCGCAAGCAAAATACCAGGTGGACACAGCATCTGATGTTTCGTGTATTCACCTTTTCCACGTTATGACTTTCAAGGAGCACTCCATTTTCACGTTATGTAGTCACAGTAAGATAAAGAAATGGAAAACTTTCAAAATTCAAGAAACTTAGATTACTAAATTTAGACTTTTAAGATTGGTGGCGAATTTTGAAATTTATATGACTGATGTAAATTATTCTACACTGATCAAGATTTGCATAGAAGTTAAAAAATTATTCAAAATTGTTTTTCTGCGGCTGTGATCATTCAAATTTTGAAAAAAGGGTTTTCTCACATTCAGCAGTCTCCTTCGAAGGGTGGTTTGGAAATCTAGGAGAAAAGAAGACTTGAGGTTGATGGCAAATGTTTGAGTGCTGTTTTTGATAAAACGTATTTCTCGTTTGTGTTATTTTTCTTCAAAAAAGAAAAACAGAACTGGTGGCGGAAAATGTCTTAATTATTGTGACTTTCGGGCACACAGATTAAAGTGACAGTAGAACAATTGTCTCGTAATGTGGACTTTTATTCACGGATTTAAAGATGATTAACCAGAAAAGAAGATAGCTCATTGGTTTCAAATGTAATGTTCAACAGTTGAATTTTTCTCATAGGTTGCGATACTGGAGAAGGCCCCTATAGCGGAATATTTTCTAGGAGCCCATAACTACCCAGATTTGTGAAAAAGAACCCAAAATCTGAGTCGAATTAGTACGAAATGTGTCATCACATGGTTCAAAATCCACATGTATTTGTCTAAGAGTGTCCTTTCATTGCTTCCGTAAATTGTGGCTTGTCCAATGGTTAATAGTCATTATACACAGGCCTATTCAAAACTCATGCAGAAGGACGTCTTAATGAATGCTTAGTATGTGTAGTTCATGAGAACAAACACAATTCGGCGAACAAGCTTACTTTAGGTTGTTCACTATTTTAACCGGTCATAGCACATAATATAACTCAAGGAACAGTGGAGAGAGATAGGTATGTTGTTTGCTTATGTTAGGAGACATCATGTTTGAAAAGGGATAGAGTGAATTGGGGACTGGGGCTGTGAATGTTCATGCACTGACTACATAACTGGTGATTATCTGCAGAGTGTGAGGTCCGATCGGCATGTTAGGTGGAAGCAGTTCGAACGCCTGTCCACTGGAAGACAGGTGATGTTACGAACTGTTTTTTCGTGCACAGTAGGGTTCTTTTATTCGGATTGACATTACCCGCTTTATGGGTAATAGTCTGGTCTTAAGATCTCTGGACTGGACGCAGGTGATTGAATAGATCCGACAAAATGACCCTCGTACACCCATAGCGTGATTCATTTTAACTGGATGGATAGCAGTCGGGCTTGCACCTGCCCTTATCGGTCCACGAGTGTGCGATGCGCTCTCATCCGATCGACCAAGGGCCAAGTGATACGACCGATGTAACCTGCTCTATAGGAACAAGCGAACTGGTAAAAGATGAAATGGATCATCGCCTTCTCCAGTCCGTCCTTTATCTCTAATTGCATAACTGATTTTGGAAGAGTAGAAAACACGCAATCCCGTCGAAAACTGTTTCCCGCTGCGTATCTGAGACCTTTTTTCATTGTCTTCATGGACGTGCCGCCTTTGAAAGACAGTGTAACGTGATCTAATTTCTTCTCCAATATTGGGTTCTTCGGCATTTTAAAGGTGACTTCCATGCAACCATCAATCAAGCATTCTGGGTATCCGTTTTCCAAGAGAATGAATTTGGCTGCAACTGGTTCATTATCCGCTATATTGAATGAGCAAGGCCTTCCTACTCGATTAGTGGTGCACGAAATTAAGCTCCGTTTAAGTAACCTATGGACTGCACTACAGTAGTTGACTCATTGTCCTGCCCAAGTTTTCCTTCTGCGAATGCTACTTTTTACAGATCTATTGTCACGCGTGACAATAAAAATATCAAGAAAAACTAACCCTTGCTCAGACTCCAACTTTATGCTGAAACCGAGCTTGTTGTGAGCTTGATTAAATCGGCCCAATACTACTGAAGGACTTTGGAAGTTTTCGGTGACATAAAATATACCATGAAAATAATATTTGTTTATGGAAAATTGTTCAGTATAGGTGGAAAACCTGCATCCTCTGGTTTTGTCATGAAAACATTAGTCAGTAAAGGGCCTAATAGCTAACTCATAGCCATTCCATCCTTTTGACGATACAACTGACCATTCAACTGAAACTGGGCATTGGATGTACATTGGAAAAGTAGTTTTTTGAGATGTATCACTGAAATCCCAGCCACTATTGACGGGAAGAATGCAGTGGCCGTCAAATCTGATTGTGAGATTTCTGCTCTGTACGAAGAAGATGGTGTGACAGAAAGCAGAGCGCAGTGGTGTTTTCACATTCCGAAAAACATAACTTCAACTAGCCTGACAACGAACGTTCTGGTTGTTCCGATAAGTTTGATGAAAGTCAGTTGACCATGTTCTCCGAGAAAATCCGCGTCAGTCAATCAGAGAACCATCTGAACAGTTGGCCTGTGATCAGACGACTGTTATGAGTCAAATTCATTCGATGGGGAAACTTTTAGAAACTAGATAAACGTACCTGCGTCGAACAGTTCACTGACCTTTTGGAAGAGCTGGTAACTAGCAAAGTATAATGCGTTATTGCTTTCAATCTTACTGCCACATAACAATACGTTTTCCTCTGTGTTATGAAAGAATCCAATGAAAAACAAAATTCGAGATACAATAGAACAATAACCTATTTCTTAGTACAGTAAACCAACTTCTTGATTGGAAATCAAAACCCTGGTGACAGACCCGTGATAAGAGTTATCACCGAAAATACCAAACGATAAAGACTCAGTGTGATTAAATCAAATAAACCTCAGTGACCGATACGTACGAAGATATTGCGTTCCACCTTTATTTTGATTAGAAACCCTGACCGCTTATCTTGAAAGATATGATGGTTCATGTCTTTATTTTCGGATGTAGGTCACGTGCTTATTGACCGTTCCATTATTTTATCTTCACTAACCCATCTCCACGAGCAGGGAACAACCACCTAGTTTATCCGAGACATACCCAGAGCACACACGCAATGGTATACCTCCATCCCATTTGAACCTTTGGTTTACGTGTTTATTGTTTCCAGTATAACTTCAACAATACTAATTTATTGCTATCACCACACGCTGTTTGAACTTCCATAAGTCGTGTCAATCAAGGTCCCACTCAGCTTTTTCCTGTTGCTCATGTATTATTGTGCATTGTCATTCGTGCACATATATCTTCTTTTATTATTGCATTCATTGATTGACCCATTCACACAAACTGGTATATGTTTAACTGTTACCATTGCACTGAATGCTCGTTAGAAATGACTTGAAGACAACATGGGACAAGCTTTTTTCATGAATTCAGATCAACTTTGTTCAAACTTGGTTTTCCTTTCACTAAGCAATAGTATTTCGACAAAATCTTGAGAAAAACTGGTAGATTACTAAGTATTCAAGAAATGTGGTTTCTTGAATACCTGCTGAAACTCGTTTTGCACTGTTATGAATTAGTTGAATATTGAATGCAGGAAAATGTCATATTTACCAATAAGGCATTTCTCAGATGTTACAACTAATGTCCCGTGATTCGGAGTTAAGCTCTTCTTGAATAAGCCAAATAAATACCATGAGCCTGCGCTGTTTGGATGAATTTTATGTAACTTGAACCGTTTACAATTTTATTTTCTGCAAAATAATTAGTTAGCCTAAAGTGTTGCTTATATAACGTTAAATGCCTGAAGTCAATGCAGCAAACACCTTGTGTTTATGCTGTCTTATTCAGCACGGAATTTTATTGGATAATCTGGGGCTGAACATTTTACAAGTATGACAATTTTCTTTCAGAAAAGCATCCTTCTGCACTTAATGTGCTAAGCTCTAACTGGGGTGGATACGTCATTTTAACCAATCAGCGAGTTTTGTCAGTGCTAGCTAGCGTTGAGTCAATCAACAAGATTTGGTTCACTGGGTCAACTCACATTGCGCGCAGTACAGGTAAGAAATCTTCTAAATTTTCAGCTACAGTTCCAACCCTTCCCAGTGCGAATGTTACAATCAGCGTGAAATCACGTGGTAAATTCATCAGAACACCATAAAAAGATGTGTAACAAAGAGGTCAGAGGATTCCTCGCTAGTGATCTGGCAGCCAGAATTCTTTCCACAGAAGAAAGGATCACCGAACTTAACGATGACCCATATTCTATTGCGAAAAAGAAATTTGTTTTTCTTATCGTTTATTTCAATCAACGTAGCCTGCTTATACATCTTGTATGTTTATCAAAACAAGCACTCGAATAAACTGCTCGTAGGATTCAGCGTCACACAGGGAAGCATTGATATTATCAAAAATGATGGAGCTGATCGCTGCAAGTGGCCACCGAACTCAGTCGATAGACTGTTTGACCCCCAAACAGGCCAGTACGATCTGAGCCTGCGACCTTGTGTTCAACCAAATGTGCATATTGTCGATCAGTGCAAAACGGACTATTACAACCGACTCAAGATTGTGTACTCCGGCCCGTCATTAGCAAACAAATCGTGTCTACGCCAGCTGGTCGAAATGGACAAGCATGCCAGAATGAATGCTGAAGAGCCCAATTATTCGCTCTACCCAGAAATGGGCAATGTACAAGAACTAGTAATGGCAATCAAGAACGGAAAGGCTGTGAAAACGGTGAGTGCCAGTTAACGCATAGCATTGTGTGCGTCAATGTCTGGACATTCTAAGCACCACTTCTACGAAACGATTTAGTCTGAGTACACAGACTTCAAACAAACAGCAGAGATATTTTTGGGCTTGCGATTTATCTATTTTTACAAAGATGACCACATAAAACCAGTAATGTAAACTCATTGCTGGATTGCACATTTTTAGCTTTCTGCATACATTCGAATCATTTGGATGAGAGAATTTATTGAATAGAACTTATTGAAAAGAAAGAGAAGTACATTTTATTCAATGACCATGAATACTAATGGCATTCTTTGCCATAATCAATTGGTTTTTGTTAGCTCCCGATAACTTAGTTAGGAGTGGGGCTCACTGGAGAAATAAATGATTGAAGTAATAATTCGGCACACATCTACACAATTTGACATGAGTAGGAAAACCATTGAGCTGGCTTACCCAAGAATAAATGTTATGGTGAATACACGCAATTTACTTGTGAAATTTGTTCAGGTGCTTTTTTAGAGTAACTCCGAAAGTGATGAGTTTAATAAATCAATAGCTAATCAGCAAAGAAGTAATACTGATCAAATAAGCTGCAACGATAAGGTTCCGCTTGACTGATCATAAAATTCAACAAATTTTGGCACTCTGCACATTCCGGACCCCGCTCATGTTGACCTCGGTTCTGTTGACTCAATAACTAGTTCGTTTGTGTCTTCGGAAACAACCAAACGGTGTTTCATGTTCAATCCGAATAACAACTCAATCGAGTGTTCATCTAACTAGTAGGAGCCTCGAGGCCTGTGGATAATTCCAAATATTCGAACAAGAGCCACACAACTGCGTGGACTCAAAATACACGATAGCCAACTGTCTGCTCACCAAAGCACACATACAAGCATGATGCAGTGCTCTTTGTGATATATCTCATATGTGTGACCAACTTTGACTGATTAGGTATATGAAAAGATCAAATTAACTTTTCTCTCTGAGAGTCCTTAATCTGTTCTTGCCTCAATCTTTCTCTATTGTTTTCCATGCATTCAGGCAGTGTGACCTACGGGACGAAGTCTATTGTTTGTGAACACAAAGTTGAACCATTTTGCAGTAGACTTGTTGGAGTGGATTGATTAAAGGTATTATTTCAGGGTTATTTATTAGTGATGAACTGGATCACAGACTCGTAGCCCAACCGATAAAGTCACCAATGTGAACAAAGAGCCCATTCTGTTTGATACGGCCACACTGTTTATGCCGCTGAGAAAAGTATCCATGGGCAGGTTTGTCTCGCTGGTCTTTTGCGTAACTGAATTAAAGGCAATTATTTTCCAGTGCATGACTGTGTGAAAATAAAAAGGTACCTTCGTCAACGTCCATTATCACGAAGAATCCCAATCTACCGGACTGAAAACACGGTACGAACTACGATAATAGCAACTAGCCGACATGATGGCCTGTTTAAAACTGGATTATTTGGGCTGAATCTCAACAGTTTCATTCGGGTCCATATAAATGGTACAGCACGCAAATTCCACTGATATATTACACAGACAACTCCCCATATCAACACAAAGTCTTCTGAATCGATGACGGAATTCTTCACGGATGTTTCCTAATCGAAACGGATGCAATTCAAACAAACCACGTAACTTAACTAATTTTGATTAGTTCGGATACCGGATGCACAATGTTCTCGTCGTTGTCGTTGACGCATTGTGCTATAACATTGCATGACAAGCCACTCCAAAGTCGTAGCCGATTATCCGTGGCCCGTTCGTGAGTTCAAACAGTTGGACTCCAGCTGCATTCGTAGAAGAATCATCATACAAACTGGTGTAACTGACTAGTGGTCAGTCAAAAGTATTAGGATGGATTAAGATTGCTCTGATATGCAACCCTTTGTATCTTTGACTGTTGATTGAGTTCTCATTTAAGATTCATTCCATTGAAATTCGGTTTTGGTGAGAACCTAGTGGACCGTATTTTCGAATGTTCGCGTTTGTTGGTGAATTTCCAAAAACTAGTAGTTTCAACTTTATTGCTGACCTCGGTTTTCAGCAGCGTAATTCCTTGTTGTTTTTACTTCTGTGTTTGTGATGGGACAGAATTATTGCCGGAGTAATGGAAACCCATTCTTTTTATCTTTTACAATACTGCTTCAATGATTTTCGAAACAGTGACTGCATTCATTCATTTATCAGTGTCAGAACGTATATAATATCCATTCTAATGCAGTTGAAATTAACTGCACACTTGGAATATTCAATGCGCACTTGCCTGTGCATAGATGCCACTGGCGAATAGGGAATATCTCATTTTGAATATGCCGCCAATTTACGTATCAGTACCCTAGTTTATCACTTTTCCAAATACAATTGTTTATAAACATAGGCTCATTGAGTAGCAATCAGGAACTTTTCCCATCTGTCAGGCTATTGAGACAGATTCTTTTGTATTAATTGCTTTTATATAAGTAAAGTGAGGCAGATTACATTTTTGGTATTTGTAGTCCACTGGTTTCCTAGAAGCAGTTAAAAACCTGTGCACTCCTGGTCGACAGTGTCAGGTGAGGAATAAAAATGTGCGCACTATCTAATTAAACAAGCTACAATGTTTATCCGGCGCAGGCTACATACACAAAACCATCTTGAACTCACATTAATCGAAGCAAACTGGAACTTTTCTGGATAGGAACATGAAAAGTTGAATAGATTTACATAACTGACCCCAGATATTCACGGTCTATACAACATGGAATGGACAGTATATCCACTTCCGTAGTTTTGTACAGCTTTAATTGAAAACAAATCTAATTATAAGCCTATCAAACAGAGCGAAAAAGATCTGCACCGAAGATACCATAAAAGAAGAGCTTGTTACGGTGGGCAATAATTTTATTCAGAACGGATACCCGGAACGCCTAATCGACCGGATAATGCAGTTGGATAAAGAAATTCCAAGGAAAATGGTATTTGAAAAGAAATCAGCCTACATCTCTCTGCTATTTAAAGGCGATACTCTGGCGGATGTAATTCATCGAAGATTGGCGAGCGTCGTCAACAAAACATTCTACGCTGCTAAACTGCGTGTTTTGTTCACCTCTAAGCCAGCCGTGTGTTTGCGGATAAAAGACAATGTGCCTGTTTCTGCAGCCTCATTTTGTGTGTATTCTTTCACTTGTTCCTGTGGAACAACGTATATCGGCCGCACGACCAGACGCTTGTCTGAACGCATCCGTGAGCATCATCCAATGTGATTGAGGACTGGAGCAATTAGGTCAATTACCAGCGCAGTCGTTTCACACCTGGCTGAAACTAATCACATGGTGAACGTGGACCAAGCATTCCGCCCCTGTATAGGTCCGAGGTTGGCTTTCAAGATGGGTGAGAAATCGCATCTTGGCCACAGCGGAAGCGGTCGGGATTCGCCTCCACAACCCCCATTTATGTGCTCACAAGAAATTTGTGCATGCACTCAATCTACCCTGGCCCACTCACCACCCAACGTCAGGTCCACGAACGTCCGAAAGCTTACATGTTGAGAACGTGTTAATCCATTCACACCTGGTTTCCGGATAATCCTGTACCACACTAGGTGTGAACGATGATCCCTGACACGATTTTTGTTGACTGTATCCCTTATGCATCTAGTCCTATATATTGTGTTGTATTGGCATGATTGAGAATCACTGAAAACGAGCTTGTTCGAAAACCTGTGTTTTTAAAATGTATCTAAGGATCTGCTTTATCATTAATAAATGAATTAACTAGGAAAAGCTGATCTGCGAATATTAACAAATCCACTTTGAAAGTTTTCATTTAGTGATTTTATTACTGACTATACTTTTTATTAATTTCAACGATTTTGTTTCAGATCACTGCCTTTTTCTCGACCCCAAGAGAGTAGCGTGATAAAGCAGCCAAACATGATTTACTTTCGAAGAATCATAAGCAAACATTTCTTCATTTTTTCATTCTAACTTTACCACTGTTGAGCCTATAAGGGCAACATACCTTAGGGAACTGGTTTCGCACGGAAAATGCAGAACGGTTACACGTTACCGCTAAGATGCTCTATGTCTGGACTTGATTTTACTCCCAGTCAGAATTAGAATAATAGTATGAATTGATGAGCCTCTTGTAAACTGTAATTTTCAATGCAGTGGTAGGCTTGGCAAGTTCTCTTGTCATATTTTACTCTCTCAACAGTTAGGAATTTTAATTTTATTTTCAAGCAGGAAACATCAGAAGTAAATTCTTACAATTGTAGCCAAAGAAATAAACAAACCACTCTGAGCACAAATTATAGTGTAGAACAAGGTCTTTGTCAGCCACAGGCCTTATCTCCCTTGATTATGACGTCAACCCACGTCTAGTAAATGCGATTGATTTGGAACACATTTTTAGAGGACACTCGCTCACAGATAGGGAAAATAAGATTCACTAATTTCACAAACAAGTAGTATTTTATGGTATTTAAGCATTCTTTCGAACAAGCTGACATCAAATTCGTGGTACAAATTTGAAATACATCTACTTGATTGCCACCGTGAAAGTAAAGCATTTTAATAGAACAGTCGAACACATTTAACACAGAAGCTGGCACGTATATGCGTGTTGAATAGTTTATTGTCCACAGAGCAGTCCTAATGTCTCCCAAAACAAGACTGGGAGAAATTCCCCTTTCACTTACAGTAATCGGCGTATGATATGATTGAATGTTTTATGTAGTTCAAAAGAGTTACCGTTGGTTTTGGCTGAGACCAACAAGTTATATAGAGCAATAATTCCGTTGAAGACGGACATGAAGTCCATAAAACGATCGCTTCTCAGTCGATTCCACCTAATACTTAGTCAGGTACTGCAGAGGATGATCTGTTAATCCAGATTCGATAATCCATCTGAAACCCAATGCGCGAACAGAACCATTATGTTCACCCGCCGGTAAACCAAAGAAAAAACAAAGTTATATTCACAAAACAGTAATGTTGGAAATAAAACCTGGCAACAGATGACTCACACATTATTCTGAACACAACATTTGTGAAATCATCCATTCATTGACATTGCCCAGCAATGCAGAGTAAACTGATCTTTTTTATACATTATTTTCTCATCCAGATACCGACAAATGATCCACCCATCAGAATCGTACAAAGACCGCGAAAAGTATGCAGCAGAAATTCTTCTGCTTATTCACAAGACCTGATTGTTTTGATCAAGACTTGTGTGAACTGTGAATCCCAGCGCAAACATGCACGGCAAACGTTCATGAAACCAAAACTGTGGGGTTCATTCAAAGTGCAATTTGCATTTGTCCTCGGGATGCCAGCATCCAGTCAGTCCAAGTGGGCGGAATTCGACGGTCTGCGATTACGAAATTTGGGGAAACTTTTTGATAACACGACTGCAGCACTTCAAACCATTCTGAATGAATCCGTACAATACGGGGATTTGCTAATTGGTGATTTTACTGATTCCTACTATAATTTGACGATAAAACAAGTCACAACATTCCGATGGATTTCTGCATTTTGTCGATACACTTCAGCATTGTATTTGTTTATTGACAACGACTACTCGTTGGTTCCACAAAATTTAATCAAAATGATTCAAGACATTCCCGATGCGATCAAATTATACTTAAATGGAGGTACTTTTGGACCAGCTCGTGGTGTTTTGCGTCCAAAAAACCGGACATACGGTGGACGTTATGACGTATCACTCGATGAAATTCCATGGGATATGTATCCACAGTATTCTTCTGGAGCGGCGTATATGGTCGGTGCGTCCCTTGTGACAGATGCAGCGATCGCGATGGCGTATACGCGATTCCTACGGATTGATGACGCTTATCTGGGATTCGTGTGGGATAAGCTGCATGTACCCATTCTGATCATACCAGGAATGTTGCATACTGTGGTAAATTTCCCCCACACAGAACACGTGATTAGTCTCCCATCTAAAGAAGCAGACCAACTGGTTGACTGGAATACTGGGCGGATTCAGAAGAAAAATATCACAATTGCACCAAAATTGCATAGTTATCTTGTAGTTGATGGAGGAAATATAATGATATGAACGTTGAGTATGTGGGCATTGGAACGTTTTTTCTAATTGGAATCATGTCAGTCTGTGTTGCGACTATCCCGATGTCTATGGCTGTGAATCTACCAGAGACTTAGCCTCACCAGCTACACGCACGATATGGGCAGAACACGGTTACGGGTAGTAAAACAAATTCCATTCGAAGAACCGTGTTCATCGATAAATCGTGGTTTGAAACAGTACAATTAGCATAAATATACAGCAAAAGACTTACAGCCGGATGAGAAACCAAGAACAATGGGCAGTGACTTCCGAAAATCGGGACAACGCACAAGATAAGGGCAGTTCATTTAGCAGGCAGATGAACGAAACTGTAGTGCAGTTCGGTCGTGGTACAATCAGTAAACCAGAAAAGTTTCACCGCCACAAACCAATAAATCAGTTAGAAAGGCGTGAATTAGACTGTAGTTGCAATACTTAGTTGAGTTATAAACATATGAGTACAAATAAGTTAAATCTGTGAGGCTAACGAGAGCACGTGCCTACATGAATGGACGAGTCCGGCACTAGATCTGTTAATACCGTTGACATGTGATGGCCAATAGTGGAGAGCAGTGACAGAAACGTTAAGGCTGACAGTTTGAGCCTGCGCTGGGCAGCACAAATGAAACACTGGGAAAGATTATATAACAGTGGAAATGTAGACCTTTGAGTAAACAGGGTTATGAATAAATACATGAACTGTTCATGTGATAGACACCGTAAAATGCGAGTATAAACAAATGTGATACTTTAGAAACAGAGAAAATACATTACGAATGTCCGTGGTTCCTGATGTACGTACTCACTAATATTATGTAACTAAGTAGAAAGGCGAAGGACAAGCTCTAACTACGAATAGTAATCAATACTTTCCCCGGGTGGAGGAATGTCACGAACCACGTTCATGAGCATAAGTCAGACTCAAGAAGACACAGTTGTCGTATGTCTTTCCGGTGAACACTGTTGGCAGTACGGACTACTACTACTCTTATTCGTCCGTTGCTACTACGATCGTTTTCCCAATTATCCCTTTGGGCCAGGCTCCTCTCCAACAGTGCTTGTCAGCTAGGATAACTAAGTCGCCTACTTTCAACTCCTAGCTTTGTTTATTCCACTTTGATCTTGCCTGTACTGTTGACAAATATAACTTCAGCCAAAGATTCGAGAAAGCATCTACCAGTCTTTGTGCCTGTCGCCGTCTTCGGTTCAACCGGTTGTTTTGATGGCTCGGAGGGAGATGTCACTAGTACACCCAGTAGAAGAAGAAAGTGATTGGGTGTTATCGCTTTGAAATCATCGGGATCATCCAATATTCTGGTTAGAGGTCAATCATTAATTATTCTTTCTACCTCACAAAACATCGTTACTAAAACCTCATCCACGATCAGTTGATCAGCTAGAAGTGAAAGCAGAATGCGGTGGACAGGTCGTATCATACGTTCCCATACACCTACACGGTGACTTGCCATTCATGTCTTTTGAATCTTGTCTTGGTTTCAAGCCTTCAGACATCACCTTAAGCCTGCCTCAGAACCTTGGGAATTCATTCCATTGTCACAGTAGACAACACCGGGGCATCCTCGTCTTGCCACGAATCGAGAAAACGCTGAAAGGGAAGAATCGGTGTCTGGGGTGAAGGCAACTCATAGATGTACGGCTCTTATGGACAGGCAAGTGAATATACAACTGTAACGTTTATCCGCCTCTATGCGGTGCTTCACCAAGAAGGGACCGAAGTAGTCTACTCCGATAGCGGTAAACAGATTCTCACGGAATAACATTCTGTCCCCAGCAGGTAATGCCTTTACTTAACTTTGTGCCTGGGAAAGCCAGCACTTACAACTAAAACATTCTTGTAATGTATTTTTGACTCTAGGGTAGCCGTGTGTAATCCAATAACGTTCTCTTAGTAGTGACAACACTTTTCCTAGAGCAGCGTGGCCATTCGCTTTGTGATAATGTTCCACTGAAAGGCTGACGATGAAGTGATCCTTCGGTAGAATTACCGGATATTTTGACTCGAAAGGTAGAGGTGCCTATCGTGGACGACCTCCCACTCGTAATAAACCAGTGATTAAACGGATGGATTTTCTGCAATCGTCCTGAGACTGGCCGGGACATGCTCGGGACCTCTGATTATTTTGAGATTGTGCTTTGTTCCTTACTAAAGCAGCCCTTTCACACCAAAAGAAGCAAGGCTAATTCTGATGACTGTAATTCTGAAAGTTTCAACTGCTTGACGATGTTCAGCTTAGTAGCACCTGTTTCATGTCGTTGTAGAATCCACAATCAAAGCCATTCCAAACAAGCAATACGTCGCAGCAAGCCTAACCAGGATTTGGCATTACTGGATCTTTGTATCCAACCGACTGTATTCGGTGTTTGCACTGCATTCACGCGGACCATTTTGGCCAATTCGATCTGAGTGGATGCGATGGGACTAGGCTGTGCAGGCCACGAAGTCATTCTGTGCGACGGAAATCGTGAGCCAATAAACCAAAGGGAGCCTAGTGGCCTTCTCGGGCTAGTATCTCTCGAAGCTGAATCAGCTGAATTGTCTTTGCTGTCTGTGTGGCCTCTCTGTTCAGATTCCGAAAGTTCACGGGTCACCGCCAGACGGTTGGCCAATAAAGGTTTCAACTGCAAAACAATTGGCGAGTCTTTCCACAATGTGATCGAGTAGATAGGCACGGAAAGTTCTTCTTTGGCTAAGGCGACTAACCTTACTGAGAAAACAACAACAGTAGTCGGGGGCCTTTATAAGTGACAACGGTGTTTCTTTCATATAGTAACATGCAACTAGCAGCGATCTTCTGTCGTGGAATTGATCGTGTTCGATCTGCAAAGCACAAGGAAAGAAAACTCCATGAGTCGAAGCTCAGCAAGGGTGTCAACTGCACCAACACTTACACTACTTGAACAACAACATGGCGGCTTACAACCTGGCCATTACAATATGGTCCCATGTGCTTAAGTCTTGCAATTGGGTAAACGGCTGCAGCTACACAAGGGTTTCGACTTACCAGGTTCAGTAGACATGGATAACCTCTTGTTCATCTAGTGAGGTTACCGCTAAGGATACTGTAACATCTTCTGTCACGCAATTCCTAGTAACAGTCATGACAGCCAGGTGCTCTCGTTTTCCGCCTAAACCCAGTTTTTTCATGATCAAGGCGTCAATAAACGCTGAGTCTGAACCGTTGTCAAGAAAATCATTGACGGTAACTTCTCCCAATGCACCTCTGAGCCGGACTGGTAATATGGCGAAGGACACTTGCTAGATTTTATCATTACCGTCTGCTGAGAAGTTACTAACCGATACAGTATGTTCAGTTACTTGATTATTTCCGCTGTCACTCTCCGGGATATTTTGTAAGTGCAACTTCTGATGGTGTTGACCTTTCCAGTAGCTTAGACCACGGGTTCTGCGTGATCGGCAACTCTTAACTACATGATTTAGTTTTAAGCAGGGAAAACATACCTTCAGTCTCTTTATTTTATCGTGCCCATTAGCAACACTCAAACCCTGAAGGGTACTGCATCGGTTCACGTAATGTGGTCCTTTTCAAGTAGAACAAATTGGATTTAGCAAAGCCTTCACACTTTGTGCAATTACATCAGTCTCCTTTGGCATTATGGTGGCTGCGCGATCTCGGGAACCTTGACTACTCGTAAGCAGTTGGGATTCTGACCGGGCATAGACACGATTATCTTGATGTGTATTATAAACGAGGCCGGCTACGGCAGCATCCGCTTGGTCCGAAACGAAGTCCATCAGCTCACAGAATGTAGGTTCATGCTTGATCCTCAGGATTTGAGATACCTTTTCGAACCACTTAGACTGAATGTGATGGAGAAGCCGATGCACAACTGCTGCAAGAGTCTTGCAGCCATTTAGGTGCGACTGATGATTCAGCGTTTCCAACGTGAAGGCCCACAACTTCATTCCGCCAGCTAACTTTATTAGAGCTTTAGAGTTCGAAGACTTCAAGGTTGATGCACTGTCTTGCGATCACATGTGGTCCACCGAAACGCCGTTCTAGAATTTGTAATACTTCTTCGTAGCCCTCCTTCGTTTGGGGGACTGGGCGTCTTCGGAGTGGTTCGGTGGCTTTGACCTCACAAGCCGAAACTAGGTAATCCAATAGGCAAGCGGGGTCGGAGGTGTATCTGGCCACTGTAGTTTGAAAGTTGCGCATAAACCTGAAGTAATTCATTTGACTGCCATCGAATTTGACCAATTTTTGGGCTAGAAGGCTCATGCAAGCTGGGAGCTGCCGAGCTGTTTCAAAGATTTTGCTAGGCACTGGTCTTTCCTGAACAGAAACACGAATTCCAGGCTCCATTAAAGATATCGAGTCGGCAGATTGATCACCTGAAGTTAGGAGGGATTCTACGCAGTTCTTAACTCGTTCCAGCTTCTCAAATGGCTGCTGAGTAGATGGTCTAGAGGTCTGGACCGACAATATTGGCCGCTCTTCCGCTTGTAGATCGCCGAGCTCCTCTGCGAGCTTAATTTTCACATCACTGATATGTCTTGCGGTTTTAAACTCAAGCTTCAACACTTTTATCTTCATTTTTGCCAAATTAATTCCCCTATTCAGCTTCGAGTCGGGGGACGGGCCTTGTGATAACTGGCATTCAATGTAGGAATTGTGGCGGGACTGTATTTTACAGAATTTCCTTCAGTTTCAATTCGAGCAGCAAATCAGCGCAGTGATTTGGTTATCTGGCTAACTGTTGCGGCTATCCCGATGTCTAGGGCTGTTAATTCAGCAGAGAATCAGCCTCGCTAGCTAAATGCACGAATTATCGGTAAACGCGTTTATTCGATTGGAATTTGTTCTACTGCCCGTAACCGAGTTATTCCCATATCGTGCTTGTAACTAGTGAGGCTAAGTCTCTGCCAGATTCACAGCCCTAGACATCGGGATAGTCGCATTAGTGAATACGTCACCTGAATGCCAGTAAACAAAATACGATTTAAAATTAGTGCTAGAATGAAACAATTGTAGTGCCGACTTCAGGGTAAACCTCATTCTTATGGGCGTTTACCATCCTGATCGATCTTCTCTTTTGTGCCTCCAACAAACCGTATTGTTCAAACGAGTCTATATTCAAATATACAGTGCATTTGCATTCTGCTTCCGTGAGTAAAACATCCGCGAATAAATTTCGATCGGAATGCCATTTGATTGGATTCCACAAAAGAACCAGAGACTCAGTAAATGCGGTTACAATTTATGTAACAGAATTCCTTTCCGTGGTTGCAATAAATGTTGGTGGTCAGTTATGGAAACTGGTCATCAACTGTTCACAAGGGTTGAAGGCATTCAATGAAAACAAAATGAACAGTCTATTATCTCTTATTTCAAAATGGCATAAGAAAAATACAACTGTTCAGTTGCGCACCATGAAGAAACAAACAAATTTGCTCTGAAGAAACTTTGAGTTGTTGTGGATCACGATTTTGGCAATGCTCACATCAAATGAAATTGGGAGCTGGAAAGGCGTATTTTCTTCTGTGATGACGAGAATCATCAAGTCATGGTCATGTAGAGTCTTTATTGGGGATAAGTTTATAAGAGAATCGTACTTGTGTCATGGATGGTAGAAATATCTCCGAAGAAGTTAAAAATGAAAAGTTTATGATGCAAACCAAAGTAATATTTTTCAGAAGTCGTGTTTGGTAGATTTCAACAAATTTTGAAATGATCAAAACGTAAAATTCATTGATTCTGTTGAGATTTGAGCACACGTACGGGTAGCAGCCAAGCTTCATTAACGCCTGTACTGTTCAACCTAAGCTACGAGTCCACGCCGAGGAGGTTCTGAAGCTCCGTATATGAATCGTGCAGTCAACTCGCTCACAGCACGATAGCACATCGGCAATCCTACTATTCTCAGTCGAATTATGTGTTAGCTCACTGAGTTGGATATCACGAGCTTCTGTAATGTGGTGGATAAACAGTATGAAAAGTGAGAAAATGTTTGGCTTGGCCTCGTAGATCAGATGGTAGTTTACACGAGGTACTGAATGGTGAGCGGCAGACAGACGTGGCTCCGAGTCACCCCAAAGTCAACGACCTTCAACATTTGGATCATTTCACAGTAATATCATTCTGTCGAATCAAATTTCATTCAGACTCTATTCCCCTAGATGTATTTGTGCAGCAATAAATGATTATTGGCATTGTCATGCTAATAGTTTAGAGTGTGAAATATAAGATGCACAGAGCAAAGAGGTCTAGCCTTAAAATTTAAGTTAAGCTGACCAAGCTAACTTAGCAGATAAGATATTAACTAAAAGTTATTTAAATTTCCATGGATTGACACTTACTAAAACCACTGACATTATTACTGAGTGTTGATGGGATAATTAGTTGTATAGCTGCATTGTCCAGCCTGTTCAAAACCACCGACAATGTATTCCAGTTCAATTCTAGTTGCCACCTAGTTCTGGCCCTTTTCTGTTTGTAAATAACACATTCTGGCTGATAATTCATCCACATTGCCACCCGAAAGATCCCTGATGTCCGAAATATTATCCAATATTCTGGTTTGGTCATTCTCGTTAGTCGGAAACAAACCGCCCAAAACAGCGATAAGTTCGTCAGTCATGAAATCTATATTTATCTGTGTAACCAGAATTCCTGAGCAAAAGTGACATTGGTAGTTCGATATTTTCCTAGTACTATTGACCTTTGCACTTCACCGTCAGGTACCTGACTCATGTGCTGAGTGGATCTTATATGTATATATAATCACTTATAACCCAGTACCAAATACACAGGCTTGGTGCCATGCAAAACATGAGATAGAAAAATAAAAGTGTAGAATCAAATAGGAATTTTTCTCATGAGTTCAGACACAGTTTGTCATATCATAGCTGCCACTGAGCACGACTTTGAGCTTTATCTGAAAACGTGTCCAGCCATCTATGTGGTGGATCTCGAGGTCCCCAACCATGCAAGCGTGAAGAACCGATAGAAGCCAGTTTTGACGTCAACATTTTGACAGACCTGTGCCATCTTATGGGTTGACCTCCACGTTATCATTTCTGGCTAATCTTAGGCTAAGCTAATACAGCACGACGGGGGAGTTGGTGAGGTAGCATACTTAGCACTTGCAGTAGCCAACGAAGCCCATACAGTGACATGGTAGCACTGATTACGTACGCGGCATGTCCAGTTCCGTAGATCCGCGTTCACCGTTGCCATCAAACTCGTGAGATACCCCTCAGGCATCGGGGATCGGACATGGACAACTGATCGACATCGGCTACTCAAACAGGCCGTGTCTCACGAGCGTATTGGAGCACACTACTCACAGTAGCCCTGTACTCCCTACCTTTCAATCAGAGGGGGAGACATTTCACGCCATCTCCGCAGGTGACGCAAGTAGCAGAACGCGAGGTGAGCCTTTGGTATTCAGTTGTTTACATCGCCCTCAACTCGCTAGTCAACAGTAATGGGGCTTCCGAGCAGACAAAATTTGCAACAATGTCTAACAAATGAATATAGAAGATAAGTGCGGGGATCTATTCCTTCCAGTCTTCTGGTGAGAAACCAATTCCCTACCGCCACACAGACGATGCGAGGTTGTCCACAAAACACTGCGGTGCATTGGTAACCTCGCAAACCAATGAGATGTCGTCTGCATAGTCTTAGTCCAAAAGTCTTTTATCAGGCAGAAGCTCAACGCCCTTGTTCGTTTGATTCACTTTTGCCTTTTTTAGGATATTGTCTATAGCAAAATTGAAAACGAAGATTGACAGTGGGGAACCTTGACACCCACAGCTCCCAACTGGAAAGTGAGGTGATGATGAGCCATAAGCTTGAACTCAGCATGAAGTCTGATTACATGGTGCTTGGATGATTTTCACATACTTACCACGAACTACTTTTATTATGCGACAATCCCCGAAAGCTGCCCTTTAAAAGGAATCAAAGGCTGCTCCGATATCCGAGACTATGATTACTGCTGACCCAAGATGTGTGGCGAAGCTCAAATATCTGATAGATAGTAAAAACTTGGTCGATGCATCCACGGTTGAGCCGAAAACCGGACATTCTTCAAGGATCTGTTGTTTGCACACTGGGAACAACCTAAAGAGGATTATTGATGCTAACAGCTTTGATGTGACCGGGATCACCTGGATCCCTCGATGACTGGAGCTGTCATTTCCGGCCTCTTTCTTGTGCATAGGGATGCTGTATGCACAGTCCCAACTCTGTGGGACGTAATTGTTGGGTCCAACCTCGATAAACAAGCTAGTGATCGCTTTGGAGAGCTGCACACCGTCATCTTTGAAGAGTGCTGGAGGGAATTTCTCAGGGATGGAGCTTCATTGCATTTCAGAAAATGGAGCGCACGACTGCCTTCTTCGTTGGACGGTAGAGTATACATCGGCCATGGAGCATGAACTGGTTTAAAGGGACTACAGATTGGGGGCACTGCCTCTGAAGGCCAAATAAACGTTTCCTCAAAGTTCTCTGCCCATCGATCAGTGCACAGTGAAACCTGGTGGATTGGTTGGCCGTTTACCTTGCAGGTCATTTCGCTTACTCTAAGCTTCTGGGTCCCTATGGATTAGATGAGTTGGAAAGTTCTCTGATCAAAACATATGGCAACAGTTTCTTCCGTTCCGTGCGCGCATTCAAATCATCAATTCTTTCGGTCTTTAAACAAGATTCTAAACAAAATTCTTCATAGCTTTGCGGTTTTCATTTCCGGCCGTTGTCTCGTAGTTCCATAGAATCCGATGAGATATAGTGCGTGGTGGCAGGCCGTGTGACTAATCCACAGGAAGTGGTTTTCTCTACTCTGTTTGCTTCTTGGATGTGTTGCCACCTTTTCGGCAAGTCATCGTGCGTGCGGCTGCTTAGCTAGGAAGCAAACTCATTCCGATATTTCTCCCGGACCGATGTTCGGTGAAGTTGGTTCACATCCATCCGTTGACGGCGGGATTTTCACTTGTCGGGAAACCGTACTATAAACTCGGTACATATAAGAGCGTGATCTGAATCTGGATGCATGCTCCAGTACGATCTACAAGACCTGAATTATTTGGGCCAATGGTAGCTTACGGTTATGTGGTTTATTGGCGTCCAAGCCTGATTAGCAGATGGTGGTCACCATGAAACTGTGTGAAGAGAACTGCACCAGACGTTCATACACGACAAGAATAAGCTGCGGTCTGTCCAAGCCTGATTTGCTCGCCTGGACCTAGGTGGCCAATCTGGGTGTTCAGATGTCCAGTCAGTACCACTATGTCTCAATGAGATGTCTTTCGAAGAAGGTGTTGAAGATGCTGGTATGATATATCTTTGACTTTGCCCGGACTGCAGTGAGTAGGGGTGTACGCATAAATTACAAACATACAGCGATTGCCGTCGCGGCTTGTTTAGATTTGAACGAACCTTCTAAATGAATCACACACAATCTGCTATTGACTGGGATCCAGTCGCGCAGAACAGATTCAGCTCTAGTATTCAAGGTGTTTCTCACATCTGCCTGATTAGATGCAGAAGCCGCGAGATCTCCGGATAAGCGCAGGGTGAAAGCATGTCTTGAGGGTGAATTCAGCCGACCTACATTGGTTGGATCCTGAGTGCGAGTCCCGTACAAGTAGTAGACATCAACGGCCAGTTTCTTCAGTGTTCGCACAAAAGCTGCTTCTTGGTCTATTAGCATCAGGGTGCGTAGATTGGATGATGCATGTTCCAGTGGCCCGTATGATCACAGCAGTTGTTGTGATGAACTTCATGCAACAGAAAAGGCATCTCATTCGCATTCCAAACGTCTTCAACGATAGCAACCTGAGAAATACACGGATTAGTAACAACATGTTTTGTATAAGAGTGGATGAAATGGGTGATTATGAAATAGGTAGTTGATTTTATCCAACCGACAGCGCCTCGGCCATATCTCATATAGCTTGAATAAGAGAGCAACTTCGAGCTCAAGGATGAGTCACTATATGTATGTAGATTTTATGTAGGCATATGGACTGAATACAGCCTGGTTTCCAAGACCGAAGAATATGTTGGATGTAATAACGGCAAACCAGTTGTGTACTTCCGCTAAAATCTGTCCACTCATTTAGGAGTAAAATGTACCTCAAATATATTTACTTGAGACCCAGATGTCGATGTCTGCCGTGTTATCAAGGAGTAACTCGCAAAGAGTTGTAACGGATTACATCCATAATCTCTCAGATGACTCTCTTAAATGGAGCATTCACTTTAGCATCTGGTATGCAAATGAAATTAAGCCTAACAAAATAGCTCATAACTGATCGAACTTCTGCATTACAATGAAGAATAATAGCAAGTAGACTGAATAAAATAGCTGTTGTCATATCATGAAGTATTTGTACTGCCCATGAAACTCACAGACGTGAAGGTTAAGCCACAAAGACTATATATATAGATTAGTGGGCAAAGGAATGCCCGGTGCACATACCTGATGAGCAGTAACAACCACGAAACCGGTAGTGTGCTAACGGGAACTTTTATTACTACTTACTATCAATATATATATATATATATATATATATATATATATATATATATATATTTCATGTGCGGAAACAAAAGCCCCGTGATAACAAAAATGTCGAGCCCTCAGTTCGTCCCCTGCTTGGGATCTACGGGTCATTATTGTCTGCTTTCGGATAGTTCAGCAGATTACAGCTGTTACTCAACGCACTATATACAATGCCATCATCCAAACTTTAGTCTCCTGTCACATGTCTGAAATTTTGTATTGGAAACCTGGCATTGCACTTCGATTTTATGTTGGCGAATCGGATTATACATAGAAATGAGCATACATATTTATACATATAGATTTATATCAAATACTGAATTTATCGAAAAAGAGGCAGCACATGCTCAAAGAAGGAGGAAATCCTTCATGAGTGGAAAATAAACAATTTACAAGATTTCTTCATCGATTTGTACTGGAGCCTGATGCGGTTAGTGCATTTTCTTCCTCAGAAACAGTTTCAAATGTGAATTCATCAGATGACTGAAAATATGTGCATCATTAATTGATGTACGAAATCTTAACTGATAGGGACATGAATATTACACGGAGGGTTTCGAACTTCGGACTGTGATATAAGTCCGTAATTTGATCAAACTTGTGCTCGTCTGAAGTAGCTGGTCGATGTGAACAAGAAAACAGTAATTAGAAAGACCACTTATGTTTTTCTAGTTTATTGGCTGACTGATTATACTTGTGGGCACACTTGAGGTTTCTGGCTGATGGACATCAGAGACTAACAATAGAGGAATAGGATATCATGCTCTGTCTTCCTCAAATTATACACGAATAAGGAACAAAAAGAACATCGTGCCTATGACAATCCCCGAAGAAAGGATGGATTTTTCAAAGTTATTTTAGTAAGTGATGGGAAAAAGCGTTTGTTAACAGGTCAAATCGTGTAAAGTCTGATTTAAACTGAATCAAAATGGTTGATTTAACGCAGTCAATATTTACAAAATTCGAACAAAAATGCACCTCAATTCCTGCTGTTAATGAAACGATCAGCTCAAAGCTTATGAACACAATATGACTATTCAACTCATATTATTTCATAAGTTGCTGCTAGGGCCATCGTGCAACCTAACTGAGCAATTTTATTTCAAATCCAGCAAACGTACAGGGTGAAAATCTGAAGAAGTTCGTTCTAATCTTGAAGAATTTTAGGGGTCAAGTCATGTTATCCATTTTAAACCATAACGAACCGTGTTTTGAACCACTGAATTCCTGTCCCTTAAACATCCTACAATTTGAGTTATGTCGCATCAATGAATGCTAATTTGCACTGTATACAGAATGAATATGCAGTAAGTGCATCATTTTCTCATGAATGCATGGACCTACTAAATAGAACTTTATCTGAAATGAGGACAAAACAGTGCACACAAAATTTAGGCATCTGGATAAATTTCGGCCAACGAATTAGACGGTCCGAAAGTGAATAAACACTGCTTCAATGATTGGGCATGTCAGCAAAGATGAATTCCACATATTGAACTGGCGAAGATTAAAAGACCACGTTGAAAACTATGTAGCTCAAATATTGGTAAGAACTGAATTATGATATTTAATTGTGCGTGTGGGGGGTGGTGGATGGTAGTAGAAGATTAGATTCCCACATAGTCAGATTATTCATACCTATTGTACATTCAAACCACTGGTAATCTTGGGAGCACTGCACAGCTGTTTTACCCGAGTAAGGTATCATCAGCACACTAACCCCAACCCTGACAAGATAGAAACACGTACACGGTGCTGCAATGGCTTTCAGTGGTTTGAACATTCGCACACCAGACTGAATTTTGTTATATGATTATGTATATATGCACGTGTGTAGCAGGCTAAAATAATTTGTATAAGGCACTAGGTAAAGCTATTACATACATTTTAAGACTCATCATCAACAATGAAAATCCAACGAGGGCCTATTGGAACTCCGATCCATGATGTATGACTCATCTGCAATGTGTTCGCGATAGTGAGATGGGAAAATTTATTATGAAGAATGTCAGTTTTATTTATTTGATAGCAGTATGAAAAAATCTTCTGTTCATATACAATGGAAATTACGGGGTTGCAGGGAATCTAGTTGGTAAAACTGCAAGAGTTTATAGGTCGAAATAAAAGATTGTAAAAGACTGTGCATTTCAAGAGCCTGAACAAAAAAGAAAAGTTTTCACGCACCAGAAAACATTGTTTTATTATGAGCCACCCGAGAACAATTGTCTCAGAATCACTCCACTGGTACAAAAAGAACATTCTTTAGCGAAACATTCGGTAAAATTTCACAGATGTGAAATATTGGTAAATCCGTTATGCAGCGGAAACCACACTGATCGTTTCGAAGAACATTCTCATGTCTGGGAAACGCCGGTGATAAGAAATGGGACAAATTCAATTCTTGAATGAAGCAGAGTTTGTGAACTCTTGGTCTCAGTTTTGTGTTGCTTTACCACTCAAACACGTCATCATCACGATATTGACAACCTAAGAAATCAAGGTTAACGTACTACTGACAGAACGGAGACCAGAAAACTTTCGAAGTCAACTTTAATAGCTGAAGACATATTTTTCAACAGAAAAGAATAACGTACAAACAATTAGAACAATTAGTCATGCAAGGTATTCCAGACATTGCAGTGGACATGGCAACCATGACGAATTTGAAGGCGGGTACCATGGAGACAAAACGTTGAGGTAGACACAAGAATATTAACCTAAAAGAACAACGGGATAGACTACCTCAATCATAGTATGAGGTTTCATACAATTTGTATTGGGTAAGATGAATAAACTTGAAAGGTTATGTGGTTGATGATACCAAGCTGGATAACGACCTGAAGAACAAAGGTGAAATGCATTTGACAAAGTAGTTGGAACCTCTGTAAATATTCCTACTCCAACCAATCTAGGAATGCTACACTTTAAAGAAAAATCTTTGGCATTGGCACAGTATAACCAGTTTACTTATTCCTGTTATGTTTATTAGATGACGAATAATAGAAAAACATATTAGGTTCTATACACTTCGTACAATTCAACATCACAATAATTTAACTAGACAACAATAATCACTTGCAGTGCATTTGGCAGTCCAAAGTACACCCACCATTTCTTGGCCTAAAAGGCGTAAACTGTGTGCGAAAGTAAGCCGATGATTTGATACTTCGAATGTTAGACAATGATGCCATTCAGTATTTTGAAACCGTTCGCGACTGATTGGTAGAAAATTGAATCGGACGATTACCGCGAACAAGAAAACAGTGATCAGATAGCCAGTCGGTGCTTTTGCATTCGGTTGATAGATCATTTCGGATCGTGGCCATACTTATAGCTCATCACTGCTACACACTGTTTACTAGCTAATATGGAGTAGGTCAGCATCCTTTGTCTTCCTCGTTCTATGCACGCTTCGACTGTAATTTCACGAGTTCGTAGTTATCTATCCATTCTTATGGTAACATATGACATTGATGCATTGTATAATATGCATATATTGAATAGGAATCAGAGAAGAGAATCTTCTTTTTTTGTTCTGGTAGACCAGATGACGGATTGGTGCTGATTGGACAATTTGTAGTGACAATGTGTTGAGTCTATTTAATCCATTTAAAGGTTTATTCAAGCGAAACGGTCATCGAGTGTCTGTTATCAGGTTAGTGAACCTAACTGGGTTTTCCCGATCACAGCTTCAAGAGTACAGTATTTTACTGCAGTGTGCTGGCACAAGTTTACTGACGTAATTCGATGGACCAGTTAGTGTCAAGTCATTGGCAAGTTATTGTGAATGAAATGGTAAAGTTGGTCTAGCTCGCAAGCCCTTGACTCGGCATTTTTCTCTAGGCTTTGAATGACATTGTCTGAGTTGTTATGACAATCCTGTTGCTGGAGTTCGTGTTGGGAACTCAGGCATACGACAAAAACTGATAAACGAACTGCGAATTTGATTTTTCTAACTTTCTACATTGATCGTGTTTCCCAGAAGTTTTACTGTTGCAACACACGGTCATTCAAAAGGTTCTCTCCTTATCTGTTCATATTGATGCATGGCTTTGATTTCCTAGAGAAATTACTTCTCAGCAGTAGCGTTCAAAACCACTGCAATTACTGAACCACTAATGGTCGCTCCAGGTAAATGTTATCCATTCAACACTTTCACATTCAGGAGACAAAAGCCAACATACTATCTCGGAAGGCTGAAATGGGTGATAAATACTAACAGAACACTGAGTAAATGAATTGCAAATGGACTACGGTGATCCATCCTTTGGGCTGCACACTCGATAAACATGATTTGTCAATTCATAACTGATGAGTTCATATTGGTAGCAATATCACTGACGGGACAGTCAAATTATCCCAAATAAGTTTGTGCTATTACTTTGCAGTAAAATGTGGTGCTTTGAAAGATATCAGTGGTAGATTCTAGTGTCGTTCATGGTCTTTTCAAGGGTACAACCAAAGCTATTATCAGCAAATACAGGTTAAGTCAAAACTCTTGCATGAACATGTCCGATGAGATGATTTTATGCTTGTACACCACAACATTACGCAGAGTTGCTTAATTTTACATGTGCAAAGACTGACAAGTTGTGACGAGATTTTAGGGTAATAAATCTTGTGTTCAGCTTGCCTGTGGCGAATAGATATGATCAACATGCAGACAAAACCTCATTTTCGCTAATACTGATCGGCCTCAACTGAGAGCAAAATGGGACGAGATTGTTTTGCATTGAAATAACCTAAACTTTGTTGAGAATTGAATGTTTATACACAATATTATACATTTTGGTTAGCGTTCATTATTAGTCAAAATTTTTCGTGGTCTCATCGACTTAAAGTCCGATAATGTAGGTGATGAAATAATTTTCTTTTTCATGCTTCTTTTATTGTTGCACTTTTGACTTCAGTGGCAAGTGTGTTGGTAGCCCTTCGATCCATCTCTTCAGAACAGGGAGGTTTTACGATTACGTTTAAATCTACTCTACTAGAGGGTAATTGAATGGACAGGACATCGAAGTTGCGGATACGTTTACAAGTCTTACAGTGTAAAATGAATGGATAACTCTTTTTCCTGAATGCATTCACAAATCTCTTGTGAAACATGGCACAAATCGTTATCCTGAAAAACTATTACCTACCCAGGTAACTTATTCTATTTCAGTTCAACAAAGCTTTCAGTCGTAACTGTGAAGTTCACTCAAACATTCGGGACACCTCCAACCGAATTACACCAGCAAACCTGACATTTATTCCCATCCAAATCAATAACGTTTATTCGTATGATATATCAGCATCTCATGAGATAGAGTTCTGGGAAAATCGGTATACCAAATGACAGTTTTCCGTGAATTCTACGGATCAATATATCCCGAACACTCACATGAGGAACGGAGGCATCTTCGAAAAGACAGGCCGCATAATGTAATCAATACATGCTCTCCATTGTTGGGCTTGCAATCCAGCCTTCATATCACGTGACACTAGCCACATTGGAAACTGCCGCTACCCCATGTCCAATGGGCAGTGAGAGTGCCTGGACATATTTCCGCGCAGCGTAAGGGACAGGGATTCTCGGCACTGATTTCTGAGCGTGATGCACATAAGATCGTACTATTCGTTCGATTTACTACGCGTTCTACGTAGGAAAAGTGTTTTGTGATGGTTTTTCTGTGATTATTCTGATAATTGGTACTCTTATTTGCAATAAAACTCTGGGCAAGACAATGTCACAGAGGGTCTAAACCAACAGGCCTTTTCAATTCTACTAACTTCCCGTTTACGGATATGCCCAGAAAATTCAGTTTTGTGGATCCTTTCATAGCTACCACTTTAACAATATAAGTGCCTGACGAAGTGCATTCAAATGACGTTGATGCCGAAGCTCACACTGACGCGAACCGGAATCCCCATTTTTCGAAATGTTTGACAGTCATCGCTAAGAAGCAGCTTTGAAACACAAGGTGAAATTTCCAAATTAGAAGAGAATTTCTGTTGACATCCTCAGGTAGGCGTAACCATAGAAACTATATCGGTCAAAGGCAGTAACCCTGTCTAATTATAACCTAGAATAACTAATGTCCTCCTGCTGATCAGTTTAGTTATATTTCCGTACCTTGTCACATTTTGACCTACTTCGCTCACAGCGTTGTACTCTTGCAATCAAGGTCACACACAGTCACTACCCGTAGTGTATCAAACAAGCAACTCGAGTAAGAGAAAATGTTGACTACATTAGTATCATTATTCAATGGCCTGAATTACCTCAACAAAATCACGAAGCTCGAAATGAATAATGAGTAAGTGTTTGCATGCATCACAACCTATACTACCCGTAGTTGAAACCGCATAGTAACTACTGTTATCACTATCAGGAGCCAGAATAGCAATTAGAACCTCCATGAGTGGGTGTATTTCCAATGATGAGACCGCACCAACATTTGAAGGAATACTCCTTACAAGTGCGATTCGTAAGCTTCATTTTTAGGATTCAAGGTTATAGAACAGTAAATAAATATCAATCGATCAGATTCGTACGATTCATGAGGATATATTTCAATTAGGAATCCACGTAGAAGAATGCAAGACGGCTACTAAAAGTCAGTAGATTAAAAACTGGACAAAAAGTTACATTTGCACTTTTGTCTCATTGATATCCAGTTTTTGATTCAAATAAGCGATAACGAGAATCAGTTGTCAGGTTAACGGAAACAGCTGCTTTAGAGGCCGAAATCTTATGCCATTCAGACAAAAATTAATTAACGAGTTCACCGTGTATACCTTATGATCTAGAGACAATTAAGCTCAGCCATAATGTAGACTACCAAAATTCATCATAAATACGTCCACGACCAAATTAAGAAGAACATATCACGGTAAATAAATGCGTGGTCGTTGATAAGTGTATCTATTTATTTGGTAAAACAATATAATGTAATGTGCAGTAGAAAGAGGAAAATATGCCAGAAGGCCTAAATAGTACAAGTGCTTCGAAAGTTCAACTTGAAACCGCTCATTGAGTAAGTAGGTATGCGCTGTGTGAAAGTATGAGACAACCAAGTGCTTTGATGCACGTCCTCATCAAAAGAGCAGAAATAAAAGACTCGATTGCAATTTCAAATGAATGAAAGATGTACAAGGACTATGGAAACCAACCCGAAAAACTCCGTACCCGTTTGAGTGAACACGAATGATCAACTTCCCTTGATGTGAGGATACGCCATCTAAAGCTTGGTTCACACTTGCTCGGCGAGCTAACCTCTCTGGTTTCGATAAGCAGTATTCATATTCACATAACCAGTCGCATAAATTCCAAACCGTATTTTTTAACTGAGGATATGAGTATGTGTTTTGCTCATCGATATCAGTGAAAAACTTGGTGGCCTCACGTGGTGTTCTACATGATTCAGCTAGCTAACAATCAATGCTCATCCAGAGGTACGCATACGGCTTCAGTGCTGTTGTGACGTTTGCCGAATTCACCACACTTACCAAAAGTGACAGCTCCAGCTAAGATCGTGGTTAAGCAAACCACAGTAGTTCCACTAAGCTTGGCTTTTTTGATAGGCGGGCATCGCCAATAATCGATGCGAATCTGGTCCAGGTGACCCACTGCGGCGAAAAGTAACTGACCTCATGTCACGTGATAGCCCAAGCCCGTGATTAGCCAGGGTCCATTGGTATGTTTGGGTCGTGGTTGTTACTAGATTTACCGAATTTAATGAGAGAGTAAAGTTGTGACGTATGTTTGTGAGTGAATGGGATGTGGGAGCATGTGCACGCTGTCTACAACACGCGGACGGATAGGATATTCTGGGGATAGTCGGTTCAACCCAGCTGGCATGCGACCGCAGCTTCAGTGAGTACCCTTAGCAAACGTGTCGAATGATCCATTAACGACTGTCTCGGTTGCATCGCCAGCGCTAGCGCGGTTGTCGGTTAAACAGAGAACGGTGATTTTAATGCCCAAGTTGGCGAACCTAGTGCGTCAGTCGCTTGTTTAGGTGGGCATTGTGCCTTACCTGCTCGCTGAAGTTGAAAGATTGCTTGCTGTGCAGCTGTGGGCCCAAATCTGTTGATTGTTTAGGAGACAAGGAATCTGGGTGCGGACGATGTTCGTCGCCTTGAGGTTTTCGACCGTCAATGTTTGTGTAGTATCATTGTGTTTTTACTTTGGCCCCATTGGAGCTGTATTTAATTAATTATTACAAGATTTGTTGCCTCGGAACTGGTGGTACTGCACACATATCACTCGGGTATATACTGTTCTTACATTCTTCCAAAATTCATCGTGAATCGTATTTATATGCAGATTCACAAAAGAGACGACAACAACACCTATCAAATGTGAGCGCCAAAACATACTAAACAGGTTTACGGTTCTTTATTCTCTAGAAACATCGTAATTCATACAGACTTTTAGGTATTAACCTTTGAATTCGGAGCTTTTCTATTAGCTACTGTTTTGATTGGTCCGACTAGCTCTAGTGAGAAAACGTTTCTGCCTTCGAACCATTTCAGTTTATCAGCCCAGAACACATTGTTTAATTAGAAAGAATCAGTCACTGTCACCAATCGTTTTAACAAACTAATTGGTTCGAATTTGCCCCGAGTAACCCCCCTTGCTATTGGTTGGTTAGCGACACGACTAGACATCAGCTGACAAGAATCAGCTCTCGTGTTATCAATCTCTGAAACACTGAACTAGACTCTGAACAGGCTCTGACGTGCTCTCCGCTAACGAGTATCGGCTGTCTGTCGACGATGAGTCGCCTCATACCCTCACAGTAATGATGGTTGTGGTCGTTTTTAATGGTGCACTTAGTGTTTCTGTCGTTGACATTGTTTTGGCTCTTGCTGACAGTGGCAAGTCCTCTACAACCTCTCGGATCTGCGGTAATCAGACCCGTGTCCTATCATGAGGTGATTTTAACGAGTCCCTTTCACACATTCAATACATCCAGCCCATTTGAGGAAGGACAACATCTTGATTTTCGTCAGAGTTAATATGCGTGTCAGTCACTGTACCACAAATATGGTGTTGAATTGCACTCCATCATCTGTTCCTGAGTTCATCCGTTTATTGACAGTATTTCTGTTCCAGTGGGTCACAAAATGCGACTGGGTTAGAAAATCTTAACCAGAAGCATAATACTGTATCATCAGACTTATATTTTCTTCATATCCAGCGGATAAAGTAAATAAGGTTGCGTACCACTTCCCACGTGACACAAGTCAAAAAGCACGACTTGGACAGTAGATAACTGCAAACAAAGAGCATAAAGTGAGTGAAGTAAAAAGCTGGTGAAAAATATACTGACAATGGAAAACCGGGCCTTCGGAGCTGTCCTACAGAGCCGTGTTGAACCATGGCATATCATTCTGGAGATGGCTTTCCTGTGTGAACTCAGTTGCCAGTCCCATATGCATAGCCTGATACGTGAGGCCTGTTTTTCTCCCCTTCTCAGTTCATTCGCCGTCTTCGCACACCCAGCTAGCTATGCTTCAGGTGTCCTTAACATAGGTGGGTCTCATTTTAATCCGTTGCATGCTACTATCCCTTCAAAATCTGTGATCCAAGCCTCAGCATCTTCATCTGCACACGCAGCAAGCCAAGACAGCTTCCTACGTGTGGGAATAGGGTCACGGCACCAGTGCAACGCAGAAGGAAAAACGGGCGACGATACCTGCATATGAGCAGCCAAACTGTCGATCCCATGAAACATAAGCAATCGTCTATATAGCCCTTTTTAAAGACAGCACTGCAGCAACATTGATCCGTCAGCTGCCTGAACATTCGGTTGCGTTGTGGTCGGTCGCTTGTGATGATTAGCTTGATTCTTTTGTGCACTGTCTTTTTGACTGGTTCAACTGTTCCGGTTGAGGACGTGATCGGTAGCCCCTCAAGTGGGCTGTCTTGTAGGTCTCCTGAGATCCCGCTGCATTGCATCTGCTAGTCCGTATGCCTCTTTTTTTCGGGGTGCTTCCGACAAGTTCCCGATCTGTTTTTTTCGTCTGTTGCTCTCGGCTAGTAGGCGCGATCTATTTGATACTTGCCTTCCCCTGTTGCTCCAGCCTTGCCCTAGTTACACTATCACATCCCACCTCAAGACAGATCAGCACAACGTCATCATCGTTCCAATTGATTTTCGGTAGGATGGCGAGATTGTCTGTTGACACTAAAGTAGGCCTGTGGCCGACCCATCATAGGGTACACATTGAACTCCTCAACGCATCAGGAAATGCTCATCACAAGGTCATTAAAGTGAAATTACGAATTCGCCTTCCTGGGTCAGAATCCTGCCACCACCGGTGACATTTCCCAAATGGCAGACGCAAATTGGTCACGACCCTTTCCTTGAAATATGGCTTTATTGTTGTATAGTCAAAAATTATGCAAGAGGAAAAAGACAAAAAAACGAGAAACGCGTCATGCAAGCCTTCTGTATGCAGATTACAAGTGAATCAGAATTATTCCCTGTTGGTACTTGGGCAAAATAAAAGCAGCTCCATGATGGACTGAGTGCTAGCTCTGAAAGATGGAAGATTCTACCTGAGTGAAAAAGGCTTTATTCTTTATTTTCTACAAGAAGTTTGAGATCACGAAGTAGCATCAGATAAGCAGGTCATTGTCCAAAAGACCTATGGATGACGAGGGGACACTGAAAGTAATGACTTCATACGGGCGAGAAGCAAAGAACTGAATTAGGACTTACAATTAACGCGACTGCTTTTATGGATAGGACGAGGATAGGCAAAATTAGGACTAGTTTACTCTTTGGCAAAGAAGTACCTTCGATTTGAATGAAAAAATTGGTTGCTGTTCTAATGCTTGGTTCCACTCAGTCTATCTAAATTTTCTTGTGAGGCTTCACACTTCCTACGGTTGTGTTGTGATCATTTGTCTGGTTTTGGAATATCAAAATGCTAAGTGGAATTACTACTAAATAAAGAACGAAAGTAGAAATGATGGAAAAACGATGAGGGTTTTGGCATCTTTTGGATGGAACGGTAATATCCTCACCATGATCACAGTGAAATACATCGCTTCAGTGAACGGTGGAATAATATCTGGTTGCACTCGTATAGGGTGTGGGATTCGACTGCAGCAACACTGACCCGATGGTTATATAACACAATAACGAGGAGCGTTTGCACGACCGAACATCTGTTTGTTTCTGACCGTAAGCTTGGTTCTTATTCTGTCAAAAAATATTTTAACAGAATCGTACCGCCTTTCCTATTCTTGACTATCAATGTGACCGTGTACGTTTTCTTGTAATGGATTGCTGAGAAGTATCGAAGAAATAAATTTGATCCTCAGTTTACAAATTCCTGGTGAACAGATAACTGCTGCAAAGGTGAGCTCAGAGGTGTAAGAAGGGTTCACGTGTTCCCCTAATGGGAGAAGGATCTTTCGTTTTGATTGTTTACGATGGTAGACAAACTCAATTAAAGATTGCAGGAAAGGCTTTCTGGGGAGAAAGCAGATGCACACACAGAAACTACAGTGATAACCGAAGGATTCAAATAGGGAACAATGGATTAGGCGAGCACAAGTATGATCAACAATGGGAGAACGGGTGTGATAGACTGCAGCCGGAACAATTCGTTGAGCCAACATAGTACCTTTGTTAAGAGGGACGTGAGTTTTGCTGATTGCCTCTTCTGTTTAGAAATACAAGTATAATTGATCGGCATGTCTAAGTGTTTTGTTTTGTGTGGTCACTGAATGGTGTCCTCGGATTGCGAGTGATAAAACTCCACCTAAAAAGAATGCAGATTAAAAGTGGAATTGAATATAGTAGTGAGTAGAGCTGGGATATTACGTTTTATTTGCAAAGTTCCATCGTGTTTGGTACAGCTGCCACCCGAGAGTGTACTACTCAGAACTAGGAAAATTCGACGAAATAGTCGAGACATGATTGTAAGTAGAATAATTTAGTTGAACCGAATAAATTTTCTCGATTAGAAATGAGTCTGAAGTAATATAGCCGTCTTTGAGAAGCTGTCTTATTCTCGAAGGATGTTGTGTGTAGTGTTCACATTGATAGCCAGCTATTTTTTTTCGTAGATAGAAGTAGAAAGAAGTGAACTAAATTTCAGTTTTACATTTATATTTATTATGTGATAATGCATCTAGGGTACGACCAAGGTACATTTTCTGGGTTCCTCGCTGACCGTTCCCTGAATTAACGTTTGGATATTTCATTGAGATGTAATCCATAGCACGGTTCGGGTACAATGAGGGGACTTTCAGGTGATTCTCGAGGGACAGCCATGTTTCCTGGGTCATACACGACACATAAACTAAAACTGACTGGCTTACTGTCAAGTCTATGAATTTCCACTTTGGAGGGATAAATCAGGGCTGAGTCCATATATCAATGTACGTTGAAAGTTACCGAAAACTGTCTTCCTTGGACAAGCACAGAGTGAAGTAAACGAAACTGTGGGATCAAAATTAAACTTGGATGAGTAGTCCAGGAAAGTACACGTAAAAGGCTTTGGTGATGCGTGCAATTAATTGGTTATTCAATACACTAGGGAAGCGATAGCGTCCGCAGTGCACACAGGTCTTCCTTGGACAACGGGATTATCTGCATGCCTCATTCTGATATGAATGGAATTGGAGCTTCGGTGGATGCATGTACTGTTAGTACTATCAAAGTATGCAGCACGGTTCACTTGGTTCGTTTCATTCACACAGAGAAGTCGAATCTATTTTTCCACAAATAGTTATAGCTGTAGCTTTGACTAGCATGTAGGGTGTCGATGAGATCTATTTACTTAATTATTGCCACGGGAAAGTATTTCACCTTCAAATTATCCAGGGTTTTTGTAGAAATGTTCCTTCCGACTTCCCAGCAGTAGTAACCGGGGAGTTATCGCGAAGGAAAATCCAGAAATGAACCGCGTTCGTGGGTAAATTATACTTGTTCTCCATAAACAAAGTTGTTTCGTGTTTGTTTCAGTGGCCGGACAAGAAACATAGAGTCGGCCATTTCAAACCTTAGAAAGAAGGACGGAAGATTATAAACATAATTGTGACTAAGATAATGTACTTAAATCCAAGTCGGGTTTTCTGATGAAAGTAAGTTTCCAAGATTATATAGTCTACCTTATTTGATGGAATAAATATTTTAGTCCATACCTAAGTTGTTATATTTGCTTCAGTTGGTATTCATCTTTATGATGAAGCTGCCTCCACGATTTAGGAATCTTCTGGAATGACCAACTTCACACCTGTGGAACTTGATTCTTTCTATGGCCGAGATTCTCGCATCGTCATGATGTCAGCATTTGACATTTAACGAACCAATCGAATGTAAGCTTTTTCAGAAGTCAATACGAAGTACCACTGGAAATTAAAGTCTAAGCACCACGAAGGAACATTGATCCTGTGACTTTGGATTCTGAGTCAATCTATTCTAAAAGGAACTGATTTCATAAAACTTCTTTCCAAACAGCTCACATCAAAGTTCGCCTTTGAACATAAGTCCTTTGCAAAGTAACTTACTTTCTATGGTACCCTTTTTATGAACTGTGAACTTGTAGCCTTTACTCACAGTCTCACGACAACTGACTTACTTTGTGTGTGTTGTGGATATCTTTCGTTCTACGAGGCAGAATCAATACGGGTTCTGTACTTAGTATTCCAGTTGAGCGCGATCGTTTTGTTCGCTAGCTTGTGCGTAGATACACAACGCACACACTCGTGCACACACAAGTTAAGGCGATTAGGCTATCAACTAATGACCATTGGTAGTCGAATTGATGAACCACAAGAAAATAATGCCTATTTGTGGTTTCGTTTTCGTGTGCCTGTGTGTAATAACGAGAACAGATTGCATCTGCGCATCAAACACCAATGAAGCTAGTGATTAGTGATCGCACAGTCAGTGTACTCGATAAATCTGATAAAATGGTGTGATGCCTTGTAATCGCAAAACATACTTTCAATCTGACTACGAACTGAGGATGAACCGCGAATGACAATGAAGGAAAACCGATTGAGTTTGTACAATTGGAGGAAATAAATAGTGATCAGCCGAAGGTGTAAAATGACTGCTTTCTAAACTATTTCATGAAAGATTACACCGGAAAAATCAGAAACAGCAAAATCCCTTCACCTTACGGATAAAAGGATCCGATTCAACTCAAATTTTTCCCAGCTCTAGCTGTTCGTTTTTCCGTCAGTCAGTTCGAAAGCCAGTGACTCCATACCTTATTGGAAATGAAACGGGTGTAACTATGCGTGTGATTATCTTTTATATTTAACACAAATTTTCTGAGTGGTTCATTGGAAGCATGTATGCACTGGTATTATTCGGCAGAGTATGATATGCGATCACCTACGGGAATCAGAATCTCAAAGAATTTATCGTGCTTTCCAATCATCTAAATGACTCTGTTCAGACCATTCAAATTTCAACTAATTGTAAGAGAAACTGGTTTATTTTCTATATACGTACCAGTCAGTTTCCTTAGGAGAGCTTCCAAGCTGCAAATAAATGAGAGACCTAGAAAAAGCTTCAATTCGATTTTTTCCTTAGCCGTTATATTCACCACAAGATTTTTTGCCCTGTTATGACTTCCCATGATGTAACGATAACTTATTTGTTATGACTGTGTCCAATCAAGGAGAGTGCTGTCAAATTCGGGGATAATAACACCCTTAAATCCTGGATGTTTTCATCAGAAACGAAGTTCAGTCTCTAAATTGATTGATTATTGTGCAGTGTCGAATAACAGGTAGTGTCCTGCGATGTGTAATACCCTGAAACAAACGTGTTATTCTGAGCTGTTGATGAATGAGACAGTCGAATAGGTGAACATTCAACTGCTTCAAAACCAGGGTCAGTCTACACTTTGCCTTTTCAGTCTAAACCACAAGAAAAGGAATCTCATAAACCATCAACTCTTCCTGAGAAACCATTCCAGTTTGCCTCGTAGCCCTTATCTAATTTCATTAGCTTTGTTCAAGCTATTGCTGTCAACTAGTACTAATTCTGAACCACTAATCTAATCTTTATTTTCCAAATAATTCAAAAGGAGCCGATTGAAAGATGGCACGTTAGCTGCCTCTCTAAACATTTTGCTCAGCCGTAAGTTTGCCTAAGATCACTGTCTTGATAAAACGCAGAATGTAAACGAACCCTTCATCTTGAACCTTAAGGCATTCACCTAAGTAAAACGAGTTAATATCATTGATGCACCTCATCAAATCATCCACATCTGTGTGCTTTATAATATTGGAGTAAACTGTCAGGCGGGGAAGATTATGTGTGCGCCAATTTTCAAAGCACAATTTTACTTCCTTCGTTACATAAGATTCAGGCTCCTCGTTCCAAACTTAAATTCTGTGAATCTATATATATATATATATATATATATATATATATATATGTATATATATATATATATGTATATATATATATATGTATATATATATATATATATAATGTTTGCATATACACTAAAAATAAAAAGTGAATGTGCTCTACTACGGACTAAACGGCTTTTTTCACTAGTCCCTCCAGAACATGTTCAGATGTGCGGCTTATCTTCCGATCTTACACAAAATCACTTTACAAGTCTAGTTTCACTAACCTAATGCACCTTCACATTCCTGACCAACATATCACTGAAGGTTCTACCGTTTATTGTCTTGGAGCTGTTCTGTATTAGAAAATGTATTGAACAAACAAATACGGAAGATTTTTAACTGGGGTACAAGAACTTTATTTCCTATCGGTATCTGAAGAGAATCAATAATACACTAAAATCATAATCTGCAATCGTTCGAAAGGAAATGAAGTTGATGCTATCACTGCTTCTCTTTAACTCTGTCATTGTGGCAGCATAATTTTAATTATGGCGTGCATGAGCGATGTTACCCCGTTTTCTGGAGAAGCGTTGGCAACCTAAACCCCAACATCAGTAGTCAAAAGCTGGTGAAGACATATTGGAGAAATAGTTTCTTTTTTCTAATTTCCTTATAGAAGACCGATTAAATAAAAGAATTCTATTAGTTTACAACTAATAGGAGTAAAGTTGTTCATCAGCGGTGTAACAAATAGGATACTTAGCTGTATGTATTTACTTGAAATTGTGGAATGTGTTCTGATATGAGAACAACTAAGTCACACTCAATAATTTGTCCGTTGTGCTTTGGTCTATTGGACATAACGGTGTTGAGATCCATTCTATGTACTCTGAAGTTGAGAATATGATGAATCATCCTAATGACATATTATCAGTGTCGGCATAATCACCGTTATACATGAAAGATGTAACAGTACAATATACTCAGCGGTGACAATCTGATCCTACTGTTTAAAAAACCATGCCAGTACTGAACAGCAATCGGGATTTATAGCATTACAAACTAGGTGAGACTATCGGACGACGGATAATTAACCGCTGCACTATGTCAGAAGGCAAACAGTAATTCATTCTAATTACGACAGGCGTTTTTAGCGGAAGAAAAACATGCGAAACCGCAAACAAGAACGACAAACATGTTGAAATAAAGAAAGCTGTTTCATATAACCTGGTTACATGACGCTCACCATCACATTGAAACTAAGGATTACCAAGGTTACAAAGGTGCCACCGAAATGTCGGCTGACTACCATCTTTTCCGATATCTCTGAGTTACCAAGCTGAACACCTACCTTTAGTTCCAGAGTGCTTTTTCTTCCTCTCTTCAACTTTCAAATTGTATTAGCAACTTAGCGGCACCCTTCTAATTCAAGTTATTCAATTACAGTGAAGATGTTATATGGCACGCCATTGTTGATTCTTCAGATATTAGAAACTATAGTACAATTCGACCCCGAATAGAACACCTCTCCACTCTGTTTGATTCAAAATGTCTCTTTTCACATACGGAAACTCTGAAAGTTTGGTGTACCAAAGTCAGTTGGTTCCAAGTTCATTATTCAATGTCTTCGTCCTAACCCACTTTGCTGCTTCTCTTTGATTCTTACCAAGCTTCTGAAAAGAGATCTTACAGCTGTGATCCGCGGCCCCATCATTGTTGATTGCGTCTCATCTACCCTCATTGACACCCTTTTGTCAGCATGCAGGATCTCGTTGAACCTTGATCGTCAAGATATTCCAGGACCGTTCCCTTCAACTGCACAACTGAAGTGGAAGACGTAGTAAATCGAACGAATAGTATGATCTTATGTGCATCACGCTCAGAAATCAGTGCCGAGAATCCCTGTCCCTTACGCTGCGCGGAAATATGTCCAGGCACTCTCACTGCCCATTGGACATGGGGTAGCGGCAGTTTCCAATGTGGCTAGTGTCACGTGATATGAAGGCTGGATTGCAAGCCCAACAATGGAGAGCATGTATTGATTACATTATGCGGCCTGTCTTTTCGAAGATGCCTCCGTTCCTCATGTGAGTGTTCGGGATATATTGATCCGTAGAATTCACGGAAAACTGTCATTTGGTATACCGATTTTCCCAGAACTCTATCTCATGAGATGCTGATATATCATACGAATAAACGTTATTGATTTGGATGGGAATAAATGTCAGGTTTGCTGGTGTAATTCGGTTGGAGGTGTCCCGAATGTTTGAGTGAACTTCACAGTTACGACTGAAAGCTTTGTTGAACTGAAATAGAATAAGTTACCTGGGTAGGTAATAGTTTTTCAGGATAACGATTTGTGCCATGTTTCACAAGAGATTTGTGAATGCATTCAGGAAAAAGAGTTATCCATTCATTTTACACTGTAAGACTTGTAAACGTATCCGCAACTTCGATGTCCTGTCCATTCAATTACCCTCTAGTAGAGTAGATTTAAACGTAATCGTAAAACCTCCCTGTTCTGAAGAGATGGATCGAAGGGCTACCAACACACTTGCCACTGAAGTCAAAAGTGCAACAATAAAAGAAGCATGAAAAAGAAAATTATTTCATCACCTACATTATCGGACTTTAAGTCGATGAGACCACGAAAAATTTTGACTAATAATGAACGCTAACCAAAATGTATAATATTGTGTATAAACATTCAATTCTCAACAAAGTTTAGGTTATTTCAATGCAAAACAATCTCGTCCCATTTTGCTCTCAGTTGAGGCCGATCAGTATTAGCGAAAATGAGGTTTTGTCTGCATGTTGATCATATCTATTCGCCACAGGCAAGCTGAACACAAGATTTATTACCCTAAAATCTCGTCACAACTTGTCAGTCTTTGCACATGTAAAATTAAGCAACTCTGCGTAATGTTGTGGTGTACAAGCATAAAATCATCTCATCGGACATGTTCATGCAAGAGTTTTGACTTAACCTGTATTTGCTGATAATAGCTTTGGTTGTACCCTTGAAAAGACCATGAACGACACTAGAATCTACCACTGATATCTTTCAAAGCACCACATTTTACTGCAAAGTAATAGCACAAACTTATTTGGGATAATTTGACTGTCCCGTCAGTGATATTGCTACCAATATGAACTCACCAGTTATGAATTGACAAATCATGATTATCGAGTGTGCAGCCCAAAGGATGGATCACCGTAGTCCATTTGCAATTCATTTACTCAGTGTTCTGTTAGTATTTATCACCCATTTCAGCCTTCCGAGATAGTATGTTGGCTTTTGTCTCCTGAATGTGAAAGTGTTGAATGGATAACATTTACCTGGAGCGACCATTAGTGGTTCAGTAATTGCAGTGGTTTTGAACGCTACTGCTGAGAAGTAATTTCTCTAGGAAATCAAAGCCATGCATCAATATGAACAGATAAGGAGAGAACCTTTTGAATGACCGTGTGTTGCAACAGTAAAACTTCTGGGAAACACGATCAATGTAGAAAGTTAGAAAAATCAAATTCGCAGTTCGTTTATCAGTTTTTGTCGTATGCCTGAGTTCCCAACACGAACTCCAGCAACAGGATTGTCATAACAACTCAGACAATGTCATTCAAAGCCTAGAGAAAAATGCCGAGTCAAGGGCTTGCGAGCTAGACCAACTTTACCATTTCATTCACAATAACTTGCCAATGACTTGACACTAACTGGTCCATCGAATTACGTCAGTAAACTTGTGCCAGCACACTGCAGTAAAATACTGTACTCTTGAAGCTGTGATCGGGAAAACCCAGTTAGGTTCACTAACCTGATAACAGACACTCGATGACCGTTTCGCTTGAATAAACCTTTAAATGGATTAAATAGACTCAACACATTGTCACTACAAATTGTCCAATCAGCACCAATCCGTCATCTGGTCTACCAGAACAAAAAAAGAAGATTCTCTTCTCTGATTCCTATTCAATATATGCATATTATACAATGCATCAATGTCATATGTTACCATAAGAATGGATAGATAACTACGAACTCGTGAAATTACAGTCGAAGCGTGCATAGAACGAGGAAGACAAAGGATGCTGACCTACACCATATTAGCTAGTAAACAGTGTGTAGCAGTGATGAGCTATAAGTATGGCCACGATCCGAAATGATCTATCAACCGAATGCAAAAGCACCGACTGGCTATCTGATCACTGTTTTCTTGTTCGCGGTGATCGTCCGATTCAATTTTCTACCAATCAGTCGCGAACGGTTTCAAAATACTGAATGGCATCATTGTCTAACATTCGAAGTATCAAATCATCGGCTTACTTTCGCACACAGTTTACGCCTTTTAGGCCAAGAAATGGTGGGTGTACTTTGGACTGCCAAATGCACTGCAAGTGATTATTGTTGTCTAGTTAAATTATTGTGATGTTGAATTGTACGAAGTGTATAGAACCTAATATGTTTTTCTATTATTCGTCATCTAATAAACATAACAGGAATAAGTAAACTGGTTATACTGTGCCAATGCCAAAGATTTTTCTTTAAAGTGTAGCATTCCTAGATTGGTTGGAGTAGGAATATTTACAGAGGTTCCAACTACTTTGTCAAATGCATTTCGCCTTTGCTCTTCAGGTCGTTATCCAGCTTGGTACCATCAACCACATAACCTTCCAAGTTTATTTACCTTACCCATTACGGATTGTATGAAACCTCATACTATGATTTAGGTAGACTGTCCCGTTGTTCTGTTACGTTAGTATTTTTATTATTGTGTCAGAACCGAGATCGGTTCGGAGTGTATCATAAAATCGATGCGCCATGTGTAATGTTGTGGTAGAATTTTATTGAGAATAAACAACGTGGCGAACAAGCTCGTTTTCAGTTATTCGTACTCATACCAATACATAACAATATATATGACTCACAAAATAAGAACGGAGAATGACAATCCAAATCTGTCTCTCCACGTGCGTGTGTGCATGTGAAATTGATCACAGTGTGGAATGTTCAAGGGGTTGCACATGTGTTCGGGACCATGACGTGGGCCACGAAAGCTTGAGTGCTTGCACAAATTGTTTTTGAGCCCATTGGTGAGGATTGTAGAGGCGAATACTCACGGCTTCGGCTGTGGCTAAGATGCGACACTTGACAAGTCTTGATTGCTTGCCCCGGACTTTGTAAATGGTGCAAAAAGCGTTTATCACCTCCACTGAATGGTTTGACTCAACAAGGTGTGAGCACACCGCACTCGTAATTGTCCTAATTGCTCCCGTGTTCAGCCAAGCCAGGTGGTGTTCACGAACGCGTTCGGATAAGCGCCGAGTCGTGCAGCCAATTTACCTAGTTCCACAGGAACAGGTGAAAGAATACACACAAAACGAGGTTGCAGAATTCGGCACTATGCCCTTCAATCGAAAATACACTATCGGTTTGGAAACGAACAGGATTTGTAACTGTGCAGCGTAGAATGTTCTGTTGATTACTCTTGATAATCTTCGTTGAATAATTCCGGCTTCAGTTTCGCCTTTGAACGGCAAAAGCACACGTAGTTTCCTCTTAGCGGCTCCTATCTCCTTTGATTTCCCTTCATTTTCTTGTATCGTTTTGTCGATAAACTGTTCAGGATAGCCGTTATTT